>JAZHRO010000059.1:70805000-71455577 GCA_037157565.1 Thalassia testudinum | reverse complement strand
GCTTTTGCTACTTTTGCCACTCAGGATCTTGCTTCTACTGGATCTCCTCTCCAGTGGCACCACCACCTTAGCCACTTACCAATTCATCGCCTCAGGGTGTTCTTCCGCGCATCCCCTCCACTACTGCTCTCACCTGTGATGCCTGTCAGCTTAGCAAGCATCACAGGGCTAGTTTTTCCAGTTCTTCCTCTGTTTCATCTGTTGCATTTGACCTGGTTCATATGGATGTGTGGGGTCCCAGTCGTACTCCTAATCGACTTGGGAATAAATATTATATTGTTTTAGTTGATTTTTCTCGTGTTACTTAGATGTTTCTCTTAAAGAGTAAGTCTGATGTGGGGCAACTTATTGAAAACTTTGTTAAGGAAATAAAGAACCAGCATTCATGTTTAGTGAAGTGTTTTTGTTCGGATAATGCTTTGGAGTTTTGTATTACCCGCTTGCGCACTTTTTTTCTAGTTGTGGCATTATTCATGAAACTACCTGTCATCATACCTCTCAGCAAAATGATGTTGCTGAGAGGAAACATCAGTATATTCTTGATATTGCCCGCACCTTATTAATTCATCATTCAGTCCCGTCTCTTTACTAGGGTGACGCTGTTTTGACTGCATGTTTTTCGATAAATTGGATGCCCAATGCTGCGTTACATGAATGGATTCCTCTTCAGGTCATGTATTCTGATCGCCCTCTGTATCACATCACCCCTCGGACTTTTGGCTGCGTTGCCTTTGTCCATTTGTTGGGATCGAGTCTGGATAAACTTGCACCGAAAGCAGTTAAATGTGTTTCTCTAGGGTATACCTGCACATAAAAGGGGCATCGTTTTTTTGATCTGCTTACCTCTCGACATTTTGTTTCTGCGGATGTTACCTTTCATGAGGCTGTACCTTTCTTTTCTATGACGGCTGCAGAAATACCTCCTGAGGGTGATATGGCACCTATGCCGTATACACCTATTCGCTTTAGAAGCTTCCATGAGATCCATGTCCCTACTACATCACCACTACCACCTGCTACGCATCCCTTTCCACGTCTGACCAAGCCACTCCGGACATATGTTTGCCCCCATACTACCTATCAGGGACCCCCACCCTTGCCTTCCCCATCGGCTTTCCAGGTGAGTCCTTTAGACACTGACATATCTTTGCCATGTGATGGTCATAGGGACAGGACATACGATGTGCCAAGAGATGATCTTGATATTCCAATAGCCATTCAAAAACAACTACGGACCTCAACACTTATTCTACGGCAGGGGCACTTGCTACTGACAGTTATCGCCTCGATTTGCTGGATTTACACAGGCCTTAGCTACTACGCAGATTCCAGCAACTTACTGTGAGGCCATGCTTGATCTAAAATGGCGAGCAGCCATGGAGGATGAGATGGGCATTCTTCAAGGTCGTAGGACTTGGAAGCTAACCCCACTTCCTGATGGTGCTGTAGTTGTTGGCTGCCGGTGGGTATTTACTGTGAAGTTTAACCCTGATGGTGGTATTGCTCGGTACAAAGCCTGCCTCATGGCAAAGGGGTTCACCCAGACCTATGGGGTTGACTTCTTTGACACCTCACCAGTCGCCAAGCTTCCTACGATCTGGGTCTTGATTGCAGTGGCAGTTCAGTTGGATTGGCCCTTGTATCAGCTAGATGTCAAGAATGCCTTCCTTTACAGTGATCTCCAAGATGAAGTCTATATGTGGCAGCCACCTGGCTTTGAGAGACAGGGGGACTGTGTATGCCAGTTATGGAAGGCTATATATGGCCTAAAACAGAGTCTCAAAACCTGGTTTCAAAGATTGTCACAAGTTGTTGAGGCAACTGGCTTCAAGAGGTCAACAGCTGATTTTTCACTCTTTGTCAGGAGGACTTCGCGAGGTATTGCGGTACCCTTGGTTTATGTTGATTTGATTATCACAGGGAATGATGAGTAGGGCATTACTGAGATCAAGTGCCTCCTTGCATAGCAGTTTGTTATGGACTTGGGGGGGCCTACGGTATTTCCTTGGAATTGAGGTTGCTTGCAGTAAGAAGGGTGTAGTCATGTCACAGAGGAGGTATGCTTTAGATATTCTACAGAAGGTTGGTATGCTTGAGGCCAAGGAAACCAATATTCCTATGGACCCCAAGATGCTACTGTATGATGAGAATGCACAAGTGGTGGACAGTAGACAGTATAAACAGCTTGTGGGCAAACTATTGTATCTCACTATCACAAGGCCAAATATCTCCTTTGCAGTTAGGAAACTGAGTCAGTTTATGGCTAAGCCAACACGTCAGCATTGGGATGCAGCATTAATGGTACTTAGATATATCAAGAAGGCTCCTGGGAAAGGTCTTTTCTTCTCCAAGAGGTCTTCTATGACATTGGTTGAATACTCAGATGCAGACTATACGAGATGTCATGTGGATCGCAAATCCACTACTGGGTTCTGCACTTTCTTAGCAGGGAACTTATCACATGGAGGAGCAAGAAATAAGGTACAGTTGCGAGGTCCAGTGCTAAGTCTGAGTACAGAGCTATGGCTTAGACAACTGCTGAGATAATGTGGATTAGATCTTTGCTTGTTGATTTACGGTGCAGTTTTCTAGTCCCATGGGAATGAGGTGTGATAATAGAGCAGCCACCTTCATTGCTAATAACCTTGCATTTCACGAGAGGACGAAGCATGTTAAGGTTGACTGTCACTATACCAGGGACATTATTCAGAAGGGACTACTATACACTACCTCTGTTGCATTTAAGGAGTAGATGGCAAATATTTTCAGCAAACCCTTGGCCAAATCTTCATTTGATACCTGTATGTCCAAGCTGAGCATGATTGATATCTATACTCCAGCTTGAGGGGGAGTGTTGGTGTATTTTTTTTTTAGCTTATCTTGTTCTGTCTTATTGTGTGGCTATAATAGCCCTTGTCTCTCAGGGGCATTCATGTACTTTTATCCCTCTGGTCTCTCTCTATATAAAGAGACCTAGGATTTCTAATAAACTTGAACTCTTTCAACCAACTTATATATGAAGAGGGTCTAAGGAGACAATTACATAAAACCCTAGAAATAAAACAAAACTAGAGACAACAATATAAAGCCTAAGTACTCTTAACATGTACATTAAAATGGATGTCGTGGATGGTATAGTGGTCGTTGAAGACACCATATGAACATTTAGTGATGGTGGTTGTGCAAGGTTGTAAAAATCAGCCAATTACTCCTATTCAGCTCACAAACTAATCCAAGCATGCTTCCTTGGGAAGATACCCAGTATGTCCAAGTATCAATAAATGGACCAAGTAATCTGTTTACTAGGCTGAGAATTCTACCAACTACCACACAAAACACATCTATCCAATCCACCCACACCCAACAACAGGTTAGGTTTAAATAAACCCACCCTTATCACCCTGCAAAACCCACACCACATCACACGAAAGAAACCCCTACCCTCTCGACTCTCTCTCTCCTCTGCAACATCATGTTGCTGCTTGCCCTCTCCTTAGTGATCTGCCTACTTGTCAGCCACCACTCACACCCTCTCCTGTTGCACACCCTCTCACCTAAATAGCCTTGTTCTTATATTTAGTTTTCACATATCAAAGGTTTCTACATTTCTTTCAAGCCTTTTTTTTTCAGAAATTCAAGCTATTTTTAAAGCGGTTCTTTCGAGTTTTTTTCATTCTTATTTTCGATTTTATATGCATATCTAAATTCTTTTTACAACTTTTCAGTGGAATCTCAGTTTTATCTGTGGGTTACTAGTAAATATGTGCAAGTCATACATCTTATTAATATATTTTATAAATATAATTAAATATTTAAATATTAAAAGGATATTCAACTGAGCAATCCCCAACTACTCTCCCACATGCCATATATAACTCTTGGTGGCATAGGATTTCTGGATAGACCATAGTCACTGTTTTTCAAGTGAAAATTTTAAGTATATCCCTAAATTAGGTGTTTTCAGCTTGAGTTCAATTGCTCTGTTGCTCTAAGAATAGCTCTCATTGATAAATGGCATTTAGTGTGAATGTTTTCAAGATGCGCTTACCATATAACGTGTACAACTTTCCGATCAATATTTGATCTGGATGTGGTCAATGGCATGCTAATGCTCCTGATTTTTTTAAGTGTTTACACTCTTTCATAATCTCCCGGTACCAGTTATCATCATGTTGTAAATCATGGTATCTAATTAATCTATTCTACACAAATCTTTTTAAAAAAACATGTATTTATATTACAAGTACATAATTTTGAAGCTGGCGTGTATAGATATCTGCAATTAAATAAAAATACATCTTTTGAAAAAACTCAAAAAATATACATACCTTCCAGTATCTCCACATCCCAATGGTTTTATCGGCTTGAAATGCCTTAATCCAATCTGCTCTCCACTTCTAGCAATCTACAAAATTAAGGGAAAGCATCCAATAATAAGTATGTAGAGAGAGGATCCAAAAATATGCTGATGCATCTTACTTTATATGACGAAACTAGTAGAATGCTACATAGAAGTACTGCAAAAACCTATTCTGCATGCACAAGAATATATATCTATCAACTTTACCAGACAAATAAAGAGAATGGGTGCTACGGTTAGGCAACAAAGATACAAGTAAAGCTGTGAAAACATAGGGTAAGCTTTAGTCGTGGGAAAGGGAATTGTTGAGAGATGTGGTATATTGTAGTGGCACGTTTGGCACCACAGAACGAAACGAAAAAAAGTATGGTGTGTAGTAGCTTATAAATAGGTTGTTGTACCCTCATTTATTTTTTGAGAAAAGTAGAACTATCAGTCTTATCGGGACCTTCTCCTGTGACTTTCTCCCCGCTCTTTGTAAGTAGGGTTTCCACATAAACGCAAGTGTTATTATCTATCATGCTTGATATTTATGTTGATTATCATTTCGCTTATTTTTATTTATCAACATGATATTAGAACAAGCCGATCTTGGGTTAATTTATTCTTTAAATTATCATTTTATTTATTATCAAGTTTTTATCATTTTTGGATTCTTAAGGGTAGACCTGCCATGTTCATGGCAACCAGTACTTGATTGAAAGGAGGGGTGAGACCCATGCCAAGAGGCGAAGGGTGGTACTTCATTGCACCGAACCGAGGAGCGTAGGAGGTTGAAGCAATTGGTGATGAGGCTGAAGGTCTAAAGCTCAAAAGGTGTTCAAGCGATCGAAGGAGGTGTTGTGGCAAGATGGAGAGCTCCTCCATCTTCTCTGATTGAAGGAGGCAACATGGAGGAGTGCACCAAATGGAGGAAGATTAGCAAGGAGCGATGCCAAGAGGAGTTGGATCAATCAGGCCTTCATTACCATCATGGCTCTAAAGAAGACGATGGCACTCATAGCAACACAGATGACAATGTTTCAAGGCATGCGAAGTCTTCACCATTGAGGTTGGCGCAGATGGTAGCGATGAAGAGTTCACTCCACACGATTTTGAAGATAGCGGTGAAGCAGAGCGAAGAAAAGCATCGAAATCTCGAGGAAGAAGGCAAAGGAGGCGACATCAATCTAGCACAATCTCGCACGGCCTCCATCACACAGGAAGCTCACACTCGATCACACGAAGATTGTGGCGATGATGTCGCTGTTGATGGTAATGATAGAAGCAGCAATGAGGAGGAAATCAAAGAAGACGAAGAAGGCGCTGGAAAAGATCTAGTGTCGATAAAGGCAAGATCAACATGGTAGTGATAGAGGCGATGATCTTGGTGAGGAGATCTCGCACGATATCACTCGCATGGTAGGAAATGGCGATGAAGGTGTCATTGAAGGAGAAACGATGATGACGAAGGGGTAAGTTGCTGCATTCAGTATCTCCTGGGTTCTTTTGAACCCTTAAGCTTTTTTTTAGTGACTTTTACTTAGTTTCCCTCTTGTTTTCTTCTATTTTTTAATCCCTTTGTAGTATTGCAAAGGAGAGAGGCAAGTGCAGTAAGTTGAGTAAAAAAAAAAAGGGAAAAAAAACTATTGAGAGAAAAAAAAGAAAGAAGAAAAAAATGATGATAAAAAAAGAGAAAAAATAATGTTTAGAAGAGGAGAAGAAGCTCTTCACTATTTTTTTTTCTATGTTTATTTCTTCTCCTATACAAGTACGAGAGAAGGGGAGAGTATGAGAATTTATTTTGTAATTCCAAGAAAGACTCTTTTGTCTTTGAGGTCTCCAAGAAAGAGGCACTTTTCAAAGTTCTCAAATGGGATGGCACCAATACCAGATCAATCGTCTACAACTTATCTTCGAACTCTTACCTACACCTATCTACAAGCAAGTTGAATATGCAAAGAAATCAATGACACAAGACAATCGTTCGACAACATTTAGTTGAGGATGCAAAGGAGTCAGCGACACAAGAGGCATGAGGAAGCCATGACCCTGTAGCATCATTTAATTTGTGATGTGTTTGTTTTTTGCTTTGTAGAGTAGGAATATCTATTGTGCAAGCTGAGCATTACATGCTCCAACTTGAAGGGGAGTGTTGAGAGATGCGGTATGTTGTAGTGGTACATTTAGTACCATATAGTAGAGCGAAGAAAAATATGGTGTGTAAGAGCCTATAAATAAGTTGTTGTACCTTCATTTGTTTCTTAAGAAGAATAAAACTATCAGCCCTTTCGGAGCCTACTCCCATGATTTTCTCCTTACTATTCGCAAGTGAGGTTTCCACATTAACCGAAGTGTCATTATCCGTCATGTTTGATATTTATGTTAATTATTATTTCGCTTATTTTCATTTAAGAGATGGTAAATAATATGAATAACCAGAAGCATAACATGATATCAAAACATAAACGATAAGAAAAGCTTGGGCTTATGTGAAAACCCCACTCAAGAAGAGTGGAGAGAAAACAGCGAGAGAAGGCCCCGATAAAGCAAGATTATTCTATTCTTCTCAAGAGACAAATGGGGGTACAATAGCCTATTTATAGTCTCCTACACACACCACACTTCTTCATTATACTATGTGGTACTAAATGTACCATTACAACACACCCCCTTAAGCTGGAGATGGAATGTTTAGCTTGTACAAGAGATATTCCCACTTTATAAAGCAAAAAACACAACACAAAATAAAATGATATTGCTGGTCACGGCTGCTTCATGCCTCTTGTGTTGCCGGCTTCTTTGCATCATCAACTGGTGCTGTCAAGTCACAGATGCCTTGTGTTGCCAACTTCAATGCATCTTCACCTTACTTGTAGACGGGTGTAGGTAGGAGTCTAGAGATGAGCCGTAAACAATTGACCTGATGTTGATTGGAATCCAAAAAAAGTTGTCACGCTTCCCCTTTCTCCCACACTTGTATAGGAGAAGAAATAAACATAGAAAAGAAAAGATAAAGTAGAGAAGAGCTTCTCCCCCTCTTCTCTTCAACAATTTTTTTCACAATTTTTTTTCAATATTTTCCACTTTCTCTTTTTTTCTTCTACTTTTGTTTTCTTTCCTTTTTTATCCTCTTTTTTTTTACTATTTTTCTTCCTTTTTTTTCTCTTCATACCCCCTTTTTTTAACTACAAAACAAAACCAACTTAAATGAGAAGTGTAAAGACACGAGAGACCTACAAACATGTGAGCCATCCGGACTCGAAATCCAGACTTCACGCGACTGTAGCCCTAGATTGGATCTCCGCTTCATGTGCCACTGATTGCACGAGAGATCAACACCTCACCCAAGATCGACGCCGCAATCTTCGCCAATAATTGCTCCTCTAGTGTCCTTCGCCACTAGAAGGGGAGGCCACCAGCGTTGCTGCTACCTTAGATCTCCGCCAGCGCCTTCTTCATGCTCCATGCCACCAGCGTCGGCTTCTTCGCAGGCGAGTTCAGCGCCGCCAATCACGATCCTTCTTCCTTCTTCCTCACAGTGTCACTAGGGGCACTCGCCTCCTTCAATCTCATCACCACTACGCTGCCTTGAAGCTCGTGCACCGCCAGTGCCTGCCTGATCTTCGCCGAAGGTCCCTACAGTGCTGCAACGCCACCAAGGCTTCTCAAGCACGTGTGGCACTCTTCTCATCTTTGCGTTGGATCCTCCTTGTTGGTCCTTCAAATTGGCTCCTCTGAATCAATCAAAAATTCAAACTCCAACAAAATAATGATAATCATGATACAATGAACCTAAGAGTCGAATTTTCTCTGATACCATGTTAAATAATATGAATAAACAGAAGCATAACATAATATCAAAACATAAACGATAAGAAAAGCTTAGGTTTACGTGGAAACCCCACTCATGAAGAGCCAAGAGAAAACTACAGGAAAAGGCCCCGATAGGGCAAGATTATTTTATTCTTCTCATTATACAAATGGGGGTACAATAGCAATTTATAAGCTCCCACACACACTACACTTCTTTATTCTACAATACTAAATGTACCACTACAACACATCCTATCTCTCAAGAAGATATGTTAGAAGAATTGACCAATCTATTCCTATAAGAAACCCTAACACTCAATGCAAAAAGAATTAAAGGGAAATTATACATGTATCCTCATAAATTTAAAAAAAAAATGTAAAAGAACATAAAAACATAAAAGAGCTCTAATCTCAACACTCTCTTAAGCTAGGGCATAAACGTTGATCATGTTTAGCATGAAAAAGCATCTATTAAAGGCAAGCACAAGGGAACACCTTGGTGAAGATGCTTGCCACTTGATTCGTAAATGAAGCATGAGTGATCTTGATCAAGCCCTCTTGCATCATTTCTATAATGGTGGTCCACCTCAATATTCACAATCTTCTCGTGTAAAAAAAGGTCATTAGCAATAAACAAGGATGCTCAATTATCACACGGCATAACTATTGAGAGAGATGAATGTTGTTGAGTAATTGGATAATAAGAGATTCAATTACATGTTTTAGTCCCACACAGTGGAGTGGGAAATAAGGAAGTGTGTGGTGGCCTATGTAAAGGCCCTTGTCCTCCCCATTTGTTTTTGAGAAGAAATAGAGAGATCACGCTCATATGGGTACTTCCATAGTTTTCTTCCCTCTCCTCGTGAATGGGGTTTCCATGTAAACCCAAGTGTTTCATTGCAATGCTTTGATATCATTTTGTTCATTTTATTCAATTTATTTCAATAGGTATCAAAGCAAGTTATCCTTTGAGCTTTATCATTGCTTATGATTGATGATGTTCGACATAGATAAATGAACCCATAGTCCTATGCATAATAAAAATAGAGTGATCTGTAGTGGATCTAGTTAAGCCATGTTCCTAAACAACTTTACTAGATCTCTCAAAATAGGTTGGTGAACTCTACTTCAGGCCATACATAGCCCTCTTCAATCTGCAAACCTTCTGACATTCCCCCTAAATCACAAACCCAAGGGGTTGCTGTATGTACACTTCATCCCTCAAGGTCACCACAGAGGTACGCATTTTTAATATCCAGTTGGAAGACAGGCCAATCATTATTCACTACCAAGGAGAGGAGGATTCGTACTGTATTGAGGCAAGCGACAGGCAAAAATGTCTCAAAATAATCAACACCAAAAGTTTGTGTATAACCTTTAACTACCAAACGGGCTTTAAATCGTTCAGTAGAGCCATCTGGACAACACTTGAGGGTAAACACCCAAATATACCCCATTGTTGTTGCGCCAGGGGATAGGTTAACAAGCTCCTAGGTCCCTTTAGACTTGAGGGCTATCATCTCCTCTTCGATAGCTAAGGTTCGAAAAGGGTCCTTAAAAGCTTCTATATGAGTTTTCATAATATGGTGACTATCCGCTGCCAAAGATAAAAGATGACTTCGATCAAATGACATAATTTGCAACAGAATACTTAGCATAGTACCATTGTGGCTTCCATTGGGCAATAAGAAGATCCACATCTATTTCCTCAGATACCGTAGGCTCTGGATCTCCAACTGAATCGACAAGATCAACAGAGGATTAAGTAAGAATAGTAGAGAGGGGCTCGTCAGCAAGAGTGGGGGTAGGTGCAAGCCTACGATGAAAATATCTAGGGAAGGTCTCTGTAAACTTAGGATATCTAGGAAAGTCAACATTAGGCGGGACATTTGTCTAAGGTATGAGTGGCTCAAAGGGTACTAGAGGCATAGTAAAGGGCATAGGAAGCGAGACATCCAGTGAAACAATAGCGGACTTCCTAGTGGCAAGGTAATAGTGAATCTCCTTAAAGAAAGACACATCCAAAAACTTTAGATGGTAATGAAAACTCTCGATCCGAAAATAACACAGAGTACGGGATCCTCCCACCTAAATCAAAAGAGGAAACCCAATTAATCAAGAAAATAGCAGTAAGCAATGCATCAGCCCAAAAGTAGAAGAAACGTGTATCCGAAACATAATAGTATGAGCAACATCAAGCAAGTGTCTCAACTCGCGCTCAGGCACCCCATTTTGTTGGGATATATGAACACAAGAAGTCTGGTAAACAATGCTTATGAATTAGAAAAACTGAGATAAATTAGCTTTCACAAACTCAAGTTCATCGTCAATCTGAAACATGTGAATAAGAATAGAAACTGAGTCTTTATTTCATTAACAAAATTTTTCTGATTTCTCCATCATAAATACCCAAGAAACACGGGTACAATCATCCACAAGAACTAAAAAATAGCAAAAATCCCCAAGACTTCTGACCCAACACGTGCCCCATAAATAGCATGAACAAGACTAAAGGGAGACTCAGCTCTTTTATTTTTACTAGGAAAACATACCCTATGATGCTTGCCAAGTTGACAAGCCTCATAGGAAAAGGAATCAGAAAAATGCATGTCCGAAAACTAATGATGAACTATAATGCTAGGATGTCCCAATCGAATGTGCCACTGAACAGCAGATGCAGCACAAACAACAGCAATAGAAGGGTTCTCAAGTGAAAGGTGTAGGTAGTAGAAGCCATCTTGCTCAAGTCCACCGATCTGCTTCATCATCTAGAGGTCTTGTAGAAAGAATAAATGATCATGAAAAATCACTCTACAATTTAGTACCTTTATAATCTAACTTATAGACATTAAATTTAGAGCAAATCTAAGAGCATCCATAGCATCAGATAAGGGCAATGTAGAAGAAAAGATGCCACCCAAGCCTATCAAAGGCGACAAGGCACCATCTGCTACCTGCTACCCTAACATGAACTGGAGTAGTCAGCAGTCTAAGAGACGAGAATAATGTGGCATCTCCAAAACTGTGGGAGGAGGCACCTGAATCAGCAAGCCATGATGGTGTACGAACACCTCCAATAATAGCAACAGTACCTATCTTGTGAGTAACTGAGGCACCAGCAATAGAACCAGCCTGAGAGGATAGGAACCTATCATACTCCTTCTTGGAGATAGTGACCTAGGTACCAACCTACTCTTCCTAATAGTACAAACTTCCTTCGCCATCATATGCCACCCGATTGGCCTAATACCTCTGAGGATATCCATACTTTATCCAACATCAATCAATTGTATAATTTGTCTTGTGACAATGTTCACAAAACAAATCCGAACAATTTTTGATGTAATTGTTTATGGTGGAATGAAATAATCATGGGTGATTATCATTGGATAACTACCCTCAATTGTCAAAAATAATAATAATAATAAACCCATACGACCTCTGTCGCGGCCCCCTCCTTTCACACTACGTCCTCTCCCCCTAGCTCAAAAAACCTCTTACCACAACCAACAGATGCCATGGCAGATGAGTCTGAAGGTGAAGGTGGGACAGGATCTGATATCACTAGTCGCGATAGTCAAGCATTTATCTATGTAGGTATAGGAATCTCCTCCTAGGTCGAGTTGATCCCTCACTGCCTTGTACTCAAGATTAAGGCATACAAAAAAATGAACCAATCTAAAAGCCTCACACTGCCTGGCAATGACTACAACGTCAAATGAGATGGGCTGATGCATATCTTGCTTGTCCCATAAGTTCTTCGTAAAATCATAATATTCAGTAAGAGACATGGTTCCCTTCCAAAAGAAATGACGCTCCTCAATGACTATATAAATAATGAATGTTACTCTTGTGGGAATGTATCTCATGGAAGACTTCTTTGAATGTATCTCTGATGGTTACCTTTGTTTGATGTTATGCATGCACCTAAATTTACATTGAATTTAATGTCTATTACTAAGGCATTAAATTGCAAAGCAGCATTTCATGACCATTTTTTCTTCCAACAAGACCTCCAGATGATGAAGTAGATTGGAGGACTTGAGCAAAATGGTCTATATTATTTGAACCTACCACCAAAAAATCCCTCTATTGCTTCTCCTTGCGCCACAACTACTCTACAGTGGCACCTCAGATTGGGACATCCTAATAGTTTTGTTCTGCGTCGTCAGTTTTCAGACATGCAGTTTCTAGATTTCTTTTTCTATGAGGCTCGTTAATTTGGCAAGCATCATAGGGTGTCGTTTTCTAGTAGTAATAATAAAATTGAGTCTTTGTTTTGTCTTATTCAAGTTGATTTGTGAGGCCCATGTAAAGTCAAGGGTCTTAGGGATTTTCGTTATTTTTTTATTCTTGTGGATGACTATACTCGTGTCTGCTGGGTATTCATGATGATGGAGAAATCCGAAACCCCTGTATTGATTAAAAATTTTGTTAATGAAATAAAGACTCAATTTTATACTACTATTCGCACGTTTCCGACTAAGGATGCAAGTTTTGGTAAACACAACCTGAACCCGACTCAACCCGACCCGAAAAGAATGAGTAAAACCCGACCCGAACTCGACAGGATTCGGGTATGGGTTTTATCTAAAAAATCCGATTAGGTATGGGTATGAATTTATACCCAATTACCCAACCCAAGTACCCCAATAAAATCCCCATTTACTCGAGATATGTCCCACCTTAAGTCTCATTCCCTCAACCTTAATCTCTCTCATAATTCCCACCATGATTTTGAAAGTTGGGAGTGCATCTGAAGCTTCCATTGAACATTTATTTCTGGGATGGAAATATTTTATTTAAAATGTACTTGTATTTTGTCGTTTTTGTATTTTTTGTTTTTGATATTGTTGGGAATAAATATGGGACTGCCACATGGCAAGTAATAAAGGGCCCTAATGGGTCAGTGGTCATGGTCCAAGGGATTAATTTTGGTGTTTTTACTTAAGATGCAAGTTTGGTTATTTTAGTAAATGTGATTTTAGGAAACAATGTTTAAGATTTCTTTTCTTGTTTAGAGATAAGATCAGTGATAAGAGCTTTGTTTCCAAATGTTGGGGTATGTTCTCTCTACATAAAGAGAGACTTCCCTTGTATTTCTTTTTGAGCAATACAAATATTACCAACTCAAGGCTCCTCTCCTCTCTTTCTTCTCTCAATAGCCAGCCACCACCTTGGTCGACCATCAACCACCACCAGCCACCCAGCCAACCGGTGGAGCTCCTCCACGCCTCAGGTCACCAAGCGTGGATAGTCCACACGTGGACTACTTTCCCACGCCTAAGTAGAGCCTCCACTCTCCACATTCTTGTCAATCTTTTTTTTTTTTAAGAAAAGAGGAAGATTACCTGAGCATGGTAACCATCCTGTAAATATATTAAATTAGAAGAGGAACAAACTTACAAGTTTTGTAGCCAAGATTCAAAAAAATAGTTAGCCTCTCTCACTACATTCTCCACCCAACATCGCTCATTATTGAAAACCTTATTGCTCCTCTACAACCAGATAGCCTAGAGAATGCCAACAGCTTTACACCAGCCAGGCATATCAAGGTGAAGGTGATCCCTTGAAGTTCTTTTTTATAATAATTTCAATGCCTCTCTCACTACATTCTCCACCCAACATCGCTCATTATTGAAAACCTTATTGCTCCTCTACAACCAGATAGCCTAGAGAATGCCAACAGCTTTACACCAGCCAGGCATATCAAGGTGAAGGTGATCCCTTGAAGTTCTTTTTTATAATAATTTCAATGGGAATCACTGAAATTAGAGTAGCCTAAGCCCCGTTTGTTAAAAATAAACAATTGATGAATCATGTTATAGATTTCTTTTTCTTCTTTAACTCTAATTTGGGTACAATTTGATTGCCAGATCAATTTATAAATGGGTACCCAATGAGTAAGTATGGGTATAGATTTGAATTTTTGTACCCGATGGATAAATGGGTAGGGTATGGTTATGGATTTTGTAAATGGGTATGGACGTGGGTATGAGTTCAGCCAAACCCGACTCAAACTCGACCCGTTTGCATCCCTATTTCGAACTGACAATGGACCTGAGTTTGTAAACCCTACTTTGACTCAATTTTTCTAGTCATTGAGTATTACCCACCAAACATTGTGTTCATACATCCCAATAAAACGGAGTGGTGAAACACCTAAAAGAAACATTGCTTAAGTTGTAGGTGGTGAGTTGAGGGAGAGGGGTAAGGAGGGTGGAGGGGCTAATTGGGGTAGTTCCCCCCTCGTCTCCGTGATGTGGTGGGTTACAAGTGCTAAGTAAGGAAACACTTTGGGATAAACCATCGTAATCCGATGGTTTGTCTCATTTGTCGTGGATGCAGACATCGCCAGAGTTTGTCTCCCAAGAAAGGAGCTTATGGTAATGGATCTTGTGTGGGGTAGAAGCTACAACCTCCACCTTATGACCCTCTATGTTTGGAGGTGGAGATTCCTTGTCGCTGGAGGTAAGGAAGATGGACTCACTCTTGGAGTCTTCTTTGGTAGGAGTTTCTCTTAATGGTTCTCTGAAGATGGATGAGGTACGATCTTTCTTATCAAATAGTAGGTTGTCGTCCCCTAGGTGGAAGATGGCAGTGTTGTCGGAGAAGTGATTGTTTTCATGTTGTTAGAATCGGATGTCAAGTTTCTTCGGTTCAAGGAGACGTGTCTAGGTGAAGTTTGTATTAGATGGTGTTCTCTAGGGATTTAAGAAGGCGCTACCGATGAGAGAGTCCCTTTGTAGGCTTTGATTACATTTTGTATTTTCAGAATTCCACTTAGGTTGAAGGAGACGTGTCTAGGTGAAGTTTGTATTAGATGGTGTTCTCTGGGGATTTAAGAAGGCGCTACCGATGAGAGAGTTCCTTTGCAGGCTTTGATTACATTTTGTATTTTCAAAATTCCGCTTAGGTTGAGAACGGTCGGAACTATAATGTCTTTGTGCTCAGCGTTTGCCCAAGTTGGCAAGTGTCTTGGTGTTGATCTCCAAGATGGAGATGCAACATCAATGGTTGTCAAAGGTGCATTGCAAGTCGAGAAGTCCTTGCCAAGCAAGGAGATTTTACGCTTTGGTGGACATGCTTGTGTGGTCTCTTTCATGGAGATGAAGGCAAATTTCGGTCGGGCTATTACGTATGCCCAAGTGGGCTCCAGTCAAGCTGCATCATATGCACAGTTGGCGAGCGGCGATGGAGGCGAAGATGCAAGGAAACGACGGCCTGCGATTGGGTGCTACAGCTCCTGCGGTGGTGCACCAACCGGTGCCGATTCGAAATTCAAATCTTGGTGCAGCTGCTACAGTGGTGCACTAGCCTGATAGGGTTCAAAATTCAAATCAGGGTACTACAGCTGGTGCAATTAATTTTTCGGATCATGGTGCTCAATTAGTGTTGCAGCGTAAGGTTTGGAGGCCGATTTCCAAAGTGGTTCACCAGCCTAACATGGTTCAAAACTCAAATCAAGGTGTTGCGGTTGGCCTCCCTGATTTAAGGCTGACGGTTTTCTGCTGGGAGCGGAAAACTACACAATCGGAATTGGATTTTGAAAACCCATCATTGTAGTTTGATTTGCAAAGTAATCCGATAAATTTAACCGAAATTCATAAAAAAATTCCAGGTCGAATACAGGGAGGCTACGTCGATCTAAAATCCGCAATTATATTTTTTTGATATTTTTGTTTGAAAGCGAGATAATTACAATGGAATTGATATAAGCAATAAGAGAGAGAGAGATAGAAAGAGAGAGAACAATCACTTGATATAATAATACTATTTTTACAACTAAAAAGCGAAAAATGATTACAGCTAGAAAGTGGAAAATTCTATTCTAGAAAGTGATGAAAAGAAGGAAGAGAGATGTTATCCTCCTCGACGATTGCTTGGAGGATGAGCCGGACGAAGCGACGCCTGGAAGACGAAGGACGAAGCGGGAAGAAGGAGGACGAAGTAGGAAGAAGCGGGGAACGAGGAGCACGTCGTCTTCGTCGTGGGGATCCACTTCCAGAACGGGGGCGAGAAAACTTTGGATTTGGCACCAGAGGAGCATCCCGGGTGTGGGACAAGCTTCTCTCGAGCTTTTGAGAGGGAGAGAGGTAAAGGAAGGGATGAGAATTTCGTAGGATTGTATCTTTGCAACTGTCTTTTTCCCAGAGAAATGTCCACCACAGGCAGATGCATGACAGAACTCGAGTATACTTTTGAATTCATTCTTAGGAACACATCGGCGAATAATCTGATCAAAGCCAATGCAGTACAGTTCAAGATCCTCCCAGAAGTAATATTTGGCCTTAGATTTAAGTCTATCTCATTGTTGCTTGGTCCAATCCTGAGAGATTTGACCAACGACCAAATAATTTATGGTGTCTGCAAACCACGGAGTTTGGACACCTGATACTGCAAGGATAGTCTCGTCCGAAAAAGTATCAGTAATCGAAATATCCGAACAAGAATAATCACTCAGAAGTCTCGAAAGATGATCCGCCACCACATTCTATACCCCGGATTTATCTTTGATTTCAAGATCGAATTCTTAAAGTAGAAGAATCCATCGAATAAGCTAGGGTTTGGCATCCTTTTTGGCCAAGAGATGTCTCAAGGCCGAGTGGTCGGTATATACTATGACATGAGACCCTAAGAGATAAGTCCTAAATTTCTCCAAAGCAAATACTATAGCTAGTAATTCAATCTCAGTAACAATGTAATTCCTCTGGGCCTCGTCCAGAGTTTTGCTACCGTAGTAAATGACAATGGACTTCCTGTCAATCTTCTGCCCCATATCAGCCCCGACTGCGTAATCAGAAGCATTGGTCATGATCTCAAATGGGGCTGTCCAAACCGGTGGTTGCAACACCAGAGCACAAGTGACTACCATTTTAAGAAAATCAAATGCCTTACGGCATGATTCGTTAAAATCAAACGACGTATCTTTGGCGAGAAGGTTGCTCAAAGGGCGAGCAACCTTAGAGAAGTCTTTAATGAACCTCCTATAGAATCCCACATGACCAAGAAATGATCGAATTTGTTTGACAAATGTGGGAGGAGGAAGTTTAGAGATAGCATCAACCTTAGCTTTGTCAACTTCGATTCTCCGTTCAAAGATTACATAACCCAAGACGATGCCTTCTTGTGTCATGAAATGACTCTTTTCCCAGTTAAGGATCAGTCTTGTTTTGATGCATCTTTTAAGGATCGTTTCAAGATTAGCCAGGCAAGAATCAAACAATTCTCCGAAAACAGAGAAATCATTCATGAAGACTTCCATAAACTCTCCCACCATATCAGAGAATATGGCTAACATACACCTTTGAAAAGTCACGGGTGAATTGCATAAGCTGAATGGCATCCTACGGAAAGCAAAGGTTCCGTAGGGACAGGTGAAAGTCGTTTTTTCCTGATCCTCGGGATGGATAGGGACTTGATTGTATCCCGAGTAACCATCTAGAAAACAGAAGTACTTCTGCCCAACTAGTCTTTCAAGAATTTCATCGATAAAGGGCAAAGGGAAATGATCCTTGTTCGTGATTGTGTTCAGCTTCCTATAATCGATACAAACCCTCCAAGAGGAAGCTGAATGAGTTGTGACAGATTCTCCTTTCTCATTAGTCACAACAGTAATCCTGACTTTCTTGGGAACAATTTACACAAGACTTACCCAAAGACTATCAGAGATCGAATAAATGATTCCTACATCGAGTCATTTGATAATTTCCTTGACCACTTCTCGCATATTAGGGTTTAATCTTCTCTGCATTTGGCAAGAAGGGCGGATCCATCTTCCAAGAATATTCTATGATTGCAGTAAGATGGCCCGATCCCCCTAAGGTCATGAATAGTCCAACCAATTGCCTCCTCGTGTTCCTTTAAGACCTTGATCAATTTAATCTCCTGCTCCGTAGTTACTTTAGCACTGATTAATCACAGGGAGTGTCCTTTGTGGTCCCAAAAACTGATATTTTAAGTTTTCAGGCAATGGTTTCAGTTCGAGCTGGGGCGGGTTTAGGATTGAAGGTAAGGATGATGCTGATGAAGATTCATCAAGAGGAAGAGGTTGAAAGTGAACAAAATCAATAACCTCTTCAAAATGTGGCGGGTTTGCCACAAATGGTTGCGAGTCAGATCCATCACAACAGGAGGAACTTTCGATTGCAGAAACAGCCATACATGTTTCAATGATCAAGTTGTCTTCCTCAAGTTCCTCTATAAATCCACAATCCTCGAATTTGTTAATCGCCATAAAAATATCCAATTTCAAATTATGATCCCCAAAGGTAATTTCCATGCTACCTCTCTCACAGTTGACATTAGCCTTAGCGGTAGTCAGGAACGGACGCCCCAGAATGATAGGCGTGTTCTTAAATTCTCAAGTACATCCATGTCAAGAATAAGGAAATCTACAGGAAAATAGAAATCATTAACCGTGACAATAACAACTTCAATAACGCCTCGTGGATTTATGACCGAACGGTCTGCTAACTGCAGCGTTACTGAAGTCAGCCGAAGTTCACCTAATCCGAACTTCTCGTAAAGAGAAGTCGGAATTAAGTTCATGGATGCACCTACATCTAGAAGTGTTCTATCGAAGGTGTAATCTCCGATGACACAAGAAATCAAAGGAGCACCTGGATCCCTCTTTTTCTGAGGAAGGTAATGCAGGATAACAGAACTAACCTATTCGGAGAGTACCACCTTCCTCAAAACAGACTCCCTCGACTTACGCTTCTATGTGCATAAATCCTTTAAAAATTAACGCAAGCCGGTATGTGTTTGATAGCGTCGAGGAGCGGGATAGTGATCTCGACATTCTTGAATATATTCAAGAGCTCCTCGTTACTATCAACAAGCTTCTTCCTAGGATTAATCAAGGCCTCAGGAAAAGGAACATGAGTTAGATCATTGCAATCAGGTTCCTGAGCCTTGATTTCTTCTTCAGAGTTCTTTCTCCTCAAGCTCTCCAGGATTTGGTAGATCAGAACAGCGTGGTTGTGGATCCTGAGTTTGCTTTCCACTCCTCAAGATAACTGAATTAGCAGATGCATACGAGTTTGGGTCTTGGGGAGGGTTAAGAAAGATTGGAGAGGCTTCATTAGCCAGAAACCTTTGATTTGAAGAAGCAGAAGAGGGACCCTACTCAACCACCTGAGCATGTGCGTGCAGGTCCCTCTGATTCCCGTACCCTTGGGTCTGATTGTCCAGATTCTGGATATTATGCATGTTGGGTACGGGTTGAGATGGTAGAGATCCGGGTTGACGAGAATTAGCAATGAACCTGGTTTGCAAGTTGTCAACGAAGTTTTCATTTGCTACATAAGCTGAAGCATAGATCCTTGCATCTTTATCATCTGACGGTTCAAATCAGCCTGCCCTACAGGTTGACGGGCATTCCAAGCTGGCTGATTGACTTGATTCGGAGGCAGCTGAGTGTAAACATGACCCTGACCCATTGGTCTTTGCAGAGCATAGTTGCTGGGTCGGAATTGGGTCTACTGCCCCGAATTTTTCCAGAAGTTAGGGTAGTTCCTCCAACCCGGATTATAAGCATTGGAGTAAGGGTTGGGCCTAATGTTCTCCTGTACAGCATAGGCATCCTCATAAGGTGAGAATGCAGAGAAACAAAGAGACGGATCAGAGAAACTGGGATCAAAGGTCCCAGTTTGGAACCTGTGGGGTTCCGAACAATGCTGGCTCATAGGTTGAGCCGCATCAGGTTGATTCACGAACTCTCGCCTAGAAGGAGCTCGCATCGAATGGAATCTGAATTCCGGGATG
This sequence comes from Thalassia testudinum, assembly GCA_037157565.1. Taxonomy (NCBI): domain Eukaryota; kingdom Viridiplantae; phylum Streptophyta; class Magnoliopsida; order Alismatales; family Hydrocharitaceae; genus Thalassia; species Thalassia testudinum. Next base: position 71,435,653 of record JAZHRO010000059.1, on the reverse strand, counting down.
GAGTAGATCGAGAATTGTTTATTGTGTTTCCAGCCATCCACTCCTCCATCCTTTTAGTAACCAAGTCCACATTATCTAGTTTATTGCAAATCAGTTCCATATCGAATTAATGAGAGTCGTGGACTTCATTAACATTCGATCTAGGTTGTTGGGACCAGTTAAAAGTATCCATGTAAGTATGATTGATTGAATTTTCACTCATCTCCTCAAACAAATCGTGCGCGCTATTTGCGTCTTTGTTGAGGAAATTGCCTCCGCAAGAAGCATCCACGTGATTTTGAGTTGCTCAGTCAACCCATGGTAGAAGATCTGCACGAGCTGCCATTTCGACACCTCGTATTGTGGACACTTCCGCAATAAGTCCTGGAATCTCTCCTAGGCAACATGAAACTGCTCCCCCGGCCATTGGGTGAAAGGTAATCTCCCATCTTAAAGCATTGGTACGTCCGACAGGGAAGAATTTCTTCAGGAAAGCCGATTTCAGATCATTCCGTGTTGCAATTGGCCTTCCTATGGTCATGTACCAATGAGCGGCTTTATCCCTAAGAGAGTGGGGAAAGAGCCTCTCATTATCATCTGCTCTTCATTCACGTTTCGCGCCTTGATGGTCTGGACCAAAGTAGTTAAGTCCTGCAAATGCTGAAACGGGTCTTCAAAGCCAAGCCCATGAAAGTGTTTGATCAGGCTTAATACCTGGGACTTGATTTCTGTCTCCGACAGGAATCTGGACACTAGGACGATCCCCGTAATTTGAAGGATCATAAAAATCCTTCTAAGGTTGAGCACCCTACATTCTCTGGAACCATTCTTCCATTCTCTGCATTTGTTCCAACTGTCGTTGAAACATCTCCCGTGGATTCTAAGGCAGAGGAGGTTGTTGATCGGTCATGGCATCAATTTGGCCAATATCCAATCTACGCCTCCTAGAATACTCTAGTGGTCCTTCCAATCGGGGATTCAATGACCTCCTTCCCAACATAAACTAGAAAGAGGTCGGAAGGACTGGGGATAAGAACCCTACAGCATAACAAAACAAGCATGTCCTTAACTGGGGTAGCCTAACAATCTACAGACTCTCAAAATTCGCCTTAAGATTATAGACGATTTACTCTACTTGCATCCAATCAATCCAACCAGTTATGAGGGACTGGGGAGAAGGTTCTTCCTTCGGTCGTTTGATGCTACTCCCTTAGCTAGAAATCAAATTGATCAATACAAACAAGTTAATCATAAACAATCTCAGACTGGACCCCGAATAGCGCATCAGTCCTTAAGGCCAACGTCTAATTGATTTTATTTAGGCCTGTGATTGTAGTGCTTATGGAATGTGGTGGGCCCTTAAGATGGGTTGTTCCCTTAATGATTGATTAAATATGTGTGAGTGCATGCACAACCAATGATTGATTTTAAGGTTCAAATCTTACTTAAGTAGCTTTTAAAGTTTGGAATTAGGTTAATTCAATCAAGTTTCAAGGCAAACCAGATTTTCAAGCATGAGTGAAGATCTTTTTCCTTTTGAAATAAAAAGTAAAGTGCCTGATATTGACCTAAATTGAAAATCCTAAAGGGAAGCTACTTAGCGAGTTGATTTGAGATTAAATGGTGCGGCCCAAACAACTCAAACAATTAACCAAAATTACACCACTAAGTTAGGCACACAAAATGATTGACCTGGACTGATTTCTACTCTTTTATATGTTGATTTGCATGTACCGGTTCCACAGATCAGAATCCAGTTGAGTAGATAAAAATCAATTAGGTTATGTGCCTTGAATATGGGTGTATGTAGTGTGTATGTTGATTTACCCCACAAGAAATATCTTTTTGTTAATTTTTTTATATGAGGGTGAGATGAATGTAAGTGGAAATCCAAGCAATCAAACTAACTCTAGGATTTATGCAAACACCTACGTTAATTGAGGTTTGAATTAATGTTGTGAAATGGAATCTATGGAGGGGGAAGAATAGGGAGCACTTACAGTTGTCTTCAACTGCACTTTACTCCGATCTACCGCTTAAAGATTCCCTGTTAAGGTACCTGCAAAACAATAAACAAGAAATAAAGCAAGTTAGAAAACAATAAAATGAGTGAAATGCGGAAAGAAAATAGAAAATCATTGCCTCCCCAGCAACGGCGCCAAAATGTTGGGAGTGGAAAACTACACAATCGGAATTGGATTTTGAAAATCCGTCGTAGTTTGATTTGCGAAGTAATCTGCCAACAGATAAATTTAACCGAAATTCGTAAAGAAATTCCAGGTTGAACACAGGGAGGCTATGTCAATCTAAAATCCGCGATTATATTTTTTTGGTATTTTGTTTGAAAGAGAGATAATTACAATGGAATTGATATAAACAATAAGAGAGAAGAGAGATAAAAAGAGAGAAAGAGAGAACAATCACTTGATATAATAATATTATTTTTACAACTAAAAGTGGAAAATAATTACAGCTAGAAAACGAAAAATTCTATTCTAGAAAGCGATAAAAAAAAGGGAGAGAGATGTTATCCTCCTCGACGACTGCTTGGAGGACGAGCTGGACGGAGCGACGCCTAGAAGACGAAGGACGGAGCGGGAGGGAGGACGAAGCAGGAAGAAGCGGGAATGAGGTAGCACGTCATCGTCGTCACGGGATCCACTTCCGGGACGGGGGTAAGAATGCCAAATAGATCGCGCGTCGCGAGAATGCCAAATAGATCGGGGTCAAGATCTTTCATTGCTTAAGCCTTCAGATGAGGACAGGCACCGAAGGAGGGAGAGTGAAACGACTGGCAAGTTCTCAACCGTTGGATAGGCATCCAACAGGGGAGATTCGTCGAGTGGGCGAAGAGCTGCGGCCGGTGCTAGGCGGCTGTGATGGCGCCACCATGGCCGTCCATTTTCATTGAATTGTAGATAATGCCACAGATGTTGGATTGGACCAATTTTTGCGTCGTTAGGCTGCGATCGTCGATCCAAACCCATTCGTGCGATCGGATTTGTCGTCTGAAGTGCGGATTGACACCATCTTGGCCCTTGATTTCTGAGCTTCCTCGTACTATATCTGGTGCTACGGATATCCGATCGGGGCGATCTTAGAGTCGTTGAACTCCAGTTGTCGCCCTGATCAGATCCGCACTATTGGATCCTTGATCCGAGGCTCTGATTAACAGTCGCCCTGTTCCTGGCCATAAAAGGAGACAATTACTATACAATTTATACAATTTGACATAAATGCATGATTATGCATGGTATGCATTATTTACAATGTATGATGCTAATATAACACTAAGAACATGCATTAATAGATATTTTTAGCTATTTAGATATATGCACATCATTTTCCATCTTTGGAAAATTGTCCCAAGATGACGGGTGAGGTGATGGAATATTCTTAGCGTTGAACAGGTGGCATCCGGATCCATTTACGGAGCCCGATGTGATGAGTTAAATTTTTCAGCAATAATGGATTTAAAATTTTGAATTTCGTGGATGGTGGTTGCCCCTCTATTGCTGCTGGCAATGATTTGCAGGGGCTGGAGTGTGCAGCAGGTTAACGCAGTGATGGAAGCTTGTAACAACGTCCGGTCAGTGGCCTGATGCAACCCCTGGTGGTAAGGATGGCAGCTGCAGTCCAAACCGATGATCTTGAAGGTCTGGAGATGAATTTTGGCCATTCGTAAGTGCCTGTCGGACCCATTATTTTGTCTGGACGTGGTGAGTTCAGATCCAAAGCATTTCCTTGGATTGTTATTGTCAAGATGTTGTATCGGCTACCATTGCTTGTGATGTCTTGCAAGAGATGTCGAATCCTCATGCTTTTAGATCTACCCATCCAAAATAAACTAAATGTGGAAGAGTTGCCAGGAGTGAAGAAGCTACAGGTTACACGAGTAGAGGATGCAGCTTCTTATGTTGGTGGCAACGGACAAACAGTGAAAAACAACCTTAACTGGGGGAAAAGCATGTTGCATAGGTCATCATCGAGCAGATCTTCAGTTCCAACAAAGGTGATCTCGCAGAAACATAAAATGATTCTTGGTGCTTGTTATAAGCGCAAAAAAATTTCAAAGTGTCAACCAAGAAGACTCCTAAATGTGGTGATAAGGAGGAGGTTGATGGTCGGGTTGCAAGTGTGATTAGTGTTAAGAAGGTGCACAAGGGAGGGGCAAAGATGACTCCTGATGGTTAAGGTACTTTCTTGGAATGTCTGTGGGCTCTGTGATGAGGGTCGGAGATCTACGTTGAGGCAGTATTTGGTTGATTGGAGAGTAGACATCGCTTTGCTGCAGGAACCTCACTTGGATAGTGTTGAGAGTATTATGTGGTTATTTAGTGCCACATTGGAAAGTGTGCACCTTGTGTGTGTGTGATGGCCTATAAATAGGCATGTACTCCACCCATTTTACTTTGAGAAGAAACAAAGAGAAACACACCATATCGGGGCTTCTCCTGTGGTTTTCTCCCCGCTCCTTGTGAGTGGGATTTCCACGTAAACCTAAGTGTTTTGTGATTGTTTATATACTTTGATATTATTGCTTCCGCATTGTTTAGATTATTTAACTTGGTATCAGAGCACTTCGTTCTTAGGTAATCATTTCCATGCTTATCTTTCTTGGGAACTTTTTGTTCGTCTGAAGAGACGAAGAGAGATCGTGCGAAATCTCTGATGGCTCGATGTGAGACAGTCCAACGGGAGCAAAGTGATCAAGGAAAGGGCCTGCATGGATCCAACGTGGGCGCATGCAGCCCACTGCAGGTGGCGAAAATGGAGATCCGTGCGATGAGGCGCGTACAATGGTGAAGCGACGCTAAGCGGCAAAGCAATCGACAGCAGAGGTGATCCGCGACCACCGCCTCAGCACCTCGAGGCGACGCTCACAATCTCGGAGGCGGTCCTTAAGAAGCAAGATGTGATCGCGGTCGCGGAGACCATGGCAGGACTCCTCGGAGGCGAGAATGATGGCGGCAAGGATGCAGGGTTGCGGGCCATCGACAGAGGCAATGCGATTGGCGGAGGCGGCGCAATTAGCATCGCCGGCATTGTGGAGACCCTGAGCAAATGAGACAGCAAGGCACTGGTGGTAGGAGCGTGGTGCTCTACGCAGGAGGCAACAATGATGGCTGTCGATGATGGAAGGCACCGCACGGTGGCATACAGTAGCACGAGAGGCGACGACTGGTTTGTTGCCATTGCATTTTCTCTAAACCCTAAGGTGTCTGTAAGTTATTTTGTTTTGATTAGCCTTATTTAAATGAGGGAAAGAAGAAAAGAGAAGAGAAAAAAAAAAAGAATAAAATGACATGGACTGAAAAAAAAGAGAAGAAAAAAAAAGAAAAGAGAAAAAAAAGGGGAAAAGATAGAGAGAAAAATTTTTAAAAAGGGAAAAAATTTTAAAAGATGATGAAAAAAAAACGAAGTCCGTGTTTGAGAGAAGATGTGGAGAAGTCTTCTCCAAGTTTTTAATGTTTTAATTTCTTCTCGTCATTATTATTGTCTTCTCCCATACCAGTATGGGAGAAAGGGGGAGTATAGAAGCTTATTGTAGTCACCTCCGCTTGGGAATCCCTTCTGTTCATGGACTCCACACGAGAAACCCAACTCTGGGAGGTTTAGAGTTTCGAGATCCTCAGAGCAAGAACTTATTTCAGGTTTCTATGTGAGAGATCTAGTTTCGTGGACTCCAGAGAGGGAGATCCACCTTTGAGATCTTCAGAGGAAGATCCATTTTCAGGAATATTGAACGAGGAGCCATCAGCACCAGATCTTCAGAGACAACCACAATTTCTTCAATAGCTCCAGCCTATGTTCCCGCCTATGTAGAGTGGGCTTCTTTGTGTTACAAGCTAAGCATTCCATGCTCCAAGTTGAGGGGGAGTGTTAAGAGTATTATGTGGTTATTTAATGCCACATTGGAAAGTGTGCACCTTGTGTGTGTGTGATGGCCTATAAATAGGAGTGTACTCCCATTTTACATTGAGAAGAAACAAAGAGAAACACACCCTATCAGGGCTTCTCCCGTGGTTTTCTCCCCGCTCCTCATAAGTGGGGTTTCCACGTAAACCCAAGTGTTTTGTGATTGTTTATATGCTTTGATATTATTGCTTCCGCATTGTTTAGATTATTTAACTGATAGTTTATCCACGCAAGGAAGAATAGTTTATGTGGTGACCGCTTTACAGATTATCTTGAAGTGAAGGCGAAAGGGAGATCAAGTGGCCTTATCTTGAGGTGGCATAATGATTCTTTTGAATTGGTCTCAGGAGGATGATGACCACAGTGTTTACAAGGAAGAAGGATGGTTTGTCTATGGCTATCTCATGTGTGTATGATCCTTGTGATGATGTGTCCAGAGCGCAATTTTGGAAGGAGATTGGTCAAGCTTCTCATTTGGTGCACGGAATGTCACGGCTAGTTGGTGGTGATTTTCATGCAACCATGTCCTCTAATGGTAGACCAGATGGAAGATGAGATAGATCGACTTTTGAGTTCCAACAACTCCTTCAGGAGCTTGAGTTGATGAACCTGCCAATATCGGGGGCTCATTTTACTTGGGGAAATGGTAGTGGCGCTATCTTGTATTGATAGATTTATCTACAATTTGGCATTGGCTGAATTCTTTCATGAAGCGGAGGTGATGATTTGTAATAGACCTTTTTCAAATCATACACCATTGTTATCGTGTAGTAACGAGGGAACAATATTTTCTAACTACTTTAAATTTCACAAATATTGATTGAAGGAGCCCGGATTCAGAGATTTGATACATGATAAGTGGACTTCTACTCCAACATCCTCATCAGCTATGTGTACTTTGGCTTGTAAGATTCGCACTATCTAGGAGACAATGATTGAGTTTAAGCAGGGTCTTTGGGCATGTCGTAAGGCCAGAAGAAATGAGGCATTGCAAAAGATCTCCTCTCTTGATAGACAAGAGGAAACTTCACCTTTGTCTATAAAGGATTGCTAAGAGTGCAAGAAGATGAAGGAGATTGTTTTGGAGGACCAGAAGAGGGAGATATATTGGAGACAAAAATCCAAGCAAATTTGGCTTAAGTAGGGTGATGCAAACACCTGATTTTTTTTTCATTTGGCAACAAGTTCTACAAGGTCAAATATGATAAATGTCTTAAGAAATGGGGATAACACAATTAATCAAAGGAACCAGATTTGTGAAGCATTTTGATCTCATTTTCACAATTTCACTCGAAAATAATCGACTGGGGATTGGAGGTTGGGGGCATTGGATATGGTGCAGCTCGATAAGGAAGCAAAGGGGTAACTTCTTAGAGAGTTAATTGAAGAGGTTGCCAGATCACTTCATGGTCTAAAGGCCAAGGGTTCTCCTAGACTTAATGGGTTGCAAATTGTCTTTTATAAAGAGATGTGGAGTGTGGCTGGTCCTGAAGTTGTGGCTATGATTCGTGAATTTTTAGGGGCAATGAAGGTTTCGAGAGGCTCAATCGCTTTTACTTATTTTTCTGCCAAAGAAGATTGGTGCAAATTCAGTTGATGAGCTTAGGTCGATCGCCCTTTCCAATTTTGTTTACCTACTAGTGGCTAAGATCTTGGCTAATAGATTACGTGCAGTTATGCTTACTATTATTTCCCTAGTCCAGTCAGCTTTTCTTAAGGGTAGATCACTTCAGAATTCTTTTATGATTGCTAAGGAGATACTTGCTTCTTGGAAGAGAAGGGTGCCGACTTTTATGTGGAAAGCTGATTTCTCCAACCATATGACTGTGTCTTGGAAATATCTTTGGGAGATTCTCAGCAAAAGAGGCTTCTCAGATTTATGGATTCAATTGACGAAAAGATGTGTTACAATGCCTTCCTTTTCGGTCTGATGAACATTCGTTCAAATGATACTTGGATCCAACCATGTGAGATAGGGTTGTCCCTTAGCACCCCCACTATTTGATATTGTTGTGCATACCCTTGCCTCTTTGGTACTTAAGGCATGTAAAGGAAATATTTTTTCTGGTTTTACCTACCAAAGGGATGGATCTCTCCTCACCCGTCTCCTGCAATATGCAAATGATACAACATTTTTCATTGAAGGAGGTAGGATGGAAGCAGCACATGTGGCGCCCCTTGTAAGGATTTTTGCGACAATTTCTGGCTTGAAGATTAATAGGAGAAAATCCCTTTTTGTTCTGTTTGCTTTCTTTGGTGCGACGGTGGATGAAATTTCTAATGTTTTGGAGATGTCGATGGCCCGTCCACTAATCAAATATCTCGACCTTCCATTAAGAGGAAAGAGATTGGTGATGTCGAACTGGAATGTTTTGGTGGAGTGGATAATGAATAGACTTTCTTCTTGAAGTGGAAGGTTTCTCTCTAAAGGGGTCGCTTGATCTTGCTTAAATCAGTTTTATCTTCTATACCGATGTTCTACTTTTCAATTTTTCAACCTCCAAAGAAAATCCTAAAAAAAATTGGAGGTGATTAGAAAAAGATTTTTCTGAAGGGTACGGATTCCTTTGGTCATTTTATGCAGTTGGTACCATGGGAGGTGTGTCAACCCAAAAAGGAAGGTAGTTTGGGTGTACAACTGTTGGATGTTTTCAACAAGGCACTTCAATTGAAGTGGGCGGTTAAATTGGTTTCTGGGGAGAGTTCTATGGTGACGTTGTTGAATGATTCCCATGGCACAAACATGGTTATCCCGGAAAGGGCAATGCCTAGAAGAGGTTCCTCTTCTTTTTGGTGTGCTATTCAGCTGGTTATGAAGGATTTTGCATGCAATTTCAGCCCTGTGTTGGGGAAAGGAGACTTTTTCAAATTCTAGTTGGATGATTGGAGCGAGTTCAGCAAACCTGCAGACCTCTTTCCACATGTTTTTCAGCTGGTTAATGATAGGAATGTTATTGTGGATGATGTGTGGGATGATCAAGTGAAGACGTGGAATATGATATTACCTCTGGGCCTCTCTGAGTCCACTTTTGATGAATTTCAGCAGTTGTTAAGGTGCATTTCAGACTTCAAACCGGCCGCAAACAAAGTTGGTACGTTCATATGGAGAGATGGAACCTATTCTGTAAAAAAAAACCTATAGTAAATTGGTCTGCGGTGGGACTGATTTGGCCGAAATTGGATTGGATTCAAAGATAATTTGGAAGTACAAAGTTTTTTTTGGCTTCTTAGGAGAGAGCGGATGGTCACGAAATCTTTCAGAAAAAGGTGGATGGATGATGGGGATGTTGCTTTTTTTGCCTTAATGCTAAGGAAGATGAACAACATCCTTTCTTATCTTGTGATTTCTCTAGAGAAGTTTGGCAGCATTTTAATCTCAGAATGGTGGATTGCACTGATGCGTATGGATTCTAGAGGTCTTTCAGAGAGCATTTTGATCCTGATTCGGCCGGCTAGATCAGAGCTTTTACTATTCTGGGCATCTAGCTTCAAAGGAATGGAAAGATTTCACAAATGAAAGTTGTTGGGTGGAAAATGTAGCGAGGGAGATTTACTTCTTATATGAGAGTTGGCTCAACAATATGTAAGTTTGTTTCATTTATTTTAATACACTTGTCTGGATGATTATCGATCTCCGGTAATCTTCCTTTTTCTTCTTTTAAAAAAAACAAAACAAAATAGGATAGCTAAACGCAAGTTGAGACGCTTGATGTTGCCATGCCCATACTGTTATGTTTCATATGCATGTTCCTATTACTTTTTGAGCTGATGTCATTCTTACAGCAACTTTTTTGATAAATCAGTTTCATCCTCTGTTCTTGGTGGAAAGATCCCTTACTCTATTTTATTTCCTAATCGAAAGTTATTTTCTATGCACCCAAGGTTTTTGGTTGTGTTTGCTTTGTTCACCTGTTCAAGGTGGATAAGATGTCACATCGGCCAGTTAAATGTATTTTTATGGGTTATTCTAGAACCCAAAAGGGATACCAATATTTTGATCCTCTTGCACATCAATTTTATGTTACTAAGGATGTTACCTCTTTCTAGGAGATGCCATATTATTCTATTGCTGGGAAGTCTCCCAACATTATATAGGATGTCCCACTTCCTATATCTACTATTGCACCTCTAGGACCCTCTGAACCACCTATACCTTAGATAGATGTCCCCTCTACCTTTCCTAGGCATCTTGAGGTTTTAGACACCTTTCCAAAATATTTTCAACGTAGGCCTCCATCCACAACATCACCTACCAAGGAACCTCTTTCTACTATTTCTGCTCAATCCTCTGTTGATCATGTGGATTCCACTAGAGGTCCAATCCCCATAGCACCTGAGGTAACTGAACTTGATCTTCCTATTACCTAGATGAAATCACAGAGGTCATGTGCCAAGTATTATTTTTCAAACTATATGTCACTTGATCATTTCGGACGACTTCTATCTCTTGCAGTGGATAATCACCATATTCCCAGGACTCATCTTGATGCATTCAAGGATCCCTCATTGACCTTAGCAATGGAGGAAGAGATGGCAGCTCTTCAGTGCAAAGGGACCTAGGAACTTGTTGACCTACCCCCTGGTGCTACTGTTGTGGGGTGTAGGTGGATGTTCACCCTCAAATGTCGTCTAGATGGGACAGTTGAAAGATTCAAGGCACGATTAGTGGCCAAAGGCTATACACAGACCTTCGACGTGTATTATTTCAAGACTTTCTCACCTATGGCACATCTCAATTCTGTACAAATTCTACTCTCAGCGGTAGTTAATAATGATTAGTCAATCTTTCAGCTTTGTGAAGAATAAATGTGCCACGTAGCAGCCCTGTCAGGTTACGTGGCAGTGCCACCTGGTAGTCTAGGAAACACCCAAAGGGGCAGATCCCAAAGGGGCATCTGCCCTATGGGATTTTTGGTATGTCTTATGGTCCAAATTTGGTGGCCCTTAGTTTGGTAGATTTGATTTTTTAGAAAGTTTATTTTAGAAGATTTGTTCTTTCTAAAAATATGAGATATGATTTGATTAAGATTTAGCTTGTTACTTGTTTTAAAGGATTGTGATATGTTCTCTCTCTATAAAAGAGAGCCATTGTAATCCTTCTATTCCTGAGTTAATGAAACAATTCTTCCAACAAATACAACTCCCTCTCTTTCCCTCTCTTCTTCAAGAACACCGGCTGCCATCTATCTCTCCATGTTCACGTGTGCAGCCAGGACCTTGGTACCGCCATATTTTCCCTCGTGGGAGAGCCTCCACGCTCTCGTATTACGCAAATCGTCACATGGTATCAGAGCCTTCGATCTAGGCTCTTCTAAGGGGATTATATACACGTGTAGGAAGGAGAAGAGAAGAAAATGCCACGTTGCCCATGATTTTTTCTAGAGGACCATTGACTTCACCTTTGTTTTCAGGTGACCTTATACACGTTCAGAGAAACCGAGCGCCTTACGTTAACTCATGGGGTATAGGAGCAACAACACCAAGTCAGATTGAGGGGGCACGTGGAACCCTCTAGCAGATCGGGGAATGCCAAGATCAAGTGTATGGCACTCGGGTGTAAAAAAAGAAGCACAAACCTCTCAACCTTACAGAATGAAGTGATGGCAGATTCGGAGATCTATACTACTTGAGAAAGCATCTGAGATGAAAGATGCAACTAGAAAGAAGTTAGAGAAGAGAGCCCATCAACTTATACAAAGATAAGACGGTTGCTCCAATAACTATGACTTCATAGGTTGCCAAAAAGGCAACGACTACGGAGGTGGCAAGAGGATGTGTATCAAAAGAAGATTGTGGAGTGTTTGGCCGCATTATCACCGAGCCAAGTTTGGCAAGTCATCATCCTCTCAACCTCAACTTGAAGGGGAGTGTGAAGAATAAATGTGCCATGTGGCAGTCTAGGAAACACCCAAAGAGGCGCCGCACCTGAAAGGATGCTTTACAATCAAGTTCGCCTACTGGACATAGACTGAAAATGGAATTACAACAAATGAGAACCAGCTGAGATGAAGCAAGGTGATCTGGCAGCAGAAAGAATTCAAGCCCAAAGTCAAAAGTGTTCCTCTGGAAGATGATCAATGATGCACTACCGTTGGGAAAGGTATTTAACAAGAGGTTAACATTGATAATAACCACTAGATTTGCAGTATGGCTGGAGAGGATTGGGAGTATTTGTTCCTATCTTGTCCTTTGGCAAGAGCATTATGGTTCAGCTTGGCTCCTCGTATCAATACTATACAACAGATGAGGCTAAAGTTTTTATTTAACATGCTACCACAAGACTTCCCAGAAGATAATAAGTTGAAGGATAATAATCTTATTGATCAAGGAAACCCGACACCTCTTTATATAGAAAGAGGTCAAGGGAAAATATCACAAGACTCCAACAAGAATATAAAAAAAATAAAATGACGCAATATACCGTAACACCCCTGCTCAAGTTAGAGTATATATATCAATCATGCTCAGCTTGGTTCTACACTTCTCAAACAAGGGGCATGTAAGGGCTTGGTGAATATGCCTACAGTCTGCTCTGAAGAAGCTAAGCAAAAGGTGCAAAGCAAACCCTGCTATAAATAGAAATAAAAACACCCAAATATACATAACTCAACACTAATATAGTGGCAATCCACCTCCACATGCTTTGTACGTTCATAAAGCATAGGGTTATTTGCTATGTACATGACAGCTCTGTACATCTCCAGAGGTTCCTCAATACTAAATAAAGATCTTTTAATAGTGACCATATCCAGATCATCTCAACAACGGTGTGCACTATAGCATGATACTCTAATTTGGCACTAGAGCGTGACATCACACTTTGCTTTTTACTCATCCAAATCACAAGATTTCCTGCAAAAAAGGTACAAAAACCTATAGTGGACCTCCTGGCCCTAATATCACCTACATAATCTGCATCAAAGTAACCAACAACAGTCATAGGAGCTCCTCTCTGAAATAAAAGGCCTCGACTTGGAGCCTCCTTGATATACCTCAAAACCTACATCACTATCTACCAATGTCATCAATAGGTCTATCTAGAAACCGGCTCAACTTGCCCATTGCAAGACTGATATCTAGCCTGGTGATGGTCAAATAAAGTAATTTCCCCACAAGCTGCCTACATGCTCTTTTATCCATTAATCTAAGGCATATTTCCTTTGGGACATAATAATTCCCTACTTGCTCGTGGTAATCTCAATACCCAAGAAGTACCTGAGTCTCCCAAGGTCCTTCATAACAAACTATTATGCCAAATATTGCTTGACCTAAGATATACCAGCGACATCATCACTTGTGAGAATGAGATCATCAACATATACAAGTAGGGGTCTTCCTCACAAATAAGGAATGGCAAGAAAAAGAAGACCTTTGCAAGCCAATCACTGACAATGCCTCTGATAAGCATTGAAATCATACTCTGGGACTTTGCTTAAGGCCCTAGATTGCCTTGCTCAGTTTGCACACGCAAGAGAGCCCATCAACTTATACAAAGACAAGACAGCTACTCCAATAGCTACAACTTCATGGGTTGCCAAAAAGGCAACGATTACGGAGGTGGCAAGAGGATGTGCATCAAGAGAAGATTGTGGAGTGTTTGGCTGCATTATCACTAAACCAAGTTCGGCAAGTCATTGCCCTCCTGACCTCGACTTGAGCGGGAGTGTGAAGAATAAATGTGCCACGTGGCAATCTAAGAAACACCCAAAGGAGCGCCACCTGTATAGGATTTTCGGTATGTCTTGTGGTCCAAGTTTGGTGGTCTTTTGATTTTTTAAAAAGCTTGTTTTAGAGGATTTGTTCTTTCTAAAAATTGGGGATATGATTTGATTAGGATTTAGTTTGTTACTTGTTTTAGAAGATTGTGATATATTCTCTCTCTATAAAAGAGACCCTTTGTAATCCTTCTATTCCTGAGTTAATCTTGTTTTAGAGGATTTGTTCTTTCTAAAAATTGGGGATATGATTTGATTAGGATTTAGTTTGTTACTTGTTTTAGAAGATTGTGATATATTCTCTCTCTATAAAAGAGACCCTTTGTAATCCTTCTATTCCTGAGTTAATGAAACAATTCTTCCAACAAATACAACTCCCTCTTCTTCAAGACCGTTGGCTGCCATCCATCTCTCCCTATTCACGCATGCAGCCATCATCGGCAGGACCCTACTGCCACCATATTTTCCCTCGTGGGAGAGCCTCCACACTCCCGTATTACGCAAATCGTCATGCCTTCCTCTACAATGATCTTGATGAGGAGGTTTACATGCAACAACCCCTTGGATTTGTTGTTGAGGGGGACTATAGGAAAGTATGCAAATTAAAGAAGGTAATCTATGGCCTTAAACAGAGCCCTAGGACGTGGTTTGAGAGGTTCAGCAATGCAGTTCAGGAATATGCTTCACTAGATCCACTGCTGATCATTCTGTATTTACCATGCATAGAACCACGAGTTCAGTCATTCTTATAATGTATGTTGATGACATTTTGCTTATAGGAAATGATAAAGGAGTAGAAGCTACCAAAATTTTTCTAAGTTCACAGTTTGTAACTAAGGACCTAGGGCTAATAAACTATTTTTTGAACATTGAAATGCAACATACTGATGGTGGCCTTAGTTTATCCCAAAGAAAATATGTTGTTGACATGTTGAAAGAAGCAAGAATGCTTGCTTGTAAAGTTGCTAATGTCCCAATGGGCCCATCTATATCATTTGTAGATTCAGAGTCCGTTACTTGAGGATGTGACGAGGTACCGTGCCATGGTAGGAAAGCTAATATATTTGACAGTGACTAGACCAGATATTTCATTGGTTGTTGAAAGACTCAGTCAGTTTATGTAGTCTCCTAGAAAAGCACACTGGGATGGTGTGTACGAGGTTTCCAGGTATCTTAAGTAGTCACCCGGGAAAGGTTTGTCCTTCAAATGGTATGGTCATCTTAATGTATAGGGCTATTCTGATGCTGACTATGTTGGAACACATGAGGATAGAAAATCTACTACAGGGTATTGTATCTATGTTGGTGGCAATCTTATCACCTTGAGAAGTAAGAAGCAGAATGTAGTCTCTAGATCTAGTGCTGAATATGAGTATAGGGCGATGACCCATACTACTTGTAAGCTACTATGGGTGAGATATATGCTACAAGATTTGGGAGTGAGTCTCTAGTCCTACTCCCATGTATAGTGATAATAAAGCAACTGCTTTCATTGACAACAATCTAGCATTTCATGAACGAACAAAGCACATAGAAGTGGATTATCACTTCATTAGATATGCCATTCTAGCTGGGAAGATTTCTACACCCTATACAACCACTGAAGACCAAACTACTGATATTTTTACTAAAGCATTCTCCAAGAAGCATCTTGAGTTACTATGTTCCAAGCTAAGCATGTTTGATATGTATGCTTCAGCTTAAGGGGAAGTATTAGTTATTTAGTGTGTGGCTTATTTTTTGTCTGTTCTGTTATTCAAAGGTGTTCCTGTAATTCTCCCCTTCGTGCCTCTCTATATAAAGGCACGTAGGGTTCCAGAATAATGCATCTCTTTTTGTCCTAACATCATGTTTTCAAATGAAACAAAGGAAATGATGGAGAAGCCATGAATAGAATAAATCTAAGTTGGTGAAAATGGAGACATGTTTCATGTGTTACACATGGCAAGAGAATACCTACCGAAGCAAAATGGAAGTACCAATAAGTAAGAAGTACCATCTTACTCCGAGAAAGGAAAAGGTTGGTGTGGAATTAATAAAATATCTAATGAGACCAACACATTTGAGGTGCTAGCGAAATGCAAGTACCAACAAGTAGCAATGTAAAGTACCATGTTACTCTGAGGAAGTAAAAGGTTGGTGCGGCATTAACAAAAGATCTAATGAGATCAACACATTTAAGGTGATTTGAGCATCTACAAGGAAGGCCTATCAAGTATCAACACTAATGCCAAAAAGAGTGAAAAGTTTGATGATGGAGCCATTAGGCACAACCTTGCTTATTTGAAGCAAAGTCCAAATATAAACTAGGGCCTCTGGATGTGGACAAAGATTTACTGTTATCAACCTTAATAGATCGAAAGGCCTTAATCATGGTTTTGATTATGATTTAGTTTGTCAAACATAAGTAGAGAAGTGCTACTTAGGAGAAATGGAGAAAACATATGCAAGTTGCTTCTTGTTTCTAAGCACTATAGTGGGGACTTGTCCCCTTGATGCTGATTCAATCTTGAGTAAATAGCAATCTATAATTGATATGACTTGTGAACCATGGAGCATAGAGTTTCTTGCAACAAAAACTTCTTATCACAAATCATTTTCAAAGTAGTCAACATCTACTCCTAAAATCCAAGCATAGAATCCAACCTGAATTAGAGGGTTTCACACTTGTGACCATTTAAAAAATTAGATGCAATGAAGGCAAAAAGATTGTAATGCTTCAACCAAGAAAATAACCACTGAAGAGATTCTACCTCAAGTATTGCTCTCCAGGAAGAATTATTTTTCTTGTGAGGCCTCGGAAAGACTGGTTGAGAGTGCAATGTCCACAGATCTTCTGGCCTCTACAAAAGCACAAGAATGTTGTCAGTGAAGAAATAAAAGGTATAAATAATCTCATGAAAGAGCAGTTTCTATGCATGTTTGGATATTGCTCTGGATTCAATAGACAACTTAAGGGCCCATGTTGTCAAAGAAAAAAAAATGCTTGGGTTCTTGCAAAATGTATAGCCTATTATACACGATTTTATTATATTGATAAATTCATCATCACGATGCACATCCTTTTGTGAGTTGTCTAACTTGACAATGGTAGGTTTAGAGTATCTCAAGAAAAACTCCTATCAGCCATATAGGTATGTATGCATGCATGTGTGCATGTATATGTAGGCAGCCGTACTCCTTACAAATATTTTGTCCTTCATGCATACTTATTTTAGTTTAAAATTAGTATATGTAGTTAGTACATCTAATCACTGTGGAAAATAAAGTGCCATGTGGCACTGTCATGCCATGTGGCAGGTCCCAGCATAAACCCTTGGATGCCAGCCCTAGAGAATTTTGTGGGGGCGTCTTGGAGTCAAGTCTCTTATTTTTAATAAGTTAGGTATCAATTAGTTGAGTAATTAGAAGGATTTGATAGTTCTGATTTTAGGAGATTTAATTGATTATGATTGAATTTGTTTCCTATTGTAGAGATTAGGATACTCTATGTAATTGTTTTTCGTGAGTTAATGTAATATTAGTTACAATTACATCAACAACTCCCTCTCTTTCCCTCTCTTCTCTCTTCCTCTGGCTGCACCTCTCCTCTCTCTCTCTTTGCATGCACCATCAACACCAACAACAGCCTGCTGCAGCTTTTCTCCTCCACATGGAAGAGCCTCCACGCCAAACTAGCACCCAAATCTCCACAATCACCAAAGTTAATCTGCTTGTATCCATGATATAAAGTTCTTTACCGAGTTAGCATCAGGAAGCTCCCGGACAGCTTCATCAACATTCTCAGCAGTAGCTTTGACCTGAAAAGGAAAATAGAGAATTTACACTAATAACTCCAAAATCAGCATCAAGTTATCAAAATCACACCCTTAATTGGCTGTCAGCCAAAAACCATTAAAATATAAAATAGATGCCAAGAATTGGAAAGCAAATCATTCCTTGTTCAAATTTTTAGGTGTCTGTGCCAGAACTTAAGTAAATTACATAATTTCTCATTTGATGGAGCTTAAAGATGTGATCGATCACTTTCAACTGCCACATTCCCATATCAGCATTAACTATGATCTAACACAGAATATATAAAAATCCTTATTCTCTATTAGCATTATCAAAGAGAATAAATTTCTGAAATAATATGAAAGGATAACTATCATTTGCAATAGTTTTCCCTGAATCGTTATGGGACAGCAATTTGACCATCTACATGGCAAACACATGCTGCAGAAGAGTTTATCCCTGCATCATTTTTTTTTTTTGAAGGGACCTGCATCTTCTTATTTATTTACTGTTTTAACAGAAATCATCCCCTCAGATAGCCCTAATGCCCATGATCATAAAACATTCTGTTGAAAATTTGTGTTATAACATGGCCTTGAATTGCTACAAACACAAAGATCTGGGAAACCACCACTTCCATGCCTCTTCAAACACACATGCCACAAAATTCCCAAACACTGCAGCGTCATCTACATGTGCCAAAAATCTAACTGAAAAAAACAAAAAGACAAAAAATAGAAACAGTGAAACCGAAGAGACGAAAATATAAAACGTAATAAAGATGCTTGAAATACTCAATTCTCCCATGATCCAGAACACCCTCCCCTCTCAACATTCACTATACCTACTAATCAGACACCTTTCAAGATCACCAAATAAGCAATAAATCACATGATACATGCCATTAAAACAAACAAGTAACCTCAAACCATGATGCAACGCTAGATTACCAAGTCCATTCGGCGAGCAGCAACTTGGTAAGCATCATAGGGTGTCGTTTCCGAGTAGTAATAATAGAATTGAGTCTCCTTTTTGTCATACTCACGCCAATTTGTAGGGCCCAAGTTGAGTCAAGAGTCTTAAGGATTTTCACTATTTTTTTGCTCTTGTGGATGGCTATACCCATGTCTATTAGGTATTTATGATGAAGGAGAAATTCGAAACCCTTGTATTCATCAAAAATTTTGTCAATGAAATAAAGACTCAGTTTTCTACTATTATTCGCATGTTTCAAATTGACAAAAGACTTGAGTTTGTAAATTCTATTTTAGCTCAGTTTTTTCAGTCTCTGGGTATTATCCACCAGACTTATTGTGTTCATACATCCCAACAAAATGAGGTGACTGAACGAAAGTTAAGACACTTGCTTGATGTTGCTTGTACAGTGATGTTTCATATGTATGTTCCAACTATTTTTTGGGTGGATGCTATTTTTTTTATCAATCAGGTTTCATCGTCTATTCTTGATGGCAAGACTCCTCACCCTATTTTATTTCCTAATCCGAAGTTCTCTACACCACCCATAGTCATTGGATGTGTATGTTTTGTCCACTTGTTCATGGTGCATACGCTGTCTCCCTAATCAATTAAATGTGTCTTTGTGGGCTACTCTAGAACCCAGAAGGGATATAGATATTTTAATCCTCATACACATCGATTTTATGTTAGTAGGGATGTTACCTTTTTTTAGGAAATACCATAGTATTCCACTATTGGGAAGTCACCCACTGTTATACAAGATGTCCCAGTACCTATGCCTACTGTTGTGCCTCCAGGGCCCTCTAAGCCTACTGTACCTCAGGCAGTTGTCCCTTCTGTTGGTTATCCTAGATATCCTGAAGTTACAGACACCTTTCCTAAATATTTTTAGCATAGGTCTCCATCCACAACAACCCCTACAGATGAACCTCTTTCTACTATTCCTGCTTAATCCTCTACTAGTACTGCGAATTCTGTTGGGGGTCCAGATCCTATAGCACCTGAGGTAGCTGATGTGGATTTTCCTATTGCCTAAAGAAAACCACAGAGATCATGTGCTAAGTATTCTGTTTCAAATTATATGTTGTTTCATCGTTTGCCTATACTAGGGAGACTTCTATCTTTTACAGTCAACAGCAAACATATTCCCAGGAGTCATACAAAGGCATTCCAAGAACC
The DNA here is from genome assembly GCA_037157565.1 of Thalassia testudinum. Classification (NCBI taxonomy): domain Eukaryota; kingdom Viridiplantae; phylum Streptophyta; class Magnoliopsida; order Alismatales; family Hydrocharitaceae; genus Thalassia; species Thalassia testudinum. The sequence goes on along the minus strand of JAZHRO010000059.1, from coordinate 71,416,106 downwards.
TTCCTAGACATTAGCCATGGAGGAGAAGATGGCAACTCTCCAATCCAGAGGAACCTTTGAACTTGTTGACCTACCCCTTGATGCTACTGTTGTGGGGTGTAGGTGGGTGTTTACCATCAAATGCCATCCAAATAGGTCATTTGAAAGGCCCGGTTAGTTACTAAAGGTTATACAGAAACCTTTGAAGTTGATTATTTTGAGACCTCGCTGTGACTCGTCTCAATTCAGTACGGATTCTTCTTTCTATGGCAGTAAATAATGGTTGGCCAGTTTTTCAGCTAGACATTACAAATGTGTTCCTCTATGGTGATTTAGAGAAAGAGGTATACATGTAGCAACCCCCAGCTTTGTGGTTGAGGGGGACCATCAGAAGGTATGTAGATTAAAGAAAGCCATTTATGATCTTAAGAAAAGTCCTCGAGCTTGGTTTGAGAGATTTAGTAATACCATGTGAGAATATGGCTTTACTAGAACTACAGCTGATCATTCAGTCTTTACTATGCACAAGATAGGTCATCCTTATTATGTATGTTCATGATATTCACAGGAAGTGATAAAGGACGAATAGAAGCTATCAAGAATTTCTTGCATTCTCACTTTGTTATTAAAGATCTGGAGATGATAAATTATTTTCTGAGCATTGAAGTGCAACACATAGATGGTGGTCATGTTTTATCTCAAAGAAAATATGTGATTGACATGCTGAGAGAGGTAAGAATGCTTAGTTGCAAACCTACCAGTGTTCCAATGGACTCATCTATACCACTTGCAGATTCAAAGAGTCCGTTACCTAAGGATGTGACTAGGTATCGTGCTATGCTAGGAAAGCTGCCATATTTGATTGTTACTAGACCAGACATCTCCTTTGTTGCTAGAAGACTCAGTCAATTCATGCAGTCTCCTAGAGAACTGCACTAGGATGGTGTGTGCCAGGTGTTAAGGAATCTTAAGCAGGCTCCTGGAAAAGGATTATCGTTCAAAAGCTATGGTCACCAGGATAGATGGGGATACTTTAATGCTAATTATGCTGGAGCTCATGAGGATAGGAGATCTACTATAGGATATTGTACCTATGTTGGTGGCAATATGGTCACCTAGAGAAGTAAGAAATAGAATATAGTCTCCAGATTTAGTACAGAGTCTGCGTATAAGGCTATGGCCCATATTACCTGTGAGCTGCTATGGGTGAGATCTATCTTACAGGATCTAGGAGTGAGACTCTAACCCTACTCCTATTACTGTAATAACAAAGCCACAGCATTTATTGCAAATAATCTAGCATTCCATGAGTAAACCAAGCATATAGAAGTTGATTGTTATTTTATCAGAGATATTACTCTAGCTAACAAGAGTACTACACCCTATATCGCCACCAAAGTGCAACATAGAGATGGTCTTGTTTTATCTCAGAGAAAATATGTGATTGATATGCTGAGAGAGGTAGGAATGCTTGGTTGCAAACCTACCAATGTTCCAATGGACCCATCTATACCATTTGCAAATTCAGAGAGCCCGTTACTTGAGGATGTGACTAGGTATTGTGATATGGTGGGAAAGCTGCTATATTTGATTGTTACTAGACCAGACATCTCATTTGTTGTTGGAAGACTCAATCAATTCATGCAGTCTCCTAAAAAGCTACACTGGGATGGTATGTACCAGGTGTTGAGGTATCTTAAGCAGACTCCTGGAAAGGGATTATCGTTCAGAAGCTATGGTCACCAGGATAGATGGGGATCCTCTGATGCTGATTATGCTGGAGCTCATGAGGACAGATCTATTACAGGGTATTGCACCTATGTTGGTGGCAATATGGTCACCTAAAGAAGTAAAAAGCAAAATGTAGTCTTCAGATCTAGTACAGGTTCTGAAAATCAATTGGATATTTGGTGGTCTTTCTCCCTGATTTGGCATAATGGCATCTTCATCTTCATTCGAAGTCGCAACGGATGCATCCACAGAGACGGGGAACATCAGGAATTCATTTTTTGTTCCCATCACAAAGCTAGATGAGACCAACTATGCACGTTGGTCTCAGACGTTCCTTATGACCATAGAAGGACATGATAAGGAACATATTCTGTCGAAGGTAGAGCCTACCAACAAGACTGGAAAGTAAGCCATGTGGAAAAGAGATAATGCCATGGTTAGGGCTTGGATTATGAATGCCGTTGCATCACATATTGGAGATGGAATAACGTATCATAGGATAGCCAAAGAGATGTGGGATTCTCTTCATGACACTCTCATGAAAAGAATTGCAGTAAAGTATTTCAGATTACTCATGATATTTTTTTTCTCAGGTAGAATGATCTCCCTCTTCCTTAATATTATACTAACTGAAAGGCTTTCTTGAGAATTATAATGCTTGTAGACCTATCTGTACTTGTGCTACACACAGAGAGTACTGCAAGGAGTTTGCGACACTCAAGTTTCTTTTAGGTCTTGGTCCAAATTATGAGTCAACCAGATCCTAGATGCTTACCTTGACGGACCTTCCTACTTTGGAGAAGGCATACAGTAGAGTCGGTAGACTGTCAGTCAAATCTACATTTTCAGAGACCACGAGGCAGATCTCTGCCTTTGTTGTTGCTAGTGGTCGAGGATGACATGGTGGTTTTGTTATTTAGGGACATGGTCGAAACTGGGGGCAGCCTGGCAAACCACGCCCTACTTACACCTTTTGTAGACGTATTGGACATGTTAAGGCATCATGTTGAACCAAGCATGGAAAGCCACATGTGGCTAATCAAGTTCTAGTTACTATTAAGATAAAGACAGATATGATTCCTAGAGGAGAGTTTGATGCTCTTGCACAGAGACTGACTTAGGTCACACAGGAGTCTCCTACTATAGATATTAATGCCCTTGCATCCTCAGGTATAGAGTGTCACTCTAGTTTCTCTGCACTTTCACATTATAGTAGATCTCCATGGCTTATAGATTTTAGTGCCTCACGGCATTTGAGTGGTAATCACTCCTCTTTTAAGCATCTTCAGTCTGTTCCTTCAAGGAGGACAATACAGGTTGCTGACGGTCGCCATGCCAGAGTAAATGGACAATGGGAGGTTTCTCCTACTCCTAGTTTACAGTTGTCAAATATCTTATTTGTGCCTAAGTTTCCATTTAATTTATTATTTGTGAACAGAGTTACAAAGGATCTCAATTGTCGTGTCATATTTGATGATGTAAGCTTCATTACAAGACAAGCTGACAGAGATGATGATTGGTGACGGACATGAAGAAGGGAGGTATATCACCTGCTTCAGACAGACATAGCTACATCTTGTCAAGGCAAGTATGGTTTTGTTGTCGGTACTGCTCTTTAGTAGCATTATCGCCTTGGACACATTCCTCTGGACAGGCTACGACATGTTATCTCCCATCTATCACCCACTACTGAGATCAAATGTGATGCATGCCAGATTGGGAAACACCACAGAGCTTCCTTTCCTGCTAGTTCTTTGTCAAACTCTGTTTCTGATTTAGTTCATTTGGATGTTTGGGGTTCCAATCGTCTTCCATATAGGTTGGGACATAAGTATTATCTTGTCTTTGTGGATGATTGTCCACAAATGTCCTGGTTATTTCTTTTGAAAAATAAGTCTGATGTGGCCAATGATGTGGGCAATGTTATAGAAGATTTTCTTACTGAAATAAAAACTCAATTTTCTACTACTGTGAAATGTGTGAGATCAAATAATGCACAGCTAGATTACGTTCATTCTACAAGTCACATGACATTGTACATCAGACCACATGCCCACATACATCCCAATAGAATGGGATAGCTGAAAGGAAACCCAGGCATATTTTAGATGGGGCAAGAACTCTTGTCATACACAATAATGTACCCCAAATGTATTGGGGTGATGCAGTACTCATGGCCTACTACTTGATGAACCAAATGCATAGTTTTGTGTTATCAGAAAAAATTCCCTGGCAGATTCTACATCCTGAACATTTTGTAGTGGCCCTCGCACTTTTGGCTGCATGCTTTTGTACATATTACTGGACCTGGTAGAGATAAGTTGGCGCCAAGAGCCACTAAATGTGTATTTTTGGAATATTCTCACACCCAGAAAGGATACAAGTGCTATGATCCCCTCACCAAGAGACATTATGTGAGTGCCGATGTCACATTTCGTGAAGCTGTACCATAATTTTCTACGGCTATAAGACAATTGTCATTTGTACCATAGGACAGATCTTCTCCGCAGGCTCCTATGCCTGTGCCACCAATTCAATTTGGTGATTTTACGCTTATTCTAGTGCTACTCAGTCCTTTGTGGATACAGGTGATAGTAAGTTTAAGGATCCTCCAGTGATATATTAGATTACAGTCACATACAGACCCTATACTACTACCCTCCCCTCCCTTCCCCTCCCCCACTACAGTGACATCATCCTCCCCTACACAGGCATGTGTTGATGTTACTAATGAACCTCTATCTCATGATGCCTCTACAGGTTTAACGAGTGTACCTGAGGATGATGGTTCCCTTCCTACAGATAATGGTAGTGACCTTCCTATAGCAGTCAAGAAGGCCCCACGTAGTTGTGTACGCTATTATATGACTGGTGCCTCTGTATCTGATGATCATAGTACCACTTTTGTTGCCTTCACTACGGCCCTTATGACCAAGGTTTGACATATCGGTGATATATCACCGATATATCCGATATATCGCCGATATATCAATTTCAACAGGTTGAAACATATCGATTTTATGTACCATACATTTTTCCATGATATCGGGGATATATAACCGATATCGAGAGATGTCGATGATATATCTCCAAAAATAAAGAACTGCAATTCAATTTTTCCCTTAAAGTGGTGATATGTGACCGATATGGGAGATATGTCGATCACATATCTTTGTCTACTTGTGCAACTCACATGGATTCTTTTCCTTTCTTTTCTTCTCCCATACCCTGTGCGACTTACATGGACACATAACTCACATGGACACATGATTCGCCACCTTCAAGAGAAACACAAAATGATGATGATGCAGTAATGATTGACGAGCCGCAGGTAAAAAGTAGTGGTGGAGGAGATGAGAGATATCATCATCAAGGTCCTAGTAGAGAGGATGCCCAACATGAATATATGCAAAAATATTCAAATATAGATAGAGACCTTGTGCCAAGTCCACCTTGTGACTATGACGCAAGCAAGGTTTGATATTTCGTCGATATATCAGCACACACATGGTGCTTGGTGCAGTCAATTGATACTCTAACACTATTTATATTTCATGTTTTTTATGAGTAGTATTACTATGAACACTTTTCAATTATTATCATGTCATGTACACTTTCTTTTCAATATATGACTTTATCGATATGCACTAGTGCATTTCTACTATGTCTTCATTCAAAATTATGATTTTTGTCTTCTAGGCATTTCTTCATAATGTATTAATTATTAAAATGTTAATTTTCATAAAATTTAGGACATTTTGGGATATTTTGGACTTTTCTAAGCAATTTCCCCAAAATTCACCAATATTAGATATATATCCCCAATATATCCCTTTTTTGACTTGTCGATACAATATCAATGTCGATATTTAAAACCTTGCTTATATCGTCCACGGTACCATCTACTTACCAAGAGACTATGCTAGACCTGCATGGCATCAAGCTATGAAGGAGGAGATGGCGGCTCTTCGATCTCGTGGCACATGGGAGCTTAGTTCTCAACCTGGGGGAGCCCAAGTTGTTGGTTGTTGATGGATTTTTGCCTTGAAATATAACCCTAATGGGTCTTGTTGAGTTATGTATGAAGGGCTTGTTAGTCTTTTATTATTTGGTTTATTGTAAGGGTATTATTGTACTTCTCTTCTTTAGTGCCTCTCTATATTAAGGCCCAGGGTTTCTCTAAGTAAAGGTTATGCCATTCCAACCTTTACATGGTATCAAAGCAGCAGTCCTAAACCGGGGCCCTGGTATCCCACCAAATCCTAACCGCCTACCCCCCCACCATAACCCTCTCTCCTTTCAGCGGCACCGCAAGCCACCAAGGCCAGCTGTAGGCAGCCAAGCCATCGCAGCGCCGCCATTGTTGGTCTTCTTGGCCACCACTGGCCGGTCAGGCCACCGGAGCGCCACCCAGGGGATCTACAGCATCGCCATTAGCCCTGTAAGGCTTCCCCAACACTGCCAACGACTCTTAGGACTCTGCCAGCGCCACCTGCGGCTGACAGGGAGGGGTCTGCAGCCCTGCTCTAAGGGTCGTGTCCCTCATAGACGTAGGGAGAAGCCCTCCATTTCCTTGGGGCCGTCTCGGGTGGTTTCCCCCACACCCGAGTTAGGCCAACGCCCATCCAAGGAGGCTTTCCAATGAAGATGTAGATCTGAATCGGATTTCTCCAAGATCTACCAATGTTCCCTTGACGTGAATATGGATTTCTTCTACATGATTGATGGATGCCTTTGGATCAGTTAGTTTAATTGAATGATGAAGAGTTGTTTAGGTTCCTTTAGACATGATGAACTCATCGGGAATTGTTGAGTTCATGACGGAGGCTACTATGGAAGCAGGACAAGTCAATCTTGACAGAGACCATCGTGTCAGATGATGTCATTTGAATAGATGAGGAGGCCTTTCTACACGAGGTAGGGGGCACCGCCGTAGATAGGGTAGCAGGCAGTGTACCACAAGTATGTTCCATGGCAAGATAAGACATGTTCAGACCGTGACTGAAGGTACAGAACGGGTCGATGGGATTGTTAGGAAAGAGGATGAGGCAATTGTGTCTACTACTTTAGATACCGCAGCTCTTGCTTCTTCTGCGGATGATGAATGGTTAATTGATTCCGAGGCATCCAGGCATCTTAGTGGAGACCGGGAGTACTTCTGCATGTTGCATGATGTTCCTCCTAGCAAGATAGTTCAGGTAGCTAATGGACATATTTCTCAGGTCCAGGGTGAGGGGGAGGTTACTATATCTCCCACCTTGAGACTGCCCAATGTTCTACTTGTTCCTAATTTTCCGATCAGTTTATTGTCAGCAGGATTACCAAAAAGCTCAACTACAGAGCAATCTTTGATGATGTGGGGTGTACTTTTCAGGACAAATTCCCGGGAAAACTAATGGTGGTGAACAAGAGGAAGGTGTATACCACTTAGCTCAGTCTCCATTGGCAGTTGTTGGACAGGCAGATGTGGCATACAAGGCAAGGACAACACTTCAGTGGCACCGTCGACTGAGACATCCCTCTTTAGATCGACTCAAACGAGTTATTCCTTATCTATCACCTGCTACTGATCTTCTTTGTGACGCTTGCTAACTAGGCAAGCATCACCGTTCTAGCTATTCTCCTAGCATTACGATTGCATCTGCATGTTTTGACTTACTTCACATGAACATATGGAGCCTGAGTCGTACTCCAGATAGGCAAGGATTCCGCTTCTAGTTGGTGGTCATTGATGGTTTCTCCAGACTATCATAGACCTTTTTCCTTCGTAATAAATCAGGATTAACAATTAAGATGTTAATTAATCAGATTAAGACTCAATTTTCTACAGTTGTAAAGATTGTTAGAACCAACAATGCACTTGAGTTTTGCACCAGAAGACCAGTCCAATTCAACAGCTGGCATCATACATAAGACCTGCCCCCATACGTCCAAGCAGAATGGCGTGGCGGAAAGGAGATACAAACATCTCTTAGACGTGGCCCGGACATTGTTGATACATCACAATGTTCCATCTTCCTACTAGGGAGACGCCGTTCTGACTGCTTGCTACCTAATCATCAAGATGCCTAATTCAGTCATTCATAAGCAGATTCCATATCAGATACTATATCTAGATAGAGATTTGTTTGTTGTGCCTCCTCGGATTTTTGACTATGTTTCATTTGTTCACGTTCTTAGCCCTGACAAGGACAAGCTTGCACCCTGTGTAGTCAAGTGTGTATTTTTTGGTTACAGTGCCACCCGGGAGGACTACAAATGTTATGATCACATTGGTAAGTGACACTATGTTAGTATGGATGTCATATTTCATGAGGAGGTGCCTTATTTTTCTATGAAGGACCACTGGATGTCTACTTCATATGCACCTACACTGATGTCCTTTCCCCCTACCCAGTTTGAGGATATTCCTATTTCGACTCCCCCGCCTCCCACTTTAGATTCCAAGGAGTCCGTGGATGATTTTGAGAAGCTATATGGCCCGATGCACATGTACAACAGACCTCACTTGACTCTGCAGAGGCCATCTCCGTCTACGCCACAGGTTGTTAGACCATGGTCACCACCTGAGACAGTTACTACATCTTCCTCTACACCACCAGACTCTCCTGCACAGGTGCATGTTGACTCCACTGAGTTGCCTGTTGACGATGGTCCCACAAGTCACTCTACGGTGTTTGATGCTACTGAGGATCTTCCTATTGCTATTAGGAAGGCTCTACGCTCCGTGCTCGCTACTATGTTGCAGGTGATTTTCTCAGCACCCATCTTAGGAAGTCATTTGTCCAGTTTACTTCTGCCTTGTTAGCTGTAAAGATCCCCATTACCTACCAGCAAGCCATGTTTCATCCAAAATGGCAAGTTGCCATGGAGGACAAGATGACTGCACTTCGGAGTCGCAGGACCTGGGAGCTCACCCCAATTCCTGACGAAGCTACTATGTTGGCTGTAGATAGGTATTCACAGTAAAATTCAATCCATATGAGAGCATTGCCAGGTACAAGGCACGTCTAGTGGCAAAGGGGTTCACCCAGACTTATGGGGTGAATTTCTTTGATATCTTCACACCAGTTGCCAAACTTCCCACAGTACGGATATTGGTAGCAATTGCATAATAGCTTGATTGGCCCTTACACCAGCTAGATGTGAAGAATGCATTCCTCTACAGTGATCTCCAAGGGGAAGTCTACATGGAGTAGCCAACCAGGCTTCGAGGTTTAGGGGGAGAGTATTTGCAAACTGCGGAAGGCCATCTATGGCCTTAAGTAGAGCTCCAGAGCTTGGTTCCAGAGGTTGTCACAGGTTGTAGAGGCAGCTGGATTCAAAAGATCGACAATCGACTTTTCTCTTTTTGCAAGGAGGACTAGACAAGATACTATAATACTTCTTGTTTATGTTGATGACTTGATGTCACAGGTGATGATAAGCAGAGTGTTGCTAAAATTAAGCGCATCCTAGCAAAGCAGTTTGTCATGAAGAATTTGGGATCTCTACAGTACTTTCTTGGCATTGAGGCGCAGTCTTGTCCTAGAGGAAGTATGCATTAGACATCTTGCAGGAGGTTGGTATGCTTGGGGCCAAAAAGGCCAATATTCCTATGGACCCCAAGATGTCACTCTATGATGAAGATGCATGGTTGGTGGACAGCAAGCAATACAAGCAGCTTATAGGCAAGCTGTTATACCTCACTATCACAAGGCCGGATATCTCCTTTACGGTGGAGAGACTAAGCCAGTTCATGGCCAAGCCAACATATCAGCACTAGGATGCAGCATTGATGGTACTCAGATACATCAAGAAGGCTCCTGGGAAGGGTCTCTTCTCTAAGGGATCTTCTATGACCTTGGTTGGCTACTCTGACGTGGACTACGCCAGATGTCATGTGGACCGCAAATCCACTACCAGGTTCTGCATCATTTTAGCAAGGAGTTTGATCACTTGAAGTAGCAAGAAACAAGGCACAATTGTGAGATCCAGTGCCGAGTCTGAGTACAAAGCCATGGTTTAAACAACTATAGAGATGATGTGGATTAGATCCCTACTTACTGACTTGCAGGGTACAGTCTTCTAGCCCAATGGAGATGAGATGTGATAACAGGGCAGCCACCTTCATTGCCAACAACCCAACATTTCACAAGAGGACGAAACATGTTGAGGTTGATTGCCACTATACCAAGGACATCATTTAGAAGGGGTTGCTATATATCACACCAGTCACATATGATGAGCATATTGCAGATATTTTCACCAAGCCCCAGATCTTTATTTGATCCATGTGTATCCAAGCTAAGCATGATATATATCTATACTCCAGCTTGAAGGGGAGTGTTAACATATGTTTTTATTCTATTTCTCTATTGCATGGTTGTGAGGTTTACTCCTCAGGGGCATCTATGTACTTTCATCCTTTTTTGGTCTTTCTCTATGTAAAAGAGTCCTAAGGTTTCAATAAGAAGTAGAATCATTTCATCCAATTCCCTACTTGGCTCGCAGACTCAAGTACCTCCTCCCCCATTACTGGTGATACTACACTTTTCTCCTCTATGTGGGACCTTGCTACATCGTTCCAAGTTAAAGTGGTAGATAGGGGCCTGTCACCGGTCACTGGTCTTGGGAATATCTCAAGTTCTAGCACTTTACCTTTATTAAATGTTATGCATGCTCCTGGATTTGCACTTAATTTGATGTCTATTAGCCAGATTACAAAGGATTTGAGATGTTGGGTTGTGTTCCATGACTAATATTTCTTTTTGTAGGATCTCCAAACGATGAGGTAAATTAGTGGAAGACTTGAGCAGAACGGTCTCTACTACCTTCATATTCCTCCATCCTCCAGTGCTGATGTTGTGTGTGCCACCTTTGCTCTTCAGTGGCATTATCATCTTGGTCATCCCAATCTACATGTTCTACACTGCCAATTTCCTGAGTTATTTTTTCCAGATGTTTTAAGGTATGAAACCTGTCAGTTGGTCAAGCACTATAGGTCTTCTTTTCAACCACAAAATAAAAGAGCTAAGTCTGTTTTTGCTTTAGTCCATGCTGATGTTCGGGGCCCATGTCGGGTCAAGAGTATTCATGGCTTTCGGTATTTTCTTGTACTTGTGGATTATTATACCAAGGTGTCCAGGGTTTTTATGATGAAAGAAAAGTCCGACACCTTTGATATTGTCAAAAATTTTGTTCTTAAAATAAAAACTCAGTTTTCTACTATTATTAAGATTTTCCGAAGTGATAATGGTTTGGAGTTTGTGAATGCCAGGACTACTACCTTCTTTAAATCTTTGGGTATTGTTCACCAAACGACTTGCGTTCACACTTCTCAACATAATGGAGTAGCTAAACATAAGCTTAGATGCTTGATGTTGCTTAGTCCATTATATTTCAAATGAATGTTCCTTTATGCTTTTGGGTCTACGTTGTTCTTACTTCCACTTATTTGGTGAACTATGTGTGTTTTGTCAATTTCAGGGGGTAAAACTCCCTACTCCATGTTGTTTCCTGGCAAAAGTATTTTTTCTATTACTTCGACTGTCTTTGGTTGTGTGTGTTTCTTCCACCTTCACCATGTTGACAAGATTTCTCCTCGTTATGTGAAGTGCATCTTTCTAGGTTTTCCCCGAACTCAAAAAAGGTACCGTTGCTATGATCCAATTCGCAGAAGTTTTATGTTTCTACTAATGTCACTTTTTTTGAGATTCCTGACTACCAGAAACAGGAAGAGCAGCCCACTAATTTGTCTACTAATATCCCTCCTCCCGTTTTATCTGATCCACCACTGCCACATGAGCCACCTAGTACAAGGGCCAGTCATCCTGATCCTAGTCCTTTCCCGTGTCATCCTAAGGTCCCTACTACAGATACCTTCCCTAAACATTTTCGGCACAAGGTTCAAGATGTCAGGTGGAAAACCCTTTATCCACTGTTTCTGCTCAGTCCCCACTAGCTGTTGATGATTTGTCTAAGGATCAAGTACCGATTCTTACTAAGGACATGTCTCTGGATCATCCTATTACACAAAGGAAGGTTCCCAGATCGTGTGCCAAATGCTCTCAATCACAGTTTATGTCGTTTAACAGTTTATCTACAGTTGGCCGCCAGTTTTCTCTGGCTATTAACAATGTACAGGTACCACATGATCATCATGAAGCTTTCCGAGATCCATCTTGAACCTTGGCAATAGAAGAGGAGATAGCTGCCTTACAATCCCGTGGCACATGGGATCTTGTTGATCTACCCCCAGGTGCTACTGTGGTGGGGTGTAGATGGGTGTTTACCCTCAAGTGTCGTCCAGATGGTATTGTGGATCGATACAAGGTATGCATGGTTGCAAAAGGCTACACTCAAGCATTTGGCATGAACTACCTTGAGACATTCTTCCCAGTGACCTGTTTCAATTCCGTTCGCATCCTCCTTTCACTTGCGGTGAACAAGCGTTGGACTGTTCATCAACTTGATATCAAGAACGCATTTTTGTATGGTGATCTGGAGTAGAAAGTCTACATGGAGCAACCACCAGGTTTTCCTACTAAGAGGGAGTGTCAGAAAGTGTGTAAACTGAAGAAAGTTATATATGATCTAAAACAGAGTCCCAAAGCCTGGTTTGAGTGGTTCAGTAAGGTGGTTCAGGAACATGGCTTCACCAGATCTTTCGCCGATCACTCTGTCTTTACAGTGCATGGGAAGACAGGTACAGTTGTACCTGTGGTTTATGTAGATGACATTCTTATTACTGACAATGACAGGCAAGGCATAAAGGAGACAAAGAAGCTGCTTCAATCACAGTTTGTTACCAAAGATCTAGACCCTATCATCTATTTCCTTGATATTAAAGTGCAGCATACTGGAGGACTTGTGCGCTCCCAGCGCAAGTATGTTCTCGACATGTTGAGAGACATGGGAATGCTAGGGTGCAAACCAGCATATGTGCCCATGGATGTTTCCTTACCTATAGCTGATGAAAATAGCCCTCTATTGAAAGATGTCACCAGATACTGTGCAGTAATTGGCAAGCTTTTATATCTAACTGTTACCCATCCTAACGTGGACTTTGCGTTGGAAGATTGAGCCAGTTCATGCAATCACCAAGGGAAGTCCATTGGGATGGAGTTTGCTAGATTCTCAGGTACTTAAAAAGTGCAACTAAGAAAGGACTATTTTTCAAGGACAATGGGCACCTGGATATTTGTGACTATTCTTTAAAAAAAAAGATGAGTACTATCGATGACGATAGCATATCGAAATATTTGTGGCTATTCTGATGCAGACCATGTTGGCGCACATGAGGACAAGAGGTCCACTACAAGGTACTGCACTTTTGTTAGGGGTAATCTAGTTACTTGAAGAAGTAAGAAACAAACAATAGTTTCCAGATCTAGTGCTGAGTCTGAGTATAGAGTTATGTCTTAGACTACTTGTGAACTACTCTAGGTCAGGTCCATTCTAGAAGACTTTGGTGTGCAGGTTTCTGGCGCTATTCCCATGCATTGTGACAACAAAGCCGCCACATTTATTGCTAACAATCATGTATTTCATGAAAGGACCAAGCTTATAGAAGTGGACTGCCACTCCATCAAAGAGGCCATTTTAGCCAAGAAGATCTCTAGTCCTTACATATGTTCTGAAAATCAACTGGCAAATGTTTTTACTAAAGCACTTCCTAAGAAGCATTTGCTCTATATTTGTTCCAAGTTGAGCATGTTTGATGCATATTCTCCAGCTTGAGGGGCAGTGCTGAGTTATGTATGGAGGGCTTGTTGGTCTTTTAATGTTTGGTTTATTGTAAGGGTATTATTGTACTTCTATTCTCTGGTGCCTCTCTATATAAAGGCCCAGGATTTCTCTGAATAAAGGTTATGCCATTACAACCTTTACAAGTCTATTTCTAGGCATAAGGTTGGCTTGGTAGGAAAAGGATTCACTCAGACAAATGGAATAGAATTTTTTGATACCTTCTCTCCTGTGGCGAGGCTTCCAATAGTTCGTATTCTTCTATCTATGGCAGCTAACAAAGAATGGGATCTTCACCAACTAGATGTGAAAAACACCTTCCTCTATGGTGATCTTCAAGATGAAGCGTATATGCAACAACCCCCAGGATTTGAGGTTGAGGGGGAGTGTCTGCAAATTAAAGAAGGCTATTTATGGGCTCAAATAGTCCTCATGCGTGATTTCATAAACTATCTAAGGTAGTGGAAGGCATGGGCCTAAGAAGATGTACATTTGATCATTCCTTATTTACCAGGAAGGCTGATAGAGGAGTTGTTCTACTTATTTATGTTGATATTATTATTACAGGGATCCGGGGATGATACTACTGGTATTCTACAGGTCAAAAAAGACTTGCCTGCACAATTTGTTATGACAGATTTGAGATCTCTGTGCTACTTCTTGAGCATTGACGTGGCTAGAGGAAAAGATGGTATTGTAGTAAGCCAGAGAAAGTATGCATTGGATATTCTTAGGGAGACTAAGATGTTAGGAAACAAGGTAGCTAACATTCCCATGGATCCCAAGGTACACTTATATGGTGATGATGAGCCTATTGAGAGCAAAAGCTATAGGCAATTAGTTGGAAAGCTTCTCTACCTTACCATTACTAAGCCTGATCACTTGTCGTTGGAAGACTTAGTCAATTCATGGAAAAGCCAACTAAACAGCATTGGAATGTTGCAATATAGGTACTCAAATATCTAAAGACAAATCCAGGCCGTAGACTATTGTTTTGCAAGGGGTATCCTATGACAGTTGTAGGATACTCTAATGCAGATTATACTGCATGTCTTGCTGATCACAAGTCTACTACGGGATTTTATACCTATGTTACAGAAAACCTGGTGACTTAGAAGAGCAAGAAGCAGACTATGGTATTTAGATCCAGTGCTGAATCAGAATACCGGACCATAGTCCAAACAACAGCAGAGATGGTTTGGGTACAATCTATCTTACGAGACATATGTACAAATAGAGGGACCTTTGGGGCTGAGGTGTGATAACCTTGCAGCCACGTATATTACGAATAATCTCATGTTTCATGAACATATGAAACATGTGGAAATAGATCGTCACTACACCAGGGATCTTATCCAGAATGGTGTTATTTACACATCTCTAGTTACTTCAGAAGACCAGACAGTAGATATCTTTACAAAGACATCGAGCAGGATTGCCTTTGACATTTGCTGTGACAAGCTGAGCTTGATGGATATCTACACTCTAACCTGAGGGGCAGTGTAGTGTTACAAGATATTTCCCTTTCTCTTTATTTTCTCTATTTGGATTATTTATGCTTTATTATATTATTTAGGTCCTCTTATATATTTTACCCAAACCTCTCTTTATATAAAGAGGTGTAGGATTTCCAGAGAATAATAAATTGCTCATTTCTTCCCACTGTTACCAAAGATCTAGGGCAAATAAATTATTTTCTGGGCATTGAAGTGCAACACATAAATGGTCTTGTTTTATCTTAGAGAAAATATGTGATTGACATGCTAAGAGAGACGGGAATGCTTGGTTGCAAACCTACCAATGTTTCAATGGACCCATCTATACCACTTACAGATTCAGAGAGTCCGTTACTTGAGGATGTGACTAGGTATTGTGCTATGGTAGGAAAGATATTATATTTGACTGTTACTAAACCAAACATCTCCTTTGTTGTTGGAAGACTTAGTCAATTCATGCAATCTCCTAGAGAACTGCACTAGGATGGTGTGTGCCAGGTGTTAAGGTATCTTAAGCAGGCTCCTGGAAAGGGATTATCGTGCAGAAGCCATGTTCACCAAGATAGATGGGGATGCTCTAATGCTAATTATGCTGGAGCTCATGGGAACAAGAGATCTACTATAAGGTATTACACCTATGTTGGTGGCAATATGGTCAACTAGAGACGTAAAAAGCATAATGTAATCTCCAAATCTAGTACAGAGTGAGTATAAAGCTATGGCTCATACTACCTGTGTGAGCTGCTATGGGTGAGATCTTACAGGATTTACGAGCGAGTCTATGGCCCTACTCCTATGTACTGTGGTAACAGAGTAGCTACATTTATTGCGAATAATCCAGCATTACATAAGTAAACCAAGCATATAGAAGTTGATTGTCATGTTATCAAAGATGTTATTTTAGCTGGCAAGATTACTACACCCTGTGCCACCGTAGACCAGGTTGCTGACATCTTCACCAAAGCATTCTCCAAAAAGTGTCTTGAGTTATTGTGTTCCAAGCTGAGCATGCTTAATGTGTATGCTTTAGCTTAAGGGGGAGTGTTAAGTTAGGTTATGTGGCCTATTTTGTTATTTTCTATTGTACAGGTGTGTGCTTGTAATTTTTTCTTTTTGTACCTCTCTATATAAAGGCACCTAGGATTTCTCTTGAAATTCAATTCGCTCATTTGTCCAATCAATAGCTAATATTGTGTGCTCTGTAATATAATTCTCACTGGACCATATTGCTGCTTACTCCAATGCCCATTCAAACATCAAGGCTTAGCGGCTGAATTACTTTTAATCACTAAATAAAAGGAGAGAATTAAAAGGAGAGAATGCAATACATATTAAGTTAATCTGCATACCAACTTAGCACTCTGAATTTCAGCGGTCTCTGAAAGACGATTTAGAAGAGGCTCCACATGATCACTACCATCAAGTTGTACGCCAATGAAGTATTGTAGCTCACCCTATCAACAGAATACAGACATAAGATAGAGAGAGCAGTAACCGAAACCAAGCCTTCTCCTACTTTACCTGGAATCAAATAACAAATGAAGTTAAGAAATCTACCAATTTCAGTGGAGAGTGCCAATGGTATTGTGATTATACCTTTTGATCACGTATTGGTTGTAGATGAAATAGGTTCCAAAATTTTTTCCCTAGAAAGCAAAATTTGTCATATAAAAGTTACTTATCTTCCATGCCCTCAAGCAAATTACAATAAAAAAGCCTTTACCAAGACATGTTAGCTGGCATATTAAGAACCAGAAACCTTATCAAGAAAAACAAAAAAAAGAAAGAACTAGAGACTCGAGACGACACGAACCCATTTATATAAAATTTCATACACGAGAATGGATTAACAAACACTAGTAATTAACAAAAAAGGAAAGTTATTTGTCAAATTATATATAACGCTGGAAAATCAATGATTTTCAAAAGAAAAGATCTGAACTTAACAATTTTGAGACCTAATAACAACTTACCATTTTTTGTGTAATTCATTAATTGGACAGTAAGTTCCCTTTGCTGTCTAACGGCATCTCTTATCTTTGAAACAGTCCCTTGATCCGTATCTGGGCCTTGAAGAAACCTATTACATAACAAGAAATTCACCAAAACATCGGGAATAATCATGTCCTCCCACCTGAGCTTTACTTCGTAAAAGCATCGTCCAAGCAGACCAACTTAAAATCTTTACTGACCTATGACCAGCCATCATATTAGCACATAAAGGTATTTAACTTAACAAGGTACAGCAGTATGGTGAAGGCTCTAAGTAATAATTTATCGGTCAAATTGACTCAATTGTTTTTTATCAAAGAGATTTAATTTAAATGTTAATGTTAATAGTACAATATGACTGTATCAAAATTTCTTCAGCCCATAAAAAAGCATAAGCTAAGAAAACCTAGGACAAAAATATGACTTGCAACCAAAACAGGTCCCAAATGAATTGAGATGATAATTTTCTCATTTGCCACAAGTTGTCAATACTTCAAAGAAACTATCCATCCTTCTAGAAGGAAGACATCCATAACGAGAACGCATCCAAGTCCTAAACATTCAGAAGGCCAATTTTAGATGTTGTTGTCCAGAGGGTGATAGATAAGGGGCACACACTTACCTTTCAGTAATAATTCACATTTCTTCTGTAGGATTCTTTGAAACCTTTATTAGCTATTAAACCAGTCTATAGTTGATTCCACGTTGAGTATATTCGCAAATTGTGGAGATTCGGGGAGAATCAATTTTTACTAATTCAGTAAAGGAGTCCTTGGCCTTCTTTTATAGAGAGAGCAAGGGCAACCAAGGAAACATAATAACTCTTTACTAAAAATAACACAAAGTAAAAATAGAAAAGACAACTAAGCATAATCTTTGATTTATTTTCTAACACTCCTCCACAACTCGAGGAGCGGGAAATGAAAACTTAGATCCTATGATGACAAAGATTAACGGTAGTGGACGTGGTAGTCTCTTCTTGGTGTCTTCAAACTTGGGTGTCTCTACTTATACGTCCTGGAGTTAAGGTCAATTACTTGGCATTCCCATGGTGCATAAGAGTGTTGCCCATCAACTTGACACCTTGAGTAAACACCCGTCCTCTTCGCTTCTCTCACTCATGCACACATCAAGACCAAACAGAAAAGAACCAGAACTTAGGAAACTTAAAAACATAGCAAAACATAAATGAACCCCCCCCCCTATAAAACCCTTAACCGAAAAGCAAATCGGTGAGCCCCCTCCTTTCTTCATTTCACGAGAGATCAAGAAGCCCTCCCCCATTTCTTCTTCGATGACGCTCATTGGCGGAGGCGAAGGTGCTCAGGGCGACGAGGAGGACGTTGGAGGCTTGAGGAGGCATCAAGTGGCGAGGAACAGGGAGCTGGCAGCGACAGTGAGTAGGGGGCAATGATGGCAAAGCTCCGGTAAGGTCGAAGGTTGCTCAAACACCTTAGTCCAATATAGGTTGGCCTCCAAGGAGACGAGTGGTGCCGCTAGATCTTCAAACGAGCGAGGTTTGATCAGCCAAAATCGAGATCTAAACATCCATCGCTTAGAAGCAGTGTTGGTTGAAGATGTGGCTATCAGCGATGCTTGACCATTCCAACAGCCACTGGAGACGATTGGGGTGAAGGCTGGCGTCCTGCCAACCACCCCCATGGTGGTCCCTCACCGGTGGTGGGCCGTTGGCGCCCTTTTCCTCCAGCGACGGTAAGAGCAACAACAACAGAAGAACAGAATAAGAAAAGGAAGAGGAGATAGCCTCTCCAGTAGCTCGTCAGAGACCGGCAATCTTGCCGAAGGACCTCTCCCCTCTAGATCTACTTCATTGAACCCTAGACCACCAAAATCGGTGGCTCTGATCCATGTGGAGAATCAAAGCACCGTGGAGCAGGTCTTGTGCAAGTGAAGGCCCACACGTAAGCCTTGGTGGCAATGGAGAGAGAGGTCGATGAAAGAGAAGGGAAGAGGGAGAGAGAGGGAGTTTTTGTTGTTGTTGAACATATATTGCATTAACTCAAATAGAAAATACATAGGTTTTCTCTTTATATAGAGAGCTAATCCTAATCTCTAAAATAGGAAACAAATCAAACAAATCTACTAAAATTAGGAAATATCGAATCCTCTTAACAATTTGACTAAAAGACACATAACCATACTCAAAATAGCAAACTTGGACTCTAAGAAAAACCCAACCAATCCCTTAGGGCCGACGCCTCCTCGGTGCATACTGGACCTACCACATGGCATTTTTTCCCGACACTCCCCCTCAAGGTCGCTAGTGGTCCACAGTTTCGAGGTCTTTAGAGATCCAGAATTTCGAGATCCTTAAAGGGCCCATGTTAGGTTTCTATGTGAGAGATCCAGTTTCATAGATTCCTGAGGGGAGATCCAATTTCAATGTCTTCAGAGGAAGACCCATGACAGAGATACTAAAAGGAGAGCCACCAGCACCAGTTGAGGTCTCCAAAGGAGAGGCCCCTGTCAGAGCCAGCTACAACAATTCCAACCTTGTCATCATTAGCACACCCGCCTACAAGCAAGAACCAGATTGAGAGTTGTGTTCTATTGTGTAGAGTAGGATTTCTATGTTATACAAGTGCATTGTATGCTCCAGCTTAAGAGAGAGTATTGGAGTACGTGTAGTTGGTTTAGTCCCACATTGTCTATTATGGGATTATGGAGTGTGTGGTGGCTATAAATAGCTATGTACCCCTCTGCTTATTCTTTTTTTTTTGTTGAAGAAAAGAAGAGAAAGATTACCTGAGATCGGTAATCATCCGGTAATTGTATTAATTATGTAATAAAAGGAATGAACTTCCAGATTTTGTAGCCAGAAATCAAAGAGAAAATGAACCTCCCCCATTACATTGTCCACCCAACCCCTATGAACATTAAAAACAACTCCATTTCGCTGTAGCCAAATGCACCAAATAGCAACAAAGGCAGTGATCCAACCCACCACATCGTGTGTATAGCAATCTCGAAAGGAATTCCAAAAAAGTTGAAAGTTGCCACACTTTGGAGTATGCAATTGAAGACGATCCCACACATCCTTGGCGAAATCAAAACCAAAGAAAAGATGATCCACCACCTCTTCCATCAAACCACGCATTGCACAAGAAGCATTCATTTCAGAGGACCACTTTTTTATTATCTTTTTAGTGAATAGCTATTCCCTCTGTATCAACCAAAGAAAAATTTTAATTATTTGCGGTAAGTGACATTTCCAAATCATCCCACTATCCACACATACTCCAGCTGGAATTTCAGCACTATCAGAGTTCGCTTCATATGCTTTTTTAAACGTGAATGTTCCATTCCTCCAGAGAAAACAATTTGGTTGCCCCATAGCTAGCTGCCACTCCAAAATGAAGCCAAGAAGTTGCTGAAATTCATTGTCAGTTTGCTTCGAGAGGCCCACCGGCAGAAGGAGAATATCCCATGCCACTCTCTCCGCATCCCAAAGATCAGAGACCATTACCCTCTTATCTGCAGCAAGATGAAAAACTCTAGGATACAGTTCTAAAAATGAACCCATACCACACTAATTTTCATACCAAAACTTGAATAATCTTCCATTTCCCAAGGCTAGTTCAAAGGCAGCAGCATACTTCCCCATAATTTGTCACACAATAGTGAAGACCAGAAAGCTGGCATTCCATGAGTGGCAGCAGATCTTTCAATCATACTCATATTGGATCCATAGGCATCATTTACAATAGTGAAGACCATAGATTCTTCGCCCGAGAGGATTCTTACCACCCACTTCAAAAGCAAGGCTTCATTAAAGTTTTTCAAATCTTTCACACCCAATCCTCCTCCCTTCATTAGTGTGAAGATTTCCTTCCACGAAACCAACTACACAAATCTACCATTAGATCCTTTCCAAAAAAATCTCTTCCTAACCAAGTCCAACTGCTTGAAAGTCTTCTTTGGCGGCTTAAAGATGGACATATAAAAAACTCGAATGGAGGATAAGACTGATTTCAACCAAACCAATCGACCACCACAAGATAACAATCAACCACTCTATGTGATTAATCTTTTAGACACCCAATCCACCACACATTTCCAATCAACCGAGATCCTCTTCCCCTTCAAAGGCAGCCCAAGATACATGATTGGCAGATGACCCACCGGCGTTTCCAAAATGTTTGCAGCATCAACAACCTCTGAACTCGAAAAGGATAAGGGTACCAAAATCGATTTTGCTCTGTTTATTTTAAGGCTTGTCAAGGAGGCAAAAATCCTTACAAGAGAAGAGACATGTTTGGCTGTAGGGGTGCCTCCTTGGATAAAGAATGTCGTATCATCCGCATATTGCAAAATAGGTGTTAGTCTGGACCCATCCCCCTTACAAGTAAATCCTTTAAAGAGCCCACCGTCACAAGCTTTGGAAGCCAAAATCGCTAGGGTGTCAACTGCTATGTCAAAAAGGAGCGGTGCTAAGGGGCAACCTTGACATACTCTCCGCTACGGTTGTATCCAATTTCCTCCAGGCCAACCATTCACCAGAATCAAGAAAGACACCATTGTGACACATTGTTTCATTAATTGCACCCATCTCTCCGGAAAATCCCTTCTCCTAAGGACATCCCAAAAGTACCTCCAAGAAATAGAGTCGTAAACCATGGAGAAATCTGCCTTCCAGATGAAGGCAGGAACCCCTCTCCTCCATGCCGCAGTCATTTCCTCAACCAAAACAAAAGAATTTAGACAGGGGATATAATATCAGGCATAACCAAATGCAGCTTGTTTACAAGCACCTTTACAACCACTAAATAAACCGCATGTGACAGGGCAACTGGTCGAAAATCATCAACTGACTTTGCGCCTGGTTTCTTTGTGTGGTCATTTATTTCTCTTCTTATTATAAAAGCTGTGTTTTGTCCCTCAACGACATTCCTGTACTTTTGACTCTACAACCTCTCTCTATATACGAGAGCCCTAAGGTTTCTACTGAAACTAAGTCATCTCAACCAATTTGGTATCAGAGCACCGGCCCTAGACCGATGCTCTAGGTATCCCACCCTTCACAGCCTCCAAAATCCTAACTACCAAACCCTAATCCTCTCTTTCTCCATCATGAGCGGCAGCAGCTCTCGACAGAGCTTCGACAACACGCTGCAGCACACGTGGCAGTGCTGCGGCAGCACTGGTAAGCCTGCAGCACTCTCAGGCAGCGCTTGCGGTGGTGCTGCGACGAGGTTGGGGGGCTTTCTTGGCCTCCAGCGACAACGCAGCCGTGCCCAAGTTGATCGTGGTGGCTCTGCGACGCTGTTGGCAACCCTCCTAGGTCTCGGCGGCAATGCAGCAACACCAAGGGTCGCTCGTGGCGGTGTTGCGATCCCTTGGAGGTCGATCTAACCTTCGACGGCAACGCAACAGCGGCTCGTTGAGCCTGCGGTGGCGCTACAGGTCCTTGGCAGCAGTGCAACAGCAGCTATGGCTGCCTGTTGGGCTGACGACAATGCACTACAGGTGGTGTTAACCTCCGACGACGACGCTATAGTGATCTAGCGGCGGCAATTGGCGGCGCAAATCGACAGGGAGGTGGTTTTCCATGATCCGATCCCTGTGCAGTGATTGAAAACGGGTTTTTTATCCTAATCTAGAAGGGTAAGTCCGTGATGCAGGTCTAAATTTGTCTGATTTCAGATTTGTGAATGATTTCGTAGTGATAGAAGCTTGATCGAGGCTTCTAGATTGCGAATATGACTTCAAATGATCAGTCGAGGCATCATTGGGCTCTATTTCTAACACTAGGATACTCAAGAACCCTTTCTTTGGTCCTGTTGTTAAGTTGGATGAGACCAACTACCCACTGTGGTCCCAGACTTTTCTTATGACTATTAAGGGTCATAAAAACAACCATATTCTTACGAATCCAAAGCCTGAGAACAAGACAGGCACAAATGCTAATTAGGATAGCGACAATGCCATGATTTGTGCATAGCCGATGCAGACAATTATTCCCCACATAGGGGATGAAATCATGTAAAAGAGATGTAGGAGTCTTTGTGTGACACCTATTCACATGCCAAGAACTCCGCATGAGTTTTTTAGGTCTTCTATGATATTTTCTATCTACGTCAGGAGGGACGCACGCTATCAAAATATTACTCCCTCATGAAGAAAATGTTGGGAGGCACTACTACCTATCAGGGTGTGTCTGTGAGTCCTGGAGAAGTTTTAGGAGACAATTGACTGTCTCTCGTTTCTTGGTTGGCCTTGGACCTGAGTATGTGACAGCCAGAGATCATATCCTTACTGGTCCTGACCCTCCTACTCTGGAGGAAGCATATAGTAGACTCAGCAGAGTTACAGTATGCACTCCTACTCGTAACACTGTTGCTCAGTCGTCTGCACTTGCTGCGATCCCTAGACCTAGCAGGGGTACTACTTACCTTGCACATAGTCCAGGACAAGGACACTGATGTGCATACATCTAAATAGCCAAAAATATCTATTAATGCATGTTCTTAGTGCCATATTAACATCATACATTATAAATAATACATAACATGCATAATCATGCATTTAGGTCAAGTTGTATAAATTGTATAGTAATCGTCTCATTTTATAGTTAAGGACAGGGTGATTTTTAATCGGGACCTCGGATCGAAGATCCAACCGTACGGATCTGATCAGGGCGACGATTGGAGTTCAACGACTCCAAGTCGCCCTGATCGAACATCCGTAACACCAGATAGAGACCGAGGAAGCCTAAACATCAAGGGCCAAGATGGTGCCAATCCGCACTTTAGACGACAAATCCGACTACACAGATGAGTTCGGATCAATGATCGCAGCCTAACGGCGTGAAAATCGATCCAATCCGACATCCGTGGCACCATCCACAACACAGAAGATGGACGACCAAGATGGCACAACATGACACCATCCCAGCGGCCCAATCGACCCTAAGGATTGCCGCTGCATCTCCAAAGGATCTCCACCGCTCGATCCTAGCCGTTCGATCTTGATCCAATGGCCAGGAACGATCCAGCTGAGCAGCTCACACTCTCTTAAGGCGAAGGGCACGGACGATCTAGACCGTTGGATCTTGATCCAACGGCCGTGAGCACGCGCGCCTGAAATCAAAAGCACGACACAAAGTCGACCGTAGCGCGACGGGCAGCCGCTCTTTCGCAAGCGCGAGGCGCACGTTCGAAACGCAACGCGCCTCAAATCAGACGGGGGCGCGGGAGCGGGCGCAATCCAGTCATCAAATGATGATCAGGAGGCCGAGGGGCGAAGACGTGGCATGCGGAGGAACCTTGGATCGTCACGCACACGATGACGCGCTTGCGCACGCCTAATCGCACGCGGGTGCGTGATTGCGTGCAAACGAAGGCGCGCAAGGAGAAATTTGAGTTGTCCAATCTCGCGATCGGACAGCTAAGATTTAAAAGACGTGCGTGGGCGTTTTGAACGTGAAAGGTGGGGAGACGCGCGTAGCGCGTGCACAAGGCCATGATCAGACCTTTAATGACAGATAAATCCGTCACTAAAGACCTAATATTAATGTTCGCTTGAAATGACAAATTTACCTTCGATTCCTATAACTATAAAAGGAGACCCGACCTCCACTTCTTCATCCCTTGCTTCACCTCTCTCCCTCTCCAAAGCTCAAGAAAAGCTTGTCCCACACTCGGGATGCTATTCTAGAGCTAAATCCAATTTTCTCGCCCCGTTTTGAAAGTGGATCCCGCTTCGACGACAACCTGCTACCTCGTCCCCGCTTCTTCCTGCTTTGTCCTCCTCGCTACATCCTCCATCTTCCAGGCGTCGCTCCGTCCAGCTCGTCCTCCAAGCATTCGTCGAGGAGGATAACATCTCTCCCTTCTTTTTAATTGCTTTCTAGAATAGAATTTTTTGCTTTCTAGTTGTACTCATTTCCTGCTTTGTAGTTGTAAAAACATTCTGATTATATCAAGTGATTGTTCTTTCTCTCTTTCTCTCTCTCTCTTATTGCTTATATCAATTCCATTGTAATTATTTCGTGTTCAAACAAAAACACAAAAAATATAAATCGTGGATTTTAGATCACGTAGCCTCACTGTGTTCGACCCGGAATTCTTAGAATTTCGATGTAAATTTATTTGTTGACGGATTTCTTCGCAAATTAAACAACGACGAGGTTTTTCGAAACCAACTTCGATCGCGTAGTTTTCCGCATTCGACAGATGCTCCTCTGGTACACGTACCAGGATTCCATGTACTTACTGTGACAAACTTAGTCACACTAAGACTACATGGTGGCAAAAGCATGGTAGGCCACTTGTGGCCAATGAAGCAGCTGAGATCTCTTATGCGACTCTTCCTACCTCTGATATCAGTTCCTTGAGCACTAAGATTGAGAACTTGCAGCAACAGATTGCTCAGTTGACTCAAGCATCCTCCTCTCAGACTCCAGACACTGCGCTATGGCCTCCTCGTCAAAGACACTTGCAACTGGTTTGTCATCACTTTTGTCTTCTGGTGAATGATTGATTAATTCTAGTGCATCTAAGCACCTATGTGGCGACTGGGGCTCTTTCTCTCAGTGGCTGATGAGAGACACTCGCCACTTGTTAGCAAGGGAGATATCCATTATCTCCTACTTTGAGACTTGCAGATGTCTATTATGTGCCTGATTTTCCTTTGAGTTTATTGTTTGTTAGCAACATCACTAGAGATCTAAACTGTCAAGCTATTTTTGATGTGTCTTCTTGTATCTTGTAAGACAAATTCACTGCGAAGACGATTGGTGGAGGACATGAGAAACATGGGGTGTACCATCTGAGCAGTAATGCTTTTGCTTCTTCCGCTACCCAGGGCCTTGCTTCTGCTGGATCTCCTCTCCAGTGGCACCACCGCCATGGCCATCTACCCATTCATCGCCTCAGATGTGTTATACCGCACATCCCCTCTACTACTTTTCTCACTTGTGATGCTTGCCAAGTTACCACAAGGCTAATTTTTACAGATCTACTGTTTCATCTGTTGTTCTTGATTTGATTCATATGGACGTGTGGGGTCCCAGTAGTACTGATCGACTTGGAAACAAATATTATCTTGTTTTAGTTGATGACTTTTCTCCTGTGTCTTGGATGTTTCTCTTGAAAAATAAATCTGATGTGGGATAAATTATTGAGAACTTTGTCAAAGAAATAAGAACTCAGCATTCTTATTTACTGAAGTGCTTTCGTTCTGATAATGCCTTGGAACTTTGTATTTTGTATTTACGCAATTTCTTTTCTAGTTGTGGAATCCATGAGACAACATATCCTCATTCCTCTCAGCAAAATGGTGTTACTGAGAGAAAATATCGTCATATTCTTGATGTTGCTCGCACTTTGTTGATTCACCACTTTATCCCCTCTCTCTATTGGGGTGACGTTTTGACTGCTTGCTTTTTGATTAACTGAATGCCTAATGCTGCATTGCATGAACGAATTCCTATTCAGGTCATGTATCCTGATTGCCTCTTATTTCACGTCACCCCTCGGACTTTTGGCTATGTTGCCTTTGTCCTTTTGTTAGGACCAGGTCGAGATAAACTAGCACCGAGAGCAGTCAAGTGTATTTTTCTCAGGTACACCCAGACTCAAATGGGGTATCGGTGTTTTGATCCTCTTACTTCCCGACACTATGTTTTATCAGTTGTTACCTTTTATAAAGCTGTACCTTTCTTTTCTGTGACAGCTGCTGAGATGCCTCCCGAGAGTGATATGACGCCTATGTCATATTCTCCCATTCGCCTTGAAAGCTTTCCTAAGATTAATGTCCCCACCACATCGCCACCACCTCCTGCTACGCATCCCCTTCCACGCCTAACTGGGCCCCTCCAAACATATGTCCGCCCTCATGCTACCAATCAGGGACCCCATCCTCGCCTTCACCATCAGCTTCTCAGGTGAGTCCTTTAGACACTGACGTATGCTTACCATGTGAGGGTCACAGGAACACGACAGGTGATGTGTCAAGCGATGATCTTGACCTTCCGATAGCCATTCGGAAGCGACCACGGATTTGCACTACTTATCCTACGACGGGAGCCCTTGCCACTGATAATCTAGCTCCTGGATTTGTTGCATTTACTCAGGCGTGAGCTATTACACAGATTCCAGCTACCCACCGTGAGGCCATACTTAATCCAAAATGGCGAGCAGCCATGGAGAATAAGATGGTCCCTCTTAGAGGACATGGGACTTGGGTGCTTACTCCACTTCCTGTCAATGCTACACTCGGTTGTCGACGGGTATTCACTGTGAAGTTCATCCTGATGGTGGTGTTTTAGGTACAAAGCCCATCTCGTGGCAAAGAGGTTCACCCAAACTTATGGGGTGGACTTCTTTGACACCGTCTCCCCAATTGCCAGATTTCCCACAGTCCGAGTGTTGATTGCAGTGGAAATTCAGTTAAATTGTCCCTTGCACCAGTTAGATGTGAAGAATGCATTCCTTTATGGTGATCTCCAAGAGGAAGTCTATATGCAGTAGCCACCTGGCTTTGAAAATCAGGGGGAGTGTGTATGCCAATAATGGAAGGCTATATATGGCCTCAAACAGGGTTCCAGAGCCTGGTTTCAGAGATTGTCACAGGCTGAAGAGGCAGCTGGATTCAGGAGATCAACAACTGATTTTTCACTTTTTGTCAGAAGGACTAGACGAGGTACTGTAGTTACAGGCTGTAGAGGCAAGCTACTGTATCTTACTTATCACAAGGCCAGACATCTCCTTTGCTGTTGGGAGACTAAGTCAATTCATGACCAAGCCAACACATCAACATTAGGATGCAATATTGATGGTGCTTAGATATGTTAAAAAGGCTCCTGGGAAGGGTCTCTTCTTCTCAAATGGGTCCTCTATGACGTTGGTTAGCTACTCAAATGCAGACTATGCCGAATGCCATCTAGATCGCAAATCCACTACTAGGTTCTGCACTTTCTTGGCAGGAAATTTGATCACATGAAGGAGCAAGAAACGGGGCACAATTGCAAGATCCAATGGCGAGTCTGAGTACAGAGCTATGGCTCAGACG
This sequence comes from Thalassia testudinum, assembly GCA_037157565.1. Taxonomy (NCBI): domain Eukaryota; kingdom Viridiplantae; phylum Streptophyta; class Magnoliopsida; order Alismatales; family Hydrocharitaceae; genus Thalassia; species Thalassia testudinum. The sequence goes on along the minus strand of JAZHRO010000059.1, from coordinate 71,388,147 downwards.
ACTGCTGAGTTGATGTGGATCAAATCCTTGCTTATTGACCTACAGGTACAGTTTTCTAGCCCCATGGAGATGCGATGTGATAATAGAGCAACTACCTTCATTGCCAATAACCCAGCATTTCATGAAAGGACGACGCATGTTGAGGTTAACTGCCACTATACCAAGGACATTATTTAGAAGGGGTTGCTATATACCACTTCTGTTGCATATGAGAAGCAAACTACTGATATTTTCACCAAGCCCTTAGCCAAATCTTAATTTGATTCTTGTGTATCCAAGCTGAGCATGATAGATATCTATGCTCCAGCTTAACGGGGAGTGTTAACTTATGTTGTGTGATCATTTATTTCTCTTATTGTAAGGGCTTTGCGTGTTTTGTCCCTCAGGGACATTCTTGTACTTTAGACCCTACGGTCTCTCTCTATATAAGAGAGTCTGTTGGTGTATTTTTACCCTGTTTTATTTCCATCTTATTGTAAGGGCTATAATAGTCCTTGTCCCTCAGGGACATTTACGTACTTTTAGCTCTTTGGTCTCTCTCTATATAAAGAGGGCCTAGGGTTTCTAATAAACTTGAACTCTTTCAACCAACTTGCTATCAGAGCATCAGTCCTAGACCGTGGCTCTAGGTATCCTACCCCTCAAGACCTCCTAAACCCTAATACCCAAATCCCGTTCTCATGTCTACCTTCCTTGGCAGCGCCGGCGCTCTCCAACGACCCTCCTGCCGCACGCAGGTTCCTTAGCAGCTGGAGGTGCCGCCCCTGTGCCTTAGTACAGCCTTGCAACGAGGCTACAGCGGCGCCAAGGCTCCTGAACCACCGTACAACCACATGCAAGAGCCCTAGTGGTCGAAGGCGGCGGCGCTTAGGCCCGATTTAGCCCTCGCGACGGGGCTACAGAGGCATGGAAGCTCTTGAACCATCGAGCAGAGCTCCGGCGAGGTCCTAGCAGCTGGAGGCAGCAGCGCTGCGGCTCAATTCAGCCTTTACGACGGGGCTGCAGCATTGCGGAAGCTCCAACACCACCCAGCGGTGCTTCGGCGAGGGTCAATAAACCCAGCAGCGACGCTACGGCTGCGCTGCGACCTCATACAAGTGCTACTGTCGGCCCTGCAGGTCCTAGCAGCTGCTGGCAGCGCCCTGTAGTAGGCATTAACGCCGCCGCCCAGCCTCTGTCAGCATCTCGGTGGCTGTCTGAGGCTGCAACTAGGCAACCATACGTGCCCTGTAGTATCTCAGCGGCGCAACCACCTACGCAACCACCTACTGCATCCATGAGGGGCATATTGCCCTGATCTAAGGACTGCAGTCCTGTTCTAATTGCAAAAAGGGGGCTAGACCTATTCGCGGCCTCCTTGGGTGTTCTCCTTGCACCCAGGTGAGGCTAACATCTGTCCAAGGAAGCCTCCTAGCAACTATGCAGATCTAAATCTGCTGAATTTTCATATTATTTGATGGTTTTTTGGTCCTAGACACTTGAGTAAGGCTTCCAGATTCTGGAGATGGCTTCAGATGATCAGTCTGAGGTGTCTTCGAGCTCTATTTAGGACACCGGCAAACTCAAGAACCCGTACTTTGGTCCAGTTGTTAAGTTGGAAGAGGCCAACTACTCGTGATGGTCCTAGACCTTTCTTATGACCATCAGGGTTCATAAAAAGAGCCATATACTTACCGATCCGGAGCCTGAGAACAAGACTGGCACAAATGCCAACTGGGATAGTGATAATGCTATGGTTTGTGCATAGCTGATGCAGACAGTTACTCCCAGAATAGGAGATGAGATCATGTATTATACTACAGCGAAGGAGATGTGGGCGTCTTTGCGTGATACCTATTCACACGCCAAGAACTCTGCACGTATTTTTCATGTCTTTTACGATCTCTTTTATCTACGTTAGGAGGGGCGCACGCTGTCATAATATTACTCACTTATGAAGGGAATGCTGGAAAGGCACTACTCCAACCTGCCAGGGTGTTCCTACGAGTCCTGGAGGAGTTTCAGGAGACAGTTGGCTGTCTCTCTTTTCTTGGCTAGCCTTGGACCTGAATATGCTGCAGCAAGAGATCAGATTCTCACTGCTCCCGAGCTTTCTACCCTAGAGAAAGCATATAGCAGACTCAGCAAAGTTACAATGTGTGCCCCTACTGCTGATTCTACTACTCAATCGTCCGTGCTGGCTGCAATCCTTGGACGTGGTAGGGGTACTTCTTATCCTGCACGTAATCGTGGATGTGGATGTTCTTTTGGTATGTGGGATAGAACTCCGGGTACTTACTGTGGCAGACTTAGTCACTCTGAAGCTACATATCGGCAGAAGCATGGTAGACCACCGGTAGCCAATCAAGCAGCTGAAATCCCAAATTCAGCTCTTACTACCTCTAATGTTAGCTCCTTGAGTACCGAGATTGAAACTTTGCGACAGCAGATTGCTCTTTTGACTCAGGCTTCCCCCTCTCAGACTCCCGACACTGCAGCTATGGCTACTTCTTCAAAGGCTCCTGTGACTGGTATGTCATCCCTTTCGTCTTCTGGTGAGTGGCTGATTGACTCCGGTGCATCCAAGCACCTATGTGGCGATAGAGGTTCTTTCTCCCAGCTTGCACCTGTTACACCTGCCAGGACAGTACAGGTAGCTGATGGGAGACACTCACCACTTGTTGGCAAGGGAGATGTCTTTATCTCCTACCTTGAGACTTGCAGATGTTTACTATGTGCCTGATTTTCCATTGAGTTTATTATCTGTTAGCAATATCACCAGGGATCTGAACTGCCAAGCTATTTTTAATGCGTCCTCTTGTGTCTTGCAAGACAAATTCACTGGGAAGACGATTGGTGGAGGGCGTAAGGAACATGGGGTGTACCGTCTGAGCAGTACTACTTTTGTTGTTTCTGCTACTCAGAGTCTTGCTTCTGCTAGATCTCCTCTCCAATGGCACCACCGCCTTGGCCATTTACCCATTCATCCTCTCAAACGTGTTCTACCGTATATCCCCTCCACTACTGCTCTCACCTGTGATGCCTAACAGCTTGGCAAGCACCACAGGGAAACTCAATAAACAATAAAGTAAATTCCGTTACCTCCCTGATAACGGCGCCAAAATGATCGCACGTTTCGCGAGTTTGAAATCAGAGTTACAAGTAACCCATCGTCGTAGTTGTAAAACACGTGCTCAAATAAAATTTATATCGAAACTCCAAGGGAATCCCAGGTCGAATACAGGGAGGCGACGTTTACTTTAATTGAAAATTGTGCTTCGATTTGTTTCTTTTTGGTATTTTAAGGTTTTGTTATTTTTTTTGTATTTTTGTAAGAAGAAGACAAGCAAATGAATCACAAAATAGAGATGAAACAAATATGGTATAGATATCACTTCAATGTCCATTACAATCAACTATGAAAGTATAAAAAAGGGGGGTGAGAGGAAATCTCCCGAATCGACTGTTCGACAAGACGACGGCGCCTGGTAGAATCTCGAACAAAGGAGGTGAGGAGCGAGACGACGGAGGTAAGATGCAGGACATCGGGTAAAGGAAAGCTTCGGCGTGGCTCTGGAATGGAGGTAAGAAGACAGAGATGATCTGCTACCGGAATAGAAGTGGGAGGACAGCTCCAAGGCGACCTATGAATGGGGATGGGAAGATGGACGAATATTTGGTGAGGCAGAGTTTGCTACACTAATAGGAGCCTTGGGAGCTTGAGAACAAGCACTAATGAAGCGTTGGTAGGCCTGCTAGAGCTTGGGAGTAGGTGGGAGTAGAGTAGGTAGAGATGGCTTGGAAGGGAGGGAGTGTAGGTCCTTTTATAGTGGAGAAGAGGCAAAAATAGGTATGGGACCATTAGTGACATCCAGGACGTCGCTGGAAGCATCACTGTAGGCAACTCATACCTGCTCATGCCTGCCCACTCCCACAGCTAGCTTTGCTGGCATGCGAAGAATTAGCGACGACTATAAGCATCGTTGTAAGTCCAGCTCATGCGTCGTTATAGGCGAGCTCATGCATTGCTGGCACTGCGTTGTAAGCGCATGCGCGCCTGCGCCTGCGTGCGTGCGGTGGCACGTGCGTGGCTGGGCAGCCTGTGCTGCACCACGTGATGCAATCTGGGCCGTCCATCTTTTTTTTGTAGGGGCTGCTACATAGGTTAGATTGAGTCAATTTTCGCGTCGTTAGGCTGCGATCGTCGACCCAAATCCATTCGCGCGATTAGATTTGTCATTTTAAGCTCCGAATTATGTCACCTAGTCCCTTGGCCGTTGATCTTCCTCGTACTACATATGGTACTACGGGACTCCGATCTAGGCGATTTCAAAGGCGTTGGACTCCGATCGTCGTCTTGATCAGATCCGTACGGTCAGATCATCAATCCGAGGCTCCAAAATAAATATCATTCTCTCCTGACCATGAAAAGGACACAATTAACCTAAATTATATACTACTCTAGATGCAGAATGATGCATGCTATGTAATATTTATAGCATGAAATACAAATCTAAACCTAGGAACATACATGAATAGGCATTTTACCCTCAATAAATGTGTTTACATCATGTCCCGAATCAAATCCCTAAATTCAGGTTCTTTCAACCAAGACTTACAGAATTTGAAATAAGTAAAGAAACTTGCTACCTCATTGTTGGACCACGGGATCGATGTGTGATCTGAAAAAGGTCTATCACACTCACCCATCTCCGCCCCATGAAATGCTTCTGCCATCGATATGTTACAAAGAAACCTATCCAAACAAGAGGTAGCCTAATTTCCATTTCTCCACGTAAAACGTGCACCACTAGTTGATAAGTCAATCAACTCCAACTCCTGTACCACACGTTGAAAATCAATCAATGCCTGATCTATTCTCCCATCCGGTCTATCTTCCAAATGAAATGTTGCATTGAAGTCCCCTCCCAGCAACCAAGGTTGTCCATCCACAAACCGTGAAACATGTTCTATTTCTTCCCAGAAAAGCTCCCTGGCTGAATCTTCATAAGGACCATAAGCACCAGACACAACAAAATGAAATCCATCTATTTTCCTACTAAAAGTAGTCGTAGCAACCCTTCCTACCACCAAGGAAGACTCCAGCACAAAAGTGTCACCAAGCCACAATATCTTCAACACGCTCCTGAAATTGCGGATCTCCAACTACAGCACCAACTGCGCCTCCTTTGCTTCACAAGAATTCGAATTTCGAATTCTTCCCAAAGGCTGCCACTCCCAACAAGATCTAGGATGTCTGCATGCTCCCTTCTACTCCTGAAACCACTGCTGCCGATGAAGATCAGCAAGTCACCGACGATATGCATGTTCGGTCTTCGCATTCATCAATCTAACAGCCATCGAAGATTGGTGTGTCACACCCGTAGCCACCACCTGCGCATATGAGAGGTCCCGCTCCGACATCGCACCAAAATCAATAAAGGAGATGACACATACACTCCTAGCAAATCTAAGAATCTTCTTCGATGGGATGGATTTACCCACCATTAAATCACTGTCAACCACCACCGAAGATGCATCACCTTCCTGTAAATTGATGCCAAAACATCTCAGAACTCTCGCAAAAGAACAAACCATCTTCACATTATCAATCGTTCTTAAACGAAGCGGAATGCCCAAAATGCAAAACTGAATCAAAGGACGCATCGAAATACACTCATCTAATGCACCTTCGTAAACACTCAGGAGACACCACCAAAAAAAGGAATCACCAATTAAGAATTCCTTAAACTTAAGTTGCTCCACATCCAAAGCATCTAAACAAAATAGAAGCAACCTCTTTTCCGATAAAACAGAAGTCTTCCAAGATTTTGAATTCAAACCAAACCGATAGAAGAAAGATCTAACCTCATCAAGCACCAAAATGCCACGATGCAAAACTCCAACGAGCAAGTAATCCAACAACGAATCCAAATGCGTCGTCTCAAATGACCATGCAACCTCAACTCATTCAGCTGAAGTATCCCCTTGAGGAGGTAGCGATTGCTCACTCCCCACAGGAGAACCACTCCGAAGTAACAACGGACACGAAAACCTCTTGTGGCCCCAACCATGACATCTAAGACAGATCAAAGGGTCACGACAATCCTTTGCCAAGTGCCTAAATCCCCAACATTTGAAGCAAATGAAGCTCCAAAGATAAGCCACACGAGAGCCACCTGCCAATCTCCATCTCCACCCACATTCCCCTCAAGAGCCTCCCTTTGCTCCCTTTGTTGACGTCAAAATATTACTTCCCCTCTGCTTATTCTTGAAGAAAATCAATATAGAAACTCACCTTATTGGGCCTTCTACTCTAGTTTTTTCCCTGCTCCTTGTGAGTGGGGTTTTCACGTAAACCCAAGTGTTATTTCTTGTTTATGCTTTGATATTTTGTTTATTTGCTTTTGCTTATCATATTTTTCAACTCCAATATAGATGTTGGACAGGTTGGAAAGAAGATTGTGAAGTAAAATTGTACCCTTATTGAAAGTCCTTTGACATGGAGGAAAGAATAAAAAAAGAATTCTGGGATAGCTTGATATGATAATTCAAGGAATCCTACAAAGAAAAATAATTTTCTTAGGTGGAGATTTAAATGGGCATGTAGGAAATGATGCTTTAGAGTATACAGGAGTACATGGAAATTATGATTTTGGTGATAGGAATGAAGGGAAGACTTTCCTTGAATTTGCAATGGCTTACGCTTTTTCCATAGAAAATACTTTCTTCAAAAAATGAGAAGAGCATTTGATCACTTGCAAAAATGGTTTAATAAGAATACAAATTAATTACTTTGCTTGGAGAAAAAGAGATTGTTTATGCTGTAAAGATTGCAAGATTATTCCAGCGGAGAGTTTAACTGTTCAACATTACCTTTCATTGTTGGACATGCATATGAACAAGTAAAGGAACAAAAAATTGGTGTTAAAGAATATGAGAATTAAATGGTTGAATGTTAGGAAAAAGCAAGAGGGATTCAAAGAAAAGATGTTGCAACAAGGGACCTAGATCTTGATGAAAGTGCTAATCAAGGTTTGACATATCAGCGATATATCGTCGATATATCGATATCGACATATTGAAACATATCGATATTATATACCATACCTTTTTCCATGATATCGGGGATATATCACCGATATCGAGGGATATCGGTGATATATCTCCAAAAATGAAGAACTGCAATTTTATTTTTCCCTTAAAGTGGTGATATGTGACCGATATGGGGATATGTCGATCACATATCTTTGTCTGCTTGTGCAACTCACATAGATTCTTTTCACTTCTTTTCTTTTCCCATGCCCTGCGCAACTTACATGGACACATAACTCACATGGGCACATGATTCGCCACCTTCAAGAGAAACACAAAATGATGATGATGCAGTGATGTTTAACGAGCCACAGGCAACAAGTAGTGTTGGAGGAGATGAGAGATATCATCATCAAGGTCCTAGTAGAGAGGATGCCCAACATGAATACACGTAAAAATATACAAATATAGATTGAGATCCCGTCTAAGTCCACCTTGTGACTATGACGCAGGCAAGGTTTGATATATCACCAACATATCGGCACACACACATAGTACTTGGTGTAGTCAACTGATACTCTGACACTATTTATATTTCATTTTTTTACGAGTAATATTCCTATGAATATTTTTCAATTATTATCATGTTATGTACACTTTCTTTTCAATATATAACTATGTCGATATGCAACTAGTGCATTTCTATTTTGTTTTCATTCAAAATTTATAATTTTTATCTTCTATGTATTTCTTCATGATGTATTAACTATTAAAATGTTAATTTTCATAAAATTTGTGACATTTTGAACCTTGCTGAGTAATTTTCCAAAAATTCATCGATATCAGCGATATATATCCCCAATATATCCATTTTTTGACTTGTCGATATGATATCGATATCAATATTTAAAACTTTGGTACCGATGACTTATGGGTAAATATAGTAAACTGCATTAGGAAGGTGGCAACGAAGGTGTTAAGCATGTATAAAGGAGTTCTAGGACAAAATAAGGCTTGGTGGTGGAGTGAGGAAGCGTAGGAAAAGCTTATAGTTAAAAGAACTTGCTTCAAAACCTTATGTCGAGATAAGACCGATGAAAACATGAAAAATTACAAAAGAATAAAAAAAGAAGCAAAGAAATAAGTTAATGAAGTAAAAGCAAAAGTTTATGAGCATTTTGATAACTTGATTCTAAAGAAGGTACGCATGTAAGGTACATCAAAGATGAAAAAGGATACTTACAGGATATAAAGACAAGATGCTCAAATTATTTTCATAATCTTTTTAATAAAAATCAAAAGAATGACATCATCTTAAGGAAATTAGCCAATTCAAAAGATTACGTGAATCAAGCAAGTTATCAGAGGATAAAAAAAAAGTTGTGGATGCTTTAAAGAAGATGAAAATTAGGAGAGATGTTGGACCTGATGATATTCCTATAGATGTTCAGAGAGTGATGGTAAAACTTGGCTCAAAATTATTAAATATTATTTGGAGAGGCAAGAAGATGCCAAAAGAATTGAGGAAAAGTCAATTCTCTGGATGATTACCGATTTCTGGTAATCTTCCTTTTCCTTCAAAGAATGGAGGAAAATTTTGTAATATATTTATATAAGAACAAAGGAGATATACAAAATTGTTCCAACTATAGAGGTATTAAATTGATGAGTCATACAATGAAGCTTTGAGAGAAGATAATTGAAAGAGGGCTAAGGCAAGTCTCCATAATAACTGAAAACCAGTTTAGATTATCCCAGGTTGATCTACTATTAAGGCATTACGCCTCCTAAGACGTATGATAGAGACCTACAGAGCCAAGAAGAATGACTTACATATGATATTTATTGATTTGGAGAAGGCCTATAACTCTAGCCCAAGAGATATATTGTAAGGGTTTTCAGTATTTTCTTGTTTTAGTCGATGATTGCACTCGTGTCTGTTAGGTGTTTATGATGAAAGAAAACTCCGAAACTCCTGTTTTGATTAAAATTTTGTGAATAAAATAAAGACTTAGTTTTCACTACTATTCGCATGTTTCGTACTGATAATGGGCCTGAGTTTGTTAACTCTACATTAACTCAATTTTTTCAATTTCATGGTATTATACATCAGACTTCTTGTGTTCATGCATCCCAACAAAATGGGTGGCTAACGCAAACTAAGATACCTTCTTGATGTTGCCCAAACGAACATGTTTTAGATGAATGTTCCTACCATGTCCTGGGCTGATGCTGTTCTTACAGCTGCCTTCTTGATTAATCGTCTCCTCTATTCTCCGTAGGAAAGTACCTTATTCTATTTATGTCCAGATCAGGAGTTGTTTTCTATGCCTCCTAAAGTTTCTGATTGTATGTGCTTTGTCCACTTATTTAAGGTGAACAAACTTGCTCCTAGATCCGTGAAGTGTCTTTGTGGGTTATTCTAGAACCCAGAAAGGGTACAGATGCTTTAATCCGATGGCACATCGCTTTTACGTAAGCAAAGATGTTACGTTCTTTGAGGATATACCATACTACTCTACCATCGAAAAGAACACTAATGTTGTTCCTAAGGTTCCTTTACCCATGCCTACTGTTGTGCCACCAGGTCCCTCTGAGCCACCTTTACCTCATGATGTCCCTCCTATATCCTATCCTACACATCCAGAGGTGCCTATGACGGAGACCTTCCCTCGACATTTTGAGCGGAGACATCCCACTACTACTATACCAAAGGAGGAACCATTATATATTATTCCCACTCAGTCCTCTGCTGACACTGCTAATTCGGATAGAGGTCCAAACCATACACCCCCAGAGGTATCTGATGTGGATCATCCTATTACTCAGAGGAAGCAACAACGATCTTATGCCAAATATTCTATTTCCAATTATATGTCACTTAATTTATCTTCCACAGGAAGGCTATTGTCTCTTGCAGTTGACAGTCACCAAGTTCCCAGAAATCATATTGAGGTGTTCCAAGATTATTCCTGGACCTCTGCCATGCATGAGGAGATCTCTACTCTTCAGTGCAAAGGAACCTGGGAACTAGCAGACCTACCCCCTGGTGCTACTGTTATGGGGTGTAGGTGGGTGTTTACCCTAAAGTGTCGTCCTGATGGCACAGTAGACAGATACAAAGCCAGACTAGTTGCCAAAGGTTATACACAAACCTTTAGGATTGATTATGTAGAGATTTCTTGAAGTGGGTGCAGATGGAGCGTAGAAGCTCCTGTGCGTAGAGAAATCCAGAAATCTCATACACAACACTAAGTCATGCATTTAAGACGTCTAGAACGTCTATCAGACGTCTAATTTTGGGTGATCAGAGAGTCTGGGAAGAGGCAACGTGAGATGGGGCAAGGATGCTTCTTGTGGTCTGCAAGGAGTCGATCCGGTGATGTAGGACCACCTGCAAAGGTCAAAAGAGGGTTGATTCAGACTTGAACCGACCTGTTGGAACTCATGCAGGCTGCACCAAGGGCTAACTGCTATGGAGGCCTGTTGGCCTTGATGCACACGGTGAGAGAGTGAAAGGAAAGGAGATTTGATAGGAAAAATTTGTATTGCTCAAAGAAATAATGGTTCGGGAGACTCTTTTTATAAAGAGGACATATCCACTAAAAATAGTAAAAACTTAATTTCTAAAATAATTCCTAAAGCATGTTTCCTAAGGAGATAAAATCTTTTCTCATTTAGAAAGATTTTCTCTTTACAAAGGAATTAATCCCACAACATTTACTCCTAAAACCTTTTTACTAAAAATAGGAAAGCACCATATTGGTGCACCAAATTTGGTCCAAAGGACCCTTGCCGCCAGATCTATTAGACATCCAGATGGCTGCCACGTGGCATGTGCCACATAGGATATTTTCTGAGTCCCAACACTCCCCCTCTCAAGTCGAAGGTCGTGAGGCCGACGACTTGCCCTTTCATTGGTGAAGCTAGACGCCCCACCACTCATCTTCTCCGAACGCGAAGATATCAGTCTTCTTCTTGGACAAATCAATGGTGAGTCCTTCTGCGACTTCCGAAGTCGTTGCCTCTGTGGCAACCTAGGTGGTTGTCGCGATGGCTGCTGTAAACTTGTCTTCCCAAAAAAGAACTCGAAGTTTCTCCAAATCTTCATAAGGGAGTCAATACGCGAGGTACTAGTAGCCCTACGTGGTGGTCTCCCGTACTTCACCCAACACTTGTCTTGTGGACGATTATTTCGTCCACAGTGTTGGCACTTCGAGTAGATGCGGCCAGATCCACGTCCACGCCCTCGTCCTTGTCCTGCACTTGCTTCTGAGATAACAAGTGCAGAACTCTCGCTCTTTGGCTCGTCTGTCTCCTCAAGAATCTCCATCTTGAATAGACGGCAGAAGATGGTCTCCAGATCCAACTTTCCTTCTAAAGCGAGGATTTGATCACGTGTGGCTCGATAGTGGGAATTTAATGCCGACAAGAACTTTGCCGATTGCCACATCGCACGTCTCCCCCTATTTGCCACAACATATAGGCTCGTAGATCTCCAACTCCTCGAACAGTGCCTCCATCTTCTCGTAGTACTTTGTCAAGGAGAGATCTTGATTGGCCGTCTAGATATGGGTGTAGAGCTCGGTGATGCGGGTGTTGCTCAAGGTTCGAGCATATCTCTTCTCGAAGGTCGTCCAGATCTCGAAGGCGCTCTTTTTGTAGAGCATGTTCAAGGTGATGGTTGGATCCATCGAGTTCATAAGCCAATTCATGACGACATAATTCTCCTTCTCATGCTTCTTTTCGTCCTTGAACTTCGGTGCCTCTTCCAAGAGAATACTGAGTTTCTCATATCTGCCAACGAAGATCTTAGAGGCCCGAGCCCACAAGATGTAATTGGCAACGCCAGTCAATTTGATAGTTGTCTCGGAGACAACTACCTTGCTCTCGCCAAGGTCGAGTGTAGCATCTCTGACAGTCGTGGTAGATTCTACCATCTCTTGGTCTTCCTTTTCTGCGAAAGTCGCTGAATTTGAGGACTTCTTCGGATACACGAACCTTCAACGAGTAGTTAAATCTTCTACACACACAGAAGCCTAGAATGTAGGCTCTGATATCATGCAGAGATTTCTTGAAGTGGGCGCAGATGAAGCGTGGAGGGTCTTACACATAGAGAGATCCAGAAATCTCATGCACAACACTGAGTTATGCATTTAAGACGTCTGGAACGTCTATCAGACCACCTGCAGAGGTCGAAAGAGAGTCAGTTCAAACTTGAACCAGCCTGTTGGAACTCGTGCAGGCTGCACCTGAGGACCGGCAGCTATGGAGGCCTGTTGGCCTTGATGCACACGGTGAGAGAGAGAAAGAAGAGGAGCTTTGATAGGAAATACTTGTATTGCTCAAAGAAATAAGGGTTGGGGAGACTCCTTTTATAGAGAGAACATACCCACTAAAAATAGTAAAGACTTAATTCCTAAAACAATTCATAAAGCATGTTTCCTAAAGAGAGAATCTTTTCTCATTTGGAAAGATTTTATTTCTTTACAAAGGAATTAATCTCACAACATTTATTCCTAAAATCTCTTTACTAAAAATAGGAAAGCACCATATTGGTGCACCAAATTTTGTCCAAAGGGCCCTTACCGCCAAATCTGTTGGACATCCAGATGGCTACCACGTGACCTGCTAATTGCCACGTGGGATATTTTCTGAATCCCAGCAGATTACTTTGAGATGTTTTCTCCAATGGCCAGACTCAATTCTGTGAGCATACTATTATCTATGACAATCAACAAGAGCTGACCTGTCTCTCAGCTGGATATTAAAAATACCTTTCTTTACGGGGATTTAGAAGAAGAGGTATATATACACCAACCACCTAGTTTTGTGGTTGAGGGGGAATGTTCAAAGGTTTGCAGATTGAAGAAGGAATTATATGGCCTTAAGCAAAGTGCCAGGGCCTGGTTTGAGAGATTTAATAAAGCTGTGCAGGAATTTGGCTTTATTAGATTTGCAACAGGATCAGTTATTATTATTATTTATGTGGATAATATACTGCTTACTGGAAGTGATTGAACAGGAATAGAAGACACTAAAAGATTCCTGCATTCTCAATTCGTTACTAAAGATCAGAGAATTGTAAATGATTTTCTGGGCATTGGAGTGTAACATGTTGATGGGGGCTTAGGGTTATCACAGCGGAAGTATGTGCTTGACATACTGAAGGAGATAGGATGCAGGGATGCAAACCTACCAGCATCCCTATGGATCCCTCCTTGCCTCTTGGAGAATCAGAGGGTCCTTTACTTGAGGATGTCACCAGATATCAGGCTATGGTAGAAAAGCTACTATATTTGACTGTCACAAGGCTGGATATATGCTTTGCTGTGGGGAGACTGAGTCAGTTTATGCAGTCTCCTAAAGAAGTTCACTAGGACAGTGTTTGTCAAGTGCTTAGATACCTCAAGCAAGCTCAAGAAAATGGGCTATCTCTAATGAAGCATGGCCATCTTCAGGTCTATGGGTACTCGATGCAGATTATGTTAGGTCACATGAAGATAAAAGGTACACTACTAGCTACTGCACTTATGTAGATGGCAACCTTGTTACATGGAGAAATAAGAAACAAAATGTTATTTCCAGATCCAGTATGGAATCTAAGTATAGGGCTATGGCCCATACTGCTTATGAGCTTCTATGGGTGCGAACCATCCTTGGAGATTTTGGAGTATCAGTGTGTAGACCTACTCTGATGTCTTGTGACAACAAGGCAGCTACTTTCATTACTAATAATCCTGCATTCCATGAGAGGACAAAGCACATAGAAGTAAATTATTACTTTATCAGAGATGTCATCACTGCTGGCAAAATTGTCACACCTTATATTGCTACTGAGGATTAGGTTGCAGACGTCTTCACCAAAGCACTTCCCAAGAAACGTCTTGTGTTGTTATGTTCCAAGCTGAGCATACTTGATGTCTATGCTCCAACTTGAGGGGGAGTATTAAATTATATGTCTTGTTTATATTACGCTATTTTCGTAGAGACATTCTTATAATCTTTCCCTTTGGGTGTCTCTCTATATAAAGGGCCCTAGGGTTATTCTAATGAGAATCACATCATTTGCAACCTAACAAGTATCTTATAGAGAATGTTGGAGAAGAGACTGGTACCAATTCTATATATCTTCATAAAGGATATGTACTTTGGAGTTGCAGCTTGTGTAAGAACTAAAGATGGATTGATGGACTACTTTGATATCACCATTAGTCTGCATTAAGGATCGGCTTTAAACCCTTACTTCTTTACCTTGGTTATGGATGAGTTGACGAAGCACATCTCAATTGAGGTGCCATGGTGTATATTTTCTGCAGATGCCATTGTGTTAATTGATGAGGCAAGAGATGGAGTGAACAAAAAACTTGAACTTTGGAAAGAAGTCCTGGAAGCTAAAAGCTTACAACTAAGCAAGATAAAGACTAAGATATAGAATGCCAGCTTAACAGTAGGGGGAACAATGAAGGGATGAAGGTAAAATTTGGAGAAAATTGCATTCCAATGAGAGGTGCTTTTAAGTACTTGAGATCCATTTTTCAACAAGATGGTGAAATTGATGGAGAGGTTACACATAGAATTAATGCACGGTGGCTGAAATGGAGGGGAGAATCTAGTGTTCACTGTGATAAGAGGGTTCCTTTAAAAGTCAAAATACTATCAAGCAGTTGTAAGACCTATCATATTGTATGGTTCTGAATGTTGGGCTGTCAACTATACGCACGTGCAAAAGATGTTTGTAACAGAAGTGAAGTTGTTAAGATGAATGTGTGATCATACAAGGAAGGATCGTATTTCAAATAAGGTTATTTAAGAAAAGGTTAGGGTGGCATCAATAGAAGATAAAATGAGAGAGACACGTCTAAAGTGATTTGAACATTAGCAAAGAAGGCCACTAAATGCCCCAATTAAGAAATGCGAGGAATTAGGAGTTGAACCCGCTTAGAGAGGGTGAGAAAGATCGAAAAAGTGTTGGAAGAAACTATTAAGTATAATCTCAATTACTTCAATTTAAGTCTAGAAATTGCTCAAAGTAGATCTAAGTGAAGGCAAAAAATCCATATAGCCGACTACATTTAGCATGGGAGAGCTTTGTTGTTGTTGTTGTATTAAAAGTCCTATGGTGAGGTCAAAAGTTTGAAGAAGCTATATGGAAGTCCCAGGCGGATCTACTGAAGAAATATGCATATATTTTTTGAGATTTGAGGTACATTCAATTTCCAGAACTAAATGTCTCTGTAGAGGATAGGATTTAAAAGACTAAACTCCAATCATATAACTAAAAACATACAAATTTCAGAGCAACTCCACAACAGCACTACATCGTAATCACAAACCTATTAGATTGGATTCTAAGAATGATCAATCTCCTTAACATCCAGATGATTCTTGCTTTAGTTTGTAACATCTGTTTAATACCAAATTTTTAAGAATGTCTTCAGTGCTATCTACAGAAATCATAATTCACAGATTCAGCATCAAAAAACCACTTGTTTGATTTCCATCCATGTACTAAAATCCTTTTTACATTAAAAGAACTGCCACATCTGCTAAAATTTTACGTCGATAATACATAAAAACAGAGGTAATAATTTGAATTTGGTTTCTCATGAAACTTGGCAGAATCTCACTGTCCCTCTGAGACACAAATACACTTATAAATGCATGAGAACCAAAGCACCAATAAAAAGAATAAAATCAAATGACCAACCATCATGCTACTAGGGGAAATTCAAGCAAAAAAATACCGGCAATTTCTCCCCAAAACTTCTTCACGCGCATATTCCGTCAATTCAAGAAAGTTATTGGATGCATAAATCTGCAAGGTACAGCAAGCAAACAGGTTATTACAATTTACTGTGGTCTGTATTGGTGAATAAAAAGGATAGGAGAACTAATCGGCATTAACATAACTACGATAGCTAAATTTTGTAGCTGAAACAGCAGTCTGTATATGGTGGTATAAAAGGTGGAGGAGACAAACGGGTGGAGGGGGAAGGTAGAGGACTGGTGGAGGCGGTAGAAGAGGTGAAGGAGGTAGCAGGTCCAATGGAAAGATTATAGATAACACCAATGGTCGAGAATAAGAGTTGGAAATAAGATGAGGGTGGAGGTAGTTAGGGATTGGGGGTATAATTCATATAATTTCTTTTTAGACGAAAAAGGATAAGGTCAATCATCATCTAATATATTACCTCAAAAGGAGATTACAAAAGCAACAGCTTCCTTACAGATTATGAGACAGGTATAATAGATATAATGATGGGGTATAATTTTTCTTCAAGCAAATTTTTGTTTCATGAATTTTTTTTTCTTTTTCTTCAAAAATGGGGTTGGAGCAGTGACCCAATTCAACCAGTTTGAATGGTTAAATTGGGTTTTAGATTTGACTTTAATTTTGAAAAGAAGTTGGTTGGACCATTTTTGCAGTGGTTTCTGGTTCAATTGGTCAGACCGGCCAGTTTGTTTCAATTTTAGAACTGTTGAGTATAAGAGTATATCTTTGTAATTCTCCCAAAACCTCTCTAATATAAAAGAGAAGCTAGAGTTTTCTTCTAATGATATGACCTCTATTTTCCTCAACATGGTATCAGCGCAGCAGTTCTAAGTGAGTACTCCAAAATCCCACCAAATATCCACCCAAAACAATGATCAAATCACCAATACATAGGTGATTTGATCATCCAAATCTCGATGGATAACCAAAGCAACGGCAACAACGATGGAGAGATCTCCACCACCACCCATTCCAGGCTACAGGTGGAGGTCTGGCGCTGGCTAGATTGCCGCCACTCCTACTAGACCTCCACTGTGGGGGTCTGCCACCACCGCTGCTGCTGCTGGATCTCCACCATAGGGGGTCTAGTGCGACCCAGCCTACTACCACTGTCGCTAGAATCCCCTCGTGGGAGGTTGGCACCACCGAACAGACCACTAGTCAGGTCGTTGGATCGACCTTCATTGATGCCACCAAGCCCACAGTGGTTTAATGGTGGCCTGAGAGTTTCATCTGGTCTGCGATTTCTCATGGTATTTGATGCATGGTGAAGATTGTCTTCCATGCGATCTGTATGGTGATAAGTCTTCTCTCACCATTGAAAGTTATGTCTTCCTCTCAAGACATGATGAGTCTTCTCTCATGCAAGAAAGGCATGATGGATCCACTACAGAGATCAATTTCAAACCACAAAGGACTAGCGTGTGCAATCCAAGAAGATTCAAAAAAAAAAAAAAAGAGGACCAAAGGAGCGTGGATAATTGACAATGGTGCCTCTGTTCATCTCACAGGAAACAGAGAAAGGCTTATAGATCCCATGAGTCCTCAGGGGATCCAAAGCATCAAGGTGGCCAATGGTGACACATCACCAGTCATTGCAGTTGGGCGTGTTCATACTTCTCCAGGGAAGTTAGTTGAAGGGGTTCATTGTGCTCCAGAGTTTCCAATAAACCTACTTTCCGTTACCCATATCTGCAAGGATCTTCAATGCCAAGTTATATTTGATGAAGGCCATTGCTAGTTCCAAGATCGAAAGATAGGAGGTATTGTTGCGGGTGGAGTAGAGCGAGGTGGTCTCCACTATCTTGACACAAGTTCGCAGGAGCAGTCTCCATAGCTACTGGTCCCTGGTTGTGGCATAAGAGGCTAGGGCACCCTTCGCTCAAGTTTGCCAGATTCTGTGACATTACAGTGTGAGGATTGCTATCTTAGGAAGCACCACAGGAGCTCTTACCCACAGAGGTAGGCTGGAGTGAGTTCAACTCCCTTTGCCTTGGTGCATTGTCATGTGTAGGGGTTGTCCAAGGTCTCTACACCAGGAGGCCACATTATGCTGTTATTGTGGATGACCATAGTCTTACTTGGGTTTTCTTGATGAAAACCTGCTCTAAAATTCCCCAAGTTATTCAGCAATTCTTAACAGAGGTTCAGACTCAATATGATGGAACCGTTCGAGTCTTTCGCAGTGACAATGCCTTAGAGTTTATGTGGGGAGATGTTCAATACCTCTTCTCTTCTCCAGGCATTATTCACCAGACTTCTTGTGCTCACATATCTCAACAGAATGATATGGCTGAGTGCAAGCTACGACACCTCCTCGATATTGCTAGGACCTTGATGATCTATATGAAAGTTCCTAAACAGTTCAAGGGAGATGCCATACTCCTTGCCGCCTACCTGATCAATCGGGTACCTTCCTCAATTCTTCATGGACAGACTCCCTTCCAGATGATCCATCTAGATTGCGACAAGCCATTTGCTATACCTCTAAGAGTTTTTGGCTGCACTTGTTTCGTTCAGGCATATGGGAATCAAGACAAGTTCTCTCCTAGTGCAGTCAAATGTGTTTTTCTTAAGTATTCCAGAACACAGAAGGGATACAGATGCTATAACCCAAGCCGCAGGAGCTACATTGTTGGTCAGATGTCACCTTCTTTAAGAAGGTTTCATACTTCTTTAACGAAGGAACATCTATACAGGTTGTCCTAGAGGAGGCTCAGGTTTATCATCGGAGGCCTCATCCTTCACCTGACACTAGGCCTTCTCCTGATTTGGGAGATGAGAGTAGTTCAGACATAGAAGAGCAGTCATCTTCGAGACGACACAGCAGAGCGTGCACGCTCCATCCCCTTTCCCAATACACAAGTGTTGCTCATCTTGGAGATGAAGTTCGTCAGTTTGCTTCAGCAATCACTACCTCTACGATTCCCAGAGATTTTGCTCAAGCCACTTACGACCCTAGGTGGCAAGCTGCAATGGATGAGGTGATACAGGCTCTAGTCACGACGGACATGGGATCTGGTACCTTGTTCTGATGGAGCTACTGTGGTAGATTCCAAATGAATATACACCATCAAGTATAGGCCTGATGAGACAGTAGGTAGATATAAGGCCAAGTTTGTTGCCAAAGACTTCACACAAACATTTGGGGTAGATTATTTTGAGACCTTTTCCGTTGTAGCACATATTACTTCAGGTTTATTATCTCTATTATTGTGACTAGGAGATGGCCTCTACATCAGCTTGATATTAAAAATGCATTTCCATATGGTGATTTGTCTAGGGAGGGATAAATGAGACAGTCACCAAGTTACAACACTTAGGGGGAGCATGTTTATTCCCTTGAAATAGAGTCCTCGAGCCTGTTTAAGAGACTTAGTACAGAGGTTATCAAGATTGGGTTCAAGCACTCTACATATGATCACCCTGTCTTCATCCGGAAGACTGAGTATGGAGAACATACCCATGTTGTTATTCTGGTAGTATATGTGGATAACATAATTCTTATTGGAGATGATTAAGATGGGATTGTCCAGAGCAAGTCCTTTTTGCAGTCTACCTTTGTTACTAAAGACTTGGGAGAGTTGAGATATTTTTTGGGGATTGAGGCAGTACGACAAGAGTCAAGCTTGTCCTCATCACAGAGACAATATGCTCTTCAGATTCTTTAGGAGACTGGCTTGTTATGAGCTAAGCCATCTAGTATACCTGTGGAACCACCACCTGCACGCTCATCTGAGGAGGATCCATTATCTAAGGACATTACTGATTATCGCAGTACAGTCGATCGTCTACTCTATCTTACCATCACGAGGCCTGATATTAATTTTGCAGTGAGCAAAGTCAGCCAGCACATGCAGGCTCCACGCTACATCCATTAACGTGAGGTCTGCCTCATTCTGAGGTACTTCAAGAGGACACCAGGCAAAAGATTGTATTACACAGATGATTGTGATTTGGATATTATTGCTTAATCTAATGCTGATTATGCCAGATCAATGGATGATCGACGCTCTACTTCTGGATTTGCCATCTGTCTTAGTGGCAATCTTGTCTCTTGGAAGAGCAAGAAACAGTGTTGTAGCTCGTTTAAGTATCGAGGCAGAATATAGAGCGATGGCTCAGGCGACATGTGGATTATGTGGATCATCTCATTCTTGCAAGATCTCAGGATCCAGACTTCTATGCCTGTGCCACTTCTCTATGACAACAAATCAGCCACTTATATCGCCTCGAATCCAGTTTTTCATGATAAGACAAAGCATTTTGAGGTTGATTGCCATTATGTTCGTAATGCCGTCCTTATCGACAGGATTAACACACCATATGTCCTATCAAAGCTTCAGTTTGTAGATATATTTACTAAGGCCCTGAAGAAGAAGCATCTGGATTTCCTATGCGACAAGTTGGGTCTTGTCGATATCAATGCCTCAACTTGAAGGGGAGTTTTGAGTACAAAGGCATATTTGTTATTTTTAAGTTTCTTTGGATATCTTTGTAATTCTCCCAAAACCTCTCTAATATAAAAGAGAAGCTAAGGTTTTCTTCCAATGATATGACCTCTATTTTCCTCAACAAAAACATTAGCCAAAACCACATTAAATGTTTGTCCTAGATTTTATCGTTAGTCAAAGCAACACCAACTTTTTCCTCGTCAATGTCATTAAGGATGTCAATCTCATTAAGAATACAGATCCTTTTTTATGGCAACAATCACCGTAGCATCTTATTTTCCATTGCAAGCAACATATGCATGTCAATGATAGTCACAAAATAATTTCAACCTTTGTTAAGGGAAATTTTGCAATATCAGTGACAGGAGGTTTGATGTTTATGCAATACAGATGTAAGCATATGGAATAATAGCGCATTTCATTTCGTGCACTTCTTCCCCATATCGAGTTACGAGCCCCATACAGTGAATCACAGTCAAGATCAATAGGAGACTTCTTATTCATTGGCTTGCAACTTTTGGATTTGAAAGAAAAAGATGTGAGATTTTGTCTCAGGTATTCTGCATTTGAATTCAAAAATACCTTCCCAACATTGAAACATCCAATTCTCCTTCAACTAGCAATTTAATTTCAACTTTCTAAATTTTAAGTATAAAGACATATCTCTTGCTGCAGGGCGTTTTGTTTTGTCAATCATTCTCAACCACCAAAAAAAGGCTTTGTCAAGAATTACCTCTGTCAAGGACACAGTAATTAAAATATTAACAAACAATCTTTGAACTCACAATGGGGTTGTCAGGGAGCCTTGGATCTGTTATCACAAAATTCTTCTCAATGCGCTCCAATGTAGTAGCTAGATCAATTCCTTGCCGAATATCTCTCACCCTCTCCTGATCCCAGCTTTCTGTGCGTTCGACTTCAGTGGTCATTAAAATCTCAGGCATAACTAGAGGTTCCTCTTTCACTGACACACTTGATGCCCTTCTTCTAAATCTGCAAATTGTATGCTCCTCCTCATAACCAAAAATTTAAGCATAAATTTACCTTTAAGACCCTAAATAAATAAATTCAATTTAAGAACAGGTTGGACAGTTGGAACACATTTCAAAATAGTGTAACAGTTGAAGGACCCGAAAGAAAAAAACTTCCAATTGCAGATGGATCCTTTTTTTAAAAAAAATAAAAAAAGGGAAAGGATGACCATCAGTCACCAGTAGTTATCCACTTCATTAATCAAGCAAGAAATAAGGCATATTTAACAGATGTTGTGACCAAAAATTAAAAAAATACAAAGCTTCCCTTACAACATTTTCGATCCAAACCCTTTCTCCTTTGAAGACTGCTCGGTTTCCTTGTAACCAAGCTGCCCATGGCTTCACACAAACTGTAGGATCTGCCCATTGGCCAGTCCAGAAGGATCTCCAGAAATCTTCCAAGCCACCATCGCCCAAGCCATCCAATCCCAAACACGCGAGGAGACCTTTCACATATCACACTGCAGCAGCAAATGTTCCACATTTGCACCTTCTAGCCCTCTGCCCACATAAGGAACAATTAATGTCCCCATCCTGCAGCCATCTTTGCATTCTCATCTTGGTGGTCAGCCTATCTCTCCTCAAAAGCCAAAGGAAAATCCTAATCTTCAAAGGCATTTTAAGCCTCCAAAAGATCGAGCAATCCACACCCCAGTGGTTGTTATTTGTCAGGGAAGTCCCTCTCAAGATGTTGTACACCCTCTTGGTAGAAAAATTTCCATGAGCCCAAGTTAATTGATCAGGTCTACCCTTAACAGGCCAAAAGCTATCTAAAGTTTCCAACGACTCTTGCAATTCAACTGCCCTTGCATCAGATAATACTTCCCTGAAGATGGGCAACCAAGAACCGACACCCCCGCTCATCAGTCCATACCACATTTGAGTTGTAGAGATTTTTTTCTGCCGCCAAGGCATATAATCTAGGAATCCTGGACATAAGATTTCCAGCACATGTCCAGTCATCCTCCCAAAATCAAAGCGTCTTCCCATCCCCAAGACTTGCACACAGAAAGATGAAATGCAGCTATAACCATAGCCAAACCCACCCCCCCCCCCCCCCCCCCCCCCCGAAACCAGATGCACCATGTGGTACCAGTCTCCTTCCATCCCAAATGAGCAAGTTGCCATAGGAATCTTGCAAAACCCAGCTCTATAATTTGTCTTAATTTAGCAGCCGTTTAACAGCCCACTTTGATGACAAAGAATCTCCAACATCACCTAGATGTAACACCCCTAGGCCACCTTGCCCAATCAGTCTACAAACATCCTCCCAACTCACAAAATGTAGGAACCTTCCTTCATGATTCGGATCCCTCCAAAAAAACCCCCTAACAGTGTCAATCTTCTTAGATATGGAAAATCTGAATTGCAGATATCAATAAACAGTGGAAAGAAATGAAACACTTAATTATTCCAAAGAGCCCCACACCTCTATAGATAGAGGAGAGGTGTGGGAAAATAACATTATAAGTCCAGAAGAAATAAAAAACAAATAAATGCAACATAATAAAAGTCAAATATGTCAACACTCACCCTCATGCTAGAGCATAGATGCCAATCATGCTCAGCTTAGAACAACAAATATCAAACAATCCACGTGGCAAGGGCTTTGTGAAGATGTCTGCCATCTGATCCTCTAAAGCAACAAAGGTTGTGCATAATATTCCACGCTGGATCAAATCTGTAGTATAGTAGCAGTCGACTTCCACATGCTTGGTACGCTCGTGGAACATAAGATTGTTGGCAATATATGTGGTAGCTTTATTGTCACCTCTCATTTCCATAGACTCCTCAACCTAAAGATACAGATCCAGTAACAAGAATCTAATCCACACCATCTCAATAGCAATCTGGGCCATGGCCCTATAGTCTAACTTAGCACTAGAACATGAGACCACAGCCTGCTTTTTACTCCTCCAAGTAACAAAATTACCTGCAACAAAAGTAAAGAAGCCTGTAGTAGACTTCCTATCTGCAACGCATCCAGCATAATCTGCATCTAAGTATCCCTTAATATGCACTTGAAGAACTAAGACAGAGGAAATATGCACTTGATGTTTTTAGGGATACTTAGGAGCTAAGACGGTTAACATTCCCATGGATCCCAAAGTGCCCCCGTATGATGTGGATGCAGAACCTGTGGAGAGCAACAACTACAAGCAGTTGATTGGGAGGCTTCTATATCTTACTATTACTAGACCTAATATTTCTCTTGCAGTTAGGAAACTTAGTCAATTTATGGGGAAGCTGACCAAACAACATTAGAATGTTGCAATGCAAGTACCGAGGTACTTGAAAAAGGCACCAAGCCATGGTTTATTATTCCCTAAGGGGTCTTCTATGACTTTTGTAGGATACTCTGATGCAGATTATGTTGGGTATATTGAAGATCGTAAATCTACCATAGGGTTTTGTACTTATGTGGCAGGGAACCTAGTGAAACAGAGAAGTAAAAAGAAAACCGTGGTATCTAGATCTAGTGCCGAGTCAGAGTATCGAGCTATGGCACAAACTGCAGCTGAAATGGTCTGGATACAGTCTATTCTAAGAGATTTGCATGTGCAGACAGAAGGATCCATGGAGATAAGATGTGACAATCTTACAGCCACCTACATAACTAATAACCCTAAGTTTCATGAGCGCACAAAGCATGTGGAAATTGATTGGCACTATACTAAAGATCTCATTCAGAAGGGTATTATCTATACAGCCTTAGTTGCTTCAGAGGACCAGACGGCAAATATTTTCACAAAGCCATTGAACAAAGCTACTTTTGATACATATTGTGACAAGCTAAACATGATAGACATCTATGCTCCAGCTTAAAGGGGAGTGTTGCAGTATCTCCTTATTTGTTGTTTTGTGGTGTTTTCACTGTTTTATTATTTCGTGTGGTTCTCTCATGTAATTTACCCACACCTCTCTCTATATAAAGAGGTGTAGGGTTTCCAAGTAATACAATCTTTTTACTCCCACAAACTTCAACTACCGCCTTGAGGATCACCAACCGCCCCCCCTCTAGAGAGAACCTTAGATGCCCAACTAGCCAGTCTCCTCTTTATCCTCTCAACCATGGAGGTCCACTCTTATAAGGAAATCTTCCTACCCGACAAAGGATGGCCCAGATAAGATAAAGGTAAAGAGCCCTCAGGCGTGCAAAGAGCCATACTACATCTGGTAGCCTCTCCCATGGTCATCTGTAACGAAACAAAGGTTGACTTCGAGAAATTCATCTTCAATCTTGACGCCTCCCCAAACAACTCCAACATAACACACATCATCCTCGCCTCCATCTCTGAGCCCTCCATAAAGAAGGTGTCATCAGCATATTAAAGCATAGGTGTTACAGCCTAATCTCCCAACAAGAAGGTCCTAACCAACCTCCTCTCACAGGCTCTAATCATCGATCTCGCCAACACATCCATTACCAAAACAAAAGGCATCGACGCCAAAAGGCAACCTTGCCTAACACCCCTCCTCAGCTGTATCCATCCTCCTGCCGAATTGCCATTAATAAGGACCCAGAATGAAGTCGTCATAACGCGTTGCTTCATCCATTCGGCCCAAAGAGTGGGGAAGCCCCTCTCAGTCAAAGATGCCCAAATAAAAGACCATTTCACCGAATCATAAGCCTTCCTGAAATCAACATTCTATAAAAATGCCTGCTTCTTCTCCCTCCTCCAGAAGGCGAGAACCTCCAAAACTATGACATAGCCATCCAAAATATTCCCGCCCGAAACAAATGCCCTATGTACCTAACAAACAACCCTGGCCAGGACCCCCCGCAACCTATTCGCTAAAACCTTCACCACAATCAGGTAAATGGCATTCAACAATGCAATGGGCCTGTACTAATCAATGGCTTCCGCCCCTTCCTTCTTAAGTGACAAAAACAAAAAAAACTTGTTGAGTCTATTAAAACCACGACTTCAATCTGCGAATTCAACCATCACTTGTAAGACATCTCTTTAACCAGCATTCAGATATCAAGTACACCGAGAAACCATCGGGACCTGGCCATCTATCGGCATTCAGTCCCTGGACAGCCTTCCATGCCCCATCCTCGCTGGAAGGCACCAAGAACCCCCTCACTTGCATGTCACTGATGCCTGGGATGTTTGACCCCAACCCCCTCCATCTCCCTTCCATCATTCTCCCAGTAAACTCCCTGTGGAAATCAGCAAAAACACTGCCAACTGGGTCCAAGCCTGAAAACTCCGTATCATTCACCCGCAAACTTATCTATCCAACTCCTACATCTTCTCGAGGCACCAAATGAAAATATCGAATGTTGGAATTGTCTTCCTTCAGCCATTTCTACCTAGACCGCATCTTCCACTCCACCTCAACTTTCCAATCCTCCATCTAGACAATATGAGGTAGGAGGCCCAAATCTTCCACCTTGTCTAGCCTCTCAATCTCACCAAGGGCTTCAACTTTCTTCCCATTCCGTTGTTCTTTGATTTGCCTTACACCTTAAGGAATGACCTCAGCTCTCTAGCTTAGCTTCCAATCTCATTACTACTAATCCATCTAACTAAAATGAACGCCCTTTGTCCTCCACCTGCATTCTGAATCCCTCCTCCAACAGCCACGCTTTATAAAATTTGAAGTATGTCCCAAACTGCCTTCCCTCATTCGACTGCCACATCGACGCCATATCTTCCGAAAATAGCCTCTTCATGGGTCAAACCTCCACCATGGGGAAAGCTTCTGCAAGCTCCACCATTAACAAAAATCTATCGATCCTAGACCTCTACCTCCCAATACTCCTCCAAGTGAAAGCATGGGAGCCCAAAAGCACATCCAACAACCCATGCATTGACACAAATTTTGCAAACACCTCTGAGCCCTAATCCCTCCCTCCTCTACCACCCGACCTGTCCTCCGAAATCAACGTAACATTGAAGTCTCCCCTTATCAGCCAGGGACATCCCTAAAACCTCGCAACCACCTAACTCAACTCCTCCCATAGCCTAGGCCCCTAGCATCCTCATTCAATCCATACCCTGCCAAGAAAGCACAACAGAAGTTATCCTGACGCCTTCTAAGTTTTACAGTCACCACAAAAGAACCCACAAAGGAATCAACCACAGCAAAAACATCATCTTTCCACCCCACAACTACTCCACCTAAATGCCCGACCACATTCAACACAACAAACTCCTATCTCCCTCCAAGTATGTTGATCGCACTACTCCAACTTCATTTCCTGGAGTAACACTACTTCAAGACCCCAAGACTGAAAGTACCCCCTCAGCGCCGCCAGCCTAGAGGGGTCATTTAATCCCCTAACATTCTAAGAGAGGACCTTCATCATAAGCCCTGCACTTCACCCCCCCGAGACACACCTAAACCCCACTACCTCCGCAACAAGATCAACTTCCGCACTCTCCAAACCAACTTCCAAAGAAGCCCCCCAATTTCCTGCTCATTGATCAGCACAACACCCACTCCAGCGCCATCAACTCCATCTTCCCCCTCCCCACCATAAGCCACATCGCCCAAAGCCAATACCTCCACCACGCCACCACTACTAAAACCCTCACCCATGTGAGCTCTCTTCCTCTAACAACTTTCTAGGGGTTGTCTAGTGATGCCCAAAACCTCCATTCTCTTCAGCATTGTTTAGATGTAGTGGGGGCTTACTCTCTCTGGAGTTGGGATCCAGTGCTTTCTTTCATTTCTTGAAAGATGATTAGACCGAGAAGGGTGCACTTGCTACCTTGTTTCCTAGACTCTCCAGGTTGGCAAGTGACAAGGATGACTTCGTAAGTGATGTGTGGGATAGCTCCTCTACCTCTTGGGGTCCAATGTTGCAACCAAGCTTTTCAAAGGAAAGATTAGTTGCTTTTCAAATTTTAATGAACATGATTGGTGACGTTCATCCAGATGGTCCTGAGCTAGATAGATGGACGTGGGCTAGAGGAAGATTTTTGGTGGCAAAGGCATATAAGGTTTTCATTGGTAGGAACGTTTTGGATGGAGATCAAGTTGCAGATTGTACCATGCTGTGGAAAGTGAAGGGTCCATTGAAGATAAGGATTTTTTGTGGCTTTTGCGTTGGGAAAATTGGTAACCAAGGTTCTAAGGAGGCTAGCAGCAAGATGCTTAGGTGACATGTTCCTTGTGTCAACAACATAAAGATCTAGATCATCTTTTTTTGTGGCTATCCTTTTATGGTGAATGCATGGAACGAATTTCAACATCAAGGAGTAGATTGTTCTTTGATTGGGAGCTTCTAAGTGTCATTTAAAACATCTATGAGTGCTAATACTATTGGGTGCATGTGGGCTGTGGCAATGTTGTGGTGCCTTTGGAGTCAGAGAAATGGGGTGGTTTTCAGTGGGAAATGTGCATGGGTGGAAAATGTAGTAAGAGAGGCATCTTTCTTGCCTGACTTTTGGCTTCAAGAGTTGTAAGTTTGTTCCTTAGTAATACATTTTTTGGATGATTACCAATCTTCATTAATCACCCTTTTTCTTCTCAAAGAAAAACTCCCTCTACATATGATCTCTCTCTGCGAAAGATGACACTGTTGTGCTCTATCCAAATGCACCAAAGCAGGGTGAAAGCCTTCCCTATTACTAAGGCATCCATACAGTGGTCATGCAAGCTACACCAAAAGCCAGCCTCAGAGCTATAGTCTACCGAGCAATCTATGATGGCCCTCCAACAGGCCTATGCAAAAGCACAAGTCAAAAAAGCGTGACTAGTGTTCTCTATATTGTCACCGTAGAGGACACAGGTATCATCATCTTAAGGCAACCATCTTCTTCTGTACTGGCAGGTAACCACCCTCTTTCTCCTTAACAGCCAAAGAAAAAATTTGACCTTTAAAGGAATCTTGGCTCTTCAAATTTTCATACAATCATTGGCAATACCAGCCTACCAGGTTATATGATATCCCACATATCACCTAAGAAGCAAATATAAGCTCTCTTAATAGAAAAGTAACCATGTCTCTAGGTCCACTCCTCCTTGCCCAAAGTATGCACAGCCTCACAGATAGTCTGAAGCAAATAGCAGAAGATCTTCCATTCTAGCTTCTGATAGAGACTACAGCAAGGGTGGTATCCACTAGCCATCCTAGAAGCACTCAGCAACTAAGGCCCTCTGATTGGGGGATAAGGCTACCAACTTGGGGAAGAGCTTAGAAATCCCTTCTAGTTTCTGATGTAGTGACGACAACAAATAGGGTCATAGTAACGATATCCCTTCTAATTTCTAGAATATACTAGAAAGACACATTTTACAATCCAAGGAGACAATTTATCCCTACCCACACTTACCACATGAACAGAAGAAAGACAATCAAAGAACCATATTGAGACAGCAAACAAGACTGTACCAAGATAGAGAAGCCGGATAGGTATTTACTCATTGAGCATAGAAAATGGCATCCTGTTAATAAGGTAGCAAGCAGTAAAAACAGCACCTCCCAAGTATAAAGATGGGGCACTATGAAGAATAAGCATGGCCCTGGCAACATCCAGCACGGTGCTTGTGTTCAGCAACACCATTCTGCTCAAAGGTATGAAGACAAGTCATTTGATGAATAATGCCCTAGGAGAGGTAAAAGCAGCATAAAAGTTGAATACAAAACTCGAAGGCATTATTAGACCTAAGGCTCTATCTGGATGGATAAGAACTCTTGTGATGCTTCCCAAGCTAGCATGCTTCACAGTCAACGATGGCTGCAGGTGAAAGCTAAGGAATCACATGCCTGAGTTTGACTAACAAAAGATGATTCAACCAGAGGTGCCATAAGTGATTTGATAAGTTGATAGAGAAGACAACAACATGACCGACATAAGGAGACTAAAGTAGTTGATACCTCCCCCTTCCTCACGGCCTCCACCAATCGTTTTCCCCATCAAAACATCCTCAAAAACACGAGACAACAACAAACACAACTCTACAATTAAGCTCCTTTGTATCCTACTAACAAAAAGTAAGCTAACAAGAAAATCGGGAACTAAAAAAACATTTGTATGTCTCATGTTTAGGGTAGGGTAAACATCCCCTTAACCAGTAATCGATGAATATCGACCATTAACAACATGAATTGTACGTCCTGGAGGAACAAGTCTGATAATGGTAAAACTATCCCAATCACCACATAAATGTCAAGATGCTCCAAAGTCCACTAACCAGTTGGGATCACAACTACGAGATTGTGCAGACATCGCAACCATAATACCTGGTTGGCTAGCAAACACAACAATGTCAGGCTATGAGTTAAGAGGATGATGTGGCTAACATCTGAGATACTCGCTACAGAAGATCATCGTACTCAGCACATGCAACTGTCACCATCTCCATAAAAGACTCTGCTGCAACAACTTTATGAGCAAAAGGAGGCTTTCCATGTTTTGTCCAACAAGATTCTTCGTTATGACCAATTTTTCCATAAAAGGTGCATAAAGGGCAACCTCTACTTTAGTGTAGTGCGACCATGTCCATGTCCTCTTGCAAAGGGGCCACCTCGACGTCTACCATAACTCACTACCAATGCAGATGTCTAAGAATCGGTCACCTTAACAGTCAGAGGTACAGCAAGACGACTCATACGATTATAAGCTTCCTCCAGAGTGGGTAAATCTGCCACCATTAGCATCTGAGCCCATGCAGATGAGCAATCAGGCCTAAGCCTGCAAGGAACTGAAGGACGGGCACCTCTTTCCTATATGCTCTCTGAGTCTTACAAGTGCATATATGACAACAAATATTGTATTTCTCGAACAATGTCTTAAGTGGAATAGTACTATAATAGCATCTTCCTTCCTATCAGAGACCCATCATCTCACTGTAAATTTGAAAGACTTGACTAGAGTTCTTCTCATGAGAATATGTATTCCGTAGGCTATCCCACATCTCCTTTAATGACCAATAGTACATAATCTCATCACCAATGTAGGGAATAACATTGTTCATTATCCAAGCACGCACCATAGCGCTCTCCTTCCACATGGCATATTTGCCTCTCTTTTACTTGGGCTCTGGTTCCATGAGAATATGTTCTTTATCATTACCCTCCAAGGTCATGAGAAAAGTTTGAGACCATCGTTTGTAGTTGATCCCATTCAACTTGATCATTAGACCAAAAAATGGGTTCTTATACACTCCTATTTCTGTCACCTCCACTATGACATTCAAAGAATCTAAAGATGCCATCTCCCACACGAACTAGAGCCCCAAGATGTGAGAAAACATCTCCCAAGTCTGATTAGATCATGAAATTGGATCAAAAAACCCCAATTTCATATCAAAATTAGGGCAACCGGAGTATCTCCAACCTACTAGGGCACTCCAACAAACCACCAAAGTCTAGTAACAGTCACCGAAGCTGTACAATTTCGGGGGACCGCACTAGTGAGGGTGGCGACCAGCCGTAGCCCCATCAACATCCTCTAGGCGTTGCTGGGCTACTTGCTACAGATGGTAGAGATCGAAGGGTCTTCTACTGCCACCGGCGATGGGATCCATTGATCAGTGAGGGATTGTCAAAGGGTACACGACAGTCCAACCCCGCTAGAGGTCGGTGGCGACAAGTTGGTCGAAGATAAGCCTCCGATCAAGCAATTTCTTCCATGAAACAAAGGTTTTCAAGGAAAAAAATCAAAGGTTTTTTTTATTTGGTGGTGAAAGAAGGGAGAAAAAGGAGGTCACCAGATGTTAACCTATGTCCGCCACTCTGATATCAAGTTAAAAGAAATGAGCAACTTATTTATTACAAAACCCCAATCCACAATGTATAGAAGATTTGGGAAAAGTACAAAGAGGTCCACAAACCATAAGAAAATAAGAAAACACAAAATAATTTAATCCTCAACATTTGATGCCTACATTTAGGCAACAAGTCAGGCATACATTTGTAGTTAAATTTCATACACATTGCAGTTACCTCTTAAAGAAGCAAGTTTTGATATAAAGGCTAATAAGGGTGTACATGAGTCGGGTTCAACCCAAACCCGACCCAACCCAACCTGATATAATTGGGTTGGGTCAGGTTGGGTTGAGAGTTATAATGGGTTGGGTTGGGTTGCAATTTTCTCAACCCGATAAAAAATGGGCTGGGTTGGGTTTGAAGTTTAACCCACCCAACCCAACCCAACTCACAACCCGTTACAACCCAATTTATAATTTTATACATACATATTATTAGGAAATATATCAAAGATAACATTTAGTTGTCTTTCCTATTTTTAGTCATAGTTATTTTTATTAAAGTGTAATTATTTCCTTGTTTGCCCTTACCCTCCATCTATAAAAAAAGGGCCAAGGATTCTTTTTTCATATCAACCAAATTCATTTTTTCTCTTAAATCTCCACATGGTATCAGAGCCACCAATCTTTGTGGCTTAGGGTTAAGAGAAAAGAAGCCCTAAAGAAGGGAAGGGGATCTAAGACAATGCCATCAGCCTCCAACGAACCAGCAGAGAGGCCCCTCCTCTCCACATCAATCTCCTCTCTTCTCTTCCACTAATCTCCTCTCCTTTTCTCAACGTTGGAACCACAGCAATTGCAATAACAACCGGAGATCATCACCATCACACCACCAATCGTTGCTTCAATCATCATCAACCTTCACATCGTCACGTAGATGGGATGCACTCTCCCGCACCTAGAGTGTTTCAACTAGCTCATGGAGCATAGTATCAATGACAACAAGGTGACCTTATACACACCCAATGAAACCAAGCATGGTACGCTAGCTTGCAAGGTGTAACAACAATGGCACCTGTGTAACCTTCTGTGCGCTCAAGAAGACCAAGACTCATCATCTTTAAACTCTTGAACATGGGAGCAGCAACACCCAAGTTATAGCCATGATTTCTTACATACCCAGCGCCTTACGCGGGACGTACAAGTAGAAACACAAGTTGATACGAATGCCGAAACTGATTATTCTATCTTCCACTACCTTCAATTACTGTTGGTTTGTGCCATCATAAACGTCCACAAGATCCAAGTCTTCGCATCTGCCACGTCTCAACTTGCGGAGGAACGTTAGGAAATAAATCAAAGATGACATTTAGTTGTCTTTTCTATTTTTCAGTGTTGTAAAAGCTGGTAGTCGGTATTCAGTCGATTAAGCAACTAACCTAGGAGTATACAGTATGCAGGGGAGTAGTCAAGGAATACTTGGTCGAGCATTTTTTAAACATATATATATAAACACGCATTAAGTAAAATATATTGTCAAGAATCACGCAATCTGGAGCATGGAGGCTCCCTTGGTGCATGGAAAACAGTCCAACAGGGGTTGTCCACGTGGAGATCAGGGAGAGAAAGGGAGCAACAACAACTGACGTTGAAGATGGTCGGCCGGTGGTGAGGCTGGTGAAGGTGGTGGCTAGTGGTGATGTTGAGAGAGGGAGAAGAGAGGAGTTTGTGGAATAAGAAATATTATTGCTAACTCCAAAGATTGCAATGTGAAGACTCTTTTTTTACAGAGAGAACATATCCCAACAAAATAAGAAACAAATCATATCTCTAAATTAAGAAAGATCAAATCACCAAAACAACTTTTCCTAAAAACCACTAAACAAAC
Source organism: Thalassia testudinum (assembly GCA_037157565.1). Taxonomy (NCBI): domain Eukaryota; kingdom Viridiplantae; phylum Streptophyta; class Magnoliopsida; order Alismatales; family Hydrocharitaceae; genus Thalassia; species Thalassia testudinum. The sequence goes on along the minus strand of JAZHRO010000059.1, from coordinate 71,355,312 downwards.
TAGGAACATAAGCAACACCAAAATTAGGTCCCTTGGACCTTCAACACCAGCCTTAAGGGCCTCCCTGACCGACTGCCACATAGCCTGGTTGGCTACCATGTGGCCTCCTTATTCCGAATACTCCCCCTCAAGTCGAGGTCGAGAGGACGATGACTTAGTTTTCAACTTGTGAGGCTAGACGTCCCACCATTCTTCTTCCTCGAGAGTCATGCTCTCGGTCTTCTCCTTGGATGAGTCAACAGTGTAGCCTCTTGTGACCTCTAAAATCGTTGCGTCTGTTGCAACCTGAATAGTCGTCGCGAAGGCCACCATTGACTTATCTTCTTGAAGAATGGCCCGTAACTTCTCGAGATCCTCGGGAGTCAAGGAGTCCACTCGTGAGGTGCTAATAACCCCACGTGGAGGCCTCCCAAACTTGTCCCAGCATCTATCTTGTGGATGATTGGTACGTCCACAATATTAGCACTTCAGATAGACGCGACCAAGGCCTCAGCCATGTCCTCTTCCAGGCCCAACACTTGTTTCTAGAATAGCAAGTGAGGAGTTCTCACCCTTAGGTGTGACTTCATCTTTAGGTACTTCTATCTTAAAGAAATGGCAAAAAATGGTCTCGAGCTCCATCTTCCCGTCGAAAGCAAGGATTTAACCGCGAGCGACTCGATAACAAGGATGCAACCCTGATAAAAACTTGACGAATTAGCAAACCACTCGTGTCTCACCCTGTTTATCGGAACATAGTGGCTCTAAGATCTCCAACTCCTCGATCAAGGCCTCCATCTTCTCATACTACTTCGTCAAAGAAAGATCTCCACGACTCGCTGTCCATAAACGAGTATACAAATCACTAATATGAGCATTGCTTGATGTTTGGGCGTACCTTTTCTCAATGGTCGTCCAAATGTCGTACGCACTCTTTTTGTAGAGTATGTTCAAGACAATAGAGGGGTCCATCGAATTCATGAGCCAGTTCATGATGATGTAATTTTGCTTCTCGTACTTCTTTTTCTTGTCATCCTTCTACTCTTGTGGCTCTTCAAGGAGAACACTAAGTTTCTCCTGTCCTTCGACAAATATCTTCAAAGCACGAGTCCACAAGAAATAGTTGGAGGTAACATGTAGCTTAATGGTTGTCCCGGAGACAACCACCTTGCTTTCTCCTAGACCCAATGTGGAGTCACCAACCATTATGGAAGCTTCCGTCATCTTCTATTGTCTTCCATCTCCGCGTAAGGCATCAGATTTATTGAGGAAGATTCTCTCCAGAGACGAAAGCCACCTACATGCGGTCAAAAACTCACATGCACCAAGAGAGCCTAAACCGTAGGCTCTGATACCATATCAAGAATCGCGCAATTCAAAGAGTGAAGGCTCCCTTGCGTGGGAAAACAACCCAACAGGAGTTGTCCATGTGGAGATTAGGGGGATAGAGGGAGCAACAGCAGCAGCAGCCAGCATTGATGATGACCAGCTGGTGGTGAGGCCAATGAAGGTGGTGGCTGGCGATGATGTTGAGAGAGGGAGAAAGAAAAGAGAGGAGTTTGTGGAATAGAAAATATTATTGCTAACTCAAGATATTACAATGAGAAATCTCTTTCTATAGAGAGAACATATCCCAACAAAATAAGAAATAAATCATATTCTAAATTAAAAAAGACCAAATCACCAAAACAACTTCCTAAAACAACTTTTCCTAAAAACCACTAAACAAACTTGGAACATAAGCAACACCAAAATTAGGTCCTTTGGACCTTCAACGCCGGCCCTAAGGGCCTCCCTGACCAACTGCCCTGTGGCCTCCTTATTCCCAAGACATATCATTGCATAAAAGTAAATCATTTTCAAGCTTACAATAATTCCAACGAAATAAAAGTACTAGTTTAAAATAAAAGCACAAGTCCAAAATAAAAACACAAGTTCAAAATAAAAGCACAAATTCAAAGTGTCTAATCATCTTGTTAGGAAATAAAATAAAGTAGTTAGTTGATTAGGTATTTACTATTTTTATGTCATAAGTACATTACCATGTATACCCTTGCCTCTCCATATATAAAGAGGGTTAGGGCCTCTCTTTTTTAATAATAACAATAATCATTTATCCCCCAAAAAATCTCTACATTGTTTCAGAGCCACTGATCTTGGTGGTATAGGGTTTAGAAGAAAAAAACCTAGAGGAGGGGAGGCCCTCCGGCGACGACACCGACCTCCAGCAAGCCACCAGAGAGGCTCTCTCCTCTCCCAATCTCTCCTTTCTTCTTTCTTCTCTCCCTCTTCCGCTGCTGCTACTATTGTCTCTCTCATCATCAGAAGGAAACTGCTCACTAGCACCGCCACCAGCCGATCTCCGACGAGGAACCGTGGAAAGGGTCGCCAATGCCGCAACCACCATGCCGACCACCTTCAGTGCCCATCAGCTACGAGAGTCGCCACTGGCAAGCCAAACAAGGTCTGACACCGCCCTTAAGGAGGAAAATCCAGATTGAAGTTTTGGGCCAACAAATCCTATCCGTTCGAAGATCTAGAGGCACCATCGTGTTTCTTGGAGCCTACGCTACCGAACCAAGGCAGTCTGGATCTCCACCGACTCGTCGAAGAACCGCCGCGCTCCTCCCTACCACTATAGGCTTTCGTCCACCAGAAAAAAAAAGGAAAGAAATAAAACTAAAGAAAGAAAAGAAAGAGGGAGTCGATGGTGGCTCCTCTCCTTTCCTCCATGTTTGCTGCAGTGTCAAATGTTGCTATTGTCGTCTCATGCCCAATAAAGGAGCATCGAAGAGGAAGAAAACCCTCTTTGGTCCTGTTTCCTTTATAAAAAATAGGGTTATTTGAGTTCCTTTTTGTTTTCTTTAAAGTTTAGTTTTCTATCATTGGGGTCCTTGTCTGTAACCCCTCAAAGTTTTGAGTTGTCTCAATTGGATCCTTATATGTTGAGTGGAAGACAAAAGAGTTGAAGACGGGAGCTGCCTCAAGATGTTAAGTGTTCAGGCAGTACTCTCACGCACCTCAAAAGAAACCAAGCGTTGATTGGCTCTGTGAGGGCATACAAGAAGAGACACCAAGGGTTGAAGACACGAAGAAGGGGCTCCCACGTCGACAAGAGTTTATCTTCACTACCTTAAAGATCCAAGACTTCACCGTCTCCAATTAGTTAGTTGATTAGGTATTTACTATTTTTAGGTCATAGGTAGATTACCATGTATACCCTTGCCTCTCTTTTTTCAATAATAAGAATTATTTATCACCCCAAAAATCTCTACACATCAAAACAACAAAAAACACATCTAAAGTAAACATCTAAAGTCAATATTCATCTTCCTCATCCAAAAACAAGGGAACATCCTCTTCACCATCATTTATTTCTTCAAAACCAGCTTTCTCCTCAAAGTAAAGTGGTGCTAAGCTAGAAGCTCCTTTGCTTTTGCGAAGTCTTTTGCTTCTTTTTTGTTGCAGAACATATTCAGCACCACATGCCTCTGCAACAACCTCCCAAGTGAGCCTTGAACCTGGGAAAACTTCCTCTTCTCCAACTTCCAAATCAGCAACCCATGCCATTGCATGTGCAAGATCTTTTGAAGCAAGGGGATCCTTTCTTGCTCCCTTTTGTTGGCATTCCTTCAATTTAGCATTGAAGAACATATAGAATAAGTCATTAAACCTCTTACTTGTCAACTTAACTCGATTTCGAATGAATCTGCCGATCAATAGCAAACAATTATAAGGTATGGAGGTGAAAAGTCTTACACATAATAAGCCATTTGTTACGCCATTGCCCTTTTGAACGCACTCCAATTCCTCTCACATCCAGATGATGCAGAAGTCAAGTTCAAGATTTTCATTGCCATTTCTTGCAAATTGGGTGCTCCACTTCCAGAGACCACCAATTAGCTACTGAATGAATAGTATTAGTCAATTGGAGTAAACTTCATAATCCAATTAAAAACAAACCTTGGAATTGAAATATAGAATTACCTGGATCAGAATGTTCATCATTGATAGATCTTTGCCTCACAACTAATGCCTTGCCAAATATTCCATGGCTAAGTTTATAGTCAATCAATTCCTTCCTTGTGATGATATCTTGCACCTCTAAATCAAGATAAAATTTCTCAATGCAATCTATCGATCCTAATTTTACTGCTACATTCTTTTCCAACATTGTATAATTTTTGTAGAAGTAAAATGGGTTGAGAAAATATGCAACCCTGTAAAAAGGTGTATTAAGTCATCCTTTTGTCTTTTTTATTGCATCCAAGAATGATTTGCAAGAGAGCTATTTATCTTTGCCACTAAAGCATACCTTCACCTCCTTTTTTGCCTCTTCTAAGCCTCCATACACAAAATCGATAGATGGTTTCTTATCTAAATCGACCAATCGTAACAATCGAACCAAAGGTATAAAAATCCTCACTGCTATTATAAGCTGTACTCAAAACTATTAAAGTTGTATGCACCCCATCTTGATGCTTTAACCATTTGCATCTTTGTCATTCATCAGAAGATAACATCAATCCCAATTTTTCCTTCTTCTCCAAGATACTTTGCAATGTAAGAAATGTAATGGCAAATCTTGTTTGCCCAGGCCTTATGATATCTTTCTGTTGTATGAAGCGATGTAACATGCTTAAAACCTGAGCATGACTATATATGAATATGATGAGCTTCCTTGTTCTTGCAATTCCATTTCTTATCTTGGACTCTTTTCTAATCTCTTTCAACACCAAATAAATGGGGTGAGCAACACACGAGATCTAAAAAATTTGTGGACACTTTATCTTTAACAACATTGCAGCAGCCATGTTGTTTGAAGCATTGTAAGTGACAATTTGAACAACATCTTCCTCTCCAACCTCCTCAATGCATGCAACAACCAAGTTGTATATGTAATCAGCAATGTGTGAATCATTAGAAGTGTCAACTGACCTCAAAAACTAACGGCAAGGGGGCAATGGACGCACAAGTTCATGATACTCCTTCCACGCCTATCAATCCATGCATTTGTCATGATGAAACAACCTATGATTTTCCACATCTCCCTGTGATTCTCTAAGTTCTTATAAGTCTTCTCTATTGCCTTCTTCAGAAATGGGACAGTGATCTCATAACGTGTAAAAGGCTTCATCCCTGGACCATACCTCTCAATAGCCTCAACCATCCGATTTCAAGAATCATTCTCAGTGACTGCATTAAAAGGAATTATATTGATGTAAACCCATTCACATATATACCCACAAACCTTATCCCTTTGGTCCTTTGCAAAAGCATCCTTAATTATACCCTGTCGCAAGTTATCCTTTGTAATAACTTGCACTTCTTCAATAGAATCTGATGCTCTGGGCCTCTTTCCTTCCCTACCTAATTTAGTTGTGTTGGGATCACCCCTAGTTGGTGGTGTGATGTCAACCTCATCCCAAAGCTCTTCAAGTGCTTTTACCTTGGTAGCCTTCTTTTTTGAGATAGAATCCATGTACTCCTTGACGAGCTTCTTTGTTTCCTCATCAACTTTCGAGCAGGGTACCGTATTACCACGGATATGAGCCAAATGTTGCTTGAATCTATGGATCCCATCCTTCATCGTCTTCTTACAAAGTCTACAACAAACAATATTGGGATCCTCCTTGTTTAGGAGGCATCCATACTTCCATCCAAGATCACTCAATCCTGGTGGGACATAAAACATACCCAAGCATGATTCACCACCGGATCTAAGATTTGTAGAAGCCATAATTCCACAAATTGACAGAATTTACCTTAAAAAATACAAACATCAAAAATTAGTATCAAATACAATTATACAAATTTATATAACCCTAGCCTAAAGTAAAGCTAGAACCTATCAACTACATTACAAATTTAAGAATTTACTATAAGAAACTATGGGAATTTTAACTTGTTAGTTGTTAAGCATGACATAAAACTAAAAGTAATTTAATTATAGCAACCAAGGATGTACCACCAGTAGCAACATGAAATAAAACTTTAACTTGTTAGATACTTAATTGTAGGAAACCCTAAACCCCAAACCAAGGAACCAAGGCAAGGAGAGAAAAGAGCACCAGTAGTTGCAATATCAACAACAACAGTAGGCTGAACTGAAGGCAACGAGGCATCGATGACATTGTGGTGCTCGAAGCAACAACAAGGCGATTAGACGAAGGGGTCATGAAGATGATGTGGTGCTCAAGCCTCGAAGGGCGATGTTGTGGATAAAAGGGTTGAAGGGCGATGATCGGAGGAAGGGGCAATGATGTGGATTATCCAGGAAGGGGTGATGCTCTGATTGATCGAAAGGGTGGGTTGTCGCCAGTCGCGTGTAGAGTTTCGAACCAAAGGGGTTGGAGGCTCGAAAGGTGTCAGGGAGAGACGAGGAGGCGAGTGGGGGTTTTACTTGACCTAGGAAAATAATATCTAAATATACCCATTTATAATCTCTATAAAAAAAAGCCTAATACTCGGCTGACTACAACGACTACTTGACTAAGTAGTCGATGTTAGCCGACTATAGGACCAAATATGGTCTATTCACTAAGGGGTGCGACTAGGATTACAAGGCCGAGTAAGGCGATTTTTACATCACTGCTATTTTTACTCAGTTATTTTTAGTAAAGTGTAATTGTGGTTTCCTTGTTTATCCTTATCCTCTATCTATAAAAAGAAGGCTAATGAATCTTTTTTCATATCAACCAAGTTCATTTTTTTCTCTCAAATCTCCACACATATATATTATATACATACAATATACATAACACATGCACACATATATATTTATATGTATATAATATCTAAGAGGAGCCAAACTCTCTCGACCCAATCTCTCTCAAATGGCAAACTCCTACCCAATACCTCTGAATTCCTAAATTCGCAAATTCTACCTCCCAAGGCCCTAATTTCCCCTACCCATAAACACCCATAACCCTAAGCCCGTAAATCATGAGCCACGCCTCAACAATAGCAACTCACTATCTCGCTCATCGACTCCTCACTCTCTCCCAAGCTCTCACTCTCTCGATCTCTCACTCACACAACCGCACATTCACCAACTCCAGGCGCAATCAGCATCGCCCTCACCTCTCTCACTTTCACCGGCTCCATGCGTCAGGCTCGACCCTCTCCTACCTCTAGGCTCCACCACCTCCATGCACAGGCTCAACCGCCTTAAGAGTGAGATTGAGGTGGGAAGCAATCAACGATCTGATCTCACTATTTTCCATGTTGCGGGATTCGTCAAGGCTTTTCAGTGTTGCATTGTAGTCTTGGGTTTTTTTTTCTACAGATAAGGAACGAAATGCCAAGAGCTATCGGAGGCAAAAGTGAAGCCGCGGAGTTCAAGGCATAAAGGTTGATTCTTGTAGTTGTTTTATTCTCTCTTTTAGTGTGTTCTGTGTTATATTATTAAAGAGGAGCTGGAAACTTAGTTGGCTAAGAAGCCTCTGCGTAGTGGAGCTTTATCTTGAACATGAGTGATTAAGTAGGCTTTTTGTTCGAATATTTTTTTGAGTTGTTATATATGTTCGAATATTTTTTTGAGTTGTTATATATAGCTTGTTAAATTCAACTACCTCTCAAACTCCAAGTTTGGATTAAGTATTTTTTGTCCTACCTAGCAATGGACTTTTTGTTTAATCATTGACTAAGCTTTGGTATTATTGATCTTTTATTTAATCATTCATGTTTTGTTCCTTACTCTTCAAGACATAGAAAATATGTAAAAGACAAACATAAGGTTTGGCTAATCAACAACCCGCTCAACCCAACCCAATTTTTATAAATTGGGTTGGGTTGGCTTGGGTTGGAAAAATTCCAACCCGCAAATCGTGAGTTGGGTTTGGGTTAAGTCTCAACCCAACCCGCGTATGCCCCTAAAGGCTAAGACACCTCTAGAAGAGGTGACTTCATTTTTTTTTCGTTGCCTCTTGATTTTATGCTTTTACAATGATGTTGCCTCTTGAAGAGGCACTTTACAACAAGCCAATGCACAGGTTAAAGTTGGGCTCTTCAATAGGCAACTTTGCTACCATACCTAAGGGCACAAGTGACATTAAAAGCAAAATACCTTTTTTATTACCTTCCATTACAATTTTTCCTCTTTCAATCGATTTGACATATTAAATAGCTCATATTCCAAAGATCAAACCTCCACAGATTGAAATGAGAGTGATTTAAGGCCATCAACTTCTGATGATTAGTGTCGCCATATTTGGTATATTGACATTCCAGAAGTGCAAGAGATTGATCAACTTGGGGTTTCGAAAGTCCAATCCAAACATTAAATAAACAGCATGATTCTAACTTCCCGAAATGGATATAAATTCTTAATAAATTGATTGTATGTGCAAAAATTGATTGTATAACTTCTTAATAAATTGATTAATAAATCCTTTGAAATAGATTTGTAATAGTTGAAAATCAAATAAAGGAAAATATTAAATTTTCTTTTTTTTCTCCCAATGCCATTGTCCCTATAGAAACCACAGACATGACAATCTTTAAAAGATTAATACTCACCCCAGTAAGGATTTGCGTGCTGATCCTAGTAAGGAAACACGGGAAGATTTTCTATTGCTCCTATACTGATCAGGACTAAAACCTGTTACAGATGATACACTCTGAACATCTGCAGGAGTTGTCTGCTTCCCAGGACTTTTTAAGTGCTCAATTTCTGCATAACTTTGCGGAGAAGGATTGAGCTTTAACTTTTCAGAGTCTTCAGCACCAGAAGCAATTTTTCCCCCTATAACCTGACTCTGTCGATGTGGATGCTTCACTGTTTGAACCACATCTGTCAATGAAGACAAGGCACTCTCCTTCTGTCGGGCTGACAGTTGAGGCAACGTAAACATAATGTTAAAACCTCAAAGAAACCTAATATAATTGTTATACACTTGATGCCAAGATGAAGACATATTCCATACCATCATAACGAATCAAAGACATTGGCAATTCATTGGGCCTCAAAGCCTTGTCATTTGAACCTTCTGTATATTTGCTGACTTCTACCTGCATTCTACAGAAAGGAAGAGAAATTCTAGTAAATTCTTTTTCCAAGGTAACTTACGTGGTGGTTTTTAGCCGTTGCGGGTTTTCCACCTAAAAATCATTGTGTCCTTCTTGTGGTGTTTTTATTTGTGCATTCTACTTTATTTTTATCTTATTGCGCTAATCACCCTTTCTCTACTGCAACTTCATATTTAACCAACACATTGATCAGGAATTAGAATGATGCTACTCCAAAAGTCACTCGTTGAGAGAGAGAAATTAGACAATGAATTTAATTTGTATGGTTGTGATTTATCAAATCATTATTAGACTGACATTTACGCCAAATAGCACTTTTTTTTTAGAGGGGCCAAATAGCATTTTTGAAAAGAGTCTGTCATATATCCATAGCAAAACCAAATAGCATATCCATCTAAGCACGCTTCATACATTGTTCTTCTCCATGCACCAATAATGAACTCAAAGCAAGGGCATAATGAGCCTTTTCTGGTGTCTCAAAACCCTTTCAAGAAAAATTAGGAGGCCATCTATCCTACTAACAAGGCCTTCATTGGTCCACACTAGGTTACTAGCATTTGAGCCCAACTAGTTGTCACTTTATGCAATCATATATCAAACTGTCACTTTTCATTCTAGCAGGTAGCAATATTTTGTTGCTGTTGACTGATTTCTATGCACAAAAGTAATACAACATCATGGTACCTAACAGATGTCCAGGGAACTCACCCTATAAACTTTACAACATTTCCATTGTCATCTCTGATAGGTGTGACAGTAAGAAGATTCCAAAATGGAGTGCCATTTTTCTTATAATTCAAAAGCCTGCCACAGTAGCTCTTGCCAGTTTTGACAGTTTCTCTTATCTTGTGAACTTCCAGTTGGTTGGTACCTGGTCCTTGAAGAAAGCGGCTGCATTGGAGAAAAAAAGGTGGAACTTAAAATTCGCCATTAAATTTTTTTTCTGGAAATCAGAGAAGGTAAATAAATGCTTGAGTAGATCCTTAAAAGATCCTGTATCAGATGTAACACCTAACCAGATGCTGCAATCGAGAAACATCATTGTATCTTTCACAAATATTGCCTCAAAAATGCTGAGAGCTGGAATAAGAGAACAAGGGCATTCATTACATTGGATGTACATACATGCTTAATCCAACAATTCCAAGGTCCAGACTAAACAAGAAATCCATCAAGAAAAAATCAGTAATCCTCAATGGATCCACTGAACTAGCAAAATTGCTTTAGCCCAACTCGGGAGGAGATTATCCTCAACTATTGTAACCCACTCTTCATGTAAGCTTTGCTAACACGGAAAATTTTGAGCATGTTAAAACATTAAGGTGCATAAGATCAATCAGTTAGTAAATCAGAAGACAGTACGAGATTCCAAAGATAGCTTCTACATATGTTAGAAGTTGCTCCTACCATCACTTTTTTATATTGTAGCACTGAGCGTTGCAAAAGGCTTAGTTCCCACATTGTCAATTAGTTCATGACTCTAAAGCCATTAGGCTAGCAGTCCTTGAGCCATATGTTAAGCCTAGAAATGGCTCAAAATAGATCTAAGTGGAGGCAAATAACCAATGTAGCCAAGCCCACTTTGTGTGTGAAAAGGCTTTGTTGCTGCTGATGTTGTTGTTAACTTTTTGTTTTATATGTTTGCTATGTGTAGCTAACTATTTTGGAGCAGTTACACTTTGGAATAAAAATGCAAGTTTGTTCCATTCAAAAAAAAAAAAAAAATGATTTTTAACTGTTGGGAACAAAGATGGGCCATGCAATAGAGGGCCCTCAGGGATGATAGTCTTGTGGTCCAAGGGACCAAGTTGAGTCTTTTGTTTAATTGTTAAGTTTGCTATTTTTATTAAATGGGTTTTAGGAAACTATGTTTGGGATTTCCTTAATGATAAGATCTTTTGTTTCCAAATGTTGAGATATGTTATCTCTATATAAAAAGAGTCTTCCCTTGTATTTCTTTTGAGTAAATAATAATATTTCCTATTCTACTACTCCACTCCCTCTCTCTTCTTCCAACAACACCACCACCAGCCACCATCAAGGCCCACGGCCTCCTGCACCAACTACACAAGGCCGCCAACCACCTGGCTGCCTCTCTTGATTTGCATCCCACATAGTCCACGTGGGACTATTCTCTCTCATGCCAAGGAGCCTCTACGCTCCTACTTGCGCAAATCCTGATACTAACTATTTCCTTATGTTAACCAACTATTAAATGATGCCTCTATCAGACCCACAACATAATCTTAGTTGCCAATTATACAGACCATATTTTGCTACTTCAGGAGGAAATGATGCTTTAAGCATTCAATAAGATATCAGTCTTTAGATTTTACCAGTTCCTCCCAATAACTTCTTTTGATGAGTACCCTGTCATGGTGAAAAACCCAGCACTGGCATATACAATGGGACAATCTGGCTTTGTGGCATCAGAAAGAACAAACGTCTGCTCCAGTGTAGATAATGCATCTTTAAGTTCTTGAGAAACCCGTGGATTTGTTGACTCTGAGCCTCGACTAGACATACCAGAGGTGCGTGTTGAGTCAGTCAATTGTTGCAAAGATAATTTGTTCCCGTTTTCACATGAGCTTGTACCCGCCATCCGATCACTGGCCTCTCTATCTTCTAAGTCTGAAAACCTCCATTCTACTACCTCTATTACACTTCCTTCCGTAGCAATCTGGTTAGACAAGTATGATCCAGACCCATTTGATTCCTCAAGTATCTCATCATTATCTGCACATGCTCTAGACTGAAATCCCAATTCGTATGCCCCATTGTTGGCCGAAAGAGCCATCCTCCTAACTAGAGGTTGCAGTTCCCTCCCCAAGGAGGACTTCTGGTACAGTTTATATCAGCAGTCTGGCATCAACTGTCGAGCTTCTTATATATGTAGCTTCTTATCAAGATCTGAATCAACCATTAACTTTGCAGTCCTCAGATTCTCAAGGCGCTATGCATTATGGAGATGCAGATACAGCCTGCACTTCCTTCTGAGTGGATTAACATACGTACTGCTATGCGTTTCTCAAAGCCAAGAAGGTTTCCACTTCACCACATCAATGACTTGGAAAGAAGAGCCTGCAGAAACCAAAAAAGATATCCTCAGCTTATATGATCTCAGCAAATTATCATTTTATTTTGGGACAACCCATCAATACCATCCATGACAATCACATTCGATGAATAATCAGAGATTTACATTTAAATAAAAAAATAAATCGCACTTTCAAAATTAAATAGAGCACCCATGTAACATTTCAAACCAACCCCCTCATTCGCTACAAAACCAATAATCAAGCAAGAGCATTCCAATCCGTCACTTGGAGAAGACACTCGTCTTCAGAAAAGAAGCAACCAAAAAATAGCAGAAATAATATATGGAAGATAAATAGATGGATGGATGGATATTTCTTCCAACTTATAATCAGAATTTCTAATCCAAAGATAGGCATTGCAGCATTCCCAACAGATCTTTCTTCCAACTATCAAATCAGATATTGTTGTTACTTGTCCATGGTTGCAGCGCAATCGATCAATTTTTTGCCGGGGGAAGAGAGAGTTTGGTTGATAACATTGTAAGGAAGCTATATCTGTTTCTTCTTTTTGGTCTATGTATACGTAAGATCTACCTTTATTTTTCGTAATATAGTGGATGTTTACTGACCTCCACCAGACATCCTTTTTTTTTTCAAAAAAACCAAAGAACAATCCAATCAGATAGCAGCATTCCCACCACTCGTTTAAATTACCTGAAAGAAGCGCAATTCGAGCCTGTCGCAGCGGTGCGAAGTTCCGACGAGCTTAGCTCCGCCCGGAAATGGGAAAAAGAGTCCGAGAAGAGAAGATGAGGAAAAGAGAAGTGATAAACCCCTTGTGCGAAATCAAAAGGCCCCCAACTGCCCCGTACCAACGGGAAAGAGAGGGGTGGGGGCGGGGGGGCGCGCCACGGATGATTGCAAACCAACAAGACGACCTTTTCCGCGTGAAGAACACAGGTGACCACATGTCCCCTTCCCCAACCCACGAAACGCGATCGTAACCACCCCATTCCTGCGTGCTTCCGGATAACACAGGGACGGCGACTCGCGGAGCAATGAGCGACGCACCACGTTGTCTCGCGTCTCCCGGGCGCAGGAAGGCCACGGATTGGCGGGAGGCGCGGGGACACGCACGCGGCTCATTTGGGTGGACGGAGATGCGAGCGGGTGGGGGTGTGGACGAGGCGGCGGCCACGACAGCACGAGACAGCGAGTTGTGTCTTTCGGTGGAGGGGAAGTGGGGTCCACAGGGGAGCTACGGGACGGAGTTGGACAGGGCAGAAGGAACGGAGTCACAAGGGGTCGCTTTCCAAGTGCCTCGCAGGCAACGGTGGTTGCGACGGGCGGATATTTTAACGGTTTCCGGCTGGTAAAGGAGCGGCCAGTCACTGACTCACTGTAGTCGAGAGTTGGAGTTGCCAGCGGTACCAAATATGTCGACACTCCTGATACTCAAATTGTGAGTTAATTATTTAACGTATCACTTACTTTATCTTTTATTTACGTAGGGTTGAGTTAATTTAATTTAAGATAAAATTATTTTATTTTTTTATGTGAAATAATTTTAATCTACTAAAATATTAAAACAGATTAACTTAATTATTCTATTATTTATTATACTCCTTTAACTTATTATATAAATTTATTTTTCTTACCAAATGGAATCTAAATAACTTGAACATAGATTATTAGTTATTTTCTTTAAAGGAATTATCGTTAGTCTTTTAAAATTAAAAGGGAATTGTGAGCTTGGATTGAGGGATAAAGGTATATTCAAAGGACCAGGGAATGCTTCCTGTAGAAGGAAGAGGCTCCTCCCTGCATCGTTGATGTTATCGTGAAATAAATATATAATACATTCGGAATCTTTAATTTTTCCACCAAAAATTATATATAAAGCTCCATATAAATCACCAATTGTTATCACTTGGGATACCAAGGGTATATGAAATCAATATCTGAAATTTTAATTGATCAAGTTATCAACAACTTGACCTTGACTTGACAGACTTAATGAGCTAGCTTTCAATCTTATGCTTGACTCAATAACTAATGAGTCTACTATATAAGCCTTTATTAAGCAAGGCACATGTCACAGCTCAACGTCATTAAATCTAAGGCAAATGCCCACCCATTCTTCCAAAGGCTCAATCCTAGGAGTGGTCATTAAGTTAATAAATCTAAACCAATGCCAACTCCAGTTCAACAAAAAAGTTGAAAGTAAGGCGCAAACTTCGCTCAAGCTCAAATGAGCTCAACAAAGGCTAGCTCAAGCTCATCTTGATGTAGTTGGAGCCAAGTTTGAGCAAACTTCATTTGTTTTTCCTCTTTTTATTCATTTTCTTTTATTTTGTTTACAGTCATTTTGTATAACAACCCTGGTGATTTCACATTAATAATCATTGTGACTTCTTTTCTTCCTTCTCATCTTCTCTATTTATGATGCCAATCCTTAGTCTTAAACATTTACATTAAAAATAGGAAAATATAAAATTATTTCTGATAAACAAAATATATGTTAAATATCTACTCTAATCACATGAACAAATGCTAAAAACTAACAAACATAGACATAAAATATTCAGAACTCTTCATCTACGAACATGGATAAATACCTATATATAGTCTCCTGCAAATATATATAACAATTCTAAGCTTTCCTAAGCTCTAATTGTCATTTTGCAATCAAGTTTTCTTATGCTCATTGCTGCTCACTCTACTCTTTCTCAAATGCAATCCCTTCAATTGTTCACTCTTTATAGGTTTGTTAAGACTCAAGCAAGTAATCAAAGCCTTGATCCTCTATTTCTCAATCATCTCAAAAGCTTTCTTTAGGATTATATTTGTAATATTTTCATTATATTATTCTTGGGTGGTGGAACTATGAGTCTCCAATTCTTTCCTGGAAAGAGGCTTTGTAGTTTAAGCAACACTATCCTTATTTTCTTTGTTAGTAGGATAGTATAGTGGATTTTCCTTGGCATGTAAGGTCAAATCATAGATTGAAAGACCTACCTAACAATTTACTTTCTAAATTTGGTGTTATACTTTGTATGATTTTTTTTATTTCTTTATTTACACAAATCACGCTTCTCTTGTGCTAATTACAAAAGAGATGAAATCAATGAAGGCAAAGCAAGTTTAGAACTTGATTGATCTTCCACCTGGATGATAGTACCTATAGGATTTAGGCACACACTAGAAGCGGTGTTGAATAGTATGAGATCAAAAACATGCAAAATAAAGATTCACCAAACAACAAAAATGACATAAGATATATAGTTGTTCTCCAATACAGGTAGCCTATTGTCTAAGCCTCCCAACTTAAAATTTTTAACCTTAATTCCAATTCACAAAGGAAATCAATTTCACTAATCAAAATCCTCGGTAATCGATAGCTTACCTCAAACTTTGTACAGAGCTTCAAAAGAAGAAAATTACAATTGCAGGAGTAAAGAAATATCAAACTCCTTACAACTTGTCTTAGGCCTCCCAACAAAGATATTTAAAAATGTTAGTGATTTGTAAACCTAAGGGCTAACAAGAGCATACAAAAGCACGAGTGTGAGAAGCAATAGAGACATGATTAAGAGTGCAAAGAAATTTTAGAGCACTAAGAGCCTTTCAAGAGGTAAAATGTGTTTTCTATGATTGTGTCTCAACCAAGGGTGCTTAGAAGATGTATTTTATCAGTTTTAGGCATCCTTTATTCATCTTATAGAGATTAAAGAAAATTTGGCAATGAAATTGCATCAAATCAAGCTAAGATGGGAGGTATATTTTGTCAAACAATCATCTAGTACAGGTTTATCATGAGGTGTAACACCCAAAGAAAAAACTCCCAAACAAGAAACTCATGAAAATGAGTAGCGAAATATAAGGATTGCTAATTATTACCTGACAACTTAGCCTTAAGTATTTTAGGTGGTTGCTTGAGTTCATGGGATCCATACCCAATAAGTTTCAAGGCTAGCTTTTATCAATTAGAGTCATGTTGAGGCTCAAGTCATTACAAATGGTAAACCCCCCTCTAGTGTGAGGAAGGGTTGTCATTGGAATAGCCAAAGAGTGTGCCATGAGTTGGAGTTGCCATTAGTACTGGAAGTATATTGATTGAGTAATTAAATCCTAACCAAGACGTCTGGATTTCAAGTGAGGGAGATTATAAAACCCCTAAAAAAATAGTTCAACATAGGAAACTCATGAAAATGAGTGGTGAGATATAACGTTTGAGAATTACTACTTGACAACTTAGGCATAAGAATTTTGGGTGATTGTTTACGTTCATGGACTCTATACCCAACAAGTTATCAAAGCTAGTTTTTCTCAATTGCACTTGTGTTTAGGCCTATGTCATTACATGAGATGTACTTATTGTTAGCATGTTTTCGTTAAAGTTGTTAACATGTTTATTAAAGTTTTTGATCATGACAAATAATATTTTATGTGAGGACTAACGAGTGATGCAAGATTTCTTAAAGATACTTGAGCATCAAATTGAAGCTAAGGATGATGAGGATAAGAACACTTTAGTTTGTAGAGTTTTTCTTTCTATCATTTTTCCATGTTTTTTTTATTAGAATGTAAAAAGAGCCTTAGGATAAACATTAAAACCTACCTGAACTTTTTATATTCTCAAAACCTTAAAAAATCAATCAATTAGATTTTTTAGACGTCTATCCTTATGTTTAGAAGTCTGGAACCTTCCCTTTAGTTGTCTGATATTTGATCTAAGACATTTGCTTAATCTTCCTTCATTCGTTTATTAAACTTTCTTAAGTTTTCCTGGCGTCTCATGTTCTCCTCGAACATCTAAATCTCCCATTTCAAATGTCTGATAGTAATTATGAGGCATCCTTCTCTATACTAGGCATTATTCTCTTTATATCCTAAAATTCTCGTAAATTTTCAGATGCCTATCTCAGTTTGAAACGTGCCACAACTATCATATTTTTCAAACTCTAACATTCAACCATTATTTAAAATTTCAATTATTTTGATTTGAAATCAGCGTTTCAATCTTCAAACTTCTAATCCTTTCCTTGAGATGTCTGATCCTCCCTATTAGACGTTTGTCACTTTTATCAGATGCCTTATTTTATCTTATAGGACATCTAGCCCTTTGTGTGAAATAACCTTGATCTCTATTTCACAAGTCCAATAACACATTTTTATATTGTGGTCATTTTACACGTCTTCTTTTGTCCTTAGACATCTAACTTCTAATTTGAGATGTCTCAACTCACTTTTCATATGTCTCTATCTATTTTAAACATTGAGCTTCGGTTATTGCAATCGTTTAAACATTATGTTGTTTAATTTCAAATATCTAACTCTTCCTTAAGATGTCTTCTATTGGTGCTTCAGACGTCTCAATTTATTTTCAAACATCTAAACCATGGCTTTCAGGCGTCTAAGTTGATTTTCAGATGTCTAATTCAATCAAACTATTCTCAAATGTTGTGTAGTCATTTCACCTCAATTTATTCCATTTAAATTCAAATTAAAATGAATTCAAAGGCCTAAACCTAACCTCTTGCACCTATAAACACCCACCTAATGTTGCCTTAAGGTTGTACAAAAAGCAAAGAAACATTCTAGTGACAAAATTCTCTCTTTCTCTCGTTAAGCACTCTTATGCTCTAGTACTCTTGTGATCATCTTTCTTGTGATTTTTAAGAGCATCCACTCTCTCTCCACTCATTTTCTGCTTCATATTGGTTTGAAAAGAAGTAATCTTATCCTACATTGTTTTTATATGTATCCTTCAAGGCTTTTAGCATTTGTATCATATTACTTTTTGAGAGTTTGTTTTGGAACCCTATCTGTGGGTTTCTCATTTTCACCTAGAATAAAGGCAAAACTTTTCTTGGGGGTTGTTCAGAAGAAGGGGATTTCTAATCGTTTTTTATAGTGATTCCTACTTGAAGTAGGGGCAAAATTCTAGATTGAGCGATCTAAGCATAGGTTTCTCCCTATATATCCTATCTTCATTTGTGTGATTGACTGTATTTTTGTTATATTTAATTTTATTGCACAATTCAACCCCTCCTTCATGTGCCTCTAGCAATACTGATACAAGTATCACCCTGTGTACTGAGTGGCTCAAACTCAATCGTACTCAAGACCCAAGATGTACCAGTACTCATCCTTCAATATTGATACTCATCCCTTCTGTATTGATACAACAACCTTCCTGGACAGTATTTTTGGCTGCTAGATTCCATTATCAAAAGCCAACGTGTACTGGTTGATTACTAGTAGCCAACTGTTTTAAAAACTTAAGTCAAGGTTAGTTATTAATGAAACCCATCTAAAGTTACTTTAAGTTTCATAAATTAAGTGTTTAAGTGCATTTTAGTCTTAATCAAAGAAATAGACCTTGGGTTTGAAAACATTGAGCTTTGAGAAACAAAATTTTAACTAGAAATCAAGTCCATCCTTAATTTATCTCTAGGTTAATTTTATGAGATTCTATTCTAGTTTGTTAAGGAGGCTACATGCTTATAAACACAATTATTACAAATCTTTGATTCTTAAGAAAATCTTCAAGCTTAGCCTTCGTCTCCATCTATTAACTCATAGCTTACATCCTTGATTTAGCTCACTCTCACCAACATAGCAACCATTATAGTTTAAGAGAGTGTTTTGTTAACACCAAAACTACGATCATGTGGAACCTAATTCCACCAATGGATGGAAAAACAAATGGATTCTCAAAATTAAGCATTAAGCAAATGGTTCCATTGATAATTCATGGTTAGACTTGTTTCCAAGGCTACATTCAACTTGAAATAATTGCCTAGAAGGAAACCTTCTCATTAGTAGTGTGGTTTTTCACAGTTCACCATATACTTGCAATAGTTGCCTATTTGGACGTTAAGTTTTTCAAAATGGATGTTAATATTGTTGGTGCTAAAGCACCACGATCGTTTATTTTGAAGATAATAAAACATTTGTTATTTAACATTTGCTTTTGAGTCCTAACCTTCAGGTGACGTGCGAAAGACGTGTTTGTTTAAAAGGATCATTATAGTTTGTGCTCGCAACATCGATTTTAAAAAAAGAAACGGACGTGAGTCTGAGTGTCGATCACAAAGAGGCGTAAAAATCAGATTTTCTTTATCACTTAATGTCACAGAGATAACGAGTTTTTGCTTGCGAGAAGACGTGGTAAAAAAACGAGTGAGAGAGAGAGAGAGAGAGTAGGGTTAGAGTAGTTTAAATCATAATAATCACTCAAAGCAAGATGGAGAATGACATCATCACTATATTAAACATGCAAATCAAGTTTTACAAATACAACGGTAGTTAAATGATTGAATAAAAAGGAAGTAAAGCTAGATTAAATAGAGAGAAAGAGAGAAAGAGGGGAGACAGCGAGGCGGTCACGACGATGGAAGGAGGCTCCATCGGCGGCTCGTCGACTCCGTTGACTATAAGAGAGGCTAGAGGGGGCTAGGAGGGTGTTCCAACACTTGCAAGGTGAATTCAATTCTTTACATGGGTGGTTGGGAGGGGTTCATATAGGGAGAAGTGGTTTCCATTTTAAGTATGGGCTTTAGCGACATCCGGGATGTCGCTAAACCCATGCTAAAAGCATCAGTGAAGCCTCCTTCCCAGCGGTCCTACGCGCGCGCTGTGCCTCTTCACGCGTGACCCATGCGCGCGTGCTATGGGCCGTTCGATTGCCGATCGGACAGTTGAGATCTTTCGTGGGGCGCGTGCTTGGATCACGCTTGCTGCACTCGCACCTCGCGCGTCACCGCGGGCATCTGCCTTGGATGCACGAGATTGCGTCACGTCACCTGCTGCTACCGCTCAATCGTGCATCGACGGTAGAAATCGCGCGCACCAATCCCGCCTTGAATTTGCACTGCGGAGGGCGATTCGAACCCGTGCCCTACGGGTGAATTGTGAGGGCACGATCGATGCGCTATGCAGGCGAATGGTCATGACGAGGAAGCGAGGCATGCGGGTGTGGGGCATGGCAGGGCTGTTCGATTGAAGATCAACGACTGAGATTCATCCTGCGGTGAAGGCGGTGGTGTTGGATGCGTGGATGCGGGCGCAGGTGCGCGATTTCCAACTGTCTGATCTGCGATCGGACGGCTTAAAGTGATGCCGCGCGATGAAGGGAGGTTGTGGGTGCGGCGAGGCTGACACATGGTGGCCTCATGATTGCTAATCATCAAATCAACGGTCAAAACTTCTTGGGCCAATTGTGGGAGCTCCGGATGTCGGATTTAGCTGATTTCGAGTCCGTTGGACTCCATTCGTCGCTCTGAGTCCATCCGTGTGGTCCGATCATTCATCTGAGGCCTGTTTTGACATGTACTTGTACACATGGATGTTAATAATGCATTATAAGCAATCTTGATGTGCAATGCATGCGATGCTCCTATTTCCATTTATGATGTATCCTCTTTGCATTTTACCTTTAAGATCGTCCCCTTTTGGCAGAGTTAGCATTGTACAATACAGTGTTATCATACCCCCATGCTTACACCTTGCTAGTCCCTAGCAAGGTCTATTTTAGCCATTATTTCCAGTCAGAATTTAAGAAGTAATTACTTGGACATTTCGTCACTTGTCAATAGGAGGAAATATACTAAGATCCTGATTTACAGGGACTAAGCAGCGCCCGGGTGTCTGCAAAAATATGAATCGCCTGAATCCTTGATTTAAGAGATCTATATATATATTTTTTTCATCTTTTCTTATTTTTAGATTTTTTGAGTTAAGAGTATGTTAGTAATTTTTTACGGCTACCCAACCCACCCAAAAATATTGTTATGAACGCGCGGCTCCAGACGTCTTTTAAGATGTCTGGGAGGTGGCCCAGACGTCTGACCAGACGTCTGGAACCCATTCCAGACGTCTGGGATTCGATTTTTTCGACACAACGGTTTCGTCTGCACGCCTGAGCGCGCAGACCTGCGAGCGCATCTCTCTCTCGCTTTTTCCCTCTCTCCTGCAGCTGCAGGCTGCGCCCTCAGTCCTCTCTCTCTCCTCCTCACGTGGCCTTAAAAGGCCACGCCCTCTCCCTCACTCCCATCATCTCCGTTCCCTTCCTCTTCTCCTTCCAGCCGGTGCGCGAGAGCGAGCGCGAGTGAGGCGGTGGCAGCGACAGCCGCGGTGAGCGTGGGAGGAGGTGCTGCGTGTAGGAAGAAGCGCTCGGCCGTGAGGGCGAGCTCGCCGGGGCTGCTAGGGCCGGCCGGCAGGGGGCGCAGCGGGCACGGAGCGACGCGGGAGGACTGCTGCGGCTCGAGCAGCAGGCGGACGAGGCGCGGCGCGGTCGGGCGTCACGAGCGGAGGGCGAGTGGCGCCCTGGTTCTAGAAACTTTTCTAGAATCAGACGTCTTGGATTCTAGCCAGACGACGGGAACGACGTCTGGAAGACTGTCCAGACGTCTGAAAGGTGAGTTATTCCGTCTTCTTCGTTTTCTTCGATTGACCGTACTAAGAGAGAGAGGAAATGAGTACGCGCAGGGTCTGGGATTCGCATCCAACGCGAATCATACGTCTGGCTGCAGTGCCAAACGACTGGAGCGACTTCCAGACGTCCGGGGTGACCATCGGACGTCTGGGAACTAGGCCAGACGCCCCCGCAGGCTTCTGGACGTCTGAGAGACCACGCAGAGCAAGGTAACCCCTGATCCACTTTTTAAGACGTCTGGAATAAGTTCCAGACGTCTGATTTTGCACTGTTTCGTCATTTTCGACCCGTTTAGGGCCCGTTCGGGTTCCGTTTTCCGCGTTTCGAGTTGCGTTCTTTTTGGAATTAAATCCTCTACCTGTCTACAGTAGCTGTATACTGTTTTGAGAAATTCCTTGTGTTTGATCCTTGTGATAGGACCCCGTTCCGTTGCAATCTCGGGGGTTGCGGAGGCACGCGGGATTCCCGACCACGCCCCCAGTTTGCCTATTGTAACCGGTAGAGTGGCTTTAAGTATAATCTGTTAAATTATGAAACCATAAATAGAACCTAGGACATTGCATGAATCCTAGGAATGAGAAATAGATTGAATGGTAGATCCTAGGGTGTTGCATGAATCCTAGGGCAGGAAAACTAGATTGTATGATAGATCCTAGGATATGGCATGAATCCTAGGAAGGGAAAACTAGTGGAATGTATGAATACTGAAGTCTTGGAAAATGTGGAAAGGAAATAATAGCTGCCTGTGAATTGAATTAACAGCTGCCTGCTATGAATAAATAAACGTGATTGAGAACATGGATTGTAAGAACGTGAAACTGAAAAGTGAAACCTGGATATTCTGAGTTAAAAGAGCTGGAACCCTGCGGGGAATTAGGAGCAGAACTCCTGGAAAGTGAATGGAATAGAATTGGGGAAGTGAGCTGGCCCTTGAGTACGGAGTACCAAGGAGAGCAACTGTCCCCCTGTTTAGTGCAGAGCGGAGCCAGCTGCCCCAGGGACCCGAGGTTAGGACTGGCCACTCTGTACCGACTTGCTGGCCCTCGTGTACATAGTACCGAGGAGAGCTACTAGTGTAGGGATGTACTAGCTACCCCATGGGCCCCGGGGTTCTGCTAGCCTCCTACACAGACTTGTTAGGCCCACTGGGGCAAACCAGGGTAGTCAGGCAAGGGTGCGCGGACTGTGGAGGGGCAAGGCCCCTGTTTGGTTACTGTGGAGGGGTTCGACCACTGTTACTGAGAGGGCTCTACCCTGTACTGGTTCCGTGCTGTGCTTTTGGCGCACCCGTTAACAGAAATGACTGACTGTGTGCCAGTGCGGGTTAGCTACCCGTGCATTTACCGCGCGTGCCGTAGTCACCGTTACATCTATCAGTGACCTTGGGGTGGTTGACTGAGAGTAGGATCACCACGGGGGACTCTCCCGGCCAGGAGAGCATCACGTGCTACTATTGTTCGGAAAAGACTGCAATCAAGATCGTTCCCACGAGGAACATTCGAGATCAAGTGAAGGATCTGAGAAATAGATAAATTGTGAAACAATAGAAAGACGTAAATAAAGGAAGAAAGAAAATTAAAATAGCTACTGTACACTTTACTGTTTCTTTAGTTTAGCTGCCACTCTACTCAGCGTTTTGCTGACGTGGTACACTCGTTACCTTTCAGGACCAGGTGTTGAGCAGCCAGGGTTAGCGGCTGCAGAGGACGCTGGGCCGAGTAGGGTCCAGTAGAGTTACTACTGTTCTCTTGAACCTCTTTTTGGTTCCACTGTAGTGAGTAGTTCTTGTTTCCGCTGTACTTTTCTTTACCTGCAGTTCATATAATGTTATGAATGTTGTTCTACTGTTGTGGTGGTATATACTGTAGTGGTTTCTTTCCTTACTGCTGTATTTTCTTACTGTTAGTTATATTCATGCTGGATGTGGTTTATTTTACTGCTCTTTTGGTTACTTCCTCGTTGGACGACCAGGTCTTGGGGTTAGTCGAGTCGGTCCGGTTCTCGTGTCTCGTAGGAACTCGGGAATCGGGTCGTCACATTCGTCCTCAGGGATGCGCCTCCTGATGAGCTGGTCAGCATAGCGTCGAAACAGCGTGGGATCATCCCAGAAATAATGCTTGGCCTTGGCCAAAAACTTGTCCCGTTGCTATCTGGACTAGCTGTGCGGGGTCTGACCTACAACCAGGTAGTTGACATTGTCAGCATACCAAGGTAGTTTCTTGTCTTGCACAGCCAGAATGTGCTCATCGAGAAAGGTGTCGGATAAAGGCAGGGAGGGCCCAATGTGGTTTGGGTGGAGTCTGGATAAGTGGTCAGCCACCACATTCTTTGATCCAGCTTTGTTGCCGATTTCCAGGTCAAATTCCTGCAAGAGCAAGATCCATCTGATGAGCCTAGGCTTCGCATCCTTTTTAGCCAATAGGTGCCGGATGGCTGAATGGTCCATATAGATGGTCACATGGGATCCCAGAAGGTAAGATCATAACCTTTCAAGTCCAAAACTACAGCGAGCAGTTCTTTCTCTGTGAACGTATAATTTCGTTGGGCCTCATCCAACGTTTTGCTTGCGTAGTAGATCACCACGGGTTTCTAGTCTTCTCTTTATCCCAGGACGGTGCCTATGGCAAAATCTGATGCATCACACATGATCTCAAAGTTCTGGGATCAATCTGGGGGCTGAAGTACAGGTGCTATGGAGACTAAGTCCCATAGGAAGTGATAAGCCTGGATGCAATCAAAGGTCATGTGGAGTAGGGCATCATTGGCCAGAAGGTCGGTCAAGGGTTTGGAAAGCTTGGACAAGTCCTTGATGAACCTTCGGTAGAAGCCAACATGTCCAAGGAACAAACGGATCTGCCGGACCGAGCTAGGAGAAGGGAGTTTGGAAATCAAATCAACTTTAGCCCGATCCACTTTAATGCCCCTATGTGATACAATGTGACCGAGGATGATTCCTTCTTGAACCATGAAATGGCTCTTTTCCTAACTTAACACCAAATTAACTTACAGAAGGAGGAGGAGAAAAAGAGCAGAATGCTAAAAAGAAGCACAAAATGAAAAAGAAAAGGGATAGTCATTAGTGATAAATTAAGGAATTAACCAAAGTTCTAGACCACATTAAGGAAAAGTAAAGCAAAAGTGCACAACAAGATTAGCAAGAATGAAAACCTTAGGTATTCTTAACTAGACTCTTAGTACTCATTAAGATCTAGATACTCCTCAAGAGGTTGGGAAAAATGAAAAGCTTAAGTATTAGGTCTAAGGCTCAAAAAGTATTCGGCTTCGATAACAAACCTTCAGTTTACGGGACTTAGTAATCTAAGCACCCAAAATCCACACACTGTCTGGTTCAGTGGGTATAAATCTCAAAATCACGCTGAAGCGTTTTAAATATTCTGAAAATGTCACCTAGAGTAGGAGCGACCGATCAACACAAGTTAATTTGGACGAGTTCCCAGCCTAGAGAGGTGGGAAATTCCCCTCGAAGATGCGTAACAACATATCATCTCCTCGGTGCTTGTCTTCAAGGATATTTACATATCCTATTGGGGGCATGTAAGCACTCTGCTGGTTCATATTCCATGGATGGCATTATCACGAAGTGTTAATTGCCAGGGTCTGAATTCGACCTCGGAACACCATGGACGGGATTATCTCAAAATCTCGAAAGCCAGGGTTCTGGGGGCTGCCATGGGCCAGGAACCTTTGAGGATTGATGATGGGGACGAGGAATCCGATACAGACCGGGATGTGAAGCCAATCCTAAGCTAGAATTAAAAAGAAAAGAGAGAGAAAACTCTCCAAACAAATAAACCCATTGTCTCTCTCTTGCAAAATGCACTGCAAACTGAACCAAGGCAAAAAATGTCTCAAGCACGGGTGCTTTTACCACAGAGTCCAATAAACTTTCGGATAGTTCCTGTAGGCCTTAAAAACCTTTGCTAAAGATTGAGGCTAAAGCTAGACAGATCTGGATCTTGGTTGGTACTAGAGTACCTTTTAGGCCTATGGTTAACATTCTGATCTAATCAAGGATACAAGAGAAAAAGCACTTATTAAATTTGATCAAAGGAATTCATGGTCTAGAATAAAGGTTAATACCTTAAATTTTTGCTAACAGACTAGCAAAAGCTAAGCATGGGGGTATGATGAGCACCTCATCATGAACCTTAAATAGCACTTTTTGACCTAAATAATTGAACAAAAGCTCCTACAAAATCGAAGGGCAGACCTAAATCTGGGAATTACAAATCTGAAAATAAAATAATACATAAGGGGTAAAATTGCAGTGCATAAACGAGATTTCTAAGGGTCTAGGCACAGGTTAAATGGGCTTAATAAGAGAAGAAGTGGGATGATCTGATCAGAAAAGGGTTATGATAAAATCTGGGAATTTAATGATATTTTGTAACCCTAAAACAAACCCACTTTAATTCATGAAGTTCCAGGAAAGATAAAAATCAATTAAAACCTTGAAAAATCATAAAAAAATATTCCCTAAGGTTTAGAACTTTCAATTTGGCCATTGGAACCTATCTTGACCTAAATTGAGAACCATACCCAATTTTTGACCTAATTTTGGTTTTTGTGCAAAATGTCCAATCAAACTTGATCAAACCTAAAATCCATCCTCACCATTGGATTCCTTAGGGCCAAATTAGGCTTGTACCAAAATTTGGACCTAAGAATAGGTTGCCTTGACCCACTTTACAAAACGATCCTCAACAATTACTTTTTGACCCTTAGCTTTTTGGACTCTTGCAAATACCCCCTACCTTTCTCGTCTCTTTCTTTAGAAAGGTCCTTTTGCTACCACACAGTGCAGGCCATACCTCCGGCGACTTTTCGCGGAGGATGGCGCTGCACAGGCCTGGGGAGCCGGCCCCAGATTTGAAAGGAGGACTCATCGCGTTGTCCTCTTTTGCATGGGCCGGCTCACATGCCCTGCCGGCCACCATACCTCTCATGCGAACACACAAGAGGTATGGGTCTTTCTCTAACCATGCCTTCAGCGAGGAGCCCACGTCTCCTCCTCGCGTTTCCCTCCCAGCTAGCACCTATTTAAGGAACGGCAGCCTCTGCCGCTTCCTTCGAGCTTGTCTTGGCCAAGGAATTCCCTCAAAATTCGTCTCTTCCTCCTCCGGCCATCTGCCCGCAGGCTCCGGCGACTTTCCCTCTCTGTTCTTGTCGCCCTGCCACCATACCTGTGGCAGGGTTACCCTCGCCGTCATCCACTGTGCCTGGCCCTACCAGCAGGCACCCTCCAACACCTCTTTGTCGCCATCTTCTTCCCTGGGCGTTGTCTTCTCCAACGACGGCAGCACAGCCGCTCGCCACCTCCTCCCCCTCTCTCGTCTGCTAAGTAGGTACAACCATTTCCCCTTTTCCCCTCTTCATTTCCCCCTTATCTATTTCCCAAATCACTCACTGCCACACGCCGACCACCATCACCTTCTCCACCTCCAGTAAACCATCCAGCGAGGCGAAACCGTCGCTCCACTCCCCCACATGCCTTGCCACCTATCTCAGAACCTTCGCCATCACTCACAGATCACCATCCACTCCTGCATCAACCACCAACACCTTCCTAAACGCCCAACGAAAACACCCATAAGCGCTGCCACAAAGCGACTTAGGCATGCATGCCTAGGCCGCCCCACGGCCAGCCAACCCCCGCCTCACCTTCGCCGTGATACAGTGAAAGTTTTCTAGTGGTCTGACGTGGCCTAAAGGCCGTGCTATTGATTTCAGGGCCAGGCCTCTGTCCGCCATTAACATGCAAGCAAGCATGCTTGTTCTCCGCTCCAGGTCGCGCTCGGCTCCAGGCGAAGCCCTCAGGTGGCGTGGGTTTGCAGCACACACGCATCCAGACTCCAAGTGGAGTCAGGAAACTCCACGCCTACTGCAATTGCGAAGCCACCTGCTGCAGGCGCAAGTGCGAAAGCGGGTGGGACTTTAGTCCCACCTCAGAAGTTCGTAAGCGAGCGCCCATGCTTAAATTGCATTCGATTTTCAAGCTGATTGCCTTGAAACACACTGGGGTGAGGTCCCTCGCCCCCCGCACGCCTCATTCGTGACACTCCCCTGCGGACCTGGCACCCGGATCTGACTTACCCTCTGCCTCTGCACACCTCTCGCACCACCCACGCCGATGCGCCTGGTCCCGGGCGCGTTACCAGACCCGCATACCCGGTTAAGGCTCTGGGAGAGCGAACCCTGGAGCGAATCTGAGAGAGAGAGACACGGGGAGGGTAGGGATGAAGTTTTTCCTGACCATGCACGGTGCAGGAAAGTAGGAGAAGAAGAAGGAGGAGGAACGGCGTGGACTTAGAGAGAAGAAAGAAGAGAAGACATGCTGAAGAAAAGAAAGAAGGAAGAAGAAGAAGTTACGAAAGAAAGACTCTCACAGCAAAGGAGGAAGATGAAGACGGCACTGTAGCCACAGAGAAAGCTGAGGCAAAGAAAGAAAGAAAAAGAAGGACGAGGCGTAGCTCAACAAAGAAGAAGACGAAGCCAAGAGGAAGAAGAAGAACCAGCAGCAGCGGCAGCTGAAAAGAAAAGTCCAAACACTGTAGCAAGTGGAGTTTAAGTCGTCTGACCCTTGGAGTCAGACGGCTGAAAAGAGAAAGAGAAAGGCAGACAAAGAGAAAGAGATAGAAGAAAAGAAGAATGAATTCTTCTTTCTTTAATCTTTTTTTTTTGTAAAACAGTATATATATGGTAAATTGTGATTTTGTACGCTTCCAGAATCAAGTGTTGCTCCCAGAGTTTGACCTCGAAGATTTTCTATTTTCAAGTAATAAAATATATAATACAAATTGGTCGGTTTTACGCTTCACCACCACACCTCTTGAGATTTAACCCAGTCCTACCTAGGGCACGTCTACACTATTTTGAAAAGGGCTAGGACAGTGCTTGTGCTTGGGTTATGTGATGAGGCATTGATTGGGGTGGTGCCTCTTAGTTTTCCAATTCCAGTGTGTGTGCTTCTATCAAAACATGGTTTTCAAGTAAGGATTTTAAGATGTGGTATCTTTTAATGTTTATCCTTACTTTTTTGTCTTTTAGGGTTGACGTGTCTCAATGTTTTCAGGCAGTTTAAAATGGGCACGCCCAGTTTTGCACACAATTGGTGAGAGTAGATTTCCTTTGATGTGAAGAGGCTCTAAAACCCTAAAGTGCTCATCTTAGTGTTCATGCAATTGCTATCAAATGAGTTGATTTTAAGGTTGAGTGGTACGGCCCATGTCATTTCAAGGTCGCTTCGCAAACACCACTCAAAAAGAAATAAGAACACTCCAAAAAGGTTAGGTTATTAAGAACATTAGAGTGTATATATTTTTTGTTGGGTGACGTGTTGAGAATGTGAATCAGGCAATCAATCACTACGGTAATTTTTTTCGATTTTAAAATTTTTTTTTAGATTTTTTTTAAGGCAAGCAAACAACCACGGGTGAAGAATTACTCACGATCGGTCCTTGTTGCGCTTACTCCATCTTTACCGTCACGAGTTGCACTGCTTCATTGTCCAAGCACCGAATTCCTACAACCATCAAGTAAAAGGAGAAATTGCGTTAGATGATGTGAGCATGAATGTAAAATGGAAGTGACAAAATAAATCTGTTGCCTCCTCGGCAACGACACCAAAAACAGACATGCGAATGGCGTGTTTGTTTAAAAGGATCATTATAGTTCGTGCTCGCAACGTCGGTTTTAAAAGAAGAAATGGACGTGAGTCCAAGTGTCGATCACAGGGAGGCGTAAAAATTGGATTTTCTGTCACTTAATGTCATAGAGATAACGAGTTTTTGCTTGCAATAAGATGTGGTAAAAAAATGAGTGAGAGAGAGAGAGTAGGGTTAGAGTCTTTTAAATCATAGCAATCACTCAAAGTAAGATGAAGAACAACATCATCACTATATTAAACATGGAAATCAAGTTTTACAAATACAACGGTAGCTAAATGATTGAATATAAAGGAAGTAAAGCTAGATTAAAGAGAAAGAAAGAGAGAGAGAGGGGAGACGGCGAGGCGGCCATGGCGGGGGAAGGAGGCTCCGTCGGTGGCCTGTCGACTCCGTTGACTACAAGAGAGGCTAAAGGGGGCTAGGAGGGCGTTACAACACATGTAAGGTCAATTCAATGCTTTACATGGGTGGTTGGGAGGGGTATATATAGGGAGAAGTGGTTTCCATTTTAAGTATGGGCTTTAGCGACGTCCGGGACGTCGCTAAACCCATGCTAAAAGCGTCAGTGAAGCCTCCTTCCCAGCGATCCTACGAGCGCGCTGTGCCTCTTCATGCGCGATCCGTGCGCACGTGCTGTGGGTTGTCCAATCGCGGATCGGACGGTTGAGATTGCTCGTGGGGCGCGCGCTTGGATCGCGCTTGCTGCGCTCGTGCCCTGCGCCCTGCGCATCATCCTGGGCGTCTGCCTTGGATGCACAAGATTCTGTCGCGTTGCCTGCTGCCAGCCGATCGATAACGCATCGACGGCCGAAATCGCACGCGCCAATCCTGCCTTGAATTTGTGCTGTGGAGGGCAATTCGAACCCGCCCCCTGCGGGTGAATTGCGAGGGTGCTACCGATGCGCTGTGCGGGCGAATGGTCGTGATGAGGAAGCGAGGCGCGTGTGCGTGGGGCGTGGTAGGGCCATTAAATTGAAGATCAACGGCCGAGATTCATCTTGCGGTGGAGGCGGTGGTGTTGGATGCGGAGGGCACGGGTGCGAGATTTCCATCTGTCCGATCTACGATTGGACGGCTTAAAGTGATGCCACGCGATGAAGGGAGGTTGAGGGCACGACGAGGCTGACACGTGGCGGCCTCATGACCGTTGATCTTCAAATCAATGGTCAAAACTTCTTGGGCCAATTGTGGGAGCTATGGATATCGGATTTAGCTGATTTCGAGTCCGTTGGGCTCCGTTTGTTGCTCTGAGTCCATCTGTGCGGTCTGATCGTTCATCTGAGGCATGTTTCGACATGTACTTATACACATGGCCATTAATAATGCATTATAAGCAATCTTGATGTGCAATGCATGTGATGCTCCTATTCCTATTTATGATGTATCCTCTGTGCATTTTTCCTTTAAGACCATCCCCTTTCGGTAGAGTTAGCATTGTACAATGCAGTGTTATCATCAGGTCAAATTGCAAATGAAGACAAGTGTAGAGACGGAGTTCAAGCTTGCATCCACGGTGGATTGGGGGATGTTGACGTAGGAGAAGGAGCTTCGCGAGGAGCGAAAGCTTGAAGAAGAAAGGAGATGAAGAATAAGATGGATTTCCTTTTTTGTTCGTTGTACTTTGTTATTTGTTCTTTTGTTGCTCTTTGTTTTCTTTCTTTGTAGCATGTTAAAGAGCCTCAAAGTACCCTCAAAGTAGTTCTAGGAACACCTGTCAGAACCTAGGATACTTAGGTTTTCTTAGAGAACTTAGAAAACTACGATAGGTTTCAGACAGCCTGATCAGACGTCCAATATGGAAATAAGACGTGTGATCTTGACTTTTAGGACTTCCGACTGTTGACTCAGACATTAAATAACTTAGGCTGGAATTATTAGGTTTTGTCTGTTGAAATCAAACAACCAGATCATAGCTTAGACGTCTGATGTTTGTGCCAGACGTCCAATGAAATGACCCTTCCCATGGGTCGATAGGCTTTTTCCAGAGACTATGGGGGTTTCGTTGCAAGTTTTAACCCTTAGCATTTTAGTGGAAGGACTTGAGGAAAATTTTGGAGTCTTGAGGGATGCTTTGAGCAATTTCCCCAGGCCCACAACCATACTCCATGCACACCACCCCTCCCCTAAACCCTAACCCTAGGCTAAAACCTATGAAACCTCCCCCCCTCCCTTGGAAGTCGAGCCCTACCTCTCCCCACATTTCCTCCCTGCGACTGCACCTTCCTTCCCATGTCTCCTCTGTCGTGCAAGCAGTGGAGTTGCTGGAGCTCGAGCTCGTGTCGAGGACGAGAAGCTGAAGCTTGGCTGCGAGGAGTTCGTGAGGAGCAGGGAGCGAGTTGGGAGCTAGCTGTTGTTGAAGCTCCTACACGAGGTGGGAGTGGGTAGGCACAGAGGGAGTCTGTTGCGAGGGAGAAAACCTCGCAAACGATTTAGGGAGTCATTTTTTCCGCATAATCAGACGTCTGAGAGGACCCTCAGACATCTTATCGGACGTCCGGAGCCGAATCCAGACGTCTAATCCTGCACAAAAATTGGAGGTAATGCCCTACTCAAGGTCTGTGCATTTTGTACCGTCTCCCCTTTCCCCACTGTAGACCTAAATGCATTGAGGGTTGTGCGTGGGCGGCACAACGCAAGGGGAACATCCCTGGGAGCAGTTTCTCCGCATATTAGACATTTGCACCACCAGATAAACACTTGAAAAGGAGGTTTTCAAACGGTAAAGTCCTGACCATGTATGATTCATGCGTACCTTTTGTTGCCACTTAACCGTACGAGCCTGTGTGCCTGCAGAGTCGTCGAGAAGAGGTGTAGGCGCATCTCTCCAGACGCCTTAGGACACCTAGACGCCTCTACAGGTGTCTGATACCTGACTCAGACGTCCGGGCGTTGTGACAGACGACTGGAAAGACCCCAGGACGACCGTGAGGGGTTCTAGACGTTCGGCTTTCAGCACAAAATGCATGGCCAGCTTCCTGTTGTCGTTTAAGATGTCTATGACCACTCCCACATGTCTGATTTTAGTCTGATTTGACGGATGCAGGCACTAGGCGGTCGGCCTTGCTAGACCAGCCTAGCTGGTCAGGTTCAAGTGAACCAAGAAGGATGTTTAGACCGGTTCAGGGCCCAAACAAAGTCGATTTTTCGTAAATAAGGTACCGTTGGTTTCCTATCGGAAATTCCCATGTGATGGAGCCTTGTTCTAGCTATTTTGAACTCTTTTTCTTATCTCGAGAAATGTTGGAATGGTTGGTCTGACCGTCTGTGTTGGTAGGACGCCCGTCCGTGGTGTGCACAGGACCAACAGAGGCTACGCAGTCCGCCGTTCGTGCCCCCACACCTCCTGGTTACACTGGTAGAGTTGTCTTTACTATCCATTGTGAATTAAATGATGAAAGTGCATGTTATTTTGATCTAATTGGTTGAACCCTAGGATGTATAATGAACCCTAAGGCTGAGATAGAAAGAAATGAATAATTATAAATGCCGTGAATATTAAATTGTCGTAATGTTTCCTGAATATGCTAAATTACAAGCTTCCCATTTACATTCCTTGAACCAAGACTTGAACAGCAATACATGTTATATCTTGTTTAGCTTGATTGATGAGATAAGTGTCGAATTGTAAAACCATGAGCTGCCTATTATACCCTCAATTTATCATGATATGAATAGAGGCATGTGTACTGTACGGAAGTAAGAAATTCCTATGCACAAACCCTATCGGGAACTAAAAGAGGAACTCACGTGTGCGAAATAAATATCGGAGGTCGAGGGGAAGTGAGCTAGCCCTCGAGTATACGGTACCGAGGAGAGCGACTATCCCTTTGGTATGGAAAGTAGCTGGCCCTCGCATACACGGTACTGAAGAGAGCTACTGTACTTAGCGTAAGGGGGGAGCTAGCCGACCCAAGGGGCCCAGGGTTAGGACTGATCCCCCTACACTGACTCTTGTTAGGCCCACTGGGCAAATCGGGATAGTTAGATGAGGGTATGCAGATTGTGGAGGGGCGAGAGCCCTGTTTTAAGAGGGCAAGGCCCTATGCTGTTCCATACTGTACTTTTGGGCGTGCCCGCCCGCAGAAATGACTGAATGCATGTCAGTGCGGGGTAGTTGCAAGTGCATTTATTGCGTGTGCCATAGTCACCGCTACATCGCGACCATGACCTTAGGGTGGTAGACTGGGTGTAGGACTACCACGGGGTGCTCTCCCGGCCAAGAGAGTGCCATATGTACATCCTACATCATGAGAAAATTGCAATCAAGATCGTTCCCCTAGGGAACAAAAAGATTGAGAGACATTGTGGACCTTTTGCTAGAAAATCGATTCGTAAACATTAGTTGTTAAATTAGCTGCTCATTGGATAATTAGACAATTACATGTATATCTGTGGTTTTCTTTACTCCTTAAATGATATAACTATTGTATATATCACTCTACTCAGCGTAAGCTAACCCCCCATCATATATAACCATGTACAGGTCAGGGGGTCGAGCAGATAGTACCACTGGCTGCAGAGGATACTGGGCCCAGTCGAGCCCAGCCTTAGCTTTCAGTACTAGTTCTCTTTCAGCCTTTTCTACAGTAGTGAGTGAAATTGCACTAGAGGGGGGGTGAATAGTGAATTTATAAAATATTGTAAGACAAAAAATACAATCACAAAAAGAGGCACAAGATTTTTACGTGAAAACCCAAAACAGGTGAAAACCACCACCTAAGCCAATCCCTTGACTTAAGATTTTTGATCACAAAGTGATCAATCCACTAAGCACACTACTTAAATGAAGGTAGTATACCTCAATTTGAAATCCCACATCCGATCCCTAAACAGAGGTTTCTCCCTTCATAATGAAGAGATAGGGACCCGACAGGCCGAATCCCAAACCACAATAATAAGAATGAAACAACAACTATAGAACATCCCAAAATATTAATGACTTCCTTATCTATTAAGCATAAAAAGAACTCCTTGAGAATTAGTAGAATGAAGCGCACTGGGAGTGTGGGTTTGCCCTTTAATCAGAGTGTTGGTAGAGCACAAGGGCAATAGGAAGCAAAGAGTAGTGAGAAAGTGATTTTCTAAGGAAATTGAATCTCAAGAAGTGTGTATTACCTAAGAGGGATTGTAGTCTATTTATAGGAAACTTTAGAACCTTCAAGGATGCTTGGAAGAGGTCTCCTAGCCATTGGAAGCAAGTTTTAAGAGATTGGGTCGAAATCCAACACAAATCAAAGTAATCATGAATCTAACAGCAATATCAGACGTCTGATTTTAGGTTGAGACGTCTGATTACAATTATGGACATCTGATTTTATTAGC
The DNA here is from genome assembly GCA_037157565.1 of Thalassia testudinum. Lineage (NCBI taxonomy): Eukaryota > Viridiplantae > Streptophyta > Magnoliopsida > Alismatales > Hydrocharitaceae > Thalassia > Thalassia testudinum. The sequence continues at coordinate 71,320,813 of JAZHRO010000059.1, read as the reverse complement.
TAGGCTTACTGTTTTCATTGGATCGAAATAGGGATGTCTAATATATTCATATAAGACGTCTGATAAAAATATTAGACGTCTAATTTTAAGTGGATTCGTTCCTGTTTTGACCAGATCCAAACAGGATTCTAGATTTTAAGGAACAGACGTCAGTATGGACATCTGTAGGATTTCCTAGACGTCTGGAAAAATAACAAGGACATGCCTTGGAAATCTAAGAGTAGATCTTTGCTTTCTAATAAGATTTGCACAGAAATAAATGGGCAACGGTCCATTGAAAGAATCTGGAGACGTGTCCAGACGTCTAAAAGTGTATTTGCCCGTTATAACAAAAAGAAAGTGGGTACTTGAGCCTAACGGTTGGTTTAAGGATGTTCAGGAAAACTATTAGACGTCTCATTGAGGTTATGGACGTCTGATAGAAGGTTACTTCGATTGATGCCTAAGAAATTAGAATGCAAGGGCAATGCCATAGGTAATTAGACGTCTGAAACAATCATCAAATGTCTTAAAGTTGAAAATCAGACGTCTAGCTGCTGTTATGGATTTTTGATTTGTGACTTTGTGTTAGGTTTTTGTTTCTAATTCATCCTAAGTGTAGAGAGCCTAAGTTAGCTATTTATAAGTTATGTTTGTGAGCTCTTTACAATATCTCTAAACTCAAATAAAATAAAGATTACAACCTTTGAAAGTTCACATAAAAGTCTATGACCTTTGACAACACTTATGTTAATCTAGCCTTCATGCTTTTAATCCTCCGACTTGGAAAACTCCATGAAACCTGCAATTGTGTTATTACAGAGAAAAGAATACTACGCTTATGTTTTATCTCTTTTCATTTATTTTGTAAAATCATCAAAATATTATTTGACAGGTTGAACTAATAGTGAGTGATTCTATTTCATGTTGAACTCTATGGTGCGAACTTTTATTGTCGTGATGGCAAGCTTTTGGATTGTGTTTAATTTTTTTTGAGCTCCAGTTACTTTCGCTATTTTTCTTTAATTATTTCTAGCTACTTGCATGTGTGGTTTGTGTTGGTTTCGTGCATATGGGTTAATTTCTCGTTGGATGACTGGTCATGGGATTAGTCGAGGCGAGTCATTTTCAGGTTCCCAGAGGGGCCAGGGTCCGGTCGTAACATCCAATTCGTTGAACGTTGGCTAACAAAGTAACCGTTGAGCAAAATGACCTTTAGGCTTATGTCAGACGTCAGTAGTAAACAGAATCAGCAAACACTGAGTAGAGTGGTAACCAAACTAACTAAAACAATAAAAGCTAACAGGTAAATTTACTTTTCGAATTATTTGTTTTACAAGTCATTCATTTTCACCAATTGGTTTACTTTTTAGATCTCTTTCTTGATCTTGTATGTTCCTCGTGGGAAAGATCTTGATTGCAGTCTTTTCTGAAGAGTAGAAGGCACACGTGGTGCTCTCCTGGTCAGGAGAGTCCCCCGTGGTGATCCTACACCCAGTCAACCACCCCAAAGTCATAGACAGACGTAGCGGTGCCTACAGCAAGCGCGATAAGCCCACGAGTAGCTACCCCGCATTAGCACGCTGTTAGTCGTTTCCACTAGCGGGCACGTCCAAAGTACAGCACGGAACAGTATAGGGCCTAACCCTCTCAATAACAGGGGTCTAGCCCCTCAGAAGCAAACAGGGGTCTCGCCCCTCCACAGTCTGCGCACCCTCATCTGACTACCCAGGTTTGCCTAGTGGGTCTAACAAGTCGGTGTATGGTGGCTAGCTGAACCCCGGATCCCGTGGGGTGGCTAGCTCTCCCCCTACACTAGTAGCTCTCCCCGCTACAGTGTACGTGAGGGCCAACAGAAGTCGATGTAGAGTGGCCAATCTTAACCCTGAATCCCAACAAAAGTGTGGCTAGCTCTGCTCTAAACCAAACAGGGGACAGTCGCTCTCCTTGCTACTACGTACTCAAGAGCCAGCACACGTCCTACTCACATTTTCAGATCCCTTCCCTTCATCCACCGGAGCTCTACTCCTAATTCCTCGTAGGGTTCATGCTCGTATTCACAATGTTGTTTCATACCAGGTTTCATCGTTCACATTTCCATTCTCATATTATACACATGTAGCTCACATTTCCACCATTTAACATATACAACAAGTAATGTCACAAGTAACTCTTTAACTAGCGCAGGCATTTCATATTTCACAGACAACTCGTATTATTAACAGGCAGTTATTTGCATTTCTATTCATTCATTTATGACAGCAATCTTAAACGTGCATATAAACAGTGCGACTAATTCTCGTCCTAGGATTCATGCCACATATAGGTTTTTAATTATCCAATTTCATATATGCATTCATGTTTTATAATTAAAATAAGGGAAACCACTCAATCATAATATCCGGGAGTACTGGGGGCTCGAACGGCAGGCTCACGTGCGTCAGCAAGCCCCGAACAATCAACAGATCGAAGTCCTATACCAAGGAACATACCACAATGGAACGTTCAGAACAATATATAAGGATTTCTAACATGTAGAGGACCTCACAAGGAAACAACAGATATCTTGTTTGCGTAAAACAGACCTCAAATGGACCTTAAACAGGTCAGAAATAGAACTGCAGACCTAAATCAGACGTCTGGCACAAGGTCCAGTCGTCTTAAAGTCACCAAGGTCTCACCTCAGGTTCCTGCGTCGACTTCAGACGTCTAGAGCCCCTACTTGACCGTCTGGACCTAGCACCAGACGTCCGAGCTCTCCTCTAGTCGTCCGGTAAGCTGTCTAGAGATCCGAAATGCATGGGAGGGCGTGTCCCGCGCCTTCCCGAAGCTATCCCTGCACGCGACAAATCAAATCGCCCACTTTTAGCCATACAGATTGGCTTTGCGGTGCGGCCTACATGGCCATAACCGCAAGAGGAACATACCTTCGTGAAACTCTACTTTCAGATGTCCGATGTCGTCTCCAGATGTCTAACTCGTCGTCTGGACGGCATGACAGACATCTAATTCTGGGAAAATCCCAGAACCAGATTGACTTCTGGCTCCTCTCGCCGTGCGCAGCCGCGGCCTCTCCTCCGGTTGCAGCAGATTGTCAGGGGCGTCTCCCCCAACGCACTCCACCCGCACGTGCCGCTTTGGTCGTGCACCTTTGGCGAGTCCCCATGAACTCGCGAGCTGAAGCTCCTCCTCTCTTCACACCACCTCTCCTCCTCGCTCCTCCCTTTCGCACCCTCTCTCGCGCTCGTCCCTCTCACTGCAGTGGAGAGGAAGAAGGAAGGAGGTGGTGGTGGAGTGGGGAAGAGAAGAAGGGGGGAGAGGGGTTATTAGAGGTAGCGACTAGGGTTCTGCGGGGAAGAAAAGAAGAGAGAGAGAAGGGAGGAAGGCAGTTTGCGTGCAACTAGCGTGCAAACGCGAAGCTAGGTACAAAATTTTCAATTTCTAGACATCTGACCATATGTCTGACTGACAGTCCAGACGTCTTAAAAGGCTCAGAACAGAATGAGTCTTTATATCATAACAAACTTAAGGGAAGTTTCGTCCTAGAAACTTGAGCTAGTTAGGGTGCGGAAAAGGAAATATACACGCATAACAAACATAAAGAGGACCGAAGCCGGTTAGAAAAGACATGCCCTCAAAAAGCTCCGGATACTTCTCTTGCATTATAGCCTCAGGCTCCCAGGTAGTCTCCTCGTACTGCTGGCTCCTCCACAAGACCTTCACCAGAGGTACCTGCTTCCGTCTCAAACTTCAAACGGCTCTGTCTAGTATTTACACCAGTCTCTCAAGGTAGGTTAGGTCGTCACCCACCTCGACACCCTCGTGGCTCAGAACATGACTGGGATCGGCGACATACTTCCCGAGTTTGGACACGTGGAACACGTCGTGCATACCAGAAAGCTGGGGAGGAAGGTGCAAGCCGGTAAGCAATGGGTCCTACCAGCTCTAGGACCTCAAAGGGTCCCACAAACCTCAGCACAAGCTTCCCTTTCACCCCAAAACACTGCAGGCCCTTCATAGGAGAAATGCGAAGAAAGACGTGATCCCCAACCTCGAACTGCACCTCTCTGCATTCCCGGTCGGCATAACTCTTCTGTCTTCTCCTGACAGTACGAAGTCGCCTATGAATCTACTCTATCACCTCCTGACTCTGCCGGACCAGCTTGGGGCCAACCTCCCACTTGGTCCCCACCTCAACCCAACTCAAGGGCGAAGTACACCTCCGTCCGTACAGAGCTTCGAAAGGTTCCATGCCGATACTCAAGTGATAGCTGTTACTGTATGCAAACTCTGCCAGGGGTAAGTGCTCCTCCCAAGAGCCCCTCCAGTCTAATACACAGGTGCGTAAAAGGTCTTTGAGTGTCTGTATAGTGCGCTCTAACTGTCCGTCTATCTGCGGGTGGTACGCCGTACTGAACCTCAACCGTGTCCCCAAGGCCTGCTAAAACTCGACCCAAAATTGGGAAGTAAAACGGGCATCCCAATCTGATACGATCTCATGCGAAACTCCGTGCAGACGTACCACATCACCAATATACCTCTTTACCAACTGTGCTGGTCCCAAAGTGACTCAGATCGGCAAGAAGCGTGCCGTCTTCGTCAATCTGTCAACTATCACCAAAACTCTCACTTACTGCATTTAGCATACAGCCTACGCCGTCCCAAAGTGTCTAGAACCATCCGCAAGTGCTGTCCAGGCTGTGCCTGATCCAGCAAGTAAATGAGAATATCATCAATAAATACCACCACAAACTAATCCAGATACGGTCTGAACACCTGGTTCATCAAATCCATGAAGGTAGCGGGGGAGTTGGTCAGCCCAAACGGCATGGCCAAAAACTCATAGTTCCCGTACCGAGTGCGGAAAGCTGTCTTGGAGACGTCGGTCTCCCTGATCCTCAACTGGTGGTAGCCTGATCTCAGATCTATCTTGGAGAATACCGTAGCACCTCGCAACTGGCCAAGCAGATCATCAATCCTCAGCAGCGGATGCCTGTTTTTGATGGTGACCCTCTTCAGCTGTCTGTAGTCAACACAAAGGCGTAGGGTACCATCCTTCTTCACAAATAACATAGGGGTCCCCACGGGGACGCACTAGGCCTCATAAAGCCCTTCTCCAACAGATCCTGTAGCTGTGACTTGAGCTCTTACAGCTCAAGTGGTGCCATCCGGTACGGTGCCGTAGAAATGGGGCTGGTCCCCGGTACCAGTGAGATCTCAAACTCAACCTCACGCTCAGGCGGTAGCCCTGGCAGCTCCCCTAGAAACACGTCGGGGTACTCCTTGACCACCGGGATGCTCTGTAAGTCTGCCACGGGGCTGGGCTTTGCCACCACACAACCTAGAAAGCCCTCACACTCCTAGCCCAAAAGTCTCGCTGCCCAAAGCGCAGAAATGCATCTGAACCCTCCGTCCACCGGTTGTCCGTGAAACTCAAAGGAAGGTATCTCCGGAATGGAGAAGGCGATCTTCCTCCCAAAATAGTCCACCAAGGCGTGTTAAGCGGACAGTCAATCCATCCCCAAAATCATTGCAAAATCCTCCATCGGTATCACGATCAGGTCAGTGGGGACGCTACCCCCCAATACTGACCTCACAGTCTGTGTAGACCTCCTTAGCTACAAACAGGCAACCACCTGGACCTCTCATCACAAATACATCCTCTAACAACACGCAGTCCTGTCCCAAATTGACAGCAAAACTTGCAGCGACAAAAGAGTGTGTGGCACCGGAATAAAAAAGTACGTAAACTAATTTGCCGGAAACTGTAACCATACCTGTCACCACTGAAACTGATGCCCTGGTGTCTCTGTGTGTTAAGGCATTGATACGCCCCCCAGCTCTCGGTGCAGAAGAAGCAGCCACACATTGCGTCGGATGGGTAGCCGCTGGTCGGTACCTTCCCCGTGACTGCTATCCTCCCCCACGAGCCTGGGAACAACGACCACCTGCTCGACCTTTAGTACCCGGTGCGGGGAGCATCTGCTGCGCTCTAGCCCTAGACGGGCAATCTCTCCAGATGTAACCCGGCTGGCCACACTGGTAGTAGAGGGGGACTTGACTCCCTCCCTCGGTAGGTCCGTGCTGACGGCTGGGCGGGGGTCCAGTGCTGACAGCTGGCCCCTCTTGGGGGCCCCCAAAGGCGACTGATGGCCCTGCAAAATGAGAAGGCTCTCTCGCGGGTGCCGCGTGTCTCCTCTCTCGTCGGCCATGTGAGTACTCTGGCTGGTAGGGCTTCTTCCGTAGGCTGTCTGTGTCTCGTGCGGCCAGGTTGTTCCCCTAATACATCATAGCTGCCTCCACCACTCTCGAGAAGGTAGACAGCTTTAAGGGCTTGACATACCCTCGTATGGCAGGCCAGAGCCCCTCAATGAACCTCCATAGGCACTCCTCCTCCGTAGCTAGAGCTGTCGCAACAAAACATGATAGCTCCAGAAAGCACGTGCGGTACGCGCTAACAGTCATCGTCTCCTGGCGGAGAGTGTGGAGCTCCCGCCTCCTCTGGTTCTGCCAAGTCTGCGGGAAGTATTGCTCGCAAAAGAAGGGCACGAACTGGTCCCACGTCGGCTCTCCCCTCTCCTGCCTCTGATTGCCCTCCACCACCTGTGCACCGCACTCTCCAACTGGTATGTGGCAAAGGCCACGCGGCACTCTGCAGGGGGCGAAGGGTGTCAAACACCTTTTACAACTGCTCCAACCAGTCCTCTGCCTCAGATGGGTCCTCATCCCCCTGGAAGGAGGGGGGCTTTAGCTTCCGGAACTGTCCGAAAAGCTCGTAGTGCAAATGCAGTGGGGGAACGGGCACGCCTCCAGGCAGGGAGGGCTTGTGCTCAGAAGTGTCAGAGTGCGATGGGGGCGGTGGAGGACCACCCCCTCCCGCTCGTTCAGCACTGCGTCAGTCTCTCGGCCCCCACAGAGGACACTCCCTCCACGTCCCCAGGGAGAGGCGCCCGTGGAGGCGGGTGGAGCTCCTCTCATACTATGTCTCGAATAAACTGAGCGAAGTCTTGGGCCTGAATGCCAAGGAGAAGGGATGGGTCAACTGGCACCTCGGGCCCGACATGTCCGCCTCTCCGACCTCATCCATGGCCGCGTCCTCGGCCAGCCTCAAGAACTACACGGTGAGGCATCTCCTGTAAGGAGACGCAAAAGATAGAACAAAACAAAGTCAACTCTAACGGACTTCAGCAAAGAACTCAGAACAGATGTCAAGCGGTACGTTGTGGTGGTTACTCTAGTTACATGCACGTGAATTGGTTATTCTCAAGCTAGTTGGTTAATTTCTTGGGATGACCTTGCTCTGATATCATCTTGTTACGACCCGGTTCCCGAATCCCTACAGGATCCGAGACTGACTCGACTAATCCTAAGACCCAGTCGTCCAACAAGAAATAACTAAAAAGCAGGAAAGTAAACCACATTCACTATTCCAAGTAACTAAAAGTAAAATAATACAAGCAGTAAAGGAAGTAAAAGCTACTAACAGTACATATCACCACCACAATAGTAAAGTAGAACAAAGCACAGAACATAAACGGTAACAACAGTCTAAACTCACTACCAAAAGGAAGTATGACAAAAACAGGAACTACTGTTGGGCTCGACTGGGTCGAGTAACCTCTGCAGTCGGTGACTCGGGCTGCTCAACTCCTGAACCTGTAAAGGGTTATGAGTAAACAGAGTCAGCAAACGCTGAGTAGAGTGGTAACCAAACTAACTAAAATAGTAAAAGCTAACAGGTAAATTTACTTTTCCAATTATTTATTTACAAGTCATTCCTTTTCACCAATTGGTTCACCTTTCAGATCTCTTTCTTGATCTCATATGTTCCTCGTGGGAAAGATCTTGATTGCAGTCTTTTCTGAAGAGTAGAAGGCACACGTGGTGCTCTCTTGGCCGGGAGAGTCCCCCGTGGTGATCTTACACCCAGTCAACCACCCCGAAGTCATAGACAGATGTAGCGGTGATTACGGCAAGCGCGATAAGCGCACGAGTAGCTACCCCTCATTAGCACGCGATCAGTCGTTTTCTTTAGCGGGCACGCCCAAAGTACAGCACAGAACGGTATAGGGCCTAGCCCTCTCAGTAACAGGGGTTTAGCCCCTCAGAAGCAAACAGGAGTCTCGCCCCTCCAAAGTCCGCGCATCCCCATCTGACTACCCCGGTTTGCCCAGTGGGCCTAACAAGTCGGTGTATGGTGGCTAGCTGAACCTCGGGTCCCGTGGGATGGCTAGCTCTCCCCTTACATTAGTAACTCTCCCTGCTACAGTGTACACGAGGGCCAAGAGAAGTCGATGTAGAGTGGCCAATCATAACCCTGAATCCCAACAAAAGGGCGGCTAGCTCCGCTCTAGACGAAATAGGAGACAGTCGCTCTCCTTGGTACCATGTATTCAAGAGCCAACACACTTCCTACTCACATTTCCAAATCCCTTCCCTTCATCCACAGCAGCTCTACTCCTAATTCCCCGTAGGGTTCATGCTCGTATTCACCATATTGTTTCATACCAGGTTTCATCGTTCACATTTCCATTCTCATATTATACACATGTAGCTCGTATTTCCACCGTTTAACATAAACAACAAGTAATGTCACAGGTAACTCTTTAACTAGCACAGGCATTTCATATTTCACAGACAACTCGTATTATTAACAGGCAGTTATTTGCATTTCTATTCATTCATTTATGACTGCAATCTTAAACATGCATACAAACAGTGCGAGTACTTCTCGTCCTAGGATTAGTGCCACATCGTAGGTTTCTAGTTATCCAATTTCATATATGCATTCATGTTTTATAATTAAAACAAGGGAAACCACACTACCAGACAATCCAAGAGTACTGGAGGCTCGAATGGCAGGCTTACGTGCCTCAGCAAGCCTTGAACATGCAACAGATCGAAGTCCTATACCAAGGAACATACCACAATGTAACGTTCAGAACATTATATAAGGATTTCTAATATGTAGAGGAACTCACAAGGAAACCACAGATATCTTGTTTGCATAAAACATACCTCAAATGGACCTTAAACAGGTCAGAAACAGAACTATAGACCTAAATCAGACGTCTGGCACAAGGTCCAGACGTCTTAAAAGTCACCAGGGTCTCACCTCAGGTTCCTGCGTCGACTTCAGACGTCTAGAACCCCTACTTGACTGTTTGAACCTAGCTCCAGAGGTCCGACCTCTCCTCTAGTCGTCTGAGAGTGCTTTCGGTCATCTGGTAAGCAGTCCAGACATCCGAAACGCGTGGGAGGGCGTGTTCCGCGCCTTCTCGAAGTTATCCTTGCCCGCAACAGACCGAATCGCCCACTTTTAGCCATACAGATTGGCTTTGCGGTGCAGCCTGCATGGTCGTAACCGCAAGAGGAACGTATCTTCGCGAAACTCTACTTTCAGACGTCCGGTGTCGTCACCAGACGTCCAACCCGTCGTCCGGATGGCACGCTAGACGTCTAATTCTGGAAAAATCCAAAACCAGACAGACTTCCTGCTCCTCTCGCCGCGCGCAGCCGTGGCCTCTCCTCCTCGTCTGCAGCTCCAGCTATAGCAGAGTGTCGGGGGCGTCTCCCCCAATGCAGTTCTCCTCCTGCACGTGTTGCTCCTGCCGTGCGTCCTCCAGCGAGTCCCCACGAACTCGCGAGCTCAAGGGTACATCCTTAGAGAGAAGAGAAGTCAAGGGACGTGCAATTTTCGAGAAATCTGGAATGAAACGACGGTAAAAACCGACGTGCCCCAGAAAAGAATGGATGTCCCTGATCGAGCTAGGCATAGGAAGGCGAGATATCAGATCAACCTTAGCTCGATCCACTTGGACGCCTTTTTCCGAAATTAAGTGTCCCAGGACAATTCCCTCAGGCACCATGAAATGGCCCTTTTCCCAGGAAAGAACCAAATTCACATCGATGCATCGCCTGAGTATCTGGACCAAGTGTTGGAGGCAATCGTCAAATGATGCTCCAAAAACTGAAAAGTCATCCATGAAGACTTCCAGATAGTCACCTACCATATCTGAGAATATGGCAAGCATACACCGCTGAAAAGTAGCGGGTGCATTGCAAAGAATGAAAGGCATCCTTCGGAAAGCGTATGTTCCGAAGGGGCAGGTGAACGTAGTCTTTTCTTAGTCCTCAGGATGGATTGCCACCTGGTTGTAACCGGAGTACCCATCAAGAAAGCAGAAGAACCTATTTCCCGCTAGTTTCTCGAGAATTTGATCAATGAAAGGTAGTGGGAAATGATCCTTCTTCGTGGAGGAATTGAGTCGGCGGTAATCTATACAGACTCTCCATGCGTTGGCTAATCGGGTAGGAATGACTTCTCCGGTCTCAGTCGTTATAGTGGTGAGTCATGCCTTCTTAGGCACAACCTGAATTGGGCTCACCCAACGACTATCGGAGATCAGGTAGTTGATCCCGGCATTTAGCCACTTGATGATCTCCTTTTTCACGACCTCATGCAGATTGGGGTTCAAACGTCTCTGCATTTCACGAGAAGGTCGTGCGCCCTCTTCTGAATAGATATGATGAGTACAATAAGAGGGACTTATTCCAGTCAAATCATCGAGAGTCCACCCGATGGCTCTGCGATGTTGCTGGAGGACAACAATCAGACGGGATTCCTGTTCGGGATTGAGGTTGGAATTGATAATCACAGGAAAGGTCTGATTAGAACCCAAAAGGATGTATTTCAAGTGAGCAGGAAGGGGCTTTAGTTCGAGAATGGGGTTATCAGCAACAGCGGGTGATTCAGAATAGACGTGAGGTTCAAGGGTAGGAGTTACTAGGTTGTCCAAATCTGGATTCGACTCCTATGCTTGCGGGTTGAGATCTTTCTGCAGTTGATGAGGTATAATCAGGTCATTTTGGAAGTGTGTTTCATCAACCAAAGCCCTAATATCACAAATCTGTTCGATGACACTGCAATTGATTCCTTGTTGGGCCTTAAATATATCAATTTTCAGGGTTTGATTCCCAAATTTGAGCTCTATTTGGCCCTCTTCATAGCTAATGTTGGCTCTAGCAGTAGCCAAGAAAGGTCTCCCTAAAATGATTGTGTATCCCTAGGGTTCTCATGTGCGTTCATGTCTAAGACTATAAAGTCTACAGGAAAGTAAAAATCCCGTACCCTCACAATAACATCCTCGAGAATCCGTTTTGGTGACTTTATATATCGATCTGCTAATTGTAATGTCACCTCAGTGGGTTTTAGCTCAGATTCTTCTAGATGGTCAAGTAAGGATGTGGGTATCAGATTTATGGAAGCACCCAAGTCTAGCAAGGCTCTATCTAATTGGGTATCACCTATCTTGCAGGAAATTAGGGGAGTACCAGGATCTTTAGCCTTGGGTGGGAGTCTGCTTAGGGTTATAGAGCTGGCTTGCTCTGACAGAACAATTGGACTCCCACTCTTGGTTCGCGGCTTACGCTGGGGTGTACACACATTTTTTAAAAATCGTGCATAAGCCGGTACATGGCGGATTGCATCCATCAAGGGGATGTTTATGAGGACCTGCTCAAAGAGCTTGACCAGGTCCTCCTCAAGTGCCACGGGCTTGGTAGTCTTCTTTCCCTTGGTCAAGGCCTCGGGAAACAGAATCTTGGTTGGTTCTTCTAGGATAGGTCCAGGTCTTGGATCTGAGACAGGGGTAGGAACGTCCTGGATTACCGTCCTAGGCTTGGGATCACTACCAGGCTTGGAGTGGTTTGGATGAGGTGGATCTTGGGTTTCCTTACCACTACGGGTTGTTACGGAATTAAGTCCTGCCTGGTTTTGGTTGGGATTGGGTAAGATGGGTTGATGCTGGTAGCCTGCAAAAGAAGTGGAGGCCTCCATCCCGTCGGGTGAAGGAACAGAGGGGGTCTGATAAATCATATGGGTTTGGCTCGGGTTTGGGTTCATAACGCGTCGCTGGGTTGGCACGTTATTCGGGTTAGGAGAGGTTGGGAAGGAAGAGTGCCTGGCTGGCGAGAATTTGCTGGCTGGGACAGTTGATTTCATACCTCTGTAAGCTCGTACTTGTGTTGTTTTTAGATAGCTGCATTCGTTCTCTGAATGTCAGCTAAAGTCTGAAGGATAAGGGACATTTGATCTTGATTTGGCCCTGATGGATAAGTAGGGTTGGGTCGAGGCTGAGGCGGCTAGTACGGACGAGGGGGTTGTGGGCGGGGCTGAAAGGGTGCTCTTTGGGTTTGGGAATTTCCCGCCTACTGAAAGTTGGGATGGTTTCGCCATCCAGGGTTATAGGTGTTGGAGAATGAGTCGTTCTGGATGGCGTTGAGGTCCTCGTAGGTCTGAGGAACCTCCAGAGAGTCCGAGAAAGGGGGAATGTTGGTGCTACAGCACCACGATCATTTGTTTTGATGATAACAAAACACGTGTCATTTAATATTTGCGCTTTGAGTCCTAGATTTCACGTCAATCGCAAAAGGATACGTGATTAGACGGAGTTCGAGCTCGCATCCAGGACTTATTGGAGGAGCTTGATGGAGAACAGAAGAGATTCGCGAGGAGCGATATATTAAAGATGGAAGGAAATGAAGAATAGGATAGATTTCCTTCTCTTGTACTTGTTGTATTTTTCGTTTCTTTTGTTGCTCTTTATTTCCTTAGATAATTCATGTTAAAGAGCCTCAAAGTACCCTAACAGTAGTCCTAGGAACACCTGCACAACCCTAGGATACTTAGGTTTTCTGTAGAATACTTAGAAAGCCAGTATAGGGTTCAAACAGAGTTTCAAGACGTCTAATTCCAAAATCAGACGTCAGATAAAGTATTTTAAGACGTCTGACTGTTGTTTCAGATGTCTGATAACTATTAGGCTGGACATAGTTAGTTCTGTCTGATGAAATCAGACGTCCAGACCTTAGACCAGACGTCTTAGGAGACGTCTGATGGATTTGCCAGACGTCCAATTAGTAGACCGTTGGCTGGCTTAACAAACACTCAAGAGTATGACCGTTAGAGCCTTATCAAACGTCCTTAGACCTTTCCAGACGTCTGATAAATGACCGTTTTGCCTCGGCTGACCCAAAATCTCTTCTCAGAGATTTTCTAGCCGTTGCAACGTTTGGAAAATCCATTCCCACAGTAAAAGTAGGTTTCCAGACGTCCAGACATAGTACCAGACGTCCAACATGTCGTCTGATGGACTTGCACAAGAACCCTGTTTAGATCTGATTCAAGTCAGGAAGAGACCCGCCCAAAATCAGACGTCTGACCTTGGAATCAGACGTCTTAAAGTGAAGTTCCAGACGTATGATGCCAGAATTAGACGTCTGATAAGCCTGTCAGAACAATGATTGTTCCTGATTTCGGGCTGATTCTCTTGGGCTTTGTTCCCAACGGCTATAGAACCTTTCCTAAGCCTTCCAAAGCCTTCCTAAGGCCTCTATAAATAGAGGGGAGCCTTTGCAACACAAAAACACACCTAGAAACGCAAGATACACTAAGAGAAACACAAGACACACTTAAGCAACATAGTTCCACTCTCTTGTGGCCTGGATAGCTCTTGCTCTCTAAGCTCAAGTTCTACATCTTGAGAGCATCAAGCTGTTGCGCACCCGCTCTCCCGCCGTAGTTGACGAGAGCGAAGTTGCGCCGTCGCGTGGCTCACGCACCGCGTCATCAACTCGACGCACTCCTTGCAAAGGGGAGTTTCCTAATTCCTATAGAAGCTAGGTTTATAATTACTTTGTTGGCTCTATAGGACTTGTTGTTTCTTTTATCTTTGTTATTTGGTTGGGTATTCGCTTTGCGAATTCCCGTTTCCTTCGTGAGACAAAATCCTTCTCGTGGAGAGAAGGGGTTGAGGTACACTACCCTCGTTTAAGTAGCATGGTTGTATTGAGGTTGAATCACCCTCGTTTTAAAGTGGTTCGGTTTAGTGGATTTTGATCAACTTGGTTGATCGGAAAATCCTAACTCGAGAGGGTTAGGTGGTGGTTTTCACCTGGTTTGGGTTTCCACCTAAAAATACTTTGTGTACTTTGTGCGATTGTCTTTCTGTGTGATTGTTCATTGCTTTATATTATTTCTGCAATTTATTACGTCATCCCTCCAGGTAGGCCCGAACCTTCAGTTGGTATCAGAGCAGGTTCTCGCAAGATCGGAGTAACACCCGGCAAGAAGATCATGGAGAGAAGCATAGCCGCAATCAGAATCTCCGAAGGGCAGTTCACCGTCCGACCACCCTATTTCGACGGGAGGGACTTCGGATATTGGAAGTTGAGGATGAAGACGTGGCTCCAAGCCACTGAGTTCTAGATATGGGAATGTTGCGAAACCCCATACGAGATCCCGAAGCGACCCCAAGGAGGCTACTAGCAACTGTAGATTCGAGAGCTTTCGCTCAACGCAAAGGCAATAAATGCCTTGTATTGCGCGTTGAGTCCGAAGGAATTCAAACAAATCCAAGAGTGCACCACCGCCCACGAGATATGGAGGAGGTTGGAAGGCACTCATGAGGAGAAGAGCTCGGAAGAAGATCTCGGGGAGAAGGAAACCGCGTGCCTTGGTTTCATGGCACTCGGAGAAAGCGACGACAGCGACAATGAGGTAAACTCGGATTTACAAGATGCTTTTAATGAGCTGTATGAGCTTAGTAAATAACTAAAAATAGAAAATAAAAGCATGAAAAAGAATCTTAGTTTTCTTAGAAGTGAAAATGATAGGTTAGAAATAAAACTTAACGATGTAGAAGCTAGTCCTAAAAATGATAACCTATTATTAGAAAATCATAATCTCATCAATGAAAATAATAAATTGATTGAGGAAAATGTTAGTCTAAAAATAGAAATTTCTGATTTAAAGACTAAGATGAGTATTATAGAAAAAGAAATCGCATGTCTTAGGGAAAACTCCAACAAATTAACCAATAAAGTAGATAATTTTTATAGCCCTAAGGTTGAGAAAGGATCTCCATCAAGGAGACCCGCTAACAGATCCGGATCCAAGCCCACTTGGATACCGAAAAAAGAATTGGAATCTTGTTTTGTAGGTTTCAGGGATAACTACAACACAAAGGACTGGACCTACAAACTAAAGGCTGGTCAACTCGAGTTGGGAGAACCAAGGAGTAGACCAAGGAGGAGAATGAGAAGACCAGCCAATTTATGTAAAAGCCCAAATTAAATCATTAATTGGGCATGGTTCTCAATGTAGGTCAAAATGGGTTCCCAAGGCTAAATTGAAGGTTCTAAACCATAGAGATTATTTTTCTATGAATTTTAGAGAGTTTAGTTGATTTTTACTTTGCCTCGAACCTCGTGAATTGAAGTGGGTTTGTTTTAGGGTTACAGAATGTCATTTAATTCCTTGGAGTTACTGTAGCCCTTGTTGGATCAAATCATCCCACTTTCCTTCTTATTAAGTTTGTTTGACCTATGTTTGGACCCTGAGTTACCCTGTTTACTGATTGTGTTGATGAAATTACATTTTTACCCCTTATGACCTGTTTTCTTTACAAGCTCAGAATTCTCTGAGTCAAGCCTTTCTATGAGTTATGCAGGAGCTTTTTCTCGCATATCTAGGTTAGATTGTGCTAGTTAGGGTTGATGATGAGGTTCTCATCACTTTGTAATTTTTCTTTGTTATTTGGTTGGGTATTCACTTTGCGAATTCTCTTCTTCTTCGTGAGAAATAGACCTTCACGTGAAGAGAAGGGGTCTGAGGAACACTACCCTTGTATTTGTGGCATGGTTGTGAAAGAGGTTGGATTACCCTCGTTAAAGTAGTTCGTTAGTGGATTTTGATCGACTCGATCGATTGGAAAATCCTAACTCGAGAGGATTGGGTGGTGGTTTTCGCCTAGTTTGGGTTTCCACCTAAAAAATCTCTTGTGCAATTGTGTGATTGTTCTTTTTGTGAGATCGTGATATTTTGTTTTAGCATTTTAGATATATTCCGCAAATCTCACCCCCTCCCGTAGGAATCTTCAAATATGGCATTCATGAATAGAAGTCTAGTTGAGGAGATCTACATGGATTAATCGAAAGTATTTATTGTAGAATGATAAGATTACAAAGTTTGCAAGCTTAAACTGTCCATCTACAAATTGAGACAACAATGCAAGAAGTGGCAACTTAAAGTTATGGGCCCATACCATAAGATGACTTTGAAATGATATAGAAAGCCCATTGCAAATATGTTAAATGTTCGAAGGAATGTTTAATAAATTTATTATTATATATGGATAATATGATATTGGCTAGTAACAATGACATTAATTTTCTCTACTTAAGAGCGATTTTCCTATAACTTTGACATAAAGGACACAATTGAGGCAAATTTTGTATTGAGAGTCAAAATTCATAAGGACTTGCACAAAGCAACTTCTTGGTCTATCAAATAGATATATTTGTTGGAAGTCCTTGACCAATTTGAAATATTGGCTGCTAACCCCATCAACACACATGTAGCTAAAGGCAAAAGCCTTATCCTTGCACTTTGCCTTAACCATCGTAAGGACAAGACGTCGATGACACTGCCAGACCGAACTAGGTGGAGGCAGTTTGGAAATTAAATCAACCTTAGCTCGATCTACCTCGATGCCCCTATGCGAAACGATGTGACCGAAGATAATTCCTTCTTGAACCATAAAATGGCTCTTTTCCCAACTTAACACCAAGTTAACCTCGATACATCATTTCAGGATTTTTTCCAAGTTGCTCAAACAATGGTCGAATGAATTCCCGAATACAGAGAAATCATCCATAAAGACCTCTAAGTATTCACCCACCATTTCTGAAAAAATGGCTAGCATGCAACGCTGGAAGGTCGCAGGTGCATTGCATAACTCGAACGGCATTCGACGGAATGCAAACGTGCCATACGGGTAAGTGAATGTGGTCTTTTCCTGATCTTCCGGAGCAATTGCGACTTGGTTATATCTTGAATATCCATCCAGGATGCAAAAATACTTCTGCCCTGCCAATCTTTCAAGGATTTGGTCAATGAATGGCAAGGGGAAGTGGTCCTTCTTAGTGGCTTCATTATGCTTCCTATAATCAATGCACACCCGCCATGCGGTGGTGGTGAGGGTGGGGATGGATTCGCCATGATCATTGGTGACAACGGTGAGCCCAGCCTTCTTTGAAACCACTTGAGTGGGGCCCACCTAAGGGCTATCGGAGATAGGGTAGATGATGTCGGCGTCAAGCCACTTGATAATTTCTTTTTTAACGACCTCCCGCATGTTTGGGTTTAAACGTCTCTGCATCTGGCGGGAAGGTCGAGCCCCGTCTTCCAGGTAAATCTTGTGGGTGCAATAGGTGGGGCTAATTCCTCTTAAATCCAAAATGGTCCAACCAATGGCGGCCCGATGTTCTGAAAGGGTCGCAGTCAACCTGAGTTCCTAATCCTTGGTTAGATGAGAATTAATAATCACGGGGAAGGTTTGGTCAGGTCCAAAGAAGACGTACTTGAGATTCTCGAGCAATGGTTTAAGTTCAGGTGCGGGTGGGACCACAGTCTATGGGAAGGGAAAGGGCGGAAGTTGATCAACATCGATCTTTTCAAATGGTGTCATGTGATGATACTCATCCTTACAGAGGTCCACGGGTAATGATGGTGACGGGTCAGAACAGTCACTACGGGTTTGGTGGTCTGAGACAGAACTGAGGGTGAGGCATTCCTCGATTAAAGTTTCCACGGGATCATGTTCCTCAATGTAATCGCAATCAAAAGACTTTGTCGCCCAGAAGATATCCAATTGCATTTTCCTGTCCCCGAAGGCGATTTCCATACATCTCGTGTCGCAATCAATATTTACTTTAGCTGTAGCTAAGAAAGGTCTGCCTAAGATTATGGGTGCGTTCTGTAATTTTTCAGGGACTTCCATGTCGAGTACCAAAAAGTCGACCCGGAAATAGAAGTCCTTGACCCATACAATCACATCCCTGACAACCCCCTTCGGGGTCTTTACCGATCTATCAGCCAGCTGGATGGTGACAGGGGTTGGTGTCAGCTCCCCAAAACCAAATTGGTGGTACAGGGTCGTTGGAATCAGATTGATAGAAGCACCTAGGTCCAGGAGCACTCTATCAAACGTCATGTCCCCGATATTGCAGGAAATCAGGGGCGCTCCTAGGTCAGTTCGCATGAGTGGAAGGTTGCTTGATATCACGGAACTTGCTTGCTTAGAGAGTACAACCTTCCTAGGTACTTGCGGTCTCGGCTTACGCTTGGGTGTACAGGCATCCTTTAAAAACTTGGCGTAAGCAGGGATGTGTTTGACGGCTTCTAGGAGCGGAATATTAATCTGTACTTGCTTTAAAATTTCCAACAGCTCCTCAGTTTCCACAGTATTCTTCTTTTTCTTGATTGTTTCCAAGGCCTCCGGGTAGGGTGTCTAAATGTGGATTGGTTCCATGTTTGGGTCCTTGGTTGGTGCCTCTTCTGAGTCGGGTATTTCAGCAGGTGATGTCTCGGGGAGAGTTGGCCATTTGGGATCCTGGGTTTTGGTGCCGCTTCTCAAGGTTACCGCATTCGCAGAGGCTTTGGGGCCATGGGTTGATCCTTGAGAAGATGAGGACGAAGAAGCACCAAACCCAGGAGGTGTTTGCGGGGCTGGTTGGACCATGTGAGCCTGTCCGGGGTTGCTTTGGAACCCTTGCAACTTGGGGCCTCTGTTAATTATGTTTCGTGGGTTCGGTTGTCGTTGGGAAGGTAGGGATCCTTGTTGTTTACAGTCCAAGAGTTGGCTTAACTGTCCCTTTACCAAGGCCATTTCCTCCTGATGTTTCTGGTTCATGTCAGCCATCATCTTTATTAGATATCCATTTGGTTTTGTGGGGGAGGGGCCGCCCTATTCTGATTATATTGAGGTCTAACTGGTGGTCCTTTCTGATAGGGGGCAAGCGTGGCTGCTGGTTTGGCCTAGGCTGGTTTTGGAATTGCAGTGGTTTCTGGTTTGTCCAACCAAAGTTGGGGTGGTTACGCCAGCTAGTGTTGTAAGTGTTGAAGAAAGGGTCAGGTTTCGCAGAACCTTGGATAGCTTGCGCATCTTCTAAGATAGCCGATGTTGATGAAGAGGGAAGTGAGTAATCAAGGGTCGAGGGAGCAAAGGTCCCTCCCTGAAACGTGGTTAGGGGTTGTTCCAGGTTCAGTTGGGTGAAGGGCTGGACCAGGTCAACATTATGTGCTCCCTTTGCTAGGGAGAAAGTCTGCAAGGGGTTCTTGGTCTGGTTCAGTAGCTCATCAATCTTTTTGTCCACCAATTCCACTCGATCCAACTTTTTGGCAATGATGTCCATGTCAACCATTCCAGAATTTACTTGCACCTCATAAATCCTGCCACAGGGTTGACTGGACCTGTTAAACTGGTTCATGGAGGCATTGTTGAGTGAATTCTCGCTCATAGACTCAAAGAGCTTAAACACTCTCTCCTCGTCTTTGTTCAGGAAGTTTCCCCCGCATGAGGCATCAACGAAGTTCCGTAGATTGCTGTCCAGACCGTGGTAGAAGATCTGGGCCAATTACCACCTTGGAACTTCGTGGTGTGGGCATTTCCTCAAAAGTTCATTAAATCTTTCCCACGCCTCATGAAATTGTTCCCCACCCTGGAGTGTAACGGTAGTGATAGCTCTTCTGAGGGCATTGGTCTTTCCTATGGGGAAGAATTTCTTTAAAAATGCATGCCTCAGTTCTTCCCTGGTGGTGATGGGTCTACCTAGGGTTCTAAGCCAATGAGAAGCCTTGTCTCTTAATGAGAAGGGGAACATCTTGATTAGAACAATGTCAAGACTAATGTTCCTAGGTTTCACAGTTCGTGCTATGCGGTCGAGATCCTCTAGGTGCTGAAAGGGGTCCTCATTTGAGCTTCCATGAAAGTGGCTCTGGATCAGACTTAAGACATTTGGTTTTAGCTCAAAATCATCTCCCCCCTCGGGGATCCTAAGGTGTGGCTCGATTCTAATAGCAGAAGGATTATAGAAATCGCGGAGGGGCCTCGGCTGATCCTGAATTGGTGGTAAATCAAGTGGTGGTTGTCCTGGTATGTCTTGGAAAGGTGATGGTGGTTGTTCTTGCGGGTTCTGTAACCGTTGTATGGCTTGCATGATAGTGTGGATTTGTTGTTGCTGAAGCTGATGGTTAGCATTGATTTGAGCTTGGATGATGGCCATGGCATCTGGTGGGGATTGATCTTCAGCCTCATCTATCCTAGGTTTAGCCATGTTTCCAACAGAATTACGTCGCTTAGATTCCTGCCCCAAAACACACGACTCAGGATGCAGTGAGCGTCTTCCGTGCATACACTAGAGAAGAATAGGGGGGGATGCGGAGGGCGACAGATGCGAGAAATGTGTTTCAATCAAGCACACAAACCTAGTCCCTATGGTGTATTCCTTAGGAGACCTAGAAATCTCACAAAGGGTGATTAAATCCGTAAGTACTGGACTCCCCTTCCCAAGGCTAATCTGGCCAGGTTGATTACAAGGGGATTACAGGGAAGGTTCTTCCTTTGGCTTGCGCCTCCGGTTCCATAGACCCCACAACCGTGGTCGTTTGACACTGCCCCGCAGCCTAGTCACTAGATTCTACCAAGGGAATGAAAGCCAAGTGCCTAGCGAACAAAACCTCGCCTTTTAAGACTTAACTCAGTCCTGCCTAGGGCACGTCTACTCAGTTTTAAAGGGCTAGGATAGTGCTTGTGCTTATGGCTATGTGATGAGGCATTGATTGGGGTGGTGCCTCTTAATTTTCCACTTTCAAGGTGTGTGCTTCTAGCAAAACATGGTTTTCAAGCAAGGATTTGTTAAGATGTGGTGTCTTTTAGTGTTTCATCCTTACTTTAGTGCTTTTTAGGGTTGACGTGTCTTAATGTTTTCAGACAAGTTTCAGTGGGCACGTTAAGTTCTGCACACCATTCGATGAAAGTAGATTTCCTTTTTGTTCTGTGGAGGCTCTAAAACCCTAGTGTACTCATCCTAATGATTATGCAACTTCTATTAGATGAGTCAGTTTTAGGGTTGAGTGGTGCGGCTCAGGTCAACTCACGGTGGCTTCACAAACACCACTCAAGAAAAAGAAAAGAACACTCCAAGAATTTACTTAGAATGTTAGAGTGTACATTTTTTTTGGGGTGTGTATTAAGGTTGTGGGTCAAGCAATCATACACCACGCCAATATTTTTCAGTTTTTACAATTTTTTTAGTTTTTTTTCACGTAAGGAAACAATGAGAGAGAGATCACTCACTATCGGTCATCGTAGCGCCTACTCCCTTGCTACTGTCGTGGGATGCATCGCTTCGCCATCCATGCGCCGAATTTCTGCAACCATCAAGTAAAAAGGAAAATAGAGCATTAGACGATGTGAGAATCAATGTGGAATGGAGGTGATAAAACAAATTCGTTGCCTCCCCGACAACGGCGCCAAAAACTGACGTGTCGTTGTGCGTGTATGTTAAGAAGTGTTGTTATAGTCGCACTTGCTATGTTGGTTTTAAAATAAGTAAATGGAGGTGAGTCCGAGTGTTGGTCTCAGGGAGGCGTGAAAATCAGATTTTTACTTACCACTTATTGTCACGGAAAGTGCGGAGTTTTGCTTGCGGAAGATGCGGTTTTGAAAAGCGAGAGAGGGAGATAGAGAGAGAGAGTTTAGGGTTAGAATGGTCTTTGTTTGATCATGCAACTTGAACGGAAATTAAAATGACAATTGAACGGAAAATACCTCATTAATCATGCACTTGTAGTTCATAGCTTACAACATTAAATACATGCTTCAAACAAAAGTAATGGAAAGCTTAGAAATAGAGAGGGAGAGAGAGAGTGTGTGGAGAGCGACGAGGCAGCCACGGCGGTGGAGGAGGCTCCGTCGGCGGCTCGTCGTCTCCGACGATTACAAGAGGGCCTAAAGCTAGCTAAGAGAGGGGTGGAGTAGTTGCAAGGGGAGTGAATGCCTTGAATGGTGGTTGAAGGGGGTTTAAATAGAGTTAAGGGCTTCCTAAAAGAAGAAGGGGCTTTAGCGACATCCAGAGCGTCGCTAAAACCACTCCCAAAAACGTCGGTGAAGCCCTCCAGCCGCTGGTCAGCCGCCCGCCTCGTTTCTTCTCCTGATGCGATCCACGGCCGCTGAACGAGAGCCGTCCGATCATGAGAGTCCTCCTCGGCTGCGCTGGGATCGCGCCTCAGGCGCGCGTGCGATCCCGTGAGCTGCGGTCGCGTCGCATGGCAAGATCTCGGCCGCCCGCTGCTGATCGGGCGGCCCAATTTCTCCGCGCCCGTCTCCTGTCTTCAATTTCGACTCCGCGCGGCTCGAACCCGCGTCGCGTCCGGGCGTGCACGCTAACCGTTGCGCCACGCCCGCGCTTTGTTGCAGCGACCGCGGGCGAGTGCGCGAGTCTCGATCGTTCGATCGAAGATCGACGACCGAGATTTGATCTCGGCTGGATGAGGGCGCGGCGGGCGATGTAGCGGGGCTGACGTGGCGCAATATGGGTCGTTGATCTCCAAATCCAACGGTCAGAACTTCTTGGGCCCATTGTAGGAGCTCCGGATGTCAGATTTGGCCGATCTTGAGTCCGTTGGACTCCGTTCGTCGTTTTGAATACATTCGTGCGGTCCGATTGCTCATCTTAGGCCTGCTTTGACAAATGCTTACACAAATGGCCATTAATACAGTTTATAAGCAATCTTGGTACATGATGCATGCAATGCTCCTATTCTACTTATGTTTTGCCTTTTATTCTAAAGATGGGCCATATTCAACATAATTATCACCCCCTTGTGTAGTGTTATCAGGCACCGTATGCTAGTGTAATGGGGAAGCTAATATATAGAGCTTTGTGTATGTACCCAGACCTCTGCCCCTCCATTTCATTGGTTAGTTAGTATTAGCAAGCGTTGGGATTGCTCATTAGAAAGTAATCAAGCACATTTTGCACTAGCTGAGGTTACACTTAATTACAATTTGTGCTACCAAAGTTCTAACTTAAATCTTGTGGGATATAGTGTTGCCATATGGAAAGACAACTCCAAGGAGAGGAAGTCTACTTCAAGCTATGCATTCTTATTGAATGACAATGCCATATCTTGGAGTAGTAAGAAGAATTTTCTTACTTTGTCAACTATTAGAAGTTGAATTCGTATCTTTTTCTCCAACTATGCTAGAGTCAGTATAATTGAAAAGATTCCTGAAGGACTAAAAGAATTTCATGGCTTTGATGGATCCAATGATTAGTCATTGTGATAATTGAGCCACTATTATGCACAATGAGGGTCCCAAGTATGATGGAAAAACAAGGCATATAGATTTCGGATCAAGTTTTATCAGAGAAGCTAATGTACAAAAAGTAATCATACAATATTTTCCTACATGGTACATGGTGGTCAATTAAAGGCTAGAGATTACTCTCAAGTTTAGGTGAGAGAATTAGATCTAACAAAGCAATCACAAGGAAAAAGACATCCAAGATTGTTTGCCTAGGTCCACCTGTTAAGATGTACAACGAGGGGATTTGCCCTTAAATTTCACAAAATATGAAAAGAGCAGTACAAGAGTGGCTCTCTCTTTAATTGCTCTTTAGTGGATAATAATTAAGGCGGACCCTCACGCTACCTATACATATTATATCATAGAATACACTGATCTTGCTATCATTAAGATTTGTTTTAAAAGAATAGGAAAGAGGATTTCATGATTGAAGAACTCTTTGATGGAGTTTCTTGGTGGTCATATCACTTTTGGATTTTCTATCTCTAGCAACCATCATGCAATCCTTGCTAATTGGGTTGTTGCCAAGATCTCGTCAAGATTGTGACATAGTATGAATGACGTGGCAATCTCGAGTAGCGAACTTGTTGCCAACTAAGAGGCCTACTTGAGGTTATCTCTATAAGCCTAGTGGACTTTGTCAGAAGTTTTGGTGATTCTATTGGTTTTGCATCTACCAGAGTCATCTAGCAGGAAGTTGCCTATCGCTCTTAGCTAGATCTTCTAGCGGGTATCTTGGTGGACTTAGTCGGATCCTTCTACCGATCGAATCCATTTATCCTTTTAGGCTCCATTTGGGTCGTCTAGGCCCTTGCCCAATGGGGCTCATGGACCTCTTTAGGCTTTTTTCCATCTAAAGTGGGTCGACGTGCCTCTTGGACCTGTTATTTGAGGGTAAAATTCCTCCCTCACTATTTGCAAATCCCATGAATGATTGAGGGTAAAATTCCTTCCTCATTATTTACAAATCCCATGAATGAAGTCAACTCAAGAAGATGCTTTTCTTAGACATGTTAGATCTCTTAAGATGTGTATTATTTAATGCACTTTACTTCTTTTGAATATTCATGGTAAACTATTGTTATTTCATATATTAGTCTTTGCGAGCAATTAATCATTAGCATGTGTTAAGTTTGACATGAAGTGTCAAATAATACATCACTTGTCATTGGCTCATTCATATGAGCAATAACGTTCTAACACTAGTTGAAGGTAAGTAAAAGATGAGACATTAGGAATTTCTCCTTGTAATAAGGAACAAGATGAGTTCTAATTTCCTGGAGAACGATATGTATAGAAGAACCCACCTTCGATGTGGGCTTGGAAATAGCTAGGTATTAGGATTATTCTTATAAGAGACAACAAATGAAATCTAAAGTTAGATATTTAGTATGCTTGAACTAAGATCTATATGTCATAAATTATTATTAGAGATATGTTCATTGAGTGTGGAAGTATATCGTAGCATTTTATTTCATATTGTATGAGCTTGGAGACCAAAACAAGGAGATCAATAAGTAGATTATAGACTCTTCAACATGCGAGTCTTGTTGTGTTACTTGTCCTATCCTAAATATGCCCTTGTGACATTTGACAATGTCATATAATATTGTACTAATGTTAGTACTTAATATGATATGTTATATACAATCCTGACTTAATGCGGCCTGAAGGAGGATTATTGGAAGGCAACTAATCTAACACTACGTGACATACTTGTGAAAGGAAGGCTTTCAATCATAGTCGTACATTAATCTATACAATGGTGGATTGTGCTACTTTGGGAGTAGCATAAATATGGATTAATGTATAAGTGAGACTTAATGCATGTTTATCAAAGTTTTCCTGTGAGTAAATGAGTTTGGGGCAATGCAAAGTCACTTGTTGGTTTCTTTTTTATTTGGGTGGATCTATCTATGTTGACCTTGGTTGGTTTCTAGTATAGTTCTCTCCATATTAGACTTGTTAACAAACACTACAATCTCGCAATGTTTGAGAGATTTTTTGTAAAACCAAAACCAAGTCTATCCCTAGTACTTGGGAATAGTTGTAATGAGTTGGTCAATCGTTGTGAAATTGCAACGACTTGAACTGTAAATACAACAGAGGATGGCTTAAAATTTTTGAGTCGAAAAATCCATGTTAACATGGTATCTAGAGCCTATGTTACTCGGCCTCAAACAGCTACCACTCGCACTACCTCTCGCCGGCCTCGACTGAGCTCCTACTTGAGGATCGACCTCACTGCTCCTGCTCGACAATCGTGTACGCAGCATTGTCGCCACCCAACTACCGTCCTCGACCATCTTTGACCCATCCCAAACCCCCATGCCACTTGACCACATACCTCTGCTCCTCCCGATGTCGTCCTCATGCATCCACCAAGCCGATCCTCCCCACGATCACCGGAAACCCTCAACCGCTCACCGCATCGCTGCTCCCTCTTGCCCCCCTCCTCCCAACGCCACCTACATCTGATCGAGAACCCTAACACCCAAACCCAAAATACCTTATATACTCCCCACATAACCCGACCCACCCAAAATGCCACACTCATCAAATCTGAATAGCCGCCCCACCCGACCTGCCAACGCCCCACCTAGTCCCCTCCCTCCTCCAACGCCTAACATCCTCCCATCTTCCTCGACTTTCCCTCCCAACTAACTTGTCGACGCACCCTCACAACCCCAATCCAAGATGGTACACCTCACCAACACTGTCATCCACGCACGACCAACAACAACTCGCCATGCCTCGTCTTAACCAACTCCGCGTATCTCATCTACTCGACCCCGTCTCCTGCCTCAATGACCTCTCCCTTGCCCTCCACATCCCCAGCAGCATTTCAGACCCATCCCCAACTCCCCTTAGATTTCAAAAGAGCTCCCTTCTTCTATCTAACAGCTATTCCAAAGGAGATATACAATCCACCACCAGACCTGTCGGAGCTCGCCAGATCTCCACCACCAATAGCCATCTACGTTAACTTTGCACATCGACTCACCACTCCATACATGGCTGCTCGACTACTTCCAGCGAATTGTCCCATTTGTCTCGAGTGTTCTCATCCTTGAATAGGTTGTGTTACATCTGTAGGGGCTCCATATACTCAACCTCACTATATGCCTCGCTCTACAAGATGCCCCTCATCACACATCACTCCTCGTCGCTTTCAGACAACAAGGGTTTTTCGTTCTTGCTACCATCTACTTCAGCAACTTCCTACAGATTTAGTTGGCTCCTTCTAGAATGGCCTCCTCTATAGCAAACTCGGTGACCTCTCCATCCACCACAATAGGTGTCCATCATTTCCTCTTCTTAAAGTTGAGTGCCACCAATTATCTTCTGTGGAAGACTCACCTCTTGCCATTACTTCGGTCACATGGCCTTATTGGCCTCATCGAGGGAAATGATATTTGTCCCCCAGTCTCAACAGCTGGCTCCTCCTCCACTAACACCTCTGCAACCGCAACCACAAATGATTTAGTAGCCCAGGCATGGCATGCCCGAGATCAGATGACACTCAACTGGCTCGTTGCATCCCTCTCTGAAGAAGTCCTTCCTACGGTCGTTGGACTTAACACAAGTAATGATGTCTGGGATGCTCTCAAGGAACCATATGGAGCTCCTTCACATACAAGAATCCTTCAGCTACGTATGCAGCTCCAGGCACTCAAGAAAGGAGAGGGCAACATTCCCACCTTCCTGTGAAAAGCTAAGTATC
This sequence comes from Thalassia testudinum, assembly GCA_037157565.1. Lineage (NCBI taxonomy): Eukaryota > Viridiplantae > Streptophyta > Magnoliopsida > Alismatales > Hydrocharitaceae > Thalassia > Thalassia testudinum. Next base: position 71,293,894 of record JAZHRO010000059.1, on the reverse strand, counting down.
TGTCAGACGAGCTCTCTGCTGCAGGTTAGAAAATTGATCTAGCTGAATTTAATGCTATCATCTTTCAAAACTTGGGTAGTGATTACAGTGATATAGTAGCCGCCCTCGCTACTCGACCAACAGCTGTCAGTTATGCCAAGTTACAAAGTATTCTCATCGCAGATGAAATCCGTCTCCAACAAAACTGCACACTAGTTAGTGAACTTGCCCCAACTGCTAACACTACTCAATTCCACACCAATCAGCGAGCCCCCCTACGTCTCTCAATGAAGAGGTCAAGGGTGTGGTCGTTACAATAATAACAGGCATTCCCCCTTTCCTATATGCAAGGTAGCAGGCCACAGTCCTTATAAATGCTTTCATCGGAAACAACCTCGAGGAAGAGTCCAGTCATCACAAGCCAACCTCATGGAAACCTCTCCTCTAATTTCGACTCATGAAAACCGGTATGCTAATAGCAAAGCATCACATCACATTACCAACAATACTTAGAACCTTTCTAATTTTGAGCCTTATAAAGGATTTGAAAGTGTTAATGTCGGCAACGGTCAAGGTATGAGAATCACTACATTGGTTCTAAGGAACTTTCTTATCCTACTCACTCCTCCCTCAAAAATGTTCTCTGTACCCCAAAAGCCTCAAAATCCTTACTTTCAGTATATCAATTCTGTAAGGATAACACTTGTTCGATTGAGTTTACTAACAATCTATTCTTTATTAAGGATTGTCGCATGTCTCGGATTCTTCTCCAGGGAATCAATGATGGTGGACTCTATCGTTTGCCCCAACGCTCTTCATCTTTTTCCATTCCACCATCTGCCTTTGTGGTGGTTCGTGACTCCTACCGCCTTTGGCACAATGGGGCATCCTCAGCCTAAGGCCGTGAACAACATTTTGCGGAGTCTTGGTCTTCAATATATTCCTTCATCTTCTAATAATCGTTCGTCATGCATGTTGGGAAAACCCACTCGAGTTGACCTACCTGTTACATTCACACGTAATACTACACCCTTTCAGTTAACCTTTAGTGATGTTTGGGGTCTTGCACCATACAGTTCTAAATTTGGTTATAAATATTGTCTTATTCCTTAACAATTTCTCCAAGTATGTGTGGCTTTATCCTTTGAAAACCAAAAGTGAAGTTGCATCTGTCTTTATTAACTTCTATAACATGGTTACATGTCAGTTCAACACAACAATTAAGAATTTTCAGTTTGATGGAGGTGGAGAATATCAAGCTCTTAAAGCATTCTTTAAAAAAAAGGGAATCATTCATCGAATTTCTTGCCCCCATATCCATGAACAAGACGGTGCTGCTAAAAGAAAAATTCGACACATTGTAGATATTGGTCTTACACTTCTGGCACATGCATCACTGCCACACACCTTTTGGCATTTTACCTTTATATCTCATTAACAAGCTACCAACCACCACCTTAAATAACCAAATTCTTTATTTCTGTCTTTACAAAACAAATCCAAATTATAGTTTTCTTCGCACCTTTGGCTGTACTGTCCACCTACTACTACGGCCATATCAAGCACATAAATTCTCCTACCGAACAACAAAATGTGTGCTACTTGGTTATGCTTCCAGTCACCATGGGTACCTATGCTATGATATCTCCACCAGTAAACTATATATTGCTTGCCATATTTGGTTTGATGAAACCACTTTTCCCTATAAAGAAGTCTCTATCCTTGGTCCTCCACCACCATCCACTACTGCATGGCTAGTTGTCCTTGTTCCTACTTCACCAAATATTGACTCCACCTCTCCATCACCAAACACACCAACAGAAAATTCTCCTCCTACCTTACCATTGCCCTCATCACAAGCTTAACATCAACTTCGTCCACGAAAGCGAATTAACTACCACAAGTTAGTTGGATTAAACAGACCCTCTAGACATCCTTTTCCTAAAGCTCTAATGGCATTTGTCGAGGAGATAGAACGAACATCCTACACTCAAGCTGCTAAAAACCCAAACTAGAGATCAGCAATGACTGCAAAATACAATGCTCTGCAGGATAATCAAACTTGGACACTTGTTCCTAGACAACCTAATATGAATGTCATTGGGTGCAAATGGATTTTTCGCTTAAAGCTAACTCTGAGTGGAAAGATTGATAGGTACAAAGCACGTTTGGTCGCAAAAGGATATAATCAACAAGAAGGTTTGGATTACAATGAGATATTTAGTCCTGTTATCAAGCCAACTACAATTAGATCGATCTTATCTCTTGCAGTATCTAACCACTGGGACGTACATCAAATTGATGTTAGTAATGCATTTCTCAATGGCTTCCTTAATGAAACTATTTATATGTCTCAACCAATAGGTTTCTCTAACACTGACAAGCCAAATCATGTCTGCAAACTGCAACAATCCTTATATGACCTCAAGCAAGCACCCCAAGCTTAGTTCAGCTACCTAAGTCAATTCCTTCAGGAAATAGGTTTTCACTCCTCTAAACAAATACTTCACTATTTGTTTGGAAAACAACTACTGAAATCGTCTATGTACTTGTCTATGTTGATGATATTCTAATTACTAGGAATTTCACCAAAAAGATATCATGGCTCATAAACACACTAACAAAGGAGTTTCGCATTCGGGATCTTGGAAAATTGCATTACTTTCTTGGAATAGAAACCAAATTTCATAACAATGGTCCTCTTCTCTTTCAATAAAAATATATCTTCAATGTGTTACAGAAAACCAACATGTTAAAATGCAAACCTATTTAAATACCTATGGCTACTACAACAACTTTAACCTCCATTGGCATGAAATTTGAGGACCCTATGCTATATTGAGAAATCACTGACGCACTTCAGTATCCACTCCTTACTCGACCAAACATGTCCTTCATAGTCAACAAAACATGTCAGTTTATGAGTAATCTTTCCATTAACCATTGGAAGCACGTCAAACGCATGCTACAATACCTGAAAAACTCATCATCTTAAAAAAAAAGGGCATTGATTTCTGTATGCTAAACATAACTCCCCGCTACTTTTTCTTTTTTCTGCTGCGGTTCCCCTTTTTCAATGAGAAATGATAATGCAACTAAGATCTCAACAAAGATGTACGTGCCTGCCAACCATCGGTGAGATCTCTGGTAAGATCCCATGTACCTTTACCATTACTCTTTTTTTACAAGGAGAAGGGCATGCTAACGCCAACCCGTACCTCCCTATCTTATAAGAAGCCCACCCATCTCAGGCGCTCTCTCTCTCTCTCTCCCCCCACATCGATGATTGCGAGGATAAGGTCGCAGTCGTAAGATTATGAACGCGCAGGAGATGCATCTATTGGAGCAAAAGAGGCCCTTAGATTGTAAAATTTCTACCCTGAACTGCTGTATCTGAAGATGCTTCAGCCCATTAAGGAGGAATTCGCACGTGAACACAACTCATAACTTACCGCATGCCTCGACAAGGGATATAAATATTTGAGCTCGAATTTTATGGATTATCCAACATAAATAATTTTTTTTTAAAAGAAGGTGAAGTACCTGGAGCCTGTAGATGGCGAGAAATTCAGAGGATCCCTGACGAGATGTATCCAAATTATGGGTCCATTTCCGATGACCATAAAATCCAATGCGTGTAAAAGGAAAGATATTTCGCCGGCTACGACTTTGACTCACATCGCCACAAGATCCTCACATTAACATCAAACACTTGCATGTGATCAAGTTTGAGCGTACAAAATCCAACTATAGTTAGCAAGGAAACGTGAAGAGCAACCAACACAAATTCAAATTCCAACGAGAATATCACTAACCCCCATTTACAAGTACAGAGAAGCAAAAAAGAAGCCCCAACGTCGTGATTTAAACAAAAACAACACCGGGGCCATTCTGATCCATCAGGCCGAACCGCGTGGGCCTACTCGCCGGGAACCTCAACCTCCTCCCACCACCATCGTCGTTTCTCTTAGGACTAATCATCTTCATCAGCAGATCCCTCGCGCATTTCTCCGTCGCCTTCGCTCCGCCAATGGCCTTCGCGTCGGTGCCCGTCGTCGTCGTCGTCGTTGCCACGGACGGCCGAGACGACGGCCTCCGGTGCAGCTTGCACCGGAAGGATCCCGGATGCGTGGTGGGGGAGCAGAGGCAAGTTCGGCGGGAGGAAGGGGCGGGAGAAGAAGAAGCCATGGATCGGTGATTGCAACGGAGGATTTGTTGGGGTTGAGTTGTGTGGGGAGGTGGCGATAGTGGAAGTCCACATTGAAGCTGTCTGTCATCAACCTTTTCTAGGGGGATCCCATGGAAAAAACAAGGTGCCGTGCTTCTCTCTTTCAGATAGCTGTGGTTAGTAGTCGGTGGGTGGTGGCAAGTTGAATTTTTCTTTAAGAGCTCGTCGTTATCTATCATTCTCTCCTTCAAGGGATGAGGTCGGGTGGTTTTGGAAGAATAGTTAACCATTTGTGTAATCTGTGTGCAGTTTAGGTTTATTAAATTTTGTATAGGTTATTTTGGGTTGCAAAATTTTTTTAGGAAAGCTTCAAGTACAATCTATTTATAAATATAGGGAATTAGAATAAGCAATGATATTTCGATAGTCAATTTTATGTATTTTGTTTTCTTGAAATAACGTGGTTTTAAAGACTTTCCTCATTTTAACATCTTTTTTTTTTTGCTGGTGAAGAGAGCACTCCAATCCATTTGTGCACTCGTTACCGCATATGCACACAACTTAACACATAAGTCAATCTATTTCGCACGTTCGAAACGCACAAGTCAATGCACAAGTAAGTTCCTCTAATGAATCCAATTCTCCTCAGCTCGGCAATCGAGAACTCCCACCTAAATCTGGATATGTCATCACACACTCTCACACGCTTGCACATTGCATAAGCACACACGTTTTCGTATCGCACATTATCTTTCCCTTTTTATATACGAATAAGTCGAAACACAAGCACCCATTTCCCTCCGTTCGACTGGTGGGTTGTCTCACTCATTCATGTAACATGTCGCTGCACATGCACAAGTCAGTGCATATCTACAAGTCACGTATTCTGTACGCATTAGTCAGTGCACCGATAGCTCGATCGTAATGGATCGCTTATTTTCCTTAATCAACAGATGCATATCGCACACCTTAAGCAACGTTCTTCTATTAATCCCTAATGGTCGTACTCGTAAATTATGTTGATGCAGCACACACCCTCACACATGTGACTGCACAGAACTCATCCCAAGTGGACCTCACACACTCCTAACCTCTATTGATTGTATGGATTGATTTCTAGCTATGCATATCGCAATTTGGTAATCAAATTCATTCTTTTTTCGTTGTATTCTAATAGCAGCTCCTTTGAAATGGAAGACAATCAACATGCTTTCATGAATGACGATCCCATCTACTGCACTTGCAATTATCTGGCAATGTTTAAGTTGGATGCCAGACAGTCTAATGATTGGTCATCCCATCTGCTCAGCTGCATTCACCTTGTTTGTTCAAATCGTTCAGAGGTATTTGTCTATATTCATTTCACCTTGCTTGCCATATTCGGAAATTATATATTCATTTCACTTGTAGAATGTCACAGATGTGACTTTAAAATTAGCATTTGGGGTCGATTTGTTCTCCCAGCGAGTTCCATGGGCGCACAACAATTGAGGTTGAAGGAATTTGTTCACTTTCTTCTGAATGAGGTGGAAAGACATAAGAATAGCATAAGAAAATTGGAAACCGACAATGATAAACTGAATATTAGTGTTTCAGTGAATAAGGCCATTATTGAAGATATGAAGGATGAGAAGAAAGATTTTTGTCGATATGTGAAGTGCTTGATTTCTATCATGATCATAGCTCTGGTCTGCAATGCTAAAGTAGATATATTAACAATCGCCATGTTTCTCCAGTGGGTTGCTTCCTTTCTATTATGTCCTATGCTGATTAGTATGAGTTTATGTCTGCCGTGCATTCTCCCTCATATTTAACTTTGTTTCCTAGTTACATCATTTTTTTGCATGTGGGTGTGGTATGTTATTTTCTTGCATGTGGATGTACCGTTTAGGATAAGAATATGGTGGACTTAGCTCATGCTCTATATGACACGTAATGATGGACACCTAACTCTATTATGGGTCATATTATCTTCAATCTTAAATATATGTTATCTTTTGCATTTGTTATTCTTGTCATTTTAATTTTTTTGAATCAAAGAAGAGACACCGTTTAATATTCCCCATTAAACACCGGATATATATGTCATTTCTCCTCTCGTGATTCAATATCCTTCTCCTGCTCTTAGGAAAGTGGTGATGTGTTGTCAATCAATCACGTACTCGGGTTATGTTAAATGTGCAAAATATGGCGCCATTGTATTAGGCCGTTGTGCAAAGTAGGGTATCATTGTAACTATTCAACTACCTTTTGCAGAATAGTATGGCCAACCCTTCCATGTTGACCAAATGCAACAAGAGGTCGGCCGTGCCCCCCCACCTCCCTTTGATTGGAAGACCTCGACAATTGCTGAGTACTCGTCGTCTTGCACATCCTCCTCAACACTCCGATCCAGTGGACATGGACTACCAGCCGAGGGGGTTCTCTGACAGTTAAACTTCTCTCCTCTCTTCTATATATTTCTTCCGTGGAATCGTTTTCTCCTTCTTCATCCGTTTGACGTTTCCTTTTTTTTTTATGGTTACCATTTATATAAACACGAATAAGCTTTTATTGTTTGCTTTTACGGTTTACGATTCCCAGAATTTGTTTCCCACATTTTTACCTATTTCTAGAATTGTACCGTTGCTTGAATATGGCTGGCTATTACTTGTGCTCTTTAATACTAATTCACTTGCATATTTTTAATGATTCTTTCTGGGCTCACAAGTAACCTATAAATATCTCCTTGGAAGAATCATCTTAATCTAATTTTTTAAAAACGAAAATCTCTCACATGCTGTTTACGTAATCATATTTGCTATGCCTTCCCACTAAGTTGTTAGATTTTCTCTTGAGAAACGTCACAAATTTTGTTTTCCATAGAAACCTTTAGTAGCATTATCAAATGTGTATATTTAATACTATCTCACCTTCTCTTTTGGGGAGAAACCATCAAACTCTTTAGATATACAACAACAAAATTCGTTATCAAACATTTGCAACACCCTCATTATAGTATACTTTTCCCTTCTAATTTTTCATGTGAAATAGATCTCACGTACAACTCAACCGTACCAGCATGGAACCGAAGGAAGTTCAACCGTGTAACCCTTCTCCATTTTTTATGCAATATTATTTCCATTATAAATGACATGTTATTGATTCAACTCTAAAGATAGGTCAAAGAGACGAAGACGTCTGATCGGAGATAATCTCTCTCCCTTTGTACAGAACAAGAGTGTTGCTGGTGAAACAAATAGGAAGGAAACTATCCCTGTCCAGTATCATTTTTGCATAATCATTCAGTGATTGTTATCTGTATTTAGTATATATTGTTGTTCTGAATAATATTTCCAATGTTAAATGACCACAATCTTAATTCTTCATGAAAAATAAAATTCATATTGAACTCCTACATTTTCCATGCACATTGATGGAATGAGGAAAAGCCCAAGACTAAAGACTGGTCAAGTTACAGCAACTCCACATACTTATCCACACCCAAACACAAACTGACCATTATCCCAGGAAAGGAGGTATTTTCGTATTTCAGGCAAATACATATGTCAAATAATGTTTAAATTCTTTCTAACAAATTCCCTCATAGGGCTAATAATGGTTCCTCAATTCAGAGATATACACACATTTGAGTCTAGATATGCGATTAGAGATTTCTTAGTGGAATATACCAATTTCTCGGATGCAGTAAAGATAAAGTTCAAAGAATCTCCATTTGGATATTTTGTGGACTACGAGTATCCCATTAAGGACCTCAAGCTATGCACACAGCTTGTGTCAACCTTCACTTATGAGACTCAAAGTTTTATGATTGGGAACGTTTAGGTTCCTTTCACCGCTGAACATGTTGCCCGAATCACCGGGTTACCACTTGACAGAGAGGACCTGGATCTTCGTTCTGACAACCATGTACGGAAGCACCCATTTCGAGTGAAGTACTTCAGCTCTAGACACCCAACCACAATTATGGGACGTAAATCACAACATGACCTGTAGAGTGTTTCATCAACTTATAGAGTTAATGACCAAGTTCGAATACTAATTCTCTTACTTTGTTGTTATTTCTTGTTTGTTCATGGTAGCCATGCCATCTACCCAAGGCTCTTTGAATATGTTGTAAAATTAGACAGGGTTGCCAATTACGCATGGGCTAAAGCCGTGCACCAGCTGTTATGTGAAGGGTTGCTTGAAATGAAGGACAAGATTGAGATGTCCTCCACTGGAAAGTCCCTAGGTTATTTGAAGGGTTGTTCGTCGTAACTAACTGTTAGTTTTCCAAAGTTTCTAACTAGTTAAATATTCAGCAGGTAGTAATGTTACATACTAGTTACAACTCTTATCATATTACACTTCAGGTTTGGTTCATGGAGGTGACCCTCATTTGTGACTATTGGTTTTCCGATAATCTAACGTTGGACATACACAAAAGTAGTGTCTAAATTTTCGGATGAGAGGGGGATTCTAATTTATGACCATACCGAATCAATGCTTAGGTTTAAATCATTCATGTTATATTCTATGGATGACAAGAAGAGTCAAGAACATGACCCACTTTCTGAAAGCTCCAACTCCCTTAACTCTACAAGTCAGTCTCCCCAGCTTATTACAAGGATCAATCACTTGACCTAGCTATTGAATCAGAAGGAGGAACTAAACAATAAGCTCATGCAAGATATGCATGACCTGACTAAAAAATTTGAGAGTATGCGTAATGCATATCTTTCATGCAAGAAGCAAATCTCTACTTCATCCCAGGTTTGCATTCTAAAATTATATAGTATGCATATTTCTTTGTCAATATGTTAGTAATATATTTTAATGTTACGCTCAAATGGCTAACCCAGCTCATGTCAATCCAAGCAGCACCTCTAGTTTCAATTATCATGTTGATGAAATCCAGCTAGGCCAACAGGTAGTTAAAGAGTTTTCTATTACTCAGAATCGTTGAGGATACTGTAGTCGATACTCAGCACATGTTTATACGTAATAACAATTTGGTGCTTACTTTACCCTTGTAGGCCAGTAAGCATAGCTCTGAACAAAGTTCACACCGTAAGGCAATGAAAATCATTCCTCTTACACCTCCCATTTTTTAGTTGTCCAAATTGGAATAAGAGAAGATGTAAATTGAATTGTATGATTTAAAGTAATAGCATACAAACAGCTGACCATGCTTTTAATGGCAAAATAATTTGGATAATTGCAGGAGCTACAACTTACTGATGATGATGAGAAGATGGTTGAATCCAATTATGACAACTCTAGAAGTAGGAAGAATGTCTCTGATGATATTGTATGTATTACTAATCATTAATAATTATTCCGTTGATCTTTACGTTGGCTTATCATATATTTTTTGAATTGAATGCAGCCAACGTTTAGATTACTGTCTACCCAAGACGAGGCCGTTGGACATGGAAAGAATCTTTCTCTGGTAAATTATCTATTCCTACGAACTTAGTAATTATCATTTTTTTTAAAGTACAGTGCAATCATCAATCAACATCATTAACTATTATACATTAGGATACGTGAATTGATTCACCTGAGAATTCTACACAAGGGAAGCAAATGATAGCAACCAATTCTGTAACCCCTCATCAAACAATTTTTTACTTAGTAGTCATATTTCCACCATCTATTTACGATTGTATCATTTTATATCTTGTCATGGTGTTGAATCCACAGTTTCAAGCATATGCTAGAAATGGTCGACAGGTTGTAGGATCGTTGGAAAGGAACATAAAGTTCATACCAAGAACCCAGGCTGTGACAAAGAAGATAAAGGAAGGGATTGTTATGAAGCATTTCAAGATGGTCACCGGTATTGACCGATTGCTGATTGATAGTGTACAAGATGAATCGTAGAGAACTCTCAGGAATCTTGTTCAGTTTGGCAAATCGGAAGATGATGTGTTATGGTACAAGTCTGGTATCAGTATATTTAGGAAGGACCTTTCTAAAATGCTTAAAACCGCTAGATTTGTGAGCAGCTCAGTTACGAATCTATCATCTGTAAGATATTGTTAATCCCCTACTACTTTTACCAATTGTAACAACCAATTTTAATTTAATATATGTACATAATTGATGCCCACCGGTCATTGCTCTTAAACACTAGTAATAGGAGTGGTAATCCTCTAAATGCGCACCTTCTCCAAAGCACAATTTCAATAGCTGTGACACAAATTCAGGACCAAACCTATTTTAGCATCATCAATGCTCACAAAGCCAGGGTTCAAACTTGTGACATTGTAGCAGTCCCACTTCATTCTTTTAAACATTGGCACTTGTTATTCCACTGCAATCGTGGGCATGTAATTCACTATAATAGTATGCGACATGCGTCACCTTCCCCCCCTTCGAATCAATTTGCTCGTCAGATGGTATTGAAGTCCTCTTTCAGTACTTTATGCAATTTTTTCATAAATGTTAGAACATCTAATATGTTCTTTTCAGGCTTCAAAGATTTAGTAATACCTTAATTCAGTTAGGCGTTCAACTGGCAAGAGTTGACAGTTTCTTGAAGATGTCTTTGCCCCACAACAAACGCCTGGAAGCAACAATTGTGGCATGCACATTAATCGCTGGTTGGAAATGTTGATGTGAGGGCACGATCTTTCTAAAGTTGGCCATGATTCTGAAATATACAAGTGACAAAGTCATTACATCCTAGCACTTCTGAAGTCAAAGTTTGCTTATATGGACAAGATTTGATTCACCTCTATATGGAAATGTTTGCTAATATCCGTTTCATGAATTTCTAGATACCAATTTCAGCTCTTATTTTGGTGGACTTAATTTTGTTTTAACTCTTCTTTTTGCTTCTGTTTCAATAGTACATGTATAATTATACTCTTAGTTTCTTTCCAGTTCAAGTTGTCTAGGTTGTTATGTATTGATGTAAATTTGACAAGTATATTGTGTTCCAAGGTTTGCTATATATCTATTGTGGATCTTTATCACAACATTGTTAATTTTTATCTTGGAAAAATAAAGGGTGTTTCGAAGCCCAACTCAATGCCTCTTGTACCTTATAGAAACCTTGCAGTGGCGCCTACTCGCATCCAATCCCATCCACACGTATATCAATTTCGCAACCATTTTCATCCACTCTACATGTGCAGTTTGGAACCTATTCATGTACACGTCTTAGCACACGTCACAACACATGTTGCTAGCACATTGAGAAATACCAATCACTCCTGCAGTGTGCACCTATCGAAGCACAGTTCATGGCATGAGTTGATCAATCACCATGTTTCCCTTCATGGCATCCTTGATGGATTTGTAATGGACTACTCGAGGGACTAAACCAACTAGTGATCCCTCTTGCTAGCCCATCGACCAGATCGAAACTTCAGGCACTCATGCTGAACAACGGCATATTTGTTTCAACTTCCTCAAACAATTAATCGGCCACTCTCTACGTTTATGCTGAACGAGAAGACATTAGCTTTGTCTTCTTTTTGGCCCTTGTAAACATCAACTAGATATATAGCATTTTACAAGGAAACATCAACAATTTGAACCTACTGTAATGTGAAGCACTCATTTGAATATAACTGAAACATAGAAGAATTTGGTACCTTTTATCCCCTTGAAGGAACCAAAATCATACAGTGCCAGGGAACCAACTTTAAAACAAGACAAATGAGCATTGCGACTATAAGGGAAATCCATGGATGCAGTGTAGTGTTGGTTAATTGTCCACAACCTCTATAACAATAGCCACTTGGGACCAGAAAGCCATGCAGATTCAACACAGTCACAGCAACATTGGCAAGACCACCCTCTGGTAGGTCCTTATGGAATCGAACACCAGGACACAGGCCTGGGCAGCCAAGTGCAAATCGAAATGGTTGGAGATTGTTGGTTGTTAATATTTTCATGTTCACTCTTTTATTAATTGGCTGACACCTCTTTTTTCTCTCGACGATGTCCTCATCATTCTCATGATCGGCAGTAACAACATAGATACCACCCACTTGTTGAACACCATCAATGATAATCTTGACAGCTTCATCGGCATCTTCCATCCAACAATAGTACGTTACATGTCGGCGTTGTGACCAACAATGCTCCATTTCACAAGTTCACGCGAACCTAATCAAACTTGCCACTAAGGATCTTGTATACCACTAGTGTGATGACACCCATCTACATTTGATTGTAGGTTTCGGGCCCTACGAGGAGGGGTGACGTAATAAAACGCGGAATTGAAATAATATCACAGAATAAACAAACACACAAAGTACACAAAGAATTTTTAGGTGGAAACCCAAACCGGGTGAAAACCACCACCTAACCCTCTCGAGTTAGGATTTTCCGATCAACCTAGTTGATCAAATCCACTAACCGAATCACTTTAAAACGAGGGTGATTCAACCTCAGTACAACCACGCTACAAGTACGAGGGTAGCGTTCCTCAACCCCTTCTCTCCATGAGAAGGATTTTATCCCACGAAGGAGACGGAAATTCGCAAAGCGAATACCCAACCAAAAGACAAAGATAAAATAAACAACAAACCTATAGAGCCAACAAAGTAATAAACCTAAGCTTCTATAGGAATTAGGAAACTCCCCTTTGCAAGGAGTGCGTCGACGATGACGCGGGTGCGTAAGCCACGCAACGGCGCACTGTCGCTCGTGAACAACGGCGGGAGAGCGGGTGCGCGAAGGCTTAATGCTCTCAAGGGAATGGAGCTTGAGCTTGGCGAGCAAGAGCTAGCTAGGACACAAGAGAGTGGAACTATGTTGCTTAAGTGTGTCTTGTGTTTCTCTTAGTGTATCATGTGTCTCTAAGTGTGTAAAGGCTCCCCTCTATTTACAGAGGCCTTAGGAAGGCTTTCGAAGGCTTAGGAAAGGTTCTATAGCCGTTGGGAACAAAGTCCTAGAGAATCAGGCCGAAATCAAGACAATGATTACATTTGACAGGGTTATCAGACGTCTAACTCTTGCATCAGATGTCTGGAAGGCCACTTTAAGACGTCTGATTCCAAGGTCAGACGTCTGATTCTATGCGGGTTTCCTCCTGACTTGAATCAGATCTAAACAGGGTTTTTGTGCAAGTCCATCAGACGACATACAGGACGTCTGGAACTATGTCTGGACGTCTGGAAACCTACTTCTATTGTGGGAATTGATTTCCAAACGTTACAACGGCTAGAAAATCTCTGAGAAGAGATTTTGGGTCAGCCGAGGCAAAACGGTCATTTATCAGACGTCTGGACAGTCCTATGGACGTCTGATAAGGCTCTAACGGTCATATTCTTGAGTGTTTGCTAAGCCAGCCAACGGTCCACTAATTGGACATCAGGCAAAGTCATCAAACGTCTCCTAAGACGTCTGGTCTAAGGTCTGGACGTCTGATTTCATCAGACAGAACTAAGTATGTCCAGCCTAACAGTTATCAGACGTCTGAAACAACAGTCAGACGTCTTAAAATACTTTATCAGACGTCTGATTTGGGAATTAGACGTCTGGAAGTGCTGTTTGAACCCTATATTGGTTTTCTAAGTATTCTACAGAAAACCTAAGTATCCTAGGGTTGTGCCGATGTTCCTAGGACTATTGTTAGGGTTCTTTGAGGCTCTTTAACATAATTTTCTAAGGAAAATAAAAAGAGCAAGAAAATAAAGACAAGAGATACAAGAAAGGATTAAAAAGAATCTATCCTATTCTTCTTGTCTTCTATCTTCAATCTGTCGCTCCACGCGAACCTCCTCTGTTTTCCGTCAAGCTCCTCCAATCCGTCCTGGATGCGAGCTCGAACTCCGTCTAAACACGTCCACATTTGCAATTGACCTGAAATCTAGGACTCAAATTGCAAATGTTAAATAACACGTGTTTTGTTATCATCAAAACAAATGATCGTGGTGCTCTAGCACCAACATTGATGACATCGCAGAAATTCTCATATAGGTCCACTGTTACATACATCCTACCACCACTAGATGCAATCCGAACATCAATACCATTCTCACATAACTTTTCAAGGTCCTTCTCAAGAGTTTCTAGAAAACCAATGATGAGTTCTCTCTCAACATAGTTAATTAAGTTAATTTTGCTTAATTAAGTATAGAAGAAAGTAACTTAGGTTAACTCGAATTTATGCCGGTTGAGTAGTATAGGATCAAGTTAATCTAATATTTTAGATTTTATTACTTTTAACTGGTTGAGTCCAAGTCGTTCGCTGGGAGATATATATTATTTTAAATTCAAAAATTAATTCAAAACAATTTATAGGAGGTTTAATTATGTTAATTTTAATAGCATGAATTTTGCAAAATGATTTAAATTTAAGAAATATGTAAAATTCCATATGAAAACGTATTTACTCAAATGATCTACTTTATTAGCAAGTGAACATGTTCATTTCCAATTTATTTCAAATAAATTAAGGCAATAAAGAGTTCTTCTAATTACAACATGCCTTATTACAACATTTAAAAGTAAAAAGAAATTGAAATTAATACAAGAAAAATAATTTCTTTTCTTTATTTCTTCAGCCTCTCTCTCTTTTTTTTCTTTCTTTCTTTCTCTCTCTCTCTTTCTTTTTTTTTTCTTCCTTTTATTTCTCTTTATCTTTTCCCTTTATTCATTCTTATATTTTCGAGCTCTTTTCTTTATTGTTCTGCCTTCCTTCTTTCCTTAGCGCCTGCTTAGCCTTGGCTTTACCTCTTCGAGTTCTTCCTCTTCTTCTTTTCCTTTCCTTTCCTTCCTTAGCTCTTTCTTCTTCTTCTTTTCCTTAACCTTCTTTCCTTACCCATTCTTTCCTTAGTGTTTTTCCTTCAACACTTAGCCTTCAGCTCCTTTCGAACCTTTCTTCTGAACTTAGCCTTCTAAGCCTTGGCCTTCAACACTTCTTCTTTCTGAACTGAACTAGGTTTTTCTCTTCAACCAAAAATTGGT
This sequence comes from Thalassia testudinum, assembly GCA_037157565.1. Lineage (NCBI taxonomy): Eukaryota > Viridiplantae > Streptophyta > Magnoliopsida > Alismatales > Hydrocharitaceae > Thalassia > Thalassia testudinum. Next base: position 71,278,833 of record JAZHRO010000059.1, on the reverse strand, counting down.
TTTTAGTTTGCAGCTCAGGCTTTTCATGGATACGCAGCACCCTTTGCAGGGTGGGACCAGACCCTAATAGGTCCTCGCCTGGTTCATTATAGTTCGATTTATTTCCAATTCAAGTTTCTCGAGCCAAACCGGCTTAATGCCTCCCAGGCCTCACCCTCCCAGGGCCACACATCCGCACGCCCACACAAGCGCACACTCGCAGGCATACACGCGCTCACACACACACACACACATGCTCAATGTCTGTTCGTATCCGAGCGCCGAGTGCTAACGACTGAAATGCGTAGTTAACAAATACCTTTTATACTAAGGCGGCCGATGGTGGTTTCTCAATGTGGGACTATAGTTCTCCCTTCCAGATCCAACTTCAAATGGGGATAACTCCTAGCTTAGAGCTCCAAATCAAGCAAACAAAAGCTTGTTGGAAAGCTCTTGAGTTGCTCTATAGGATTATAGTGTCAATTTAATGTTAAGGGGAAGATTCCCTCTTCGATTTTAAGGGCGAAGTTATAGGTTTTCTACGGGTACTAATAGCCTGGAAATGGAATTCATGATATAAAGTCCATAGAATGGACTTTCCTCTCTCAGTTAAGGCTCTAAATGGTTTCTAAAGGTAATTCCGCAGCTTCAGATGTGGGTTTTGAACTCTTAAAGGCTTCAGGAAATGCAGAGAAGCTCAAAGCTTCTTTGAAAGGTTTCAGGGAATGAAAACAAACTTAAGAAAAACCTAATAGACAGCTAAAATCATTTTCAATCGATTGGAACAGCTTCTGGAGGTTGTTATCAACTCATCTGGGCAGAAATCGCAATTAAAACTCAATAAAAATCCACTGCCAACAATTTGGGTTCAAAAACAACCCAAATTGTCAGTAATTGAAATCTAAATGAATTACTTACCTGTGCTCATCCAATTCACTTTAAAATCGTTCATAAACATCTTAGAGTCAATTAAAACTCATTAAATCATCAAATTGAGTCCAGAACCAAGGCATCAAGCTTGGGTTTGACTGTAAGGCTTCAAATTTTGACTTTCTGTTCTAAGCCTTTTCTCAAGAAATTAACATCTAAAATAGCATCTTCCCAACCCCAAGAACTTGCTCAAACCCTTAGACGGATGTTTGGACTTAGGAATCTAGGGTTTCAGGCTCGTCGCCTGAACTCAAAACGTGGTCTGTTCGTCAGAGTAATCAGGAGGTTGTTACAAAGATTTGAGCACAGAATTAACTTTAGTGCATTGCATTGAAGCTTCTAAATTCATTAAATGCATCTTTAAGCTTTCTGATAGACTTCTCCAACTCCGTCGGAGTTGGAAAAGACAAACTTCTAACTACAGCTCCAAATGTTAAAACTTCAAATAAATGATCTCAGAACAATCAGAAAACCTCAATTAGTCATTCTGGAGCTTCTTATCAAATTCTATAGGCTGAAGAACAAATTTGACTCGCCAGAGCTTGCCGGAGCTTGTGTGAGTCCAGTAAAAGTGCATTTTATGTACAAAAATAGAAATCGTGCCATTTATGACTTAAAAAGATTCCTGAAGTCACAAGGAACCTCAGGATCACATTAATTTCTTCATTTACTCATTAGAATTAAGATTTACCAGTGAATTCATTTTGTATGAAATCTAAGTTGGTGGAGGCTCAGGACTTGATCTCCCACTCAATTGAGTGTCAAGGCAAGTCAAAGAGTGATTGCGATCATAAATATATAGTTAATTTAAGGTTTTAACTACTCCTGAGCCACCATTGAAAGCGAGCTCAGGAGCTTAAATCGAATTAGGCATTTACATTATATGTGGTATTTAATCTAATTATAGTGATGATTAGGATCCTTTAGTGATGAATAGGTGATGGAGGATCCAATGGAGGTGGAATTAGGTCAACTACTGCTGCCATGGACAACAGAACTAGTTGATGGAGGTGGAAATAAATTAGGCGAATTGATGATCAAATTAGGAATTAATTGTGATAGAAGTGATCGTGGAAGATAGAGGAAGATGATCAGTGGTATAAAAAGATAAAATTAAGGCTCTAGCAAGCTCAAGGAGCTCGCCGGTGTCGAGGAAGTTGAAATCAAAAATATGACATTACGACTAACTACCTACTTAACTAACTAACTAAACTATCCTACTCCTACTCCTATCCTACTGTTACCTGGACGAAGGGGTCAGAAGAACTCCGTCGATGGCTCATGACGGAGGAGTGAAATCGGAGGGTAGTTGGAAGATCTCCGGTGGCGATTGTGAGGTGAAGCAGAGGATCTCCTTAGTCAACGCCTATGTTCAGAGACGTGGCTGACCTCGACGGAGTTCCAAAGCCAATTAAGGTGGACGGAGGAAGTCGGATTATGTGGTGGAAAGTTGCCGGAGTTGTGGAGGGAATAGCCTATCAGGTTGGCTGTAGTGTAGAAGAGGGAAGGGAGCCAACTTGGAAGAAATTAGGGGGGTCAAGGGGTATTTATAGTCGACGGCGACGAAGAAGGAGGTGGAATCTAGATGCGATTGAGGCTAGGAGGAGGATAACCACCAGCGTCTTCTCCGACGACAGTGAAGTTATCTCCAACCCTAAATTAGGATAAAAGTGTCATATAGACCGATGGATGAAGATGGGATTGTGAGCGCAAGCTCCAAGAGCTTGGAGAAGAAGATTTGACGTTAGATGGGCCGTGATTGTGCGGTCGCTGCATGATGTAAACATATTTACAGTACTTAAAATGTCTATTTATGCATGTCCTTAAGCATAGGATTGCATTTCATGATATAAATATTGCATTACATGCATCATCTTGCATTTGGAGTAGTTTGAATAAAACAAAGGTTAATTATCTCCTTTTATGTGCTTGGACAAGGCAAACATTTTATCGGGGCCTCGAATCAAAGATCCAACCGTATGGATGTGATCAAGGTGAAGATTGGAGCTCAACGACTCCAAGATCGCCCTAATAAGGCATCCGTAGCATCAGATAGTGACCTGGGAATCCTAGAAGATCAAGGGCCAGGATGGTGTAAATCCGCACTTCAGATGATAAATCCAACCGCACGGATGAATTCGGATCGACGATTGCAGCCCAACGACACAAAAATCGAGTTAATCCAACATCCGTGGCACCATCTACAACTTCCAGGAGATCAGACGGCTGCGCGCGCCCGATAGCGTCCACGCGCAATTGACGCGCGGGCAGACGCGCGATTGCACGCGGGCGGACATGCGATCGCACGCAGGCGGGCGCGCAACGCAGCCGGCGGAGACGCATCTTAAGCCGTCCATCTTCCAATCGGACGGCTGAAGAGCGACGAACGTGCGCAAGCCGTTGAGCGTGCGAGCAGGCGAGGAGGCGCGCGCAAGCCGCCCACGAGGTCCACGTTGAGGGCTTTAGTGACGGATTTATCCATCACTAAAGACCCCTCTTTTATTATTTTGAAGTTGTAATGTCCATTTTGCCCACACTCCTTGCAACTATAAGAGGAGACCCCCTCCATACGAAATTCTCATCCCTTCTTTCTCCTCTCTACCCCTCCAAAGCTCAAGAGAAGCTTGTCGCACACCCGGGATGCTTCTCGCGAGATACAGTCCAATTTTCGTTCCCCTTCAGAAGTGGATCCCGCGACAACGACGGCGTGCTGCTCCGTTCCCATTATTCTGCTTCGTCCTCCTTCGTCCTGCTTCGTTCTCCTTCGTCCAGGCGTCGTCCCGTCCGGCTCGTCCTCCAAGCAATCGTCGAGGAGGATAACTTCTCTCTCCCATTCTTATTTACAGCTTTTCTAGTGTAGAATTTTCGTGCTTTATAGTGTAATTGATTTTCCGCTTTCTAGTGTAACTTTTATTTAGTTTGATTATATAAATAATTGGAATATTGAATGCATGTTCTCTTTCTCTCTCTCTCTCGCTCTCTCTCTCTCTCTCTTTTAGTCTGATAGCTCCATTGTAAATATATCACCTTGCTTATCAAAAAAAAATCCTAAAAAAATATAATTGCGAATATAGATCAATGTAACCTTCCTGTGTTCGACTCGGAATTCTTTTCGGTATAAATTTTATTTGTTGAATACGAATTCTTCGCTTTCGAACTACAACGACAGGTTTTCCAAAACCAAACACGTAAGCGTAGCGATTCGCAAAATGTTCAACATTTTGGCACCGTTGCCGGGGACGCAACGATTTCCGATCTTTCCTTCGCATTTCTTACACTTTATTTGTTTTTCTAACTAGCTTTCGCTTGTGTCTATTGTTTTGCAGAGACCTCCATCAAGGAATCAACAAGTGGTAGACTGGAGTAAAGTGTAGTTGAAGACAACTGTAAGTGCTCCCCCATTCTTTCCCCCTCCATAGATTCCATTCGCCACATTAAATCCAAATCCCAATTAACGTAGGTGTTTGCATAAATCCTAGGAATAGTTTGGTTGTTTGGATTTTCACTCACATTCATTCCACCCTCATTCATAAAAAATAACAAAAAGATAATCTTGTGGGGTAATTTTCAACAAACACACAACACACACCCACATTCAAGGCACTTGATTAACTTGATTTGTTTTCTACTCAACCGGGTTCTGATCTGTGGAACCGGTACACACAAAGCAACATATAATAGAGTAGAAATCATTCTAGGTTAATCATCTTTGAGTGCCTAACTTAGTGGTGCATTTGTGGCCAATTGTTTGAGTTGTTTGGGCAGCACCACTTTATTTTAAAACCAACTCATCAAGTAGCTCCTCCTTAGGGTTTTCAATCTAGGTATATTCCAGGCACTCCACTTTCTTTCTGATTTTAAAGGAAAACAATCTTCACCCGTGTTTTATAACTTGGTTTGCCTAGAAACTTGATTGCAATTCACCTAATTTGAAACCCTAAAAGCTACTTAAGCAAGATTTGAACACTAAAATTCACGCATTATCAATAATCTTGCTCGAAAACCCTGGTTATGCACGCACTTACACAAATCTCAATCAATCATTAAGGGCACAACCTATTGTAAGTGCCCATCACATTCCATAAGCACCACAATCCCAGGCCTTAATAAAATTGAGTAGACGTTGGCCTTAAGGTTTGATTCACTCTTCACGGCCAGGTCTGAGATTATTTTTTATTAACCTACTTATGCTGATTAATCTGATGTCTAGCTAGGGGAGTAGCGTCAAACGACCGCGGCTGGGAGGTACAATAGGAACCGGAGGCGAAAGCCAAAGGAAGAACCTTCTCCCCAGTCCCTCCTTCTAACTACTTGGATTAAACAGACGTAAGTAGAGTAAATCACTTACAGTCTTAAGGCTGGTTTTGGGAGTCAGTAGATCCTTAGGCTACCCCACTTAAGGACAGCCTTGTTTTGTTGTGCTACAGGGTCCCTATTCCCAATCCTTCCGACCTTCTCCTACTTTATGCTGGGAAGACGGTCATTGAATCCCTGATTGGAAGGACCGTTAGAACATTCTAGGAAGTGCAAGTTAGATTTTGGTAAATTTGATCCCGTGGCTGAACAACAGCCTCCTCTACTTGAAAATCCACAGGAAGAATTTCGAAGGCAGATGGAACAAATGCAGAGAATGCTGGAATGGTTCCAGAGAATGCAGGGCACTCAGCCATTGAAGGATTTTTATGATCCTTCAAATTACGGGGAACGTCCCGGCATCCAGATTCTAGCCGGTGACGTAGAAATCAAGCCTCAGGTGTTAAGCATGATTAAACGTTATCATGGGCTTGGCTCCGAAGATCCGTTTCAGCACTTGGAAGATTTGACCACTTTGGTCCAGACCACCAAGGCTCGAAACGTTAACGAGGAAAAAATGATCATGAGGCTCTTCCCCCACTCTCTTAGGGATAAAGCCGTGCATTGGTATAGGACAATAGGAAGACCAATTACAACTTGGAATGAGTTGAAATCAGCCTTTCTGAAGAAATTCTACCTAGTCGATCGTACCAATGCTTTGAGACGGGCAATTACTACCTTTACTCAGTGGCCGGGGGAGCAGTTTCATGTGGCCTGGGAGCGATTCCAGGACTTATTGCGGAGGTGTCCACACCACGAGGTGCCGAAATGGCAACTCGTGCAGATCTTCTATCATGGGTTGAATGAGCAACTCAGAAATCATGTGGATGCTTCTTGCGGAGGCAATTTCCTCAATAAAGATGCAGATAGTGCACATGATTTATTTGAGGAAATGAGTAAGAATTCAATTAATCATGCCTCCATGGATACTTTTAACCGGTCCCAGCAACTCATATCAAATGTCAATGAAGTCCATGACTCTCATTCATTTGATATGGAATTGATTTGTAATAAACTTGATAAGGTGGACTTGGTTGCTAAAAGAATGGAAGAGTGGATGGCTGGCAATTCTATGAACAACTCTCAATCCACTCAATCTCAAAATTCGGGATTCCATTCCTCACGAGCTCCTTCTGGACGGGAGTTCGTGAATCAACTCGATGCGACTCAACCTATGAGTCAGCATTTTTCGGAACCCCATGGGTTCCCAACTGGGGCCGTTGATCCCAGTTTTTCTAATCCTTCCCTTTCTCTCTCCATCCTCACCCTATGAGGATGTCTGTGCTGTACAAAAGAATGTTAGATCCAACCCCTACTCGAATGCCTATAATTCAGGTTTGAGAAACCACCCTAACTTCTCTTGGAAAAATCCGAGGCAACAGACCCAATTCCGACCTGGCAACTATGCTCCGCAACGACCAATGGGTCAGGGTCAAGTATATACTCAGTTGCCGCCGAATGAGGTCAATCAGCCAGCTTGGAATGCCCGTTAACCCGCAGGGCAGGCTGATTTGAACCGTCAAATGGTAGAGATGCAAGGATCTATGCTCCAGCTCATGCAGCAAATGAAAAACTCGCTAGACAACTTGCAATCCGGGCTCATTGCTAACTCTCGTCAACCCGGATCTCTACCATCCCAACCCGTACCCAACCTGCAAAACATTATAAATTCGGGCAGTCAAGCCCAAGGGTACGGAAATCAGAGGGACCCGCACTCACATGCTCAGGTGGTTGAGCAGGGCTCCTCGTCTTCTTCTGCAAATCAACAATTCATGGTCAATCAAGCCCCTCCAATCTTTCCTAACCCTCCCCAAGACCCAAATTCTTACGCTTCTGCAAATTCTGTCACTTTGAGGAGTGGTAAGAAGACTCAGGATCCACAACCACACTATTTTGATCTTTTGAATCCTAAAGAATCTGAGGAGAGAGAGGAGAATTCCAAAGGAGAAATCATGGCTCAGGAACCTGATTAAAAAGATCTGACTCATGTTCCTTTTCCTGAAGCCTTAGTCAAAGCAAAGAAGAAGTCTGTTGATAGCAATGAGGAGCTTCTGAATTTATTTAAGAATGTTGAGATCAATATTCCGCTCCTTGATGCTATCAAGCACATACCAGCTTACGCAAAATTTTTAAAGGAATTATGTACACAAAAGCGTAAGTCGAGAGAATCTGTTCCGAGGAAGGTGGTACTCTCCGAGCAGGCTAGTTCTGTTATCCTGCACTACCTCCCTCAGAAAAAGAGAGATCCTGGTGCTCCTTTGATTTCTTGCGTTATCGGAGATTACACATTTGATAGAGCACTTTTGGATCTCGATGCATCCATCAACCTAATTCCGACTTCTCTTTATGAGAAGTTTGGTTTAGGTGAACTTCGATCAATTTCAGTAACACTACAATTAGCAAACCGTTTGATCACAAACCCGTGAGGCGTTATTGAAGATGTTATAGTTAAGGTCAAGGATTTCAATTTTCCTATATATTTCCTTGTCCTTGACATGGATGTACCAGATAATCTGAGGAACACGCCCATCATTCTGGGGCGTCCGTTCCTGGCTACTGCAAAGGCCAACATTAATTGTGAAAGCAGTAGCATGGAAATCGCCTTTGGGGACCAACGAATAAAATTGGATATTTTTAAGGCGATCAACAAATTTGAGGATTGTGGATTTATTGAGGAACTTGATGAGGATAATGTTAATATTGAAACTTTTTTGACAGTTTCTTCAATTGAAAGTTCCTCTTTGGTTGATGAATTTGACCCGCAACCCTCTGACCTGACATCTTCGAAAGAGATTACTGATTTTGTTCACTCAAAACCTCTTCCTCTTGTTGAATCTTCAGCATCTACCTTACCATCAATCATTACCTCACCCCAGCTTGAATTGAAACCATTGCCCAAGAATTTAAAATATCAATTTTTAGGATCACAGAATACGCTCCCTATGATTATTTGTGCTAAATTGACAAAGGAGCAAGAGATTAAATCGATTAAGGTCCTAGAGGAACATAAGGAGGCAATTGGTTGGACCATTATGACCTCAGGGGGATCGAGCCATCTTACTGTAATCATAGAATATTTTTGGAAGATGGATCCTACCCTTCTCGCCAGATGCAGAGGAGATTGAATCTAAGTATGCGAGAAGTGGTCAAAAAGGAAATCATCAAGTGGCTCGATGCAGGAATTATTTATTCAATCTCTAACAGTCCCTGGGTAAGTCCCGTTCAGATTGTTCCAAAGAAAGCCGGGATTACTGTTGTGACTAATGAGAGAGGAGAATCTGTCACAACTCGTTCAGCTTCCTCTTGGAGAGTTTGTATTGATTACAGGAAGCTGAACACAGCCACTAAAAAGGATCATTTTCCCCTGCCCTTCATTGATCAAATCTTGGAAAAATTAGCTGGGCAGAAGAACTTCTGTTTTCTTGATGGCTACTCGGGATACAACCAAGTTCCCATCCATCCCGAGGATCAGGAAAAAACTACTTTCACCTGTCCCTACGGAACCTTTGCTTTTCGTAGGATGCCTTTTGGGTTATGCAATGCACCTGCGACTTTTCAAAGGTGTATGCCAGCCATATTTTCCGACATGGTGGGAGAGTTTATGGAAGTCTTCATGGATGATTTCTCTGTTTCCGGAGAATCATTTGACTCTTGTTTGGCTAATTTGGAAATGATTCTTAAGCGATGTATCAAGACACGACTGGTCCTTAGCTAGGAAAAGAGTCATTTCATGACCCAAGAAGGCATCATTTTGGGTCATGTAATCTCTGAACGGGGAATTGAAGTAGATAAAGCTAAGGTTGATGCTATCGTTAAACTTCCTCCTCCCACATCTGTTAAACAAATCAGATCATTTCTTGGCCATGTGGGATTTTATCGAAGATTCATCAAGGATTTCTCGAAGGTTGCTCGTCCTTTGAGCAATCTTCTTACCAAAGAAACGCCGTTTGCTTTTGACGAATCATGCCGAAAGGCATTTGATTTTCTGAAAATGGTAGTCACCTGTGCTCCAACTTTGCAACCACCAATTTGGACAGCCCCATTTGAGATCATGATCGACGCTTCTGATTACGCGGTCAGGGCAGTCCTGGGATAGAAAATTGACCGAAAGCCCTCTGTTATTTACTACGCTAATAAAACTCTGGATGAAGCCCAGATGAATTACACTGTTACTGAAAAGAAATTACTAGCTGTAGTATTTGCGTTGGAAAAATTCAGGGCTTATCTCTTGGGGTCTCATGTTATTGTTTATACCGACCACTCGGCCTTAAGACATCTCTTGGCTAAAAAGGATGCTAAACCCCGACTTATTCGTTGGATTCTTCTTCTTCAAGAATTTGATCTTGAAATCAAGGATAAAGCCGGGGTGCAAAATGTGGTAGCGGATCATTTGTCGAGACTCCTAGGTGATTCTTCTTGTCCAAACATTCCGACTGCTGACACTTTTCCGGACGAAACCATTCTTACAGTTTTAGGTGTCCACACCCCATGGTTTGCTGACATTGTTAACTATTTGGCTGTTGGTCAAATCCCCCAGGATTGGACCAAGTAACAACGAGATAGACTCAAATCTGAGGCCAAATACTACTTTTGGGAGGACCCTGAACTGTATCGCATCGGCTCTGATCAGATTATTCGCCGATGCATACCGGAGAATGAATTCAACAGTATACTCGAGTTCTGCCATGCATCTGGGTGTGGTGGACATTTTTCCGGGAGAAAGACGGCTGCAAAAATCTTGCAATCTGGCTTCTATTGGCCGTCTTTATTCAAGGATGCCCAAGACTTCTCAAGGTCATGTTCTCGATGTCAGTCACTCGGGAACATAACTAGGAGAGACATGATGCCCCTAAACCTTATTGTTCCTGTAGAAATTTTCGATGTTTGGGGCATCGATTTCATGGGACCCTTCATCCCTTCATTTGGACATCAGTACATTCTTGTTGCTGTTGATTATGTGTCCAAATGGATTGAGGCAATTCCCACCCGAACCAATGACCACAAGGTGGTCATTAATTTTGTCAAGAAAAATATCTTCAGTAGGTTCGGGATTCCGAGGGCTGTCATCAGTGATGGTGGCACTCATTTTACTAATGCCCAATTCCGGAATTTATTGGCCAAATACGGGGTTAATCATCGAATTTCCACACCTTACCATCCTCAAACGAATGGACAAGTCGAGATCTCCAATCGAGAGATCAAGAAGAACATTCTGCAAAAAACGGTTAGGCCTGATCGCAAGGATTGGACTCAAAAGCTTGAGAATGCTCTTTGGGCCTACCGTACGGCATATAAAACGCCCATCGGCATGTCTCCATTCCGTTTGGTGTATGGAAAGGCGTGCCATCTACCCGTAGAGATTGAACACAGGGCATTCTGGGCAATCAAACAATGCAATTTAGATCTGAATCTAGCTGGAAAGACTAGGAAACTCCAACTATCTAAGTTGGAGGAGCTTAGAAATGATGTTTATGAGAATGCCAAGATCTACAAGGCTCGGACCAAAGCTCTACATGATCAATTGATTTCCCGCAAGAGCTTTGAGCCAAACCAAATGGTCTACCCGGCGGAGACGCATCTTAAGCCGTCCGATCTCGCGATCGGACTGCTGAAGAGCGACGAACGTGCGCAAGCCGTTGAGCGCGCGAGCAGGCGAGGAGGCGCGCGCGAGCCGCCCACGAGGTCCACGTTGAGGGCTTTAGTGACGGATTTATCCGTCACTAAAGACCCCTCTTTTATTATTTTGAAGTCGTAATGTCCATTTTGCCCACACTCCTTGCAACTATAAGAGGAGACCCCCTCTATACGAAATTCTCATCCCTTCTTTCTCCTCTCTACCCCTCCAAAGCTCAAGAGAAGCTTGTCGCACACCCGGGATGCTTCTCGCGAGATAAAGTCTAATTTTTGTTCCCCTTCGGAAGTGGATCCCGCGACGACGACGGCGTGCTGCTCCGTTCCCATTCTTCTGCTTCGTCCTCCTTCGTCCTGCTTCGTTCTCCTTCGTCCAGGCGTTGTCCCGTCCGGCTCGTCCTCCAAGCAATCGTCAAAGAGGATAACTTCTCTCTCCCATTCTTATTTACAGCTTTTCTAGTGTAGAATTTTCATGCTTTATAATGTAATTGATTTTTCGCTTTCTAGTGTAACTTTTATTTAGTTTGATTATATAAACAATTCGAATATTGAATGCATGTTCTCTCTCTCTTTCTTTTAGTCTGATAGCTCCATTGTAATTATATCGCCTTGCTTATCAAAAAAAAAAATCCGAAAAAAATATAATTGCGAATATAGATCAACGTAGCCCCCTGTATTCGACCCGGAATTCTTTTCGGTATAAATTTTATTTGTTGAACACGAATTCTTCGCTTTCGAACTACAACGACAGGTTTTCCAAAACCAAACATGTAAGCGTAGCAATTCGCAAAACGTTCAACACTGCACCTAAGGACCTATATGCAATAAATCCTAAGGACCTAAATAGAAAATAAGGACCCGAATGAAATGAAATATAAGGACTAGAATGTAAACTCAGGTTTTCAAGACTTATTTTAATTTAGATCTTTTTCAACTTCTTATATATGATCATAAATAAGGTAATTATTATATTTAGACCTTGAATTTACATTTTTTACCTTTTTAGATTAATTTAAATAATGTTACTTAAATTATTACATACTTAGGTATATATTATGCTTAAGTTAGTTAATGTATTAATTAGATGAATGATCAGTAATATTTCGAGTCCAATTATTAATTTGATTATTAATCATATTAATTGGATGATAAAATAGCATTTTAAACTTATTTTAAGGTCCTTTACTATATATCCCTTATTTAATAATTAATCCATATATTCACATATTCTTAGTTAATTAACTAGGAAGACTAGTTAATTAAGGGTAAGTAGAAATCATGATGAGCTTTTCATCATACCCCGAAGCTAAAGTTTTGCTATTTCCTAGCAAAATTGACTAAGAATATGATTATTTAAAGCACTTGGGTTTAAATTAATATAAATAAGAACCATGTAGAGGAAAGCTTAGGTTAGAAAAACTTTTAGATTTAATAGAGATAATTAATATACAGTGCGTTTTGTGAAAATTTTCTTATTTGAACTTATACTTATAACATTTTCAAAACACACTTAAAAACAATGTTGTTAACAAAAATTTCATTATAAATTAGAATTCTCAAAAATTTCTTATTCTTTGTAACTATTCTTGACCCAAACTTAGAATACAAAGTGTTTTAAGAAAATAAAACCTAAGAATTGGGAATTAAATTTTAACTCAAGAACTCAATAGACTTAAGTTAATCACTTGTTTATGATATTTGACTTTTATCAATATAAGTTTAAGCAAATTAACCAGATGTTCATTATTAATCAAACTTAGAGTAGTAAAACTCTAATCTACTAGCCTACAACATTAAGAACAACTTTTAGACCTAGGATTTTGTCAATTCTTCTCCTTTAGGTCTCAACTGCAAATCCGCAAAACCCGATTTTTTAGGCTTCATTGCCCAATACCAAGGTTCAGTAGCTATGATTTTAAAACATCTGTGCTTTGTGAAAAGAGTTGTCTTAAAGGCATCCAAAGTTGCAAAAATCCAGATCTTAAGACATCAACTTCCAATCCAGGTTATTCCAATTCAAGCCTTTGGCTTAGCCTTACTCAGGTTTGGTTGCTTTCTCCTCGCCAGTTTTCTATCCTGAGGTCAACACTTCTTGTGTATATCTCCTCGGTGGACCACTGGGTCTCTTATTCCTAATTTTTTTATCTCCATATTATTTTCAACTTTTTCTATAGGCTAGAACACCCATATGTAGCGAGATGTTCTTTTATTTAATGGAAGGAAGGGTAGCATCCATTTGTACTGAGATGCTTTATTTTTATGTGGAAAAATTGCATAAGTACCCATTTGTAACAAGGCACTTAACTGCAGGGTGTTTTATTTTATTTTATTTTTTTACTTTTTTCTCCTTCTTCTCATTTTTCTTACCAACATTATTCTCCAAATCCTTTTTCTAGGTGAGTGGAACATCCTTCACCCTTTCAAGAACCGCCCCGCGGAAATCCTTGGATTAAAGAGGATTCAGATTCGATCTCTTAACCTTTGTGTTTTCACGATCTCAGATGCCAATAAGACAATTCTATGTGTGTGAATTTAGATATTTAGGTTACTTAGCTCTCAAACCAGAGCTTGGACAACAAAGCCCTTCACTCTCAAGTTCTTTAAACTTTTTGTTTCCTCCTATAGGATCTGTCAAGACAAAATTTACCAAGTTTAGTTATATGTCTATAGCCTAAAAGACTTGTAAACTAAAATTCTACTAACTCTTCATTTAATTAACTCTAAATATCTGGCCTTTTACTTAACTTTATGATAAAATCAAGTTTTCAAATAGCAAAAGGATTAATTAATCTAATTGATTAAAAAGTTACAATTTAATCCCAAAACTTAAGTTTAAAACTTAATACACCTTAGTTTCTTAATTCAGGGTAAGAATAGAAAAACAAAGCTTAAAAGATTTAAAGATTCTAATTTAAATAAAATCTTGTTTAAATTTTTTTTTTAAAACATAAGTGTGTTTTTACAAAATGTTTTAAGTAAGAATCTAAATAAGAATTTAATGCTCTTAAATACTCTATATGTATTTTATGTATTTTTTAGTTTATGAACTAAAAGAAAAATTAAGCTCTTAATATAAATATATATATTTTTTCTTCTTTTCTTCTTTATTCTAGATGAATATACCCTCTTATTATTTTTATGAATTTCAATTTTCAGTTTTTTGTATTTATATATATTTTTTATGTTTATAAAATTTTCCAATTTTTATGAATTTTTTAAAACTTTTCAAATTTTTATGAAATTTTTTATTTTGAAGTTTTTATAATTTTTGTAATTTCTATTTTTTAACAAATTTCGTTGATATTTAATTTTTGTTTTTTTTTTTATATCTTTTATCTACACATACACTTCACACCTCCCCCAAGCCAAAGTTTTAGAATGTCCTCATTGTAAGAAAGGTGAAAAGATATTACACTTCATTTAATATAATGTGATGAAAGGAGACGGATAGGGGAGATCAAAGATCTCTGTGCGGACGATTTCAAGTCTGACTAAAGGTCAGAGTGATCAGTGGGACTAAATGAAGGTAATCAGTATAACATGAGGTGAAAAATCAGAGAAAGTGTATAAGAAACAAAAAGTAGAAAGTAGGAAACAGCTATGTATAAGATTGCTAAGTTTTACGCCTTCAGCTAGGCGTAAACCCTAGTAAAGAACTCCTAAAAAGAATAGGTATGTGGTAAAAACAAAGGAGTTATGGAGGAATTGATTCAAAAATAGAAAAATAGATTAAAACCACCTGGAAGAAACTCATCTTGAAATTGACTAAAATAGATCTCGCAGAACCAAAATCAGATTAGTATAAAAATCTTAGAAAGATCATAGTGAAAATCAAATTTGATTTAGGTTGAGATGTAGAATATTAAAGATTGAGACAATTTAAAGAAATGATTCCAACCAAGTTCCAAAGATCAGCAGAGTCAATTCTGATTTTCAATAATAGGTGGGTCATTTTGATACAATAAAGGCTACTGATTCGGGTTTGGTGGATTGTTTTGAGGGAGCATAGAGGACGGGTTGTGATTAGAATCAAAGGCCTGACTAAGAAAATGGACCTGGCCTTGATTTTTCCTAGGTTTTGAAAATTCCTAGGATTCAGAATTTGTTTAGATGGAAGAGAATCTGGCTAACGAGATTCAGCCAAAAGCGTGATCTGATCCCTAAGATCAGCCAATTCTGCCGAACATTGTCGTTGGACTTCAGCAAGAGCCTCAGCATTTTGTCGCTGGCTCTCAGTCACATCTCTCAAAATTTGGTCTAGCTGTGAATCTCTATTCGGCCCTACGGGGTTTTGTAAACCGTGTAAAATGGCCTCGCATTATGTTGCTGAAACGACAATGTAGGCGAGTTTTGCCTGGTCTTAGTCAGATATGATGGCCTTTGTGAATGGTCAGACCAAGAGAAATTAGGGTGATTACGCCATCTAGGATTATAGGAATTTGAATATGGGTTTGATCTTAGTGTGTATCCCTGAATGGTGTTTAAATCTAGAGGATAAGGCGTGTTTATGCAAAGGGTAAGGGTAGGGAAAAGGGTGGGTAAGATTGTGGGACAAAGGTCTCTCCTTGGGTTGGTGCAGGAGTAGATAGAAAACCCAAGGAAGATGGATCTCTAGAATCCAGATTATTCACAAATTCCCTCCCCGTGGAAATTTGTGAAACTGGTGATTGTCATATTTATTAGTTAGCGCACATCCAAAAAGAACTGATTGTCCATGATTGTTAACCTCAACAAATGGAGCGAATGGCATGTCATATTTATTAGTTAGATAAGTTGTGTCAATAACTTGTATGCAATTCTAGATGTTGAGTCAACCCAGAACAAGTTTCCTACACATCCATCATTATCAAGATCTAATAGATAGAAGAAGTTCCCATTAATCTTCTGCTTATTGCAAAAATACTCTTGGATTGCAGTGGCGTTGCTGTTCGCCAGGCGGAGCTTTCTTAATTTCTTAAGCTCATAACGTGCATCATCTTGCGTGAAAGGGTCATTCTTGTAGCCTCCATGCTCAGTGACAAAGGAGCACATAGTCTTTGATAACTTTATTCCTGATCTGTCATTTATATCAATTCTTAATTGATCACTCATGCTAATTTTTTTCCTTATACGTAAGAATCTTGCTAACGATTTCTCCAAGAGGTCATGGTTGTATTCTAAATTGCACTCAACTATTATGTAATTACACATACCGCACAATCTAGCTTTCACCACGGATGGGCAGTTTACCTTACTGGTTAACCTCCTGCTATACAATCCATCTACTAGTTTTTTCGGACCACTTCCTGATCTTGAACATGCTAGTGTAGCTCATCGTTGTAAACTTCGCTCTTTCTTATGGTAGTTTGATGTTCTAATATAGAATTCAAAGCATGTATTGTGAGCATATGTTTGCAACTTTGTATACATATCCTGCTAGGTTGAAAATTCCATTCCAGTTCGGAATGCTGATCCCTCTCCTTCCACCACACATTCCAAGTCCTTACAACTACTTGATTTATCTATATGTCTGAGTTCTATATTTCCATCTGCAGTAAACACTTCAAAGACAACAGATCGTTATCAAACTGTAATATTTCACATTTATTAAACACTTGCGGGCCAAAAATGATCAAATTGAAGCACACAATAGTTTCATATTACAATTAGTAATTTATTTAATGTCAGTAACATGTTATCTATTTGAATTTGTATGAAAAAACGATATCAACTATCTATTGTTAAGAAACTATTCTTACCTGGGCAATCTCTTTCAGTTGGATAATGTGCAGTGCAACCATAATCTCCACTGTATGATATAATGAAGTCTGCAATGTTATTGAATTTGTCTACAAATTGAAGTTCTTAAAGAAATTTCGAGAGTCACACGAAGTGGTTGTGAATGTCGTAAATTTCCAACAACCTTTAACATCAGTTGAGCCTTGCTTTAAGATGTCATTGTTTATTGCTATGGCATCATCAATATCAACATCTCTTGTTAGTTATTAAAAGAAATAAAAAATAGTAACCAGGCAAGAAATTCAAATGATGAGTGTGTGACATGAGGAGGAACCTTCCAAATTAGATGGTGGACCTCCTATTCTTTGTTGAAACCCATTCCCTTCGTGTTCAAATTGAAATCCATTTATGTCGTGTTAATCTTCGAAAGACACTACAACATATTTGGAACTCATCATTTTTTTGAAGGGTTATTTGATTTATGTGATATTAGTGAACAGCTATAGTATTCTTGGTATGAAGGTAGCCATGAGAATATATTGTGGAGGCTAAATTTATTGTGCAGACCGCACACATAACGGTATAACTTGTGTGAGTGTATATCTGAAGGATGAAGGAAGTTTCTTCATATAGATGTACATCTAAAGATTATGGATGGTGCTTACGGTTAACACAATGGTAGATAGATCTTAGGAGAGAAGACCAAAGGGGTGGAAAGTTCGGAGGAGAGCACCTGTCACAGCATAGCAAGCGGGGTGGTATAGACAAGTGAGCTTTGAAGCAACATAGATCGGAGCACGAGAGATCAACAACATGGCTAGTAAAGGACAATAAACACTGTGTCACACGTCACAACATAATGTTATGGAGCACAAATCGGAGCAAGTGCACAAGTCACAGCACAACGATTGAACATCGAGTAGATAATGAACAGCTAAAGGGTGGGATTGTGTAGATGATTGAACTCTGTACTTGGAAATAATGCACACGACACAACGAGCACAAGTCATAGAACAAAGCACAGGTCACAACACAACGATTGAACAACGAGTAAATAAGGAACAACTAAAGGTGTGGGATTGTGTAGATGATTGAACTTTGTACCTGGAAATAATGCAGGATGATTTAAACTACAAAGCAGCATAAATAGAAGCAGGAGAGATCAACACGCAAGTGAAGCAGCAATGTTCGAATTTTAAAGAAATATCGGAAAGAATCTCTTCAAAGGCAGAAGCATACATCACGTGCTGGCACATGTTCCTCGGGAAGTGAAGCTGCATCGATTGTGGAGTGGATATGTGCGTGCCTTTTCCTTTTTCATAAATATATTGAAAGGCCCTACATATTTAAGGGGAGGATAACTGTAACCATTACTATTGAGTTTGTCTTTTTCAACTTTTGTTTGTATAGGACAGCAGCAACTAATTTTTCTTTTTATTTTTTAATTTATGCTCTCATATCTCTATTTATTTATCTATCTATAATATATATGAATGTACTTATCTAATGTAAATATCACACTAATCATACATATTATATATCAATGTATTTTGATTTTCAATGAAATATGATAGAGTGTATCAAATCGAATCTTTGTTGGTCGAACAGGACTCCATGATTGTACAGGTAGAATGCCAGGTCAAGACCATTCAAGTATTCTTTTTCCTGGGCAAAGTCAGGCCAACGGGATTTAATTGGCCAAATGGTGGTTAGGTCATGTGATACCTAAGATATGAGCCCCATGATTAATTGAGTAACCAATGATTTGAATCGAAAATTGGATGGGAAAGGAGAGTACTTATAGATAAAATATCATGGATAATGGATATGGAGTCATGCAACAAGTAATTGAATGTACTATAAATGACAAACACAATAAAGGGAATTTCAGTCTACTAAGACACGTGGCAACAGAAATTGGACATAGGGCGAAACTATTTAACTTTGTCACGGCCACAAACAATAACTCAAAAAGTTATTCGTGGCATTTTGTGTTATTAGGGTTGTCAAAAAAATTTCAGGTTTGATATTGGTTTCGGTTTGATCCTAAAAAATTGATTTAGATTCGGCTTGTTAAATGAAACAAACCTAAACTTAATTTTTAACTTGTTTAGATAAGCACACTGAACATGAACAAGGTAGGTTCAATTAAGTGTAATTCATTAAAAGTTCGATATATATATATTTATGCATATCCTTTCTATATGTGCTTGATCTTTTGTACCCCATCCAATCCAATAGCAATTGGACATCTGCGATGTTATAATCTAATGTGTACTCAAATCCCTTTTGTGTTACTGCCAATTCGAGGACATAAAAGATTCCTAAAATTTAATTCTTATGTTGTGGAAGAAATTTTGAAGACTCCCTCATTTCCTGCCAAGACACATCTCTTCCCCTCCCAAAATGAAAAGTCCACGGATTTATGAGTTCAGTCTCTTTATTTTCCCCCAACAATCCCACCCTGCTCACCACTGCATACAAGTACACCCAATACCCCCACCCCCAGTGCCCTTAACATGAGTCTCCTCCTTCGTTCTCCCTTAACACCCCTTGTGCCCCACCATGCAAGGTTGCAACCTTCATCTTCTCTCAGTTCTTTGCCACTCTGTAGCGCCCAACGATGCTCCCTTTCTTAGGTCACTGGAGCTTGGTGGGCTCCCCCTCACAGCCTCTTCTCTTCACCATGCATATTTTATCAACAAGGGATGTGAACCTTTCAATAAGTTGATGCCGATTTAGCATGTTTAATGTCATCCATAATACATGCATTGACTTGTGGACTATAGATGTATTTTTTTTCTTTTATTTTTTTTTTGAGAAACATGTCTTGAATGTTTGAGATATAATTTGTATATTTTTTAATTTTCTAGTCTATGTTTTCTCTAAATTATAATTTATTACATCTGCAGTTATAACAAAACATTATACTTTAAATGAATTATAAACAACTTTTAAACAAACCATTAAATGAACCCCAACCGAATTAAACATAAATTAATAGCATTTCAAACTCTACACTTAAACGAATCAAACGAACCTTCGATGACAAGAACAAATCGAATCGAACCTCACCCACATTTTTTCTTATCGAATTTGAATCGAACCCGAATCATACAAAGCTGTTATCAAACCAATCCTAGGTAGGTTCACTCAGGTTGAATTCATTTACACCTCTATGTGCCACTACTTTCATAACTCATCAACCAATTATAAGTTGCTTGGGTGGATATATCCCTTTCCTCTAAATGGGGCAAGAGCATGTGAGAGAAGTGAGGAGAAAAGGGAGCACGTGTGGTAAACTTTACATGTAGAGTAGACCATTAGATTTGACCTAGTGGCTCAAACCTACTAAGTTCAATTTTTTTTTTTCAATTCTCAAGACAAGTTGAAGGCTAAAAAATTTTAATCAATGAAGGCCCAAGTTTGCCCCGAAGCACATTCCTTTGGAGGTAGGTTTTGGCCCAGTTGAACCCAAAACTACTTTAGTGCATTTCTTTTTATGTTTAAGTAATTTGGACCTTCTTTTACCAGAACCAATTTGGACCTTTTCTTTATAAGAAATTATGTCGTAAATGATAGGCTTTTTATTTTTGCAAAAAAAATGATTTTACAAGAACTAATTTAAACCATCCACTTCTTTATTTTGTGTGTTTAATAATTACTTTCAATGAATTTTTGATTGAAGATCAGTCGGTGTAAAATAGAAGTCATCTTCCAACTATGCACCTAAGGTTAAAGGAAAAATGAATAGGAAAGCCATCATCAATGGTATAGAAAGGTCTTTGGTTAACTTGTTTGTTGAAAATTTTCCAATCTAACATTAAAATCCTTTTACTTGCTATCTCGATCCTTTGATTTGCATAGAAAGGTCTCTAGTCAACTTATTTGGTGAAAATTCTCCAATCTAACAATAACATCCTTTTACTTGCTATCTCATTCCCTTGATTTTCATAGAAAGGTCTCTAGTCAACCTGTTTGGTGAAAATTCTCCAATCTAACAATAACATCCTTGTACTTGCTATCTCGTTCCCTTGATTTGCATAGAAAGATCTCTAGTCAACCTGTTTGGTGAAAATTCTCCAATCTAACAATAACATCCTTTTACTTGCTATCTCATTTTTTTGATTTCCTTCCTAGATCATATGACTTTTGAGACAAAAAAATTGAAAAGCTATGGTACTATGCAATATTAATTAATGAAGAAAAGCAATTAATACCAACTAATAGCACATGAATGAACATTTTGCACTCTGATTATGGTTTCAAAAATTAAAAAAAAAACACACTCATTACATGTGCTAAATTGGAAAGGGAAGAGGGATTTCATTACCACACCTTTCAATGAGGTACATCAACCAATATATCACTACAAAAATATTCATTATTATTGATCATTAAAAATGTTTGGCAATGTGAAATCCACGGTCGAGGAATGATCCGTCGTTTTGTACTTTCTCATCGTTCTACAACGTTATCGACGGGACAAAAACAGCCTCTCATTCGACATGTGGGTGTTTTATCATCTGCTTTCAACAGTCGAAGAAAGTTTTTTTCGATCGTTTTAAATACACCATCGACATAAATATATACATCAACCGTTAATTAAACAGACAAGTAAGGTCTTATTTTCGACCGTTCAGTAAAAATGACAAGAATGATAATATTGTCGTCTGTTCTATAATGGTCGAGTAAGGCCTTATCTCGACCGTTCTATAAAAATGGACAAGAATGTTACATTTCTCGCCCATTCTTCTTTCTATAACAGTCGATAATTAACCCAATTTCGACAGTATAATATTCTCATCGGTTCTAAAACAGCAAAAAATAGTGGTTTTTTTATTAAAAGTTTTAGTTTCGTGGAAAACATAAAAAACTAAAAATCCTGTATAAATATAATCACAACCAAAAATCAATGCATTCGTTCAAAACATAGGAAATAAGATTTAAAATCAAATTTTCATATATGTAATAATATCTACAAAGTATATGTACAAATAGTAATGTATGAAAATAGAAAAATCAAGTTGGGGCACCAACGCCTCCAGCACCACCACCTAAATCATCGTTATCGTGACGATCTCTATACTGATGAAAAAATGAGTGATCGATACCTCACTGCTGAAGTACCTTCAGGAGCTCCTGAATAGTCTAAGTCGACTGCTACAACTGTGCAGCCAACTCCTTGAACTATGTCGCGGAGTCCCTGACTTGCGTGGTCAGCTCCTCGATCTGCTGCTCCTTCTCCTCATCTCGACGGTGTAATGCTGCAATCTCTTTTCTCTTCTCCAGTACCTTAGTTGAAGAGGATAATGCCCCCTTTCTCTAATACAAAGTGGAGATGGTCTCGCTCCTCCCTACACTATGCACGTACCCGCCATGCTCGGGTGGCATGACGGTCCAGAACATCTCCTCTGCTGTCAGTGGCTGCTAAACTATACTAGAGTTGGCGTCATTAGGAGGATGCATTAAGTTGACTATATTATCCTGAAAAAATTCAATTATGTTAAGTAATATCATTTAATTTTAAATAAGAAATGAGATAAAAATATTGTATAATTTAACTTACGTGTCTCTACTGGTATGTGTCATGAAGTTACTCTCTACTTCCCTCATGACTTAACTTGCTATAAGTGACCTCATATATTCCTACCAATTAAGCCGGGCACCTTGATGCATTTGAGACGTAAGTTGAAAGAGTTAATTGGAATAAATTATAAATATTGTAAGGTGTAAAAGAAAATAATGATTAAAAGTACTTACGTATAGGGATTTCATCCCTCTTATGCAACTTTTACCCAAGACATGGGTCTTCTGTGGAGCTATAGCCTATTGTCCTTATTCTTCTGAACCTGCTCCTGAAACAAATATAGAATTTAGTAACTTCAAAATTAGTTAAATTATCATATATACAATACTTTTACCTACATCGCTAAATCATACTAATGCTTGCACGATTCCTTTCAAATGTGTAGCTTTATCAGAAGAGTCCATTATGCAATGCCTCATCATGGTTCTTATTCTTATAAAACTAAAATATATATTTTTAATGTTAGAAATAATATTGCAATTATGGTGAAAAAAAGAAACATATAAAGTTAAAGTTTTCTTTACCTTACTTTTCATCTCTAATCTCCAATCTTTGTGAATATTGGTCGCGTGCTTGATGATATATTTGGGGACGTTTAGATCGTCCCCCTAATCGAAGATCGTCTGCATTATTGCAGTAATTGTTATATAATTTAAACTTATATAAAGCAATGTAAATAAGTTACAAGTTTTTACCAATTACCTCTAACTCTCGAATTAGCTGCCTCTTCAGCTCTTTTGGCACCTTCCTCCTGTCGAAGTAGGAGATTGGGATGATCGCTTTCGTCAACGTACCCAGCCTACTAACGAATGGAGGATAACCCTCTACCTCCCCCGCGGGGGTAATTTTGATTATAATGCGAATCCCCTGCAGAATTCTCTCTAGGTCCTTATTCCATGTTGGACCTCTTTCCCTACATGCCGTACTTGAAAGACAAAATTATAACATAGCATTAAATGACAAAGAAATAAATAAATAATGTTATTTATTAATGTTTCATACCAGTACGGCAATGGCATGGTGCAGAAGGTCGGGTCAGCTAACTGCTCTTGCTGATCATCCAGCCTAACATCCTCCTCATCAAACAAAGCACTGTCGTCCCCCTTATCATCGGTGGGTGCATCCTCCTCGTTGTCACGATCCTCCTCGAAATCCGTCGGAGGAGGAATCAAAGTCCTCCCCTTCCCCCCCCCCCCCCCCCCCCCCCCCTTCCCTTACTCTAGAGATATCTAGCAACATCTTCAGGCCTTAGAAACTGTTGGTGTGGAGCCTGGGGGTCTTGATAGGGGGTTTGAGCCTGAGGTTGCTAGCGAGGGGCCTGTGCCTAAGGCTGATCCCTGCTACCCCTATTGGCCTTCTTCTTCTAGTTCACCTGAGTAAAAATAAAACAAATAATCACATATGTAGAAAAGAAATTCAGCAGCATTCCCTTATATATTGTGATTTTCCAAAAATCCTATACCCAACAAATATAGAAATAAATGTAAATAAAAGAAGCGGGAAATAAAAACAAATGTCAAAACAAAAATCACATTCACTTCTCATTCCCTTTCCCTTCCAATTCTTCACATTCCCATTCCCTCACCCTTGATTCCCATTTCTCTTCTTTTTCCTTCCCTTCCCACCCTCACATTCCCTTCCCATTCCCACCCTTCAATTGGATACATTCATATGTACTGCATGGGTCTAGCAACTCTCACTTCATCTGCAAGATGAAGTATGACATTGACCATCACGTCAAATATTGCGGGTGGGAAAATCTACTCCATTGTACAAAGCGTAATTACAATTTGTTTGTCCTAGTACTCCAACAATTTGGAACCTAATGTCTTCAAACATATGACTTTAAGATATTTGCTCATCTACATAAATGAATCGACTACTAAATCAGGCATCAGTCCACGTATCGCCGCACCTACACATCCTCAGCCATCCGATCAAAGGTGCGAATCACCATAGAACGGCTGAGGATGCGTCGTGTCGACTTAGGTGCGTGCACGTGCTTCAACCCCTGCAATCCACGTGCTCTCACCATAAGCCATCCGATCGTGCATCAGCGACTAGGATTGCACATGACCGGGTGCGCTGGATCGGGCTTCGCGTGCGGTGAGCGCACGTGATCGTGCGCGTCGGGCCAAGAGTTCATCTGGAGGTGCTATGTGGATTCCATCTACGCCATTCGCGCCCGCATCAATGGTTGTAATCACCCGCAGTCTCGGTCGAGAGCGATTCGGTAGTGCGCGGAGCTTCGAATGCCCGCCGCTTCCTTGTGAGGCCGAGGCGCTACCCACTGTGCTACCTTCGAAGGTTGTTGCGGAGGTGAGGCCAAGTGCAAGCGCGGTCGACCGTTGGATGGAAATCCAATGGTCAGGATTTTACGTTGGAGGAGCTGCGGGTGTGTTGGCGTGCGATGGAGGCTGGTGCGGGCGCCACATGGTGTGAGGAGGACCGTTGATCATCAGATCAACGGTTAGGAAGTCTTGGACTTGATGTGCAAGCTACGGAGGTCAGATTGAGGTGATTCCGGATCCATCCGTGTGGTCCGATTGCTCATCTGAGGCCTGTTCAAAAATGCACTCGTATACATGGCCATTAAACATTGATTATAAGAAATCTTAATTCGTAATACATGCAATGCTCCCAAGCCCGTTATGGTATGTCATTAACGCACATCTATCTTAAAACTAACTCTAGTTTTTGGAATTATCATCATTGAATGTAAAGTTGCCATACCCCTATGCTAATCCCTTGCTAGTCCCTAGCAAGGTTTATCTTAGCCATTATTTTCAGTCGGAATTAGAAGTTGATTACTTAGACATATGTTGCTTGTCAAGAGGAGGAAACATATACTAAGAGCATAATCCACAGAGACTAAACAATGCCCGTGTGTTTGCCAAAATGCAAACCGCCCAAGTCCTCGCTTTAATTTTAAGCACATATATTTTTTCCTTTTTCATCTTTTCTAATTTTTTGGATTTTTAGAGTTGAGACTGTGTAGGTAACTTTTTACGGCTACCTAACCACCCATAACTCGAAAAAGACTCTAAGTGCTAAGCATCTTGGTGTGAAGATTGTGATAGACTCACTCAACAATAATTAAAACAGACTTCGGGTTTCTACACCTCTAGGTGACCGGAGAAGAAAATGGTTGCCTAAAGGTATATCTGTCCGATCGGTACCTTTCTCCTTATTTTTATTTTGTGTGGGGTCAACACAAGGGTGCTTCCAGTGTATATCTTCCTGGATTGCTCTGCTTCCCCACTTCTTCCTTAAGTATTTTAGGCTTTTTCATGCATTTAGCAAGCTGGGTTTTGGACAATTGGCTAATGGGCTGTTACCCACGACCACTTGCCTGCCATATTCGTGTGGTTAAGTGTGACTTATTTATCTTTTTTTTCTTTTTCTTCTTTTTCTATTTTTCTATTTCTCCTTTTTTTCTTTTCTTTTTCTTTTGTTGTTTAGTAAGTGGCTTCCCTGATATAAGATTTTCCTAGAGGCAATAATAAAAGAGAATGGTCCTGTGGCTGGGCACTAGACAATCGGCCAATGGGTTGTTACCCACAGCAACTTGCCAATTATACCACGATAGAAGGTTCATTAGTTACCCAATTTCTATTAGAATCTCCGAGTAAGTCAGTGCAACAATATGTGCATATGCTAAGACTAAAAGTCCCTCCGAGTCAGAGGGTAGGTTGATAAATCGTATACTTATCACCCTACTTTATTGATTAGATTAATGTAAATTAAGGTTGCGAGGATTCGAGGCTAAATCCACATTTTAGTAGACACCTAGGCTGATTAATCATGAAGGCCTGAAGAGTCTAAGTGTTCAGGTTCTTCTCGTATTATTTCCTACAGTTGACAAGCTCTTCATGCCAAAGTTCTCCTTCCTAATTTTCTCTCTCTCTCTTTATATATATATATATATATATAAAATTCAAGCTGATAATATGAACTTAGGGAATGTGAATTATCATCCCCCCATACTTAAGTTGAACAATGTCCTCATTGGCAAATAAATGTATGCAAGGGGGTATAGAAGGAAATCACCTAAGTACAGCTGTGTACCTGATCAGCTTGAATCTTCTAGGTTGCCTCCCAGGAAGCTCTAAGTTCAGTGCCTTTAGCTGGGCATAATGCACGAACAAGAATGGTCTAGGTCAAGAAGGTACAAACAAAATCAGCAAGACCCAAAATCAGAAGTTTGCGGATGCGAACTAGGTTGCGGTGGAGTCCCGTCCCTAAGGGACGGGAACTCTGCAATAGATGTGGCATGCATGCCCGTGTCTATTCCTCTCTTAGTCTGCGGGCATACAGAGAAATTGATGTGGACGAGCGCACCCCGAATCTAAAATGCCGGACACAAAAGATGTAGGTTTTATACTCAGCTTGTGTTCCTATAAAATTGTAAACCCTGTCAATTCTAGTGCATTCGGGTTGCGAGATTTCTGTTCTGGTAGGACATGTAATAAAATTAAGAATTTCATAATGAGCCCTAAAATCAAGCATGAGATCTCTCTCTAGAGAAAGATCCATCCCTTGTTCAACTAGAGTTTCATTGCCTATTTCCTCTAAGTCCTTGACCCCAAGAATATTCTCTTCAAGCTCTTTCATATCAGACTCACTATTCGAGGTTGCTTTAGAGGTAGGGCTGGTTTCATCCTCTAGCTCAGATTCCATCTCTTGGTCCTCCTCTAAATTTGCGACGGGGGTTTCAACTAATTCGAAATCGATTATTTCGAAATTACCATTCCATTCCCCCTCTCCAATATTGGATGTTGTTATGACCTGATTCCCGAATCCTTACAGGACACAAGACCGGACCGACTCGACTGATCCCAAGACCCAGTCGTCCAACAAGAAGATAACCGAAAAGCAGTAAAATAAACCACATTCACCATGCTAGCAACTAACAGTAACAAAAGTACAGCAGTTAAAAAGTAAACTACTCAGTATACACCACCACAATAGTAGGAAAGTAAACGGGTACAGGAATATAATGTACAGGACGAAAGAGTACAGAATATAAAGGTACAAAAAGCTACTCACTACTACAACGAGTACAAAAAAAACTACAACTGCTGGGCTCTATTGGGCCCAGCACCCTCTGCAGCCGTAGGCTCTGGCTGCTCAACACTTGGACCTGAAAAGGGTTATGAGTACACGAAATCAGCGAATGCTGAGTAGAGTGGCAACCAACTAACTAAAGCAGTAATGGTGGACAGGTAGCTGTTCTTTTTCAATTTCTTTCTTTCTTTACTAATTATTCTTCCTTTCATCACTTGGTTTATTTATCAGGTCTTTTTCTTGATCTCGAATGTTCCTCGTGGGAACGATCTTGATTGCAGTATTTTCCGAAGAGTAAAAGTAGCACGTGGCACTCTCCTTGCCGAGAGAGTCCCCCGTGGTGGTCCTACACCCAGTCAACCACCCCAAGGTCACGAACAGACGTAACGGTGACTACGGCATGCGCAATAAACGCACGGGTAGCCACCCCGCACTTCCACGCGGTCAGTCGTTTTCGTTAATGGGTGCGCCCAAAGCACAGCACGGAACCAGTATAGGGCAAGCCCTCTCAGTAATAGGGGTCTGGCCCCTCTCAGTAACTAAGCAGGGGTCTCGCCCCTCCACAGTCCGCGCACCCTCACCTGATTACCTTGGTTTGCCCAATGGGCCTAACAAGTCGGTGTAGGGCAGCTAGCTGAACCCCGGGCCCCGTGGTGTGGCTAGCTCTCTCCCTACACTAGTAGCTCTCCCCGATACAGTGTACACGAGGGCCACCAAGTCGATGCAAAGTGGCCAAACCCACCCCGGGTCTCAACCCGAAGGCGGCAAGCACCCCTCTACACTAAGAGGTTACATGCGCTCCCCTTGGTACCACGTACTCAAGGGCCAGCACACTTCCCAAAGCATTTCCATGTCCATTCATTTATTTCTAGGAGCTCAACTCCTAATTCCCCGTAGGGTCATGTTCATATTTCTCAATTTATTCCATACCATGTTTCATCATTTCTAGTCCCATTCTCAGGTTATATACATGCAACTAGTGATTCTATCATTCACATTTCCACGTTCAGTTTATTCACAGATAGCTCGTGTTTCCAACATTCGCCTTTCCATTTTTAGATTATAAACATGCAGCTCATATTATGTGTGCGACAGGAAAATTACATTCAACAATTAACTAGCACAAGCAACTACATATCTCGCAAGCAACTGTTATTCATTCACAGGCATTTGTGATCATTCTATCTACTCATTTAAGACTGCAATCCATTCATTCAATACAAACATTCCAGTATTTCTAGTCCTAGGATTCATGCCACATCCTAGGTTCTAATCATTCATCACACACATGTATTTAGGTTTTAATTAAATTAAGGGGAAGCCACTCTACCAGTAAATCCGGAGTAATGGGGGCTTGAACGGTAGGCTCACGTGCCTCAGCAAGCCCCGAACCCGCAACGAAAATCAGTCCTATCACAAGGATCAATCACAAGAGAATACTTAGAACAGTATAGAAAGTATTCCAACAAGTAGAGGAATTCAAACGGGAAATATCGGTAACTTAATTACGGAAATCGGACCTCAAACGGACCCTAAAAGGGTCAAAAACAGTGTTCTTGACTCAAATTAGACGTCTGGAACAACTTCCAGACGTCTTAAAAGAATCCAGATCCATACCTCAGGTTCTGCGCCACTCCTCAGACATCCAGGAACTTCCCTGGACCGTCTGGACCCAATTCCAGACGTCCGACCACCTCTCCGGACGTCTGGAAACGCTTTCCGTCATCTGGTGCCTCGCCCAGACGTCTGAAGTGCGTAGGAGGGCATGTCCCGCGCCTTCCCTAAGCAACACCTATGCAAATCACCCGAAATCTGCTCAAAAAGGCAAGGAACAGTGTCTCGCGCGGAGCGGCCTGCATAGCCGTATCAGCAAAAGAGACGTACCTTCGCGAAGCCACCCCCTCAGACGTCTGCCACAACCTCCAGACGTTGGCACCGTCGTTTGACGGTCACACCAGACGTCTGATTCTGGGAAAAATCCAGAACCAAAACCTGCTTCCGCCCTCTCTCGCTACGCGTGGCCACGCCACGCCCTCTCGCCTGCTGCTCCGGCTACAGCAGTGTCAGGGAGGACCTGCCTAATGCACTCCTCCGCCTTGCACACGCGCTGACCGGTTGTGATTACACCGGCAAGCTCCCACGCAAGCTCGTTAGCCTTCTCTCCTCTCCTTCTCATGCTGCTCTGCCTCTCCTCTCACGTCGCTCCTCTCCGTCGTTCGTCACTCGGCTGCTCTCGCTGGAGGGTAGAGGGAGGTGGCTGGGAAGTGGGTGAAATGAGGGAGAGGAGGGGAGCTTATATAAGGCGTGGGGTTAGGGTTTTCGTCCAACGAGAGGAGAGAGAAGGAGAAGAAAACGAGGGACGTGTATTGTCTGCACGTAGCACACGTGCAGACGCGAGCTCATACATGAAAATTTTGATTTTCAGACTTTTGGGAAGGAATCCAGACGTCTTACAAGACATTTGACCCTCAGTCCAGTCGTCTTACCAGACGTCTGACCTAAAATACGGACATCTTAAAAAAGTTTAATAACATGGGGCTTAACAGATGTCTTTTCCACTGAATCACTTTCCTCAAGAAGATTAGATTTGGCTTCCACGACATCGCCCCCAAATTCTCAGTTTCCTCCTAATGTGTGTCCTCAACTCTCCTCAAATCATGTTCTGAGGAGTCCTCAATGACATCTTCTATGGCGTTGTCCAACTCTTGGGGAGTATCAAGGGTGGAATGAACCAATTTTTGGTAAATAGGTATAGTCCAATTGATCACGGCAGGGCCTTGCTTCACAAATTCCGCGAACGGAATTATTTTCAATAGTTTTCCTTGGCCCTCTTCCCCTAGTTGTTGCAACATATCCATCATGGCCTGTTGCCCTTTAATCAATTCTTGATTCTGTCTGTGTAACTCTACTTAGAGGTTATCAAGAATTGATAAGGTGTCATTCGATTTCCCTTGGATTTCTTCCTTCAAATCAGGTCTAGGAAGGTGTGGTTGACGATGTGTACTGGAATCTGCATTGGGGTTTAAGTTCTTGGGTGGGTCCTCCATTCTATCATTTTTAGGGTCCAATTCTTGAAGAGGAACCATTCTCTGTTTAGTCCTACTCCATTATAATTGAGGTTCTAAGTCCTCCTCCCAAACGGATTTTTCATCAGGAGACCAAATCAAAGGTTGATCATTCTTGATTTGCCTAGGTTTCTGATCATCCTTTGATTTCCATTTGTCCAGAAGCCCTTCCAATCTAAAGGTCAAGTAGGAGAGATCCTTGAATTTAGATGGCCTTTCTTGGTTAGAGTCCTGGGAAGGGCAGGGATCTTGGTGCTCTCCTAGAGTGTAGGTCCCATTAAAGTGGTTAGCGAGTGGGTGGGACCTAACTGGAGAGTCGTCATGAGGCTAATCGAGATAAGGATCCCCAAGGTTTGGATGGGTGGGTGGGTTGGATGCATCCCAATAATTGGTTGGTGTAGGTTGGTTACAATTGGAATAGTTGAGGCAAGGGGGCTATTCTAGGTTATATCCCCAACTAGGTGGTTGGTTATCCCAAGTAAGCTGTAGATACGGTCTACTTGGGTTAGAATACAAATCATGTTGGGGATAGTTTGGGTAAGATGGATAGGCATTGAAATCCATGGTTGGGAAGAGGTGGAGGGTGAGAGACGAGCAGGTGAGAGAAGTGTTTGTGCACAAACAATCAAGCAAGTCTAGTCGTTATCGTGTAGACCTAGGCGACCTAAAAAGCCTTGGATGGAATAATTAAACTTGCAAGTACTTAACCTCCCTTACCAAAGTTAATCTGGCCAGGTTGATTATGAGGGGATTGAGGGGAAGGTTCTTCTTTTGGCTTGCGTCGCTGGTTCCGTAGACCCCACAACCGCAGTTGTTTGACACTTTCCCGCATCTTAAACACCAGATTCCACGACGGGAATTAAGGCTAAGCACTTGACAAACCCAATTACTCCTCCAGGACATAATTGGTCCTTCTTAGGGCAAGTCTAATTGATTTTAATGAGGGCTAGGTCAATGCTTGTGCTCAAGATATGTGACAAGGCGCCCTCTTAGTTAGTCAGTTTGAGCGTTTGTGTGCACTTAACAAAACATGGTTTTCAAGCAGGGATTTTAGAATGTGGTGTCTTTTAATTATTTATCCTTGCTTCAATGCTTTTTAGGGTTGAAGTTCCTTAATGTTTTCAAACAAGGTTCAAGTGGGCACAAAAAGTTTTACACACAACAGGTGAAAGTCGTTTTCCTTTAGAATGATGTGGCCCTAGAAAAACAACCTTAATGTGTTCACCCTACTGTTCATGCAGTTCTACCAGGTGAGTTGATTTTAATTATGGCGAGTGGTGCAGCCTAAGTCAAATCATGATGGCTTCACAAACACCACTCAAAAGAAAGAAAAACACTCCAAAAGGATTATTTCTTCAAAAACGTTAGAGTGTATTTTTTTTGGTCGGGTGATGAGTTTTGAATGTGGGTTAAGTAGCTATTCATCACGCCCATTTTCAATATATATATATATATTTGTATTTATTTTTTGCAAGCAAACAATTAATGGGTGGAGTAATTGATGAGAACCTCATCATGAACCCTAACTAGCACAATCTAACCTAGGTATGCAAGAAAAAGCTCCTACATAACTCAAAGAAAGGCTTAACTCAGAGAATTCTGAGTTTAAGAAAAAAACAAGTCATAAGGGGTAAAAATGCAATTTCACCAACATAATCTGCAAACAGGGTAACTCAGGGTCCAAATACAGGTCAAACTAACCTAATAAGAAGGAAAGTGGGATGATCTGATCCAACAAGAGTTACAGCAACTCCAGGGAATTAAATGACATTCTCTAACCCTAAAACAAACCTACTTCAATTCACGTGGTTCGAGGTAAGGTAAAAATCAACTAAACCCTCTAAAATTCATAGAAAAATAATCTTTAGGGTTTAGAACCTTCAATTTGGCCTTAGAAACCCATTTTGACCTAAATTGAGAACCATGCCCAATTAATGATTTAATTTGGGTTTTTACGTAAATTGGTTGGTCAAACATGGTCTGACCTAGAAACAAAATTCACCATTAAAATCCTTAGGTCCAACTTAGTCATGTATAAAAACTTGAGCCTAATAAGAGACCTCCTTGACCGACTTTGCAATTTGGTCCTCATCATTTACTTTTTGACCCTCAACTTTCGAAACCCTTACATTTTGGCTCCTAATTTTATCTTCATTCTTTGCATTTTGGTCCCTCCTGCAAGTCTCTGCGCAGCACCATGCTCCGGCGACTTTGTGCGGAGCATTGCGCCGTGCAGGGTGAGGGGGGCATCCTGCCAAGAGAACGCGGAGTTCCTTGCGATGTCTGCTATCGCAGGGACTCGACCATGGCACCTGACGACGCCCACACCTTCCGTGCAAACGCGCAGAAGGTATGGGTCTCGTCTCCGACCATGCTCCGACGAGGGACGAATGTCGCCAGCGTGCATCCGCCCCTCCGCCACCGCCTTTATAAAGACTAGCGTCGCCAGCCGTTTCTCCCAACTCGGTCTTGACAGAGAATCCCTCAACCATTCCTCTCTCTCCACTCCGACACCAGCTCCGGCGGCTCCTCCTTCTCGTCGCTCTGCTGCAATACCAGCAGCAGAGTCACCTGCACCTGATCTCCCCGCGTCGCGCCGCACCAAGCGCCCGCCTCCCTTCCCTCTTCCTCGTCGCCGCTCTCTCCCTCTGGGTGTTTCTTCTCCGGCGACAGTATGTACGGCTGCCTGCCTCTCCGGCCCCCTTCATCCCTGCAAGTAGGTTACAATTACTCCCAATCTTCCCCCCTTTCTTTTCCCCACATTATTTCATTTAAATCGACCCTCAGCTGACCCTGACCACCGTCACCTTCCCCGTCTTTGGCCACCCTCCGGCGAGTTGCCCCCGTCGATCCGCAACTCCACACAACTCGCCGACCGTCCCACAAGCTCCACCTCATCACACTGAATGCCCTCCGCCCCTCCACTGCCATTCCACACCTCCACAACGACCCCCCGAACAAACCCATTTTTCTTACTACAGTCCGACTTAGGGCTGCCGCCATACACCTCCTCACACCTCGCCACCACCCGCACTGGCTTCGCCGCACTCCGGTGAAGCTCCTTGCCTCTTCTGACTGGGTCGAGAGGCCGTATTCCTGCTTTCAGGCCACGCCCCCTTCACCGCCATTGCTGGGCAGGTGAAGAAGCTTCTTCACCTGCAACTGCAGCTTCGATCTCGCCCAGGCGCTGGTCCCAAGTCGCGCGGAGTGTCTCTGTGAAGACTCCCAGGTCTGCAGCTGAGGCAAACCCCTCGCGAGTTGCGGAAATTGCCTGCAGCCTCCTCGCCTGCGGACGCCAGTCGGGAGGTGGGACTTTAGACCCACCTCGGAAGTGCGTGGCTCAGTGCCCGCACATAAATTGTAAAAGTGTTCGAGGCTATTCGCCTTCGAACATAGGGGTCAGGTCCCTCACACACGTGAGCGCCACGCGCTCGCCCTCGCCCGCACTCACGTCCCGCAAGTCTGGGCAGGATCCGAATACCTGACACTGCGCACACCTCGCCCACCACCGCACGCCGGTGGGCCTGGTCCCAGGTGCGATACCCGTACCCGAATACCCGGCTCTGGGAGAGCGATCCTATGAGAGAAATCTGAGAAAGAGAGAGACACGGGGAAGGGTAGGGGTAGCTTTTGCTCTTACCAGTTGCGTGAGTGTGCAAGAGCGGAAGAAGAAGTGGCGAAGGAAGAAAGGAAGGAGAAGAAGAGAAGCACTGTAGCAGACCTGCAGTTAAGTCGTCTGACCACTACATCAGATGATGGTTGAGCAGCAGCCAGAGGAGATAAAGCAGAGAAGAAGGAAGAAGAAAAGAAGAAGACTCTGTAGCTGAAGAGAAGAGAAGAAGACAGGACGAGCAGAAGAAGAAGACTTGGCCGCCGGAGAAAAAGAAATCAAAAGAAAGAGAAAGAAAGAAATAGGAAGAAAAGAGAAGAAACAAGAAGAGAAGAAGACAGGACAAGCAGAAGAAGATGACAAACAGCCAGGAAGAAGAAGAAGAAAGAAGAGGGAAGAAGACAAAAGCACAAAAAGAAGAAAGAAGAAGGCACAGCCGTGAGAGAAGAAGAAGAAGAAGCCAAGACAAAAATTCTCTCTCTCTCTCCCCCCCTCTCTCTCTCTCTCTCTCTCTTATTTTTGTAATCCAATAGAGAAACTTTGTACTTCTAGAATTCCAGTAGCTCCCTGTGTTCGACCTCGGGAAAATTATTTCTGAGTTAAAAAAAATCTATTGTGATGACAACCGTACCTGTCTTGTCTTATACTATAACGACAATACTATGATAAAGACAAAGCAGCACCGCGATTCGCCGCTCTTCAGTAATACTCACAACAGTCTTCGCAGCACTTTACTCCATATCTACCGTCTCGGATCTCACTCCTCCGTCACCAAGGCATAGAGTTCCTGCAACTTATCAAGTAGAGAGAGAAAAATGAGTCAGAAGATGTGAATACTAATGCGGGATGAAAGCGACAAAAGAAATCCGTTGCCTCCCCGGCAACGACGCCAAAAATTGACGTGCGCAGAACGCATTGGTTTAATTATGTCATTGTAGCTTGCGTTCGCAATGTCGATTTTAATTTAAGATTTGGATTTGGTGAGTCCAAGTGTCAAGCATGAGGAGGCATGAAATCGGATTAGTTTGTTGTTTTAGATCTCACAAGAATGTTTGTTTTGTTTGCTTGTGAGAAAATGAGAGCAAGAGAGAGAGTGATAAGAATCTTGCGTTTAAAACATGACAATCACTTTAAGGAGGGGTGAGCTATGATATAAGAAGCAACATCAACATATTGCAAGCAATTAGAGTTTGATGGGTTCGTTGTGTACGTGGACAGTAATGGTGAGTTCTTTGTGTACACGGACGCCTCTTTGCAGGGATTAGGGGGTGTGCTCATGTAGAGGGGTCATGTTGTCGCTTACGCTTCGTGGCAACTAAGGCCCGATGAGTATAGCTACCCTACCCACGACCTAGAGCTGGCAGTTGTCGTCTTCGCGCTAAAGACCTGGAGGCACTACTTGTACGGTGAGACCTTTGAGATTTTCACAGATCAAAAGAGCCTCAAATACTTGTTTGATCAGAAGGAGCTCAACATGAGACAGAGACATTGGTTGGAGCTCCTGAAGGACTATGACTGCAGCATTTCCTACCACCCGGGAAAGACCAACGAGGTGGCTGACGCCTTGAGCCGGAAGGTGCCCGCCCACATAGCCAGTTTACAGGCGCAGAGTTGGAGCCTCGTGGAGGAGATGGGCAGTTGGCGGCCCTTAGAGTTACTGGGACACTGTGGGGCAGTGACAGTGACACGATAGACGAGGCCAGAGCTGATAGACCGCATCATCACTGGACAGATGGCCAACCCGTACTTACAGTCATTGCGTGACAGAGTGCTGTCAGGAGACCCTGGGGACTTCTCTTTTACAAACCAGGTATTGCGCATGAGGGGACGTTTGTGCATTCCCAGGGACGAGGAGCTGTTGAGAGAGCTCTGAACCGAAGCACACGGTTCCAGGTTCACCATATATCCTGGAAACACAAAGATGTACTACGATTTGAGGCGCGACTCTTGGTGGAGGGGAATGAAGAGGGATGTAGGTGAATTCGTACAGCAGTGTTTAGTGTGCCAGCACGTGAAGGCTGAGCATCAGAGGCATGCAGGGCCGTTGCAGCCAGTTCAAGTGCTAGAGTGGAAGTGGGAGAACATCACCATGGACTTGGTGGTGGGCTTGCCCGTTACCCAGCGAGGACACGACGCAGTCTGGGTGATAGTTGACAGATTGAAAAAGACGGCAAGTTTCTTGCCGATCCGAGTCACCTCGGAACATAGTTGGGAGAGAGGTATATCCACGACGTGGTATGTCTACACGGAGTTTCGCAGGAGATCGCATCCGACCGAGATACCCGTTTTACGTCCCAGTTTTGGACTGAGTTTCAACAGGCCTTAGGGACACGATTGAGATTCAGTACAGCATACCACCCCTAGACGGACGGACAGTCTGAGCGCACGATACAGACGCTCGAGAACCTTCTGCGTGCGTGTACTGGACTAGAGGGGCTCTTGGGAGGAGCACTTGCCCCTGGCGGAGTTTGCATATAATAACAGTTATCACTCGAGCATCGGCATGGCCGCCTACGAGGCTCTGTACGAACGAAGGTGTACCGCACCCTTGAGTTGGGTTGAGGTAGGGATCAAGTCGGAGGTTGGCCCCAGGCTAATCCGGCAGAGTCAGGAGGTGATCGAGCAGATTCCAGGTGACTCCGCACTGTCAGGAGTAGGCAGAAGAGCTACACAGATCGGAAACGTAGAGAGGTGCAGTTTAAGGTTGAGGACCACGTCTTCCTTCGTGTTTCGCCCATGAAGGGCCTGCAGCGGTTTAGGGTGAGAGTGAAGCTCGTGCCGAGGTTTGTGGGACCCTTTGAGGTCCTGGAGTGAGTTGGATCCGTTGCTTACAGGCTTGCCCTTCCTCCCCAGCTTTCTGGTGTGCACGACGTGTTCCACGTGTCCAACCTCAACAAGTACGTCACCAATCCCAGTCACGTTCTGAGCCATGAGAGCGTCAAGGTGGGTGACGACCCGACATACCCCAAGTGGCCAGTACAGATTCTCGACAAAGCCATCTGGAGTCTGAGACGGAAGCAAGTACCCCTGGTAAAGGTCTTGTGGAGGAGCCAGCAGTACGAGGAGGCTACCTGGGAGCCTGAGGCGGCGATGCGGGAGAGGTACCCCTAGCTCTTTGAGGGTATGACTTTTCAGACCGGGTTCGATCCTCTTTGAGTTTGTTATGCGTATATTGTTCTTTTTCCTCACCCTAGCTAGCGCAAGTTTCGGAGACGAAACCTCCTTTGAGTTTGTTATGTTGTTAAGACCCGAGGCACCAAAACCACTTTAAGACATCTGGGAGTTGGTCCAGACGTCTGATCAGATGTCTGGACGCTTTCCCAGACGTCTGGAAATTAATTTTTACGTGCGTACGAGAGTGAATCTGCACGCGTGCCGCGTGCAAACTGAAACCCGCCGCCCTTTTCTCTTTCTCTTCCCTCGCCGACCTGCAGACGCCTCCCCCACGCCTTCAAATACCCCCTCCTCTCTCCCTCGTTCACCACCCCACCGTCTCCTCCTTCCAGCGTGAGCGTGAGAGAAAGAGAGTGAGGGCAGCAGCTGCTGCTGAGTGCGCGTTGAGAGGAGGTGCAGCGAGAAGGGGGAAGAGGGAGAGCGCGTGAGGAAGAGAGAGAGTGAGCATGCCGTAGCAGCTCAGAGCAGGCCGACGGGCACGTAGCGGAAGCGTAGTGCTGAGGGGGTTACCTCGGTGCTGGTGCAGCTTAGGCAGTAGCCGGGCGAGCGCGGCGCGGCTGTGCGCAGCAGGAAGAAGGCGAGGAGGTCTTGATTTTGGGAAATTTTCCCAGAATCAGATGTCTGGACCTACGTCCAGACGACGCGGGCGACGTCTGGAGGGAGATCCAGACGTCTGAAAGGTACAATATTTCTTATCCTCTTCCTTTTTACGGATACGACCATACAGGTCGTTTCGCCGAAGTTTTATTGCGTACTGTATTTGAGAGAGTTTACGTACGCGTGCAGGTTTCGTTTCAGGAAGGCGCGGGGACACGCCCTCCCACGCAGATCAGACGTCTGGGCGAGTCACCAGACGGCGGAGAGTGTCTCCAAACATCCGGAGTGGTAGTCGAACGTTTGGAGTTGGGTGTAGATAGCTCAGCAGGACCTTTGGACGTCTGAGGGGCAGCGCAGAGTGAGGTATGACTTGAACCTCTTTTAAGACGTCTGGAAGATGTTCCAGACGTCTGATTTGAGTCAGACTTGTTGTTTTTGACCCGTTTAAGGTACGTTTGAGGTCCGATTTCCACAATAAAGAATCTGTTGTTCTCCATTTAAGTTCGTCTACTTGTTAGAATACCTTTTATCTAGTTCTGAGTGGTTCCTTGTGTTTGATCCTTGTGTCAGGACCTCGTTCTGTTGCGGGTTTGGGCGATACGGAGGCACGTGGATCTGCCGTTCACGCCCCATTACTCCTGGTTCCGCAGGTAGAGTGATTTTCCTTAGTTTATTACAAACATTAATGCATTTCTGGAATAAACGATAGATCCTAAGGTATGGCATGAATCCTAAGATTGGGAAACTAGATTGAATGACAGATCCTACGGTATGACATGAATCCTAGGACTGGAAAACTAGATTGAATGATAGATCCTAGGGTATGGCATGAATCCTAGGACTGAAAAACTAGATTGAATGATAGATCCTAGGGTGTGGCATGAATCCTAGGAATAGAAACACTATGTCTTGAATGCCTGAAATGCAGTCTTGGATAAGTAGATAGAATAATAATAATTGCCTGTAATTGGATAATAGCTGCCTGTGAAATGTAGAGTACTGTTGCTAGTAACGGCTACATGTAATTACTGTTGTTTGGAAACTAAATACGAGCTACTTGTATATAAATTGGAAAAGAAAATAAGTTTGAATGTTGGAAATACGCACTATATGCGAATAAACCTGAAGTGATGAAACCTAGTGTGGCTTGGCCTGAGGAAACATGAGCACTAACCCTATAGGGAATTAGGAGTAGAACTCCTGGAAATAAATGGAATGGAACTGGAAAAGTAAAACGGGAAAGTGTGTTGTCTCTTGGGTACGTCGTACCAAAGAGAGCATATATTACCTTTCAGTGTAGATGGGAGCTTGCCGCCCTCAGGTCAAGACCGGGGTGAGTTTGGCCACTTTGCACCGACTTTCTGGCACTCACGTACACCGTACCGGGGAGAGCTGCTAGTGTAAGGAGAGAGCTAGCCACCCCACGGGGCCCGGGGTTCAGCTAGCCGTCCTACACCGACTTGTTAGGCCCACTGGGTAAACCAGGGTAGTCAGGCGAGGGTGTGCGGACTGTGGAGGGGCGAGTCCCCTGTTTGGTTACTGTGGAGGGGCTAGACCCCTGTTACTGAGAGGGCTCTGCCCTATATTGGTTCCGTGCTGCACTTTGGGCGCACCCGTTAACGGAAACGACTGACCGCGTGCCAGTGCGGGGTAGCTACCCATGCGTTTATAGCACGTCCGTAGTCACCATTACGTTTGTCAGTGGCCTTGGGGTGGTTGACTGAGCGTAGGACGACCACGGGGGACTCTTCCGGCCAGGAGAGTACCACGTGCTACTTCTACTCTTCGAAAAAGACTGCAATCAAGATTATTCGCACGAGGAACATTTGAAATCAAGAAAAAGACCTGATAAATAAACCAAGTAATGAAAGGAAGAATAATTAGTTAAATAAAGAAAGAAACTGAAAACAATAGCTACCTGTACACCTGTACTGTTTTTCTTAGCTAGCTGGTTGCCACTC
Source organism: Thalassia testudinum (assembly GCA_037157565.1). Classification (NCBI taxonomy): domain Eukaryota; kingdom Viridiplantae; phylum Streptophyta; class Magnoliopsida; order Alismatales; family Hydrocharitaceae; genus Thalassia; species Thalassia testudinum. The sequence goes on along the minus strand of JAZHRO010000059.1, from coordinate 71,239,158 downwards.
TACTCAGCGTTTCCCTGACGTGTCGTACTTACCACCTTTTTGAGGACCAGGTATCGAGCAGCCGGAGCCTACGGCTGCAGAAGGTGCTGGGCCTAGTATAGCCCGGAAGTTGTACTTTTGTTGTACCTTTTTTCTGTAGTAGTGAGTATTCTGTTTCACCTTGTACTCTTTTATTGTAAAATTCATATTTCTATACCTATTTTAATTTCTCTACTGATGTGGTAGTATGTACTGTAGTAGTTCTTTTCCTTACTGCTGTACTTTTGTTACTGTTAGTTACTTGCATGGTGAATGTGGTTTATTTTACTGCTTTTTGGTTACTTTCTCATTGGACAACTGGGTCTTGGGATCAGTCTAGTCGGTTCGATTCTCATGTCCTGTAGGGATTCGGGAACCGGGTCGTAACAAGATGGTATCAGAGCAAGGTTGTCCCGAAAAGTGAATCAACTGGCTGGAAAATAACCAATTCACGTGCTTGTAATTAGAGTAGCCACCACAACGTACCTTTCGACATCTGTTTTAAGGTTTCTTCGTTGAATATCGATTAGTATTGACGTCTTTTCTGTTCTGTATCCACGTCTCCATGCAGGAGATGCCTCGACGCAGGACTAGCGAGGTGGGCCGCGGACGCGGCCGAGGACGAGGTCGGGGGGGCGGGCGCGTTGAGCCCGATGCCTTAGTGGACCAGCCACTGCTCCCGAGCATTCAGGTCCAGGACCTCGCCCAGCTGATACGGGAGATCATGCGAGAGGAGCTCCACCCACCGCCGCGAGCGCCTCTCCTTAAGGCTGCGTAGGGGGAGTCCTCTGTGGGACAGCGAGACGGGCATGGCAAAGGACGTGGGGGAGGGGGTGGGCCTCCACCACCCCCGCTGTCCTCTGACGCTTCCGCGCACGAGCCCTCCTTACCGGGAGGTGTACCGGTTTCTCCCCTGCAGCGCCATTATAAGCCTTTCGGACAGTTCCGGAAGCTGAAGCCCCCCTCCTTCAAGGGGGATGAGGACCCGACCAAGGCGGAGGACTGGCTCGAGCAGATCGAGAAGGTATTTGACACCCTTCACCCCCTGTGGAGTGCCGCGTGGCTTTCGCCATGTACCAGCTAGAGAGCGCGGCACACAGGTGGTGGAGGGCAGTCAGAGGTCAAGAGAGGGACAAGCCAACTTGGGACCAGTTTGTCACCCTCTTCTGCGAGCAGTATTTCCCACAGATGTGCCAGGACTGGAGGAGGCGGGAGCTCCACACTCTCCGCCAGGGGACGATGACCGTGAGCGCGTACCGCACGTGTTTCCTGGAGCTGTCTCGTTTCGCAGCGACAGCCGCGGCTACCGAGGAGGAGCCCTTTTGGAGGTTCACTGAGGGTCTTCGGCCTGCTATTCAGGGGTACGTCAAACCCCTGAAGCTGCCTACGTTCTCGAGAGTGGTGGAGGCAGCTATGACGTATGAAGAGACCAACCCGTCCGCACGCGACACTGACAGCGGGCGAAAGAGGCCTTATTAGCCAGACTTCTCATAGGGCCGACGAGAGAGGAGGTACGTGGCGCCCGCAGGAGAGCCGTCACGCTTTGCGGGTCCGTCAGTGGCCTTTGGGGGGCCCCGATAGGGACCAGCTGCTAGCACCAGACCCCCGCCCAGTCGTCAGCAGGGACCCACTGAGGGCGGGAGTCGAGTCCTCCTTTGCTACCAATGTGGCCAGTCGGGCCACATCAGGAGGGACTGCCCGTTTAGGGCTGGAGGTCAGCAGATGCTTCCCGCGCCGAGCACTGGAGGGTGGGCAGGAGGCCGTGCTTTCCAGGCGTGAGGAGGAGGACAGTAGTTGCGGGGAGGGTACCGGCCAGCGGCTACCCATCTGACGCAGAGTGTGGCTGCTTCGTCCGCACCTAGGGATGAGGGGCGTATCAACGCCCAGACACACAGTGATGCTAGAGTTTCGGGATCAGTGGTGGCAGGTATGGTTTCTGTTTCTGGCAGACTTATTTACACGCTTTTCGATTCCAGCGCTACGCAATCGTTTGTTGCTGCTAGTTTTGTGGATAGCTTGGGCCAGGACTGTGTGCTGTTAGAGAATCCGTTCGTAATCAGAGGTCCGAGTGGTCAACTGTTTGTAGCTGAGGAGGTGTACACAGGTTGTGAGGTCAGCGTTGGGGGACACAGCCTTCCCGCTGACCTGATTATGATACAGATGGAGGACTTTGGCGTAACTCTGGGGATAGACTAGCTGTCCGCTTACCACGCCCTTGTGGACTGCTTTGAGAGGAAGATCGTCTTCTCCATACCGGAGTTGCCTTCTTTCGAGTTCCATGGGCAGCCAGTGGACGGAGGCTTTAGGTGCATTTCTGCACTTCGGGCGGTGAGACTTTTAGGCCAGGGGTGTGAGGGCTTCCTCGCTTGTGTGGTGGCGGAGCCCAGCCCTGTGGTAGACTTTCAGAGTATCCCGATGGTCAGAGAGTACCCTAACGTGTTCCCAAACGAGTTGCCAGGACTACCGCCCGAGCGTGAGATCGAGTTTAAGATCTCATTGGTACCGGGGACCAGTCCCATCTCTACAGCACCGTACAAGATGGCACCACTTGAGCTGCGAGAGCTCAAGTCTCAGTTACAGGATCTTCTGGAGAAGGGCTTTGTGAGACCCAGTACGTCTCCGTGGGGAGCCCTGGTATTATTCATAAAGAATAAGGATGGTACCCTACGCCTTTGCGTAGACTACATACAGCTGAATAGGGTTACCATCAAGAACAGGTATCCGCTGCCAAGGATTGATGACTTGTTTGACCAACTACGAGGTGCCACGGTATTCTCCAAGATCGACTTGAGGTCTGGATACCACCAGTTGAGGATCAAGGAGGCGAACGTCTCCAAGACAGCTTTCCGCACCCGGTACGGACACTACGAGTTTCTGGTCATACCGTTTGGGCTGACCAATGCCCCCGCTGCCTTCATGGATTTGATGAACCGGGTGTTTAGGCCGTACTTGAACCAGTTCGTGCTGGTATTTATTGATGATGTGCTCGTCTACTCTCGAGATCGGGCGCAGCACGGACAGCACTTGCGAATGGAAAGTAATTGTAGATTGCATATCCATCTGGGTGGAGGGTTTGGGGCAAGGTACATCAAGATATCCTTTGGTTAAAGAAGTAGAATGCAAGGCTGCTACAGAGAGGTTGAGAAAGGGATTGGAAGAACTGGTGAATGAAGGAATGATACAATAAGTTCAATTTGATTTACCTTTCTCTATCGAATTGGCAAAGTTACATTTAGCAAGAGATGGAACAAAGAAAGATTCATCGAGCTTTTCTTTTCTCCTTCTTGTTTATGAATCTATGATTTAATCATCCATAATTGATCACTTCAATAAAGAATTTTTAAGAGTTAATTGTTGTAGCTTACCTGCCTGCTGTTAAGAATTTTTATGAATGTCATTTGATGTTTGAGAATGAGAGAATTACTCATCAAGTGTATTATTCAACTAGTTTCTTTCATATATTTTGTTTGTTTTCATCAAATATATGTCTTAGAATAACTTTCTTGAGAGAAGTTCTTTTCTCGCTTACCAAGCATGGATACTTGTGATTAGTCCCATTCCTTCCATCTTCATTCCTGGATTCAACATGGTCTAATTGTAGTAAAATAATAGTGGAGAAATGAGGTATTTTTTTACTTCTTTGTGTGCTGAATTTGCAACAAGTGCTTGTTTCCTTTATCCAATCACTTGGCATGCTATCATGATTATGGTGCACATATATAATTTTTTTCCAAATTTTCCATATTAAGGAAACTAAAAGTGTAGGCAAGAATGGACCCAAAGGAATTATAAGTTCCCATTCCCATCATTATCACTGTTGTGTGGGGTTACCTACTTGGCATTACATTTGCAATGACAAATATTCCTGACCTCTTGAATTCTGTGGCATGGTTCAATAACAAGTAATTCAAGGTAAAACCATGTGTGGCTATTTCTTAATTTTTGAGTTAGTATTAGATAGATTTTGATGTTTTTTTTATTTTATAGTCACTTAATAAAGCTGCTAGAGGGCATCTTGTTGTAGTCAAGGAGTTATCGCAAAACCTTGATTTACTGGAACTTGCAAAGCAGATTGGTAAAAATGGCTTGCACCTTGCTAGCTATCGGGAGATTGTAAAGACATTACTTGTAAAGGACTCCTAGTTGGCTTGGAGAACTGATAAGAAGGCCACACAACTTTCGTGTGGCAACTGACCATACCATTGTGATGTTGCCTGATAAGAGTGGCAACACTGCCCTCCATGTTGCCACAAGGAAGAAAAGACTCGAGGTCCATACTCATTTTTCTCTAGGAACATTAAATAGATGTAAACAACTATTATCTTAATTAACCAATCCACAGATGAAACATAATTAGCAAATCACATGTCTTCTAAAGTAAGGCTTAGGATGCGATGAAGGCCTAGAGAATCCTATTTGGCCGGTGCCACGTATCTTTGATTATCTATTTTAATCTATACATGTTATATGCATGTTTGTCTCTTATCATTTCACGAAAATTTGCCATTACAAGCCAACCATCATGCTCCTCTACCCCTTGTAAGTCTCTGAATGTATAATGATTAATTGTTAATTAACCCTCCTTCATCCTATGTCTCTTAAACTTTTTTTGCCTAGCTAGCTGATTGATTGTCTAATTATGGGTTGCTTTTATAGTCAAATCGAAGGTTTGTGTCTGTGTGCACCGTAGAGAGCCCATCAAAGGAGGATGATGAGCAATGGCTAGCTTACTAGATCATCTACTCCTTTCTTACCCTTTTTGAGATGGTTGCTGAGCCCATCCTTTATTGGTGGGTAGTATATATATTTATTATATATGTGATGTGCATACATCTGAATAGCCAAAAATGCCTATTAATGCATGCCCATAGTATCATATTAACATCATGAATTGTAAATATTACATAACATGCATCATCATGCATTTAGGTCAAATTGTACAAATTGTATAGTAATTTCCACTTTTTGGCGGCTAGGGACAAGGCGACTTTTAATCGGGACCTCGAATTAAAGATCCAACCGTACGAATTTGATTAGGGCGACGATTGGAATTCAACTACTCTAAGATCACCTCGATTGGACTTCCGTAGCATTAGATATAATCCGTGGAAGGTCAGAGATCAAGGGCGAAGATGGTGTCAATCCGCACTTCAGATGACAAATCCGACTTCACAGATGGGTTCGTATCGATGATTGCAGCATAAAGGCACGAAAATTGGCCCAATCCGACATCCATGGCACCTTCTACAAGTCATAGAAGATGGATGGCCAAGATGGCACCACGTGGCACCATCTCAGCCACCCAAATCGACCCAACCAAATTGGTGAGGACCGCCACGTCCTCTCTCTTCTCACCTGCTCGGTTGATCTTAGTAGTTGGATCTTGATCCAACGGCTGAGAGCGAGTGCGCTTGGATTCAAAACGCATCAAAGTAGAGCACTTGGCACGTTGGTCATGTCTCAAAGTCGCGGGCGTAGGGTGCGCGTTCGAAATGCGACACGCCCTAAATTAGCCAAGGACACGAATGCAGGCTCAAATGAGCCGTTGGATGGCGAGTGGGAGGTGCAGATGCAGCAGATGTGGCCGCACCAGAGCGCGCAGATAACCTACGTGTGATCTAACGAGCGTTCGAACGCTCAATCGCACACACGGGCGCGTGGTTAAGCTGAAGTTGAAGCGGGCGAGGAGCAGTCTCAACCGTCCGATCTTGTGATCGGACCGCCGAGAATGCTTGGACGTGATGAAGCCTTTGGGCAGAGAAGAAGAACCGCGCGTGGGAGGCTTGCACATTGCCTACGTTCAAGCCTTTAGTGAAGAATAAATCCGTCACTAAAGGCCCGACATTAATGTTTTTAACATAAAAATATCCTTTTTGCCCCCAACCTCTACACCTATAAAAAGGCCCACTCCCCCCACATTTCAATCATCCCTTCCTTCACCTCTCTTCCTCTCCAAAGCTCTAGAGAAGCTTGTCCCAAACCCAGGATGCTCCTCTAAAGCCAAAATCAAAGTTTTCTACCACAGTTTCGGAAGTGGATTCCCCAACCACAACGACGCCCTGCCTCCACCCTAGTTCTTACTGCTCCATTCTTCGCCCTCCGTCTTCTGGGAGTCGCCCCGTCTGGCTCATCCTCCAAGCAACTGTCGAGGAGGATACCATCTTTCTCCCTTCTCTATTACTTTCTAGAATAGAATTTCCCGCTTTCTAGCCATAATCATTTCATGCTTTCTGAAACGTCGGTTCTGTTATAACGTTGTAGTAAAGCTGGTTGTTACCAACATTTCAAATATAAATTTTTTTACTCGGAAAAATAAAAGAGTTCCCGAGGTCGAACTCAGGGAGCAAGTTGTATTCTAGAGATATACAAGTTCTATTACAAAAATAAAGAGAGAGAGAGAGAGATGAAAATTTGGCTTCTTCTTCTTTTCTTCTTTCTTCCTCTTTGTCTTTGGTTCTTCCTGTTCTTCTTCTTCTTCTTCTTCTTCTTCTTCTGCTTTCTTCAGATCTTCCCCTCGTGCTCTTCTTCTTCTGTTCTTCCTTGTTTCCTTTCTTTCTTTTTCTTCAGATCGTCTTCTTCTTTTCTTGCTTCTTTCGCGTTGGCCGTTGCTCTTCCTTCTTCTTCAGCCTGTCTTCTTTCCTGCTCTGGCTGCTGACCTTCCGTCGTCTGCCCCGGTGCTGAGACGACTTAACGATGCCTTCGCTACAGTGCCGCTTCAGTTCTTCTTCCGCAGTCCTTCACCTGTGCCTGCACGCTCAAGAGTTCATCAGAGGGCAAAAACCTACTCTACCCCCCTCCCCCGCGTATCTCTCTCTCTGAAATCTCTCTTCGGAAGCTCTCCCAGAGCGCTACCGGGTAATCGGGTTCGGGTCAGGCCCGGGTCCAGGCCCACCGGCGTGCATGGTGGGCGAGGAGTGCAGGTCAGTCTAATCGGGTCGGGCCAGGTCCGCGGAGCGTGGTCACGGACGAGGCCGGGTCGGGTCGGGTGAGAGGGACCTCACCCCGTGGTAACTGAGGCAAACAGATGGTGGCACTTTTGCAATTTATGTGGGTGTGTGGCTTCAGAAGGTTCCGAGGTGGGACTATCCGCGCACCCCTTTTCTCTCACGCCTGCAATAGGGATGGTGCTTCCAATTGCAACAGCTGTTGAGGCTCGCAACTCCAATTGAGGGCCAGGGTGTGTGTGCAAGACTCTTTCGCGCAGCCTAGGTCTTCAACCTGGGATATCTAGGCTTGGAGCAACCTCAAGCAAGCTTCGAGCTTCCTCGCCAATGGCGGTCAAGGCCTGGAACCTGAAATCAATAGAACGGCCTCTCGGCCAAATCAGACAGGCGGGGGACCTTCGCCGTGGCACGGCGAAGGTGGTCAGGGGGTCTGCAGGGGGCGAGATGGAGCTAATAGGTCGTCCTAGGTCAAACTGTGAGCGAGGGAGTGGGTGTGTTCGGTGGATCTGCAGAGGGTGTTTGGTGGGAAGTGGAGGGGCGGAAGAGGATCAGGGTGAGGAGGCGGAAGTTCTGCGGTGGTCGGCGAGCCGTGTGGATTGCTGAGGTGATGGGAGCGGCTCGCCGGAGGGTGGTCGGAGGCGGAGAGGATGAGGGTGAACAGGGTCGGTAGAGGGCTTAATTGACTAAATCGAAAGCGGGGAAAGAAAGAGGAGGAGAAGGGGAGTAGGTCTAACTTACTTGCAGGGACGAAGGGGGAGGAAGAGGGCGACAGTCGTATCGACTGTCGCCGGAGAAGACGATGCTCAGGGAGAGGGGCGGCGGCGAGCAGAGGGCTGGAGAGGCGCCAGCTGGGTGCGGCGTGGCGCAGGAGGAGCAAGGGAGGAGGTCTCTGCTGCTGGTATCGCGGCAGAGCGAAGAGGTGGAGGGGGAGGAAGTCGCCGGAGCTGGTGAGCGTCTGCCGGAGGAAGAAGAGAAGAAAGCTGGGGGTTTTCTCCGTCAGATCCAGGCTGCTTTTGTCGGTGGAGCGGCGGGGGGTATTTATAGGGTTGAAGCAGGGAGGAAGGCGGAGGGAGACGACGTGTCTCCCTCGCCGGAGAATGGTCGGAATACGAACCCATACCGTCCGTGCGTTCGCACGGCCGGTATGGGGGGCTACAATGACCATGGGGGTGCTCCTGCGACGGCTGACGACGCAGGGCACCCCCGGTATACATGCCAGGTCCTCCACCTCACCCTACGCGGCGCCATGCTCCGCGCAAGGTCGCCGGAGCATGGTGCTGGCAGGGTTTTGCAGGAGGGACCTGTTTGCAAAGAACGAAGGAGAGTTAGGGGCCTAAATGCGAGGGTTCAAAAGTTGAGGGCCAAAGAGTAAATATATGAGGACCAAAGTGTAAAGTCGGTCAAGGAGGTTTCTTCTTAGGCTCAAGTTTTTATACATGACTAATTAGAACCTAAGGAATCTGATGGTAAATTTCATTTTCATATTAAACCTTGTTTGACCGGTCAATTTGCGTAAAGACCCAAATTAAGTTATTAATTGGGCATGGTTCTCAATGTAGGTCAAAATGGGTTCTAAAGGCCAAATTGAAGGTTCTAAACCCTAGAGATTATTTTTCTATGAATTTTAGAGGGTTTATTCTGTTTTTACTTTGCCTCGAACCTTGTGAATTGAAGTGGGTTGTTTTAGGGTTACAGATTATCATTTGGTTCCTTGGAAGTGCTGTAGCCCTTGCTAGATCATCTCATCCCACTTTTATTCTTATTAAGCTGTTTTGACCTGTGTTTGGGCCCTGAATTACCCTGTATGCAGATTATACTGGTAAAATTGCACTTTTACCCCTTATGACTGGTTTTCTTCTCAAACTCAGAATTCTCTGAGTTAAGCCTTTCCTTGAGATATGTAGGAGCTTTTATCCTTTGTATTGGGTCAAAATGAGCTAGTTATGGCTCATGATGAGGTTCTCATCACTTTCTAATTGTAAAAGCGTTATACAATTGCAAAGTGATTGTTCTCTCTCTCTTAGTGTTAATATCAAATCCATTGTGATTATCCCGCTTCTAAAACAAAAATACCAAAAAAAATATAATCCCGGATTTTAGATCAAAGTAGCCTCTCTGTGTTCGACTCGAAATTTCTTTACAAATTTTGGTAAATTTATCTGTTGGCGAATTTCTACACAAATCATTCTACAACGACGGATTTTTTAAAATCTACTCCCTTTTGCGTAGAATTTTCCTCTTCAAAAATGTGCAACAATCCCTCCTCAATTAGTTGATGAATTAGTAAATTCATCTCCACGTCTATAAATCAAAGGCATTTTGGTTGATATATAAATACATGTATATGATCAATTTTTCAAGATATCAATATGGCAAGAGATCAAAATGGTGCTGGTGGCATGGATGGTTCTCCCACAATTCAGAGGAGCATCCTTTCTATACTAGAGGTTCGTGAGGGAGCAAGCCTTCAAGGCACATATAGCAACAACAACAACATAGGAGGAGCAACAGCAACATATCGCAGTAGTAATAGCACCAGCAGTAGCAACAAAACATAGCAGCAGTAACAACAACTACAACAAGGATTTTAGGTCATCTTTTGACGAGGATTGGCCAATTTTCAATTGTATTTCCTTGTATTTTTATTATTCTTCTGTAAAAAAAATATTGTGACCCCAAGGAGGAAGCACTTGTACTTGATTTCGAGTTTAATAAATTAGGGTAATTCAAACCCCCAAGTTCATGTAATATGTACTTTATGTCTGAAATTCAATAAAAGTGAACTCATATGTTAAAGGCTAATTTTGTGAAATTTTTGTGTTTGGTTAATGAAGAAAAGCAAAAATGATATTTGGATAGATATTTTACCATAATAACGTTATATCCGCAAATCAGGTCATCTCCAAATGACAATTAGAGAGAATTTTTTTCGTCCTCGAAAGTTGTAAAGATGGGAAAATCCGTACCTAAAAAATTTAATGCCATGTCATAAACGTATTTTTGTGTCCAATCTATTGTAACCAATTTTCCGTCCTTGAATTGTGGAAACAGAAAATCCATCCCCAAAAGTTTTAGTGACCCTTACTTGGGAAACGAAGTTTTGGAGACGGATTTTTCGTCACCCGCCCTAAAATCTCTCTCCAAAGCTTGTAAATCCATCTCCGTAGGTCATCACTATAACCTTATTTGTTGTGGTGCCCTTATCTAAATGTCTTCATATCATCATTAAATGCCTATTTCAGAAATGAAATCACTCCATTCTTGTATCCCTAGTAATTCAAATTCCTCAGACTAATCCATGACCCATCTATGATAATTAACCTAAATGTCAATGTCAACTACTCATAATTTAGATTCAAATAAGCAAAATATCTGTATTTGAAGAAGATTTTCACTTGATAACCCATCCTTGACAATTTGATCACAACAATACTTCTTACATGTAACCAGTGTTTGAAGAAATTTCGACAGCATTTCTCCACACTTCTTCAGTATATCCCCTAAGACTAACCTTAATTGCATTCCCAATAATCCTCACGAAAGGGCGCTTCTGGAATGAAGCTGAGATTAGTTAGTATACCGGAGAAGAGTGATAAAATGCGACTGAAATTTCTCCAAAACACTAGCTACATGTAAGAAGTAACCCTAAATTGTGATCAAATCTTCAAGGACCCCCTCAGTTTAGAATTTCTTAGAATGAAGATGACAACACTTATGGCATGTTATAAAAACAAAACATCGTGCATGTAAGTAAAGTATACACACACTCCGCATTATTTGTATAACATGATCATTAGTCTCGACAGACAAGTATTTTGACACAGTTATATCTATCTCACAACCTATACTTGAGGGGCTAGAACTCCTATTATTTGTCATCAGGTGCATCTAAATTCGTGCAAGTGTGTGTATGATCGTCGACGATCAGTTCACAATAAAAATTGTATTTTAGATGTCGTTGTTGTAATATATGTCACAAATATAAACTAATGTCGCATCAATTTTATTTATTTACTTAATTTTTGCTAGTTTATTCCAGGTCATTCACTAGGAGTCAGTTATTGATATACATCACTCTCTAAATCCAAAAACATTCTTTTATTCCAAAAATGTTGATTTTATTTACAAAAATGAATAAATCAATGAATAAAAGAATTTGGTCAATTGTATACAAAAGTATAAATTAAAACACATTACAATGCTTCAAAACAAATGTACACAAACAAGTATAAAAAATTATCTATAATTACTCTTTGTTAATTATTTACAACTAATATAGTTAATACCTAAGTATAGGTATAATAATAGTTTATAATATCAACTATACTAGATCATTATAACATACTAATATCTATAGTAACATATATAAGTGTCGCTAAAACCTTAGTAAACTATATACATAGCTTATGGCAAAAACTAGTATTTATACCAACATATATATACATATACAATGACGGATGAATCTATCACTAAAGCTCTCATTATTTATATACATATACAAGAGCTCAAGCATACTACTACCCATACATACTACACTATTGAAATATACTTATTTATTTACATTATAATTCATTATTTATATACATATACTTGTTATACACACACACACAACGCACACATACACAGACATACATCACACAGCTCATGCACACAGCACACAAAGCACAAATGAATAGGCACAAGGGGATTCAACACTTAATCGATTTTCAACCATTCTCTTCACTTAGTCGGTTCACTCTCTCGGACTGGTTTGGTTCAACTCAACCCAAAAGTTGGGTTTAATGGGCGGGCGACCTTTTCAAGGGATACACAGTACTCATTTTTGGGTGAGACCAAACATCTACTAGGGCCACCTGAGTTCTTAGTTAGGTGTATTATGTCTGATTTAATGCTCGTTAATGGGCCCAACAAGGCCCACGCATAGTGCATGGCCCCCGGCCCATGCACTGCACACATTCATTTATGACATATGTCATACTCGAGAGGGATGTATATGAGAGGGCGCCCAGCGCCACGACGACTGAACGGGTAGAAACACAAATTCCTTTTAAGGTGCTGCGCCTGCTCTAAAGTTACTGATGTGAGACAAATCTGAGCGCTACAGTCGCACACAGGTGCGTTCTGAATACCCAACTTTGGCCCTCGATTTGAGTGTAATAATTTAATCTAAATTAAAATTAAATTATGGCATTGTAAAGCCCTTACATGGGGCTACATAATTATGTAACTACTTTGCAAAAATAAATTAGTTTATTATATAATTAAATTAGCTAAAGTTTATTGATAATACACGTAAAATTATAGTTTAATTCATTAATTAAAGTATAAATTAGTTAATTAATTATCAAATTGACCTTGTATAAAGTTAGTATGCATAATAAATTATTTATTACAAATTTTTATGATATTTTATAAACTTTATTTTAATTTATTTATAATTAAATACATGTTTTAGATGATTTTTCATATAAATAAACTATAAATACTATAATACAATATAAATATGGTTTAAATAAGTTGCAAATACTTAGTATAATATATTACAAGTATACAATATAATTTACCTCAGTATTAACTTAAAGTACTAATTTATTTTATTTTAAGTTAATAAATTACCTAATTAACTTAATGACCTAATTATTTACTGAGAATATATAATTATATTAAATTACAGGTATTATATGGTACATAATATACATATAAATATGTATGCACAGTATTAGGTACAGATATGCACATTTATATAGGTTTGTATAATTACTTAGTTATTTTACATTTAGGTTATATAAATTAATATAAAATAATATAATACAGTTATATATACAATAAGTTATTATAAATACTTAATTTACTATATAGAATACATATATAAGTTATACATCGATATTTTTTTACATAGTGTATACTATATACATATAGCTTAGATTTAATTAATGTATACAAGTATATACATAATATATATGGTATTTTTAGGAGTTTTTGGGTATTTTCTTATTTTTATGTGTTTTATGTATATAGTAGAGATAGGGGATGAGAGAGAAAGAGTGAGATGAGAGAGAAGAGTTATTTTTGGTGTTTTTAGCGTCAAGTTTTTTTATTAAGTTTCAAGGTATACTGAGCCATCAACTAGTATGTTCTATCAAGTTTTTTTATTAAGTTTTAAGGTATACTGAACCGTCGACTAGTATGTTCTATCAAGTCGAGAGTTCAGAATGCCTTAAAACTTGGCACACACTTAAAAATATACCTAATCTTAACTAAGACACATTTATTTTTTTTTTGAAATTTTTATATGACTTTTATTTATGTACAAAGCTCACCAATTTTAGGCCTTTGAAGGGTTTTCAAAGTGGAACCTCAAGCCTTGAATTGGACTCTAAGTGCTGAAAAGAATGTTTAAACATTCAAGATTATCCAACACACAGTACGAAACATGTTTGAACTCTTAAACATGATTTTTGACTTTGATTTCATTAAAATTCTCATCATTGGATAGTTACTACATGCAAATAGCTGACAATGGAATTCAAAGCTAAATTACAAGCAATCCTGATTGAATTTCAATCAATTAAAGGTACATGAATACTTGTACATGATATGCACAATATTACAACTCATGGCAGCTCACTTTCAACTTCACATCTCGACTGAAATCCACTCTCAGATCAGCTAAATCAGCCAAACATTGGCTGATCTGCTGCATAACAGTAGCTGCAATGAACATAGCAATAGTAGTTGCTCAATTTTAGCAGCTAATTCAACTGCTCTTCTGCTCAGAAATATAGCAGCAATTGCTGCTGCAAGAAGAAACCAGCAACAGATATTGCTGCAAGGAATGTTGCAATTTTAAAACAGCAGCAGCAGTCACTTTACTCACTGAAATTAGCCCAGATCTGACCTGAGTAGGTTTGACCTATGGCACATGGATGCACAAAACATTGTCCAAACTCCTTTAAAATCCATTCTGAAAGTCTAAAATCCATAAGACCAATTCTCATCGTCTATAATTCTCAAAAGATCCCAAGATGATCTTCTCATTACATTTTAGACAATGTAGAGAAGATCACATTAACTGCTGAAATCACCTCAAAGCAATTCTAAATATCCATTAAGACCTTGAAATCAGCATTTGTTTCGTTCAAAACCAAGGTGAAATCAGATTGGTATAAGAATTCATGTGGCCCTGTTTTGGCCTTTAATTTAAGATCATTCAAATTGTCTGATAACCATGAGTTTCTAGACACTATATAATAGTGTTAGAATCTCAAATGATCCAATACAAAACATTGGGTCATGGTTTAAAGCCTCAAATCAATATTTGATTCTCCTTGGCCTAAACTACCCAAAACAAGGCTTGAATTGGGTGCAAGCTCATTTGAGAATAAATCTTTGATAAAAACACATTAAACTCATTGCAATACACCCAATTAAGCAAATCCAAACTCAAATCACTCAATTAAAATCCCATTAAATCCAAATAGAATTCAATTCATGAGATTGGGCGTGAAAACCAATTATGAAAGAATCGAGCGAATTAGTTCAATTAAAATCAAATCGAGGGGTCTTTGTGAATTGATGGAGTGAATGAGAGACCCCCCAAATGGGTTTTAGGTGCAAATTCAGATCTAAAAGCTAAAGCTTTAGATCTGAATTTGACCTCGATTGATGGGCGATCAATGAATAAAAAAAATGCAAGGAAATCAGAAACGAATCGTGATGTGTATGGAAAGCTGTATGCGTCAAAATGGAGGTGGAAAAACACCTCTCTGAGCTGAATTGATCAGAGAGGGTGGAGTGATTTAAGCTAATCTACTCCTAAGCTACACTAATCCATCATCAAAGTTGATTTCTAATCTACTCCTACTGATCTAAATTATAATAATTACTAATCTAAGCTACTCTAGAAAACTGGAAGTTCTATCCAACAAGAGAAATGGGGTTGCTTGGATCCAAAGCCAGTGGCTAAGGAGGAAGAATAGGGGAGATCTCCAGCGAGTGAAGAGCCTATAAGAGGAGCTCCAGGGTTGTCCTTAGGCGTACGTCATCCTTAACGGCGAGGAGGAATGAGAGGTGAAAAACCACACCTCTGTCATAGGTGTGGCGAGTGAAGAGGTTTGGAGAGCTGGAGAGCGAGGAAAGGATCGCCTCAAGAAAGTAGGAGGGGAGGTGATGGGTGTGCGCACGCTTAGGGCAGTTGCTTAAGTAGGTGGGTCACTAGATCAAGGCACCATAGAGGTGCAATTATACACCTAGGGCTTGGGCGGTGGGGATGAGAAGAGGACCACGCGTGAAGTTCCAAATCAAAGATCGACCGTTGGATGGCATATGGGCCAAGGGGTGAACAAACACGCCGAAGCACACGAAGGTTCGATTGGAGCTAAGCCATCATATCAAGAGAGCGAAGGATGAATGACCGAGATCAATAGAGTTCTATGTGCGCTACAGTAGTCCTGGAGCAGCAGGTGTGTTGGAATTTTTGCGCACAGGCCCTCAATACGAAATGGTGGAAATGGTGGAAGTATTGGGAGAAAGCCCATATGTGGCTAGAACTGATAGCAGAGCCATCCATAGGATTTGTAAATAGGTCCCCGGCAACTATCAAACAACTCCCTGGATGTTTTTGAATGATATGTATATGACCTAAGGACCTAAGTGAAAAACTATTAATGCAAGGTCCTAATGATGTTCAAATGCAACCAAGATTTTATTTAAACGTAATTGAATATTAAGTTAATTGTTTTTTTGATCTGAACATTTAGACTCAAATGTTTGTTTAATTTAAAATTGGATCATCATTTTATATTAATGAATATAATATCTCATTTAATGACCTAATTTCGCATTTTTAATACAGATTTGATGTTTTAGGTTTTTTTCAGTATTTCCCACACTTAACCCATTGCATGTGTTAATTCAGTAGTGTTTAATGTAGTTTCTAGCTTAACTTAGGCATTTTAACTATGATGAACCACACCTCATTAGTGTATCTATAAAGTTATAACAAAAATATCATAATGAAACATAAATATTAAATATGTTAATTATAAATTACTTTTCTAACAGTAACATCCGCCACCCTAACCCTCTCCTGCTCCTCACCCTCTTGCTTATACTCCTCTATTCCCTTCCCTTTGATTCTCTGCTCCTCCCTCCTCCCTCGATTCTCTCCTCCTCCTCCTCCCTCTCCCTCGAGACCTCCTCCTCTAAACCCTCCTGCTCTGTTATGACCCGGTTCCCGAATCCTTACGAGATACGAGAATCGGATCGACTCGACTGATCCCAAGACCCCGTCGTCCAACGAGAAAGTAACCAAAAGAGCAGTAAAATAAACCACATTCACCATGTATATAACTAGCAGTAACAAAATACAGCAGTAAAGAAAAGAAATACTACAGTATACACCACAACAACAGTAAAGAAATAAACATGTACATAAACATGGAGCATACAATGAAAAGAGTACAGAGGTAACAGAAACTACTCACTACAACAGGAAGAAAAGTACAGTGGGCACTACACATTAACACTATTGGGCTCTACTAGGCCCAGCGCCCTCTACAGCCGTCGACTCTGGCTACTCAACACTTGTTCCTGAAAAGGTAACAAAGGTGACACGTCAGCGAAAT
The DNA here is from genome assembly GCA_037157565.1 of Thalassia testudinum. NCBI lineage: Eukaryota > Viridiplantae > Streptophyta > Magnoliopsida > Alismatales > Hydrocharitaceae > Thalassia > Thalassia testudinum. Next base: position 71,222,570 of record JAZHRO010000059.1, on the reverse strand, counting down.
GCTGAGTAGAGTGGCAACTAAAAGCTAAGAAACAGTAAAGTGGACAGTAGCTGTTATATTTTTAATTTCTTTCTTTATATTTTCCGTTTACTCGTTAACGAATTATCCCTCAGATGCTTCTTTTGATCTTGAATGTTTTCGTGTGAAAGATCTTGATTGCAGTCTTTTCCGAAAAGTAGAAGTAGCACGTGGTGTTCTCCTGGCCGGGAGTGTCCTCCGGGGTGGTCCAACCCACAGTCAACTACCCCAAGGTCGCTGACAGACGTAACGGTGACTACGGCACGCGCGATAAATGCATGGGTAGCTACCCCGCACTTGCACGCGGTCAGTCGTTTCCTTTAACGGGTGCACCCAAAGCACAGCACGGAACCAGTATTGGGCAAAGCCCTCTCAGTAACAGGGGTCCAGCCCTTCCACAATAACCAAACAGGGGTCTTGCCCCTCCACAGTCCGTTCACCCTCGCCTGACTATCCTGGTTTGCCTAGTGGGCCTTACAAGTCGGTGTAGGAGGGCTAGCAGAACCCCGGGACCCGTGCGGTTGCTAGTGCTCTCCCTACACTAGTAGCTCTCCTCGGTACTGTGTACACGAGGGTCAAAAGTCGGTACAAAGTGGCCAGACCAAACCACAGGTCCCTGGGGCGGCTAGCTCCGCTTTGCAATAAACAGGGGGGACAGTCACTCTCCTTAGTACTCCGTACTCAAGGGTCAGCTCACTTCCCCTATTCTATTCCATTCACTTTCCAGTAGTTCTACTCCTAATTCCCTGTAAGGTTCATGCCCTTTTAACTTAGCCAATTTAGGTTTCACCGTTCCAGCTTTATATCCATATAACCCATGTTCTCAACAGTAATTATTCATTCATAAACAGACAGCTATTAACAAATTTACATGCAGTAACCGTTTCCTTTCTACTTTTCCAAGACTGCAATGTATAGATATTCAATCTAGTTTTCCAGTCCTAGGATTCATGTCATACCCTAGGATCTATCATTCAATCTAGTTTTCCAGTCCTAGGATTCATGCAATACCCTAGGATCCATCATTCAATCTAATTTTTCAGACCTAAGGTTCATGCAATGCCCTAGACTCCATTAATTATTTCATAAGTGTATAATCTTTGATAAATAAATTAAAGAGCCACTCTACCCACAAAACCGGGAGTACTGGGGGAGTAATCGGTAAGCCCACGCGCCTCCGCAACCCTTAGAGCCGCAACGGAATGGGGTCCTAACACAAGGATCAAAGACAAGGAGCTACTCAGAACAGCATACGATTACTGTAAACAGGTAGAGGAACTACATCTGAGAAGAAAGAAACTTGAAACCAGGAAAACGGACTCCGAATGGACCCTAAACGGGTCAAAAACGACGAGCCTGCCCAAAATCAGACGTCTAGAACTTCTTCCAGACGTCTTAAATGATCGCTTCATGTCATACCTTGATCTGCGCAGTCATTCAGATGTCCAGAAGCCCGCTAAATCGTCTAGACTTAGTTTCCAGATGGCCGACTGTCACTCCGGACGTCTGGAGACCCCCTCCGTCGTTTGGTGCTCTGCCCAGACGTCTGATCTATGTGGAATGGCGTGCCCTTGAGCCTTCTCGAATAAATCCTACACACACACGCGCCCGCTCTCAACACCAAAGGAGGCAGAAGACTTCGGCGGAAATGGCTGCATTGCCGTACATGCGAGAGAAGAAGAAGATAAAAATAACGTACCTTTCAGACGTCTGGACCTTCCTCCAGACGTCTCCTTCGTCGTCTCGACGTAAGTCCAGACGTATAATTCTAGGAAATTTTCCCAGAATCAGGACCTCTTCGCCCTCCGCTCGCAATGCACGGCCGTGCCGCGCCGCGCCCGCCCGCTGCCTGAGCTGCAGCAGCTTCTCTGCGGCACCCCACGCTTCCTGCGCATCCGCCGGTCGACTCTGGCTGCTCCGGTGAGCTCGCACCCTCGCGGTCAAGCTCCCTCTTCCTCTCGCAACAGCCCCTCCTCCCCACGCACTTGCAGTAGTAGCCGTTGCTGCCGCTCTAGCCCGCTCGCTCTCTCGCTGACAAGGAGAAGAAGAAGAAGAAGGCGGTGGAGTGAGGGTGAGGGAGAGGCGTATTTGAAGGCAGTGCGGGGAGAGAGCAAGTGGAAAGGCTGCGTCTACAGGGAGGGAGGAAAGAGAAGGAGGAGGGCGGTGGGTTCAGTCTGCGCACGCAGACGCGAATCCGTACGCCGAAAAAATTTAATTCCAGACGTCTGACCAGACGTCTAGACCACTTCCCAGACGTCTTAAACGATGCTTGATGCCCGGTTATAACAATATAACAAACTCAAAAGAAGTTTCGTCCTCGAAACTTGCGCTAACTAAGGTACGGGAAAGAACGATATAAGTATAATAAACTCAAAGAGGACCAAAGCCGGTCCGAAAAGACGTACCCGCGAAAAGATCCGGGTACCGCTCCCGCATCGCCGCCTCAGGGTCCCAGGTGGCCTCCTCGTACCGCTAGCTTCTCCACAAAACCTTTACCAGGGGTACTTGCTTCCGCCTCAGACTGCGGACGGCTCTGTCGAGAATCTGTACTGGCCGCTCGAGGTAAGTCAGGTCGTCGCCCACCTCGACTCTCTCGTGACTCAGGACGTGACTGGGATCGGCGACGTACTTCCTGAGGTTGGACACGTGGAACACGTTGTGCACACCAGAATGCTGAGGAGGGAGGGCAAGCCTGTAAGCAACGGGTCCAACCCGCTCCAGGACCTCAAAGGGCCCCACGAACCTTGGCGAGAGCTTCCCTCTGACCCTAAACCATTGCAGACCCTTCATGGGCGAAACATGAATGAAGACGTGGTCCCCAACCTCAAACTGTACCTCTCTGTGTTTTCGATCTGCATAGCTCTTCTGCCTGCTCCTGACAGTGCGGAGTCGCCTGTGAATCTGCTCGACTATCATTTGACTCTGCCAGATCAGCTTGGGGCAAACCTCCCACTTGGTCCCCACCTCAACCCAACTCAAGGGTGCTGTACACCTTCGTCCGTACAGAGCCTTGTAGGGTGCCATGCCGATGCTCGAGTGATAACTGTTATTGTATGCAAACTCCGCCAGGGGCAAGTGCTCCTCCCAAGAGCCCCTCCAGTCCAGTACGCAGGCACTCAAAAGGTCCTCAAGTGTATGTAACGTGTGCTCCAACTGTCCGTCCGTCTGGGGGTGGTAAGCTGTACTGAACCTCTACCGCGTCCCCAGGGCCTGCTGAAACTCAGCCCAAAAATGGGACGTAAAGAGGGTATCCCGGTTGGATACGATCTCCCGCGGAACTCCGTGTAGACGTACCACGTTGCGGATATACCTCTCTGCCAACTATGCTGGTCCCAGGGTGACTCGAATCGGCAAGAAACGCGCCGTCTTCGTCAATCTATCAACGATTACCCAGACTGCATCGTGTCCTCGCTGGGTAACAGGTAAGCCCACCACCAAGACCATGGTGATGCTCTCCCACTTCCACTCTGGCACTGGAAGTGGCTGTAGCGATCCTGCAGGCCTCTGATGCTCGGCTTTCACCTGCTGGCACACTAAACTCTGCTGCACGAATTCACCCACATCCCGCTTCATCCCTCTCCACCAAAAGTTGCGTCTTAAGTCATGGTACATCTTCGTGTTTCCGGGATGTATGGTGAATCTGGAACCGTGTGCCTTAGTCAGGAGCTCTCTCAACAGCTCCTCGTCTCTAGGAACGCACAAACGTCCCCTCATGCGCAGCACCTGGTCTATAAAAGAGAAGTCTCCAGGGTTTCCTGACCATACTCTGTCACGCAAGGACTGCAAGTACAGGTCGGCCATCTGTCCTGTGATGATGCGATCTATCAGCTCTGGCCTCGTCTATCGCGTCACAGTCACTGCCCCAGAGTGCCCCTGTAACTCTAGGGGTCGCCAACTGCTCATCTCCTCCAAAAGGCTCCAACCTTGCACATGTAAACTGGCCAAGTGTGTGGGCACCTTCCGGCTCAAGGTGTCAGCCACCACATTGGCCTTTCCCGGGTGGTAGGAAATGCTGCAGTCATAGTCCTTCAGGAGCTCCAACCAGGAACTCTGTCTCATGTTGAGCTCCTTCAGATCAAACAGGTATCTGAGGCTCTTGTGATCTGTGAAAACCTCGATGGTCTCACCGTACAAGTTGCGTCTCTAGGTCTTCAGCGCGAAGATGACAGCTGCCAGCTCCAGGTCGTGGGTAGGGTAGCTATGCTCATAGGGCTTCAGTTGCCGCGAAGCGTAGGCGAAAACGTGACCCCTCTGCATGAGCACACCCCCTAACCCCTGCAAAGAGGCGTTTGTGTACACAACGAACCCGCCACTACTGTCTGGGATGGTGAGCACGGGAGCCGAAGTCAGCTTCTCCTTCAGCTCCTGAAAACATGCCTCACAGGCGTCTTTCCAAGTGAAGGGCACGTCCTTCCGAGTCAACTGTGTCATAGGACGTACAATCTGTGAAAAACCCCTAATAAACCGCCTGTAGTAGCCTGCCAATCTCAAGAAACTGCGAATCTCAGTAATCATACGTGGTCTCTCCCACCTGAGCACTGCCTCGACCTTGGCTGGGTCCACAGCCAAGACATCTCCTGAGATCACATGACCTAAGAAGGTCACCTCCCTTAACCAGAACTCGCACTTGCTGTATTTGGCGTATAGCCTACATCGTCTCAGTGTGTCCAGAACCATCCACAAGTGCTGTCCGTGCTGCGTCTGATCTCGAGAATATATGAGTACATCATCAATGAATACCACCACAAACCGGTCCAAGTACGGTCGAAACACCCGGTTCATCAAGTCCATGAAGGCAGCGAGGGCATTAGTTAGCCCAAACGGCATAACAGAAACTAGTAGTGTCCATACCGGGTGCGGAAAGCTATCTTGGAGACGTCTGCCTCCTTGATCCTCAACTGGTGGTATCCAGACCTCAAGTCGATCTTGGAGAATACCGTGGCACCTCACAGCTGGTCAAGCAAGTCATCAATCCTCGGTAGAGGATATCTGTTCTTGATGGTGACCTTATTCAGATGTCGGTAGTCCACACAAAGGCGTAGGGTACCATCCTTCTTCTTTACAAATAGTACCGAGGCTCCCCAGGGGGACGTGCTGGGCCTCACAAAGCCCTTCTCCAAAAGATCCTGCAACTGAGACTTGAGCTCTCACAGCTCAAGTGGTGCCATCCTGTATGGTGCTGTGGAGATGGGACTGGTCCCTGGTACTAGTGAGATCTCAAACTCGATCTTACGCTCGGGTGGTAGTCCTGGCAACTCGTCTGGAAATACGTCGGGGTACTCTCTGACCACCGGGATACTCTGGAAGTCTACCACAGGGCTAGGCTCTGCCACCACACAAGCTACGAAGCCCTCACACCACTGGCTCAAAAGTCTCACCGCCCGAAGTGCAGAAATGCACCTAAAGCCTCCGTCCACTAGCTGCCCGTGGAACTCGAAAGAAGGAAACTCCGGTACGGAGAAGATGATCTTTCTCTCAAAACAGTCCACCAAGGCATGGTAAGCGGACAGCTAATCCATCCCTAGAATTACGCCGAAGTCCTCCATCTGTATCATAATCAGGTCAGCGGAAAGGCTGTGTCCCCCAACACTAACCTCGCAACCCGTGTACACCTCCTTTCCCGTGTCCCCCAACAATGCATGTAACGACCCGATTTCCCGAATCCCAACGAGATACGAGAATTGGACCGACTCGACTGATCCCAAGACCCAGTCGTCCAACGAGAAAGTAACCAAAAGAGCAGTAAAATAAACCACATTCACCATGTATATAACTAGCAGTAACAAAATACAGTAGTAAAGAAAAGAAACACTACAGTATACACCACCACAACAGTAAAGAAATAAACATGTACATAAACATGGAGCATACAATGAAAAGAGTACAGAGGTAACAGAAACTACTCACTACAACAGGAAGAAAAGTACAGTGGGCACTACACATTAACACTATTGGGCTCTACTAGGCCCAGCGCCCTCTACAGCCGTCGACTCTGGCTACTCAACACTTGTTCCTGAAAAGGTAACAAAGGTGACACGTCAGCGAAATGCTGAGTAGAGTGGCAACTAAAAGCTAAGAAACAGTAAAGTGGACAGTAGCTGTTATATTTTTAATTTCTTTCTTTATATTTTCCGTTTACTCGTTAACGAATTATCCCTCAGATGCTTCTTTTGATCTTGAATGTTTTCGTGTGAAAGATCTTGATTGCAGTCTTTTCCGAAAAGTAGAAGTAGCACGTGGTGTTCTCCTAGCCGGGAGAGTTCCCGTGATGGTCCTACCCTCAGTTAATCACCCCAAGGTCTCTGACAGACGTAACATGATTACGGCACGTGCGATAAACGCACGGGTAGCTACCCCACACTGGCACGTGGTCAGTCGTTTCTTTTAACGGGTGCGCCCAAAGCACAGCACGGAACCAGTATTGGGCAAAGCCCTCTCAGTAACAGGGGTCCAGCCCCTCCACAGTAACCAAACAGGGGTCTTACCCCTCCACAGTCCGCGCACCCTCGCCTGACTACCTTGGTTTGCCCAGTGGGCCTAACAAGCTGGTGTAGGAGGGCTAGCAGAACCCCAGGGCCTGTGGGGTAGCTAGTGCTCTCCCTACACTAGTAGCTCTCCTCGATACTGTGTACACGAGGGCCAAAAGTCGGTACAAAGTGGCCAGACCAAACCCCGGGTCCTTGGGGCGGCTAGCTCCGCTTTGCACTAAACAGGGGGGACAATCACTCTCCTTGGTACTCCGCACTCAAGGGTCAGCTCACTTCCCCAATTCTATTCCGTTCACTTTCCAGGAGTTCTACTCCTAATTCCCCGTAGGGTTCATGCTCTTTTAACTCAGCCAATTTAGGTTTCACCGTTCCAGCTTTATATCCATATAACCCATGTTCTCAACAGTAATTATTCTTTCATGAATAGGCAACTGTTAACCAATTTACAAGCAGTTACCGTTTCCTTTCTACTTTTCCAAGACTACAGTGTATAGATATTCAATCTAGTTTTCCAGTCCTAAGATTCATGTCATACACTAGGATCTATCATTCAATCTAGTTTTCCAGTCCTAGGATTCATGCAATACCCTAGGATCCATCATTCAATCTAATTTTTCAGACCTAGGGTTCATGAAATGCCCTAGACTCCATTAATTATTTCATAAGTGTATAATCTTTGATAAATAAATTAAAGAGCCACTCTACTCGCGAAACCGGGAGTACTGGGGGCGTAATCGGCAAGCCCGCGCGCCTCCGCAACCCCTAGAGCCGCAACGGAACGGGGTCCTAACACAAGGATCAAAGACAAGGAGCTACTCAGAACAGCATACGATTACTGTAAACAGGTAGAGGAACTACATCTGAGAAGAAAGAAACTTGAAACCAGGAAAACAGACTCCGAATGGACCCTAAACGGGTAAAAAACGACGAGCCTACCCAAAATCAGACGTCTAGAACTTCTTCTAGACGTCTTAAATGATCGCTTCAGGTCATACCTTGATCTGCGCAGTCATTCAGATGTCCAGAAGCCCGCTAAATCGTCTAGACTTAGTTTCCAGATGGCCGACTGTTACTCCGGACGTCTGGAGACCCCCTCCGTCGTTTGGTGCTGTGCCCAGACGTCTGATCTATGTGGAATGGCGTGCCCTTGTGCCTTCCCGAACAAATCCTGGACACACACGCGCCCGCTCTCAACACCAAAGGAAGCAAAAGACTTCGGCGGAAACGGCTGCATGGCCGTACACGCGAAAGAAGAAGATAAAAATAACGTACCTTTCAAACGTCTGGACCTTCCTCCAGACATCTCCTTCGTCGTCTGGACGTAAGTCCAGACGTCTGATTCTGGGAAATTTTCCCAGAATCAGGACCTCCTCACCCTCCGCCCGCAGCGCACGGCCGTGCCGCGCCGCGCCCACCTACTGCCTGAGCTGCAGCAGCTTCTCCGCGGCACCCCACGCTTGCTGCGCACCCGCCGGTCAGCTCTGGCTGCTCCGGCGAGCTCTCATCCTCGCGGTCAAGCTCCCTCTTCCTCTCGCAACAGCCCCTCCTTCCCACACACTCGCAGCAGCCGCTGCTACCGCTCTCGCCCGCTCTCTCTCTCGCTGACAGGGAGAAGAAGAAGAAGGCGGTGGAGTGAGGGTGAGGGAGAGGCGTATTTGAAGGAAGCGTGGGGAGAGAGAAAGAGGAAAGGCTACGTCTGCAGGGAGGGAGGAAAGAGAAGGAGGAGGGCGGCGGGTTTAGTCTGCGCGTGCATGCGTGCAGACACGAACCTGTACGCCGAAAAAATTTAACTCCAGATGTCTGACCAAACGTTTGGACCACTTCCCAGACGTCTTAAACGACGCTTGATGCCCGGTTATAACATCCTCCCACCTCCCCTTGACTCCTCCCTCGTCCTTCAATTCTCTCCTCTAGTTCCTCCTCCTCAAGACCCTCCTCTTCCATCATCCTCCCACCTCCCCCTACTTTTCACCTTCCCCCTCACCACCATCGCCCATCTCCAGTACCCCCTCCTCCATCTTCCCTCCCTTTCTCCAACGCCACCCAGAAAAAATAATTAACAGGTTGTTATACAAAACATTTAAGTAAACATAATTAACTCAACATTCAATTTACATAATTAACATGTTAATTCAAACAATGCAAAGAAATTACACATAATTAACAAAACATTAATTACATTCAAATATTGCAATCAAACCTAACCTAACTACTTAAAAAATAAAAAGTTTAACAAGTAATATTGACTAAGGAGAAGAAGGGGTAGGGGATGAGGATGATGGTGGTGGTGGTTGGCTAGGCTGGGAGAGGATTTGAGGAGGAGAGGAGAGGAGTCGTTGCTAGTGGTGGTTTGGAGGATCGGTGGTGGTGGCGAGGGAAGGAGGAGGGGCATGGCCAAGGAAGGGGATTGGAGGAGGGAAGGAGGAGGGGCATGGCCAAGGAAGGGGATTGGAGGAGGAGAGGAGGAGGAGGGCACAGAGTGAGGGTGTTGGAGGTGGTGGTGGTCGTGGAGGGAGGAGCTAGGCGAGGTGGAGGGGGTTGCTGCTATGCATGTACGTCGAGGAGGTGGTGGGAGAAGAGAAAGAGGAGGTGCTAGTGGTGGGAGGATGACGAGGAGGTTGCTACTCATCATCGGAGGGAGGGGGGACACAGCGAGGGGCGGAGGGCGGTGGCATTGAGGAGAGGAGGAGGGGGCGGAGGAGGAGGATATTGAATCCTTACCGAGGGAGGGGGCAGGAGGAGCTCCTCACTTGATTGGGGCTACTGTGCGTGGGTCGTCTGCACCGGAGTAGAACTCGATCGGGGACGAGGAAGAAAGGAACGAAAGGGGAAGGAGTTGGGTGCGTGCTAGGGTTTTTGCCTTGACTTTTCTCGATCGTTTTAGATGGAATGGTTAAGGAATGCATTTTAAAAATAGCTTTTTAACATCAACGATTTCTGAGGAGGTTATTGTCGATTGTTCATTTAATAACAGTCGAGTATCTTGTTATTCTTGACCATTATAAACGGTCGAGAATTGTTTCAACCACTCAGCTTATGGGTAAGCGAGAAAGTTAATAATCAGACTTTTGACAATCGTTATGTCTTATAACGGTTGAAATTTCACCGTCGAGAATAATGCATTTTCTACTAGTGTATAAAGAGCTTACATAGGTTTAAAAAATAAATTTAAATTGTAACTAATGGTGAGAACTGTGGATGACTGGTGAAGACTTGTCTCATCTTGAGATAAGGCTGATTGAGTTGATTGGCTTAGAATGTAGACCCCACAATCTGACAAACTACGTGACTTCAGATTGTCTACAACTTATGCGTAGGCAATCTCAGAGATGCTAAAAATGTTGGTTTGATAGTGGCTTGGTTAAAATATCAACAACTTGGTCTGGGGTAGATATTAGGGAAACTTTGAGTTGCCCCATTTTACATGATCTCTAACAAAGTGATAATCTGCCTCAATTTGCTTGGTGCAAGTATGAAATATTGGATTTGTAGTTGATATGTAGCTCCAGTGTTATCGAACCGAAGAGTTGATAGTGCTTTTGATCGAAAAGAGAGTTCCTTAAGCAAGGATTGTAACCAAATGACTTCTATTATGGTATTTGTAGGTGCTTTGTACTTGGACTTTGTGGATGATCGAGAAATCGTCTGTTGTTTTCTTGTTGACCATGACATGAGGGTTGTTCCAAGATATCCCAGAGTTGTTGCTTTTGTGTTGTGACAGTGCTAGGGTTCGCTGCAATGGGTGAGGGCGAGGGAAGGATGAGTCACAGTCGTGGGGCTATGATGGTTGACCAGTTGTCACGAGTCTGCATCTCTAGAATGGGTGTGAGTCGTCAATCGTAGATTCGAAGAATCATAACTCGAAAGTCGTAGCATCGTCATGTAAGTATTTTTTTATTAATGCAAGAGGCAAGTGGACCAACTAGGTCCAGTTAACTGGGTTACACCGGTTGCCTTTGTTTAAAAATCGATCAACTCGACCAATCCACTGCCAATTCCTGATTAAATCGATTGGACCGATCGATTTAGTCCAATTTTTAAAATTTTGGTTGTAACTTGACCACATTTTTCATCCACTTTAACTTATTCCCAACCATCAAAATGTCAATCATGCAAAGTAGAGGATCTTTTAGAGGATAGACAAAGAACAATATTCTTGAATTATAATTTAGTGGTGACAACTACCTCCAATACACAAGACTAGGAGACCTGATATTAAGAACTTGAAACTGATTTGGTCCACGACGAGCATTGTTAAATAAAGGCAAATCAAAGTCCATGGAAGTAGCATTGCTTTCTTCCGTGCTTCGGATCCAACTTCAACGAAGAAAAGGTCCACTAGTTCCCTCTCTGGTTCATGAGGCTTGAAATTGAATGGTGGGAGTAAAAAGCTTCCTCTGCTTTAGATGGCATGGAACCACGACGAGACAACGATGAATCATATTTTCGCCAAAAATATAAACCTCATCATATCTACTCCTTTAGGAAACCATTAAAAAGCTGTGCATATTATCTATTGTTTTCTTTTTTGAAATCAGAAACTTCTTCCATCAAGGAAACAACAATAATATAGGACGCAATCCCTAAGGCCCCATTTGTCGGTGGTGTTAACTTAGCTTAAAGGTTATCCAAAGTTTTTTCTAGTTTTTCCTATCATTTCAACATAAACATCACATAAACACATCAATCATTCTCTACTCCCACTTTTACTATTAAAAGAACACCCACTATACCATCCACTCTCACTTTTAATAATAAACAAATAACTGCTAACATTCTCTACTCCTACTTATACCATTAAACAAATATCCACTAACATTACATCAAAACACCAATCATTTTAGCCCTATACTTAACCCTATCCTTATTCCACCACCCAAAAAAATACAATTTCCACTTATTCCATTTTAACCCCCCTTAACCCCACCACCAAACACACTCTAAGGGTAAGGAAGAAGGATAACCTTAACTCTCCTCAGGGAGAGGGAAAGTAGCTCCCTCTGAAGAGGGAGGAACTCAAAAAATACAAACACGAAACAAAATAAAAGAAAATAGAAAAGAAGTGCCCAAGAAATCATTTCCACTGCAGGAGAACCAGCACCACGTAGTAGATATGATAAGGCACCACCAACGTTGTCGACGTACCGCGCCAACGGGTTATAAGCAGTCGGAGCAAGGCTGACCATCAACCCGATTGTGATGAGCTCAACTTTAACGCGGCCCCCAACCAAAACGACGTTGACACGCCGAGGTAGAGTGGAGGTGGAGGATCAACGTCTAGTGAAGCCCTCCTCCAACACGGAGTGGTCGCGATACAATGGACATCCTCAGTGCGGCCCGATGTCGGAGCGCCACCGCGATCGCTCGCCGTCGAAGATAGAAGCCGCAAGTCGCAGTGGAAAGGCCATTGGAGTGCAACAACCTGCAACGAGTGGGAAGGTGGGGGGGAGGGGGATGCAGGTTGAAGGGGGGCTGATGATCGGCAATCGGAGGCCAATCAAGACCCCGGCAGCAATAATTAGGAAGGGAAGCGGACGAGGGTTATGCATACTTTCTATTGTTGATATGAAAATGTGATCTTGGCCATTTGACCCACAGTGCATGGAAGGATAATTGTATATGAACATTTCAGTAACCTTTCAATGGACAACCTGATTGAAGACTTCCATGCTTACTGAAAAAAGAGGTTTCAAAGTCCTTGTCGTTGAATCCAACACATAGTTAAGGGATCAAAATTCCTTTTTTTTTCAATACAGCGACTAACGACAGTTGCTCTAGGAAAAGATTTCCAAAAGCTACGTCAACAATTTTCAGATGGCAAACATTGACGAGAATCTCCTAAACCATGTATCATAATTATTCTTCCAATAAAAACATAATGTTACATCAATCACAAACAACTGCAAAATTTCATATGAGCAAAGATTTTTCAACTAGTAGACAACAAAAAGATCAAGGTGCTCTCTATCCACCATGTCCATATTCTTGCTTCCTCAGTTAAATGGGAACTAGACTCACCCAAGTAAGGTAAGTTAAATCTTTTTCCCATTCTTCTGCCATTTTCCTTTATATTTCGTATGAAAAAATTTTCCTTGAGTTTGGAAATCAAACTGAAATCCTCCTCAAAATCCACAAGCAAATCCCCCTCCAGCAAGTGTAGGATCTACCTCTAAAGCAGCACTACCGAGGGCTGAAATATACTAAATTGGTTTTTTCCTCTCAAATGCTGTTCTCAAGAAAGGATTGGCATCTACAAGCAACGGGAAGAGAAAACACAGAGGGGGTGGCAAAGAGCCCTTAGAGATCCATTGAACCATCTCGTTTTCATTTCCTTCCTCTACCTTTTCTTACGTTTGCCAGTAAGTATTATATTGGGATACAGTATTGTAGGAATAGGTGGTGAGGGATGTTTATTTAAGTAGTGGAATAAGTTATAGGATTAAATGATTGGTGTATTGATGTGATATTAGTGGTATTTATTTATTATTAAGATGAGTGTGAGAAAATTGATGTGATATAATAAATATATTTTAATAAATATATTATATTAGAGTGAATATATTTTAATATATATTACTGCTGATGTAATGTAATGAAATAATTTGATATTATAATGTCGATTAAAGTAACATATTTTCCCTAATCCTCCCTCCCTCTCATCCAATCCCACCTGCTACAGTGCCACAATCCATCATAGGTGTAATATCCACTATCCAATTCTGCCGCCAAATGCAGCCACATGCATTGTTATGAACATGGGCATCAGACGTAGTTAAGACATTTGGGAAGTGTCCCAGACGCCTGGTAATAAATTTTTTCGACGTACGGGTTCGAGTCTGCGCGCCTGCACGCGCAGACTGAACCCGTCGCCTTCATCTTCTCCTTTTTCTCCCTCCCTGTAGACGACGCTGCTTCTTTTCTCTCTCTCCCCACGCTGCCTTTAAATAGCGCTCCCCTCTCCCTCACCCTGACTCCATCGTCTTCATCTTCTCCTTCTCCCTGCGAGCGAGCGAGTGTGGCAGCAATGGCTGCAGTGAGCGTGCGGGAAGGAGGAGTTGTTGTGAGAGGAAGAGAAAGCCTGACCGCAAGGGTGCGAGCTTGCCGAGGCAGCTAAAGCCGGCCGGCGGGAGAGCAGAGGGCGTGGGGTATCGCGGAGGAGCTGCTGCAGCTCGTGCAGCAGGCGGACGCAGCGCGGCCGTGCGTCGCGGGCGGAGAGCAGAAAGGGTCCTGATTCTAGGAAAATTTTCCAAAATCAGACATCTGGACTTACGTCTAGACGATGCAGAAGACGTCTGGAGGGGGTCCAGACATCTGACAGGTACAATATTTTCCTATCTTCTCCTTTTTACGCGTGTACGGCCATTAAGCCGTCCGCCGCATTCTTCTGCGCCTCTTCATGATGAGAGCGGGTGTGTGTGCACAGGTTCTATTCGGGAGGGTGCAAGGGCTCGCTATCCCACATGGATCAGACGTCTGGCCACAGTACCAGACGACGGAGAGGACCTCCAGACGTCCGGGGTGACAATCGGACGTCTGGAACCAGGACCAAACGATCCAGCGGGCTTCTGAAAGTCTGAAGGACTGCACAGACCAAGGTATGACCTGATCAACCTTTTAAGACGTCTGGAAGAAGTTCCAGACGTCTGATTTTGGGCAGATTCGTCATTTTTGACCCGTTTAGGGTCCGTTCGGAGTCCGTTTTCCGTGTTTCAAGTTGCGTTCTTTCCATATTTATTTCCTCTACCTATTTACAGTAATTGTATACTGTTCTGAGAAACTCCTTGTGATGATCCTTGTGTTAGGACCCCGTTCCGTTGTGACTCTGGGGGTTGCGGAGGTGCGCGGGATTGTCGACCATGCCCCCAGTACTCCCGATTTCGCGGGTAGAGTGGCTCTTTAATTTATTTAACAAAAATTGTACAATTATGAAACAATTAATAGAGTCTAGGGCATCGCATGAACCCTACGACTGAGAAATTAGATTGAATGATAGATCTTAGGGTATTGCATGAATCCTAGAACTGGAAAACTAGATTGAATGCTAGATCCTAGGGTACGGGATGAATCCTAGGACTGGAAAACTAGTTGAATATATAAACATTGCAATCTTGGAAAAGTGGAAAGGAAATGATAATTGTCTGTAAATTGGTTAACAGTCGCCTGTTATGAATGAATAAATACGGTTGAGAACATGGGTTTTATGAATATAAAGCTGGAACGGTGAAACCTAAATTGGCTGAGTTAAAAGAGCATGAACCCCACGGGGAATTAGGAGTAGAACTCCTGGAAAGGGAATGGAATAGAATTGGGGAAGTGAGCTGGCCCTTGAGTACGGAGTACCAAGGGAAGCAACTGTCCCCTTGTTTAGTGCAGAGCGGAGCTAGCTGTCCCAGGGACCCGGGATTAGGTCTGGCCACTTTGTACCGACTTTTGGCCCTCGTGTACACAGTACCGAGGAGAGCTACTAGTGTAGGGAGAGCACTGCTACCCCACGGGCCCCGGGGTTCTGCTAGCCCTCCTACACCGACTTGTTAGGCCCACTGGGCAAACCAGGGTAGTCAGGTGAGGGTGCGCGGACTGTGGAGGGGCAAGACCCCTATTTGGTTACTGTGGAGGGGTTGGACCCCTATTATTGAGAGGGCTCTGCCCTATACTGGTTTCGTGCTATGCTTTGGGCTCACCCGTTAACGGAAACGACTGACCGCATGTCAGTGCGGGGTAGCTACCCGTGCGTTTATCGCGCATGCCGTAGTCACTGTTACGTCTGTCAGCGACCTTGGGGTGGTTGACTGAGGGTAGGACCACCACGGGGGACTCTCCCGGCCAGGAGAATACCACGTGTTACTTCTACTTTTCGGAAAAGACTGCAATCAAGATCGTTCCCACGAGGAACATTTAAGATCAAAAGAAGGATCTGATGAATAAATCAACAGTGAATAAATGGAAAAATATAAATAAAGAAAGTAAAAATATAACAGCTACTGTACACTCTACCGCTTCTTTTAGTTTTTAGTTAGCACTCTACTCAGCGTTTCGCTGACGTGTCACCTTTGTTACCTTTTCTGGACCAGGTGTTGAGCAGCCAGAGTCAGCAGCTGCAGAGGGCGCTGGGCCTAGTAGAGCCTAGTAGTGTTACTTGTAGTACCTTCTGTACTTTTCTTTCCGCTGTAGTGAGTAGTTTTCTGTTACTCCCTGTACTCTCTTTATTGTAAGCTTCATGTTATGTACATGTTTATTTCTCTTCTATTGTGGTGGTGTATACTGTAGTATTTCTTTTCTTTACTGCTGTATTTTGTTACTTCTAGTTATATACATGGTGAATGTGGTTTATTTTACTACTCTTTTGGTTACTTTCTCGTTGGACGACTGGGTCTTAAGATCAATCGAGTTGGTCCGATTCTCGTGTCTTGTAGGGATTCTGGAAATCGGGTCGTTACATGCATGTAATCTAAAATTGGGTCCAAGAAGGGAGGGATTGTGCCATATGAATTTCGGTGTCTTCTACTTAAGAGATTAACATCCAACATTTGCTTGATAGTGTTTACATGGCATATAATCCTATAATTCAGGAAAAAGCAGAAAAACGTGGGGAAGAATTAAAAATTTGCATAAACATGAGAAAAGTTTACGAGAAAAAAGGTAAAGTTTTATTTCATGCAAGTGAGTTGTGTAATGATTCGTTAGATTCATAAACGGTCATCATTCTTTTTTTTCTTGAATTTTTTTTGTGTGAAATTGCTTTTGTACGTTGCTATTGACAACTATGATTCGTTGTGGACAACATCATAATATCGAATACCCTCTTTAACAGATTGTGCATGTTCGAAACGTAATAAGGTACTGATGAAGAGGATGATGCTATTGATGTAAAGGTGTGGAGGCATGAAGCAAGTGAGAAGAGACATGTAGTTGTGAGGGAGGGGGGGTGCATACGATGTAAGAGGTGAAGAGGAGCTTTATGACCTTAGGGGCATAAGTGAGACTTGGGTGTACCGCACACAGTTGACTTGGAAGGGGAGGGAGGGTTGACAGGAGGCTCACTGTGGAGAAGAGGATCATTCGGTGGAGAGCTCAGAGGTGGGCTACCAGAGGAGAGGGCGACAGTTGAGCCGGGGGTCACTAGAGAGGTGTGGATGAAGAAAGATTTTGGATTGGGAATTAGGGTAATTAGTGTAGAGCTCGTGCTTTGAGTCGGATGAATAGGTAATATTAATATTCCTAACTATATTCATAAGAAACCTCTATTACACAAACCTTGTATCATGTGATTGCCGTGAGATCTTTTTTTTCCGGTGAAAAAATTCATCATAACTTATACATAGAAAGATGCTCATACATATTTATGCGGAATCTATTCGATACAATTCCATTAAATGAGTATTTATTGATGCTTCCAATCAAGGGCTTATCTTTGGATTCCACTTACATTGACTCCTCTAATTGCAATATGTCAAGTTATCTAGATTAATAATCAACCATGAACTTGAAGATCCTTGCCTATCGATACACTCATTGACAAGGCCCATACAATGTGTGACACTAGTGTTTTTTCTAGAATTGCTCGACATTAGTGTTTTTTCTAGAATTGCTCTTACGCTTTTCTAGCACTAATTTTTTTTTTAGCACTATTAAGGTGACTATTGTGCTTATGTTTGTTATAATTGAAAATATACCTTTCATTGCATTCAACCATTTCTAAAATGAGCATCCAGAATTGATTGACTATTACAAACTTTCTAATTTTACACTAAAAAGGTTGAGGAAGCACACACATCTTTTCAGATCAAAGATGCTCATACACAAAAAAACCTTTCACAAAACATCAATGTATTAAATACAAGATACGCTTTAACAAAAGTATGTTGTGCATCTATATTTGATATAAAGTTATCATCTCTATTTTAAAATAGATGGAAATGATCAAATACCAAATGAAAGAATTATGGAATTGCAAAATCATAATAACTATTGAGATAATACGGTTGTTGCAATTGTCCACAAAAATAGCCTCTAAAGGAGGTTAAAACTAGTCAAATTTACGGGTGTGATGCTAACTAATGTAACATATTGATGATGAAGAACGTATAAAGGTGATTTAAATCTATAGATATAGTATACATCCTTCAATGCTGTAAAAGGAATTTCTTTATATGTATTACATATAAATGTTGTAAGTTGTAACGGAAGAAAGAAAGAATAAATAAATAACATAAGCACAATGAATTTTTAATAATGTAAAAATGGTGTTTACACCTTGTTGATCATGCCTTGAACAACCTTGATCTGATTATGATCCGACATACATAAATTAAATGGGTCTTAGCAACTTGATAAATGGGCCTGATTAAGGATTTGTTTAATGTAACCCATATATATATATGCGTGTGTGTGTTTGTTAGGGTTTTGCAGTGGTGTGTCTTCCATTTTTCTTCTTATTTTTTTGAGAGAGTGCCATCAAGATATCTCTCTTAGGATTTTGTGAGCGAGGGACTTGTACTCCATCATTCTCCTTGTAGTGGATTATCTCTCTCTTTGCCCATGATTTTTTCCCTCTACACTGAAGGGGTTTCCATGTAAATTTGTGTCATGTGGATTGATTGTTAGTGTTTGTTGTTTCGCATGATTTCCAATACTCCTAAAACAACCAGCTTTTCTTCCTTAGTTTCTACTACAACCATACATTTGTAAAATAAATTTTGATACATTTCAAACAATATTGATTAAATATCATAGATTGAATTAGAATGAGCCTCAAACTAGAAATTCAACTAGAGCTCTGCATAAAGTATGAATTCTTAAAAACTCTTGCAAATTGTAATATATTTTTTTTAAAGAATTGCAATCAAATTTGATGTCTACATTATAGTATAGGTTAAATTACCGTGTAAAGCCCACGACCCACATGCTAGCACAAAGATTACCATCATTCGCCAAATTGTTGGATTGAACGACTTCCTCACTCCTCATGTCCCTCCATAGTTTCCTTCAACTTGTCCTCATAATATGCTTACAACTAAGCACCTTCATTTTCATGTACTGATCCCAAACTTTGAGGCTATTATGTGTCCAAGCTAAAATACCCACCTTTATGATCCAGCACTTGCCCTGTCCATTGTTAGTAAACTAAGAATCAACACCAAACATTCACCTGTTGTGAAGAGACACAAACTAAGATTTGAGAAATTTCTCACTTGTGTATTCTTGAACAAATCTCTCTTAAGTATTAAGGGCTTGAAGGATGAGCCTCCAAGACAAATTCTGCATCAAATTACTAGATCCATCAAATTGGATGAGACTTATTTTTGGATGTGACCTACTACATTCCTCCAATTTATTATCTTATATCCCTAGGGAAAAAGCACATCCTTAGCATGAAACAAAGGAAACATGACATTTGCAAGCACATATTAAGGTAAAGAATTTGCTTAGTTCTATAGAATAGTATCTGATGATTAGTAGGAGATGTAAAACCATATCGAATTAAAGATGGACACTTCCCACATGAATCTTAATAAAGTACTTCCTACAACATCATTTCCTTCATTTATCAATTCATTCATGCCAATTAACCTCAAAGGAGGTCCATCTGGAACAATGCTTCAAAATATAATAAGTATTTCATAAATGCGAACCTTTTTTCTAGTAAGAGCTCTGAAGCAACTCGTGGAGATGACGTGTACGCACCTTGTGCTTCAACAATAGCATCCAACCTTTATGAATCGACCAAAAAATTTTCTCAGTCCTAAGATGCAACCATTGAAATATGAAAACGTGAACCTTCTTACCACACCCATCATACAAAAAATTGGAATCAAACACTCATTTGGTAAGCTTAAATATGCACGTGCAAAGGGACATGAGGCACCCATCATC
Organism: Thalassia testudinum; assembly: GCA_037157565.1. NCBI lineage: Eukaryota > Viridiplantae > Streptophyta > Magnoliopsida > Alismatales > Hydrocharitaceae > Thalassia > Thalassia testudinum. The sequence goes on along the minus strand of JAZHRO010000059.1, from coordinate 71,203,191 downwards.
ATCGATCTCGACCTTGATGCCATCCCCATCATTAGATGTGAGGTAGTTGGCGACAAACAATATGTCAGGTTGCAAGATGATGACCTTCACTTATCTTATCGAGAGGGAGTAACCGGTGGATTTTGTAGTTGTCAAAGATGTGGGTGACAAAGGGATACACGTCAGTAGAGTCGACGACGACAACCTCTGCAAAGAATGTGGTGCTAACAATGTATTAGTAGGTGTAGATGAACACTTGCGAGGTGCTTCGAAGCATGAGCCCCTTTACCTAAGGCATGACCTTACCGCTAGGGAAGGGCTATTAGCACGCCTTTACAAGACCTCCACCACTATCTCCATTGCCTCCTGTTCTACTCTGCCTGCACTGGCCGTGCCTTCCATGACTCCTCAGACACTAGTTGTTGTTTGCACTCCATGTCGCGCCCCAATCACCTCTAGGAATGACAGATGTGTTTGCAGGTGAAGGTTGACAAAAGGATTACGTTGATTAGAGTCACGATGGGTTGTGGTGGCAATGTTGTGTTGGTGCTAGAGCACCACGATCATTTGTTTTGATGATAACAAAACACATGTCATTTAACATTTGCACTTGGAGTCTTAGATTTCAGGTCAATTACAAATGGAGACATGATTAGACGGAGTTCGAGCTCGCATCCAGGACGGATCGGAGGAGCTTAATGGAGAACAAAGGAGATTCACGAGGAGCGATGGATTGAAGAAGGAAAGAGATGAAGAATATGATAGATTTCCTTCTCTTGTACTCCTTGTATTTTTCGTTTCTTTCGTTGCTCTTTATTTTTGTTACTTAGATTCATGTTAAAGAGTCTCGAAGTACCCTAACAGTAATCCTAGGAATACCAGCACAACCCTAGGATACTTAAGTTTTCTGTAGAGAACTTAGAAAACCAATATAGGGTTCAAACAACATTTCCAGACGTCTAATTCCAAGATCAGACATCTGATAATGTGTTTTAAGACGTCTGACTGTTGATTCAGACATCTGATAAACATTTAGGCTGGACTTGGTAGTTCTGTCTAATGAAATCAGACGTCCAGTCCTTAATCCAGAGTCTTAGAAGACATCTGATGACTTTACCAGACGTCCAATTAGTGGACCGTTGGCTGGCTTAGCAAACACTCAAGGATATGACCGTTAGAGACTTATCAGACGTCCTTACGCCTTTCCAGACGTTTGATAGATGACCGTTTTGCCTCGGCTGACCCAAAATCTCTTTTCAGATATTTTCTAGCCGTTGCACTCTCTTGAAAATCCATTCCCACGAAAAAGTAGGTTTCGAGACGTCTAGACATAGTGCCAAACGTCCTGTATGTCGTCTGATAGACTTGCACTAGAACCCTGTTTAGATCTGATCCAAGTCAGGAAGAAATCCGCTTAAAATCAAACGTCTGATGTTGTTCCCAGACGTCTTAAAGTGATCTTCCAAACGTCTGGTGCCAGGATCAGACGTCTGATAAGCCTGTCAGTGCAATCATTGTTCTGATTTCGACCTGATTCTCTTGGGCTTTGCTTCCAACGGCTATGGAAGCTTTCCTAAGCCTTCCAAAGCCTTCCTAAGGCCTCTATAAATAGAGATGAACCTCTTGCACACCAAGACACACCTAGATACATAAGAAACACTTTGTAATACACTTTCAAACTCTTTTGTGTCCTAAAGAAGCTCTTGCTCTCCAAGCTCCAATTCTTCATCTAGAGAGCATCAAGCATTTGCGCATCCGCTCTCCCGCCGTAGTTCACGAGAGCTACGTTGCGCCGTCGCGTGGCTCACGCACCCGCGTCATCGATCCGACGCACTCCTTGCAAAAAGGAGTTTCCTAATTCCTATAGAAGCTAGGTTTAAATTACTTTGTTGGCTCTATAGGATTGTTGTAATTTATCTTTATTATTTGGTTGGGTATTCACTTTGCGAATTCCCGTCTCCTTTGTGGGACAAAATCCTTCTCGTGAAGAGAAGGGGTTTGAGGTACGCTACCCTTGTATAAAGTAGCATGGTTGTAATTGAGGTTGAATCACCCTCATTTAAGTGATTCGGTTAGTGGATTTGATCAACTTGGTTGATCGGAAAATCCTAACTTGAGAGGGTTAGGTGGTGGTTTTCACCCGGTTTGGGTTTCCACCTAAAAATTATTGTGTACTTTGTGCGATTGATTTTTTGTGAGATTGTTTACATTATATTCCACATTTTTTTACGTCACGCTGATCTCACTCCCTCCGAGTAAAGAATTTACATGTTGAACCCAACAGGTAGTGATTGTGGTAATAATGCAATGGTAAGGTCGGCGAGGAGATGAGGAAGCATCGTAGAGTGAGTGGAAGCTAAGGTGGGGTGAAGGGAGGGGGCCCCAACAATTAAATATGCAGTAGAGGGTATTTGGATTGTTGATGAGTGTAAAAACTATCAAATCACTAGGATGACTACACGAAATAAACCAATAGTAGAGTCTATCGTACTTATAACATGGTGGAGTAGGGCTGCCTGCATGTCTTTTGCAATCGCTCATGCATGCCCTTTAAGATCACTCATGCATGTCCTTTGCGATCGACGAAAGGGATGAAGTAGAAGGGAAGAGTAAAGGGGAGAAAAGGATAAGGTGGAGGAACGTGATGCTTGCATTGCCATTGCTTGGCCACACCTGAAGGAGGTTGCTGCTTTAGGTTAGGGAAGGAGATAGAGGAGTAAAAGCTGCAATGGAAAGAGAGAAGGGGAGAGCAGGAAGGGAAAATGAGGAAGAGGTCATGCATGGCACTAGGAGAAGCTCCATTGGAGAGTTCATAGAAATGAAGGAGAAAGGGGAATGGGAAGATTGTACTCCACCATGGCAAATAATGAAAGAGAAAGGAGAATGAGAGGATCGTGCTCCATAACAACAAATAGTAGCAGGATTCCATTGTAACATATAGCTACGGTAAACTAAACAACACCGATTCCACGCTGATTCAATTAGTTAAAGGATTTGGGTGAGAACTTTGACTTTGGCTTTGGGGGATCTAAAAATTGGACCAAACCTAAAAACGAGACTTGAAAATATAATGGCACTTCAAGGCACTACAAACATTGGTCAACCTTAAAAGGAGATTGGAGGATTATATGTCCTCTATAAAGTTGAGGTCAAGTCATACATGTATCTTGTAGGATAGGGGTGTTGGAGTAAGTGCACACTAGGATTTTGAATTCACCTTCACCTATGTGGAATCAGATTTCGACGTTTAGTTACCGTAAAGTGTTGTGCTCATTTTTTACATTGTGTGAAGTGAACGAAATATACATGCTGGTATTGTGGTTAAAAACACTATTATAAATATGCATGAGAAGTGAAAAAAAAAGATGTGTTTTGTAATGAGCAATTGGCCCGTTGAGATGGATAAGTTGATTTTTTAGTTATTTGGATAATAGATTACCCGCTTACTAAAAGAAGATATCTTTAAATCAAATTGAAAAATTTTATCGTCACTCCCTCTCATCCTATACCTTTTATAATAATAAGAAAAATATGTAAAACCAATATTTTCCTAGTTACACTTCAAAATATGTTACCTTAGGTGCGATTATGTCATATATCCTAATTGCTACACCTTAAGTTCATTAACCTTAGTTTTAATTTAATTAGTAAGGTTAAGAATGAGGGAAAAGGATAGAGTAGGAGATGATTTATATGATATTGTGCAGTCATGGAAAGTTAATAATTTATATGACTTTTGTTTTTTCCATAAGTTGCTAATAACCATTGAATCTTGCTGCAATGAACGCTTGTATTTTGGTTAAATGTGGTACGTTTTCAGTGTTTCATAAGAGGAGCGAGGGGAAACAACAAAGGGGTGATCGTGAAGTTTCTAGTTCCGGTCCAACTTATTGCGAAGAAAGCATAGGTGCTTGATCAGAAAAGTTCTCACACCCTTGCAATAGTTGCAGACGCTTTTCCGTAATTTCCTCAGTAAGCCGTCTCCCTGCGTTGATACGTCCCGAACGAGCCAAATCGACCCCCTTCCGACCCGTCATCCGCACAGACACAGCCAAAGCTCCGCGCCTCCTCCCCCATGGCAGACGCCGCATCAGAGGAACACGCCTCCAGCCACTTGCCCCCCAACGACGCCGGCGACCCCTCGCCACCCGCGCTCGGCGAGTCCCTCCCGTTCTCCTCTGGGAACCCTAGAATCGAGGAGACCAGAGGCGTCATGCGCCTCTTCCCGCGCGTCCCCTCCCCTGCTCCCGACGAAAACCCCGTAAGTTCACCCCCACCATCCTCCCCTTCTTCTTCTATCACCCTTTAACGATCTCAGCTGAGTCTTGTGGGGGGATCGAATCGGATGGCGGGCAGGTCGGCAGGAAGCCGCTCGTGTGCGTCCTGGAGGTCCCCAATCACATGACGTACGCGGACTTCTGCCAGTTCTGCGGATCGTTCGTGCAGCACATGCTCGAGATGCGCATCGTCAGGTAACCTGAACCTGCCGCGGCATCCGCGTTGCACCGGTTCTGGTTCGCTTCAGGAGTCTCTTAATCTGTTATTTGATCGGGTGGTGGCAGGAGGGACGGGGTGACTGATAAGTACAGCGCACTCGTGAGGTTCGACGAGCAGAGCTCGACGGACGAGTTCTATCGGCATTTCAATGGGAGGAACTTCTCGTCGCTGGAGGTCGGTTATTGGGAACGGGATGCTGGGGGTTCGTGTTGTTGTGCCCGTGTTCTGATGTAGAGTGTGGATTTGCACAGGAGGATGTCTGCCGCGTCCTTTTCGTTGTCGATGTGCAGTACACCGTGTCGATTGAGCGCGTGCACAGCTCGGTGTCGAGTTCCATGGAGCAGCCTTCCTGCCCTGTTTGCCTCGGTGAGTTGATGTGTCCGTTCAGGAGTTAGTTGGGTGTTCTTATGGGAACTGTTTGCATTCGTTGCCTTTGGTTGCATTCCTTGTCTGGAGGTGAAAGACTAGCTGTTGCTAATTGTATCGGGAATTGAATGGTTTAAGAGTTGACAAGAGGCTAACAGTAAGATAGTTGGTAATTGTTGGTAGCTTGCTACAAGTGCAGGCCGAGATGCTTGCTAAGAGGGATCAAGACTGCCTATTATTAACTTTTTAATTGGACCACGAGCATTGGAAATGCCCTCTCACTATCCTATGTTGTTATTGTTTATGTAACTGGGAATTTTTTGCCTCCTTGATTCCTTGAAAATGAATCCATTTTCCATGTCTCAATTGTTTGCGTGATCAAGAGATGTGCATGTTGCAACTTCCTTTCCTAATGCTTAACCATCGAGTAATTTGTCTGGCAAACTTTGTAGGTTGATAATGCTTGGAAGTAGATTCATCTAGGGGTCACAAGGTGAGGAAACTACAACCACCAACCTTTTTAACCACAATGTGCAGCCATCTGCATGTATTCTTGGTCTTCAATAGGATCTGTCTCAATAATTCTCAAATAGTTGGAGATATAATCTCCAGCAAACTACTCTGTTATAGACTTCTAGTTCCTAGATACATGAATGCAATCCAAGAAAACTACTCTTTCCTAACATGTTAGCTCACAAAGCATTTCCTTGGGGGAAACCTTTGTGTTAGCAAGCAAGCTACACTTTTCACTTCCATACGATAGAAGTATCCTATTAGCATGGACTATTGAGCTTTAATGCGGGTCCCTTCTGATTACTCTAGCATGTTGTAAGTTATGACTTTGTGTGAAGGTGTGAAAGTGCTTGGGGAATTTCTTTGCCACTCCAAATGTCATACTTGTGAATTGCTTAAGAATTGATGTGCTTTCTGCCTTTCGATCCTCTTAACATATTTGACATGGATCATTGTTTAAATGCACTATAGGCCTTATAGTAAAAGACACAACAACAACCAAGTCTTTTCCCACACTAAGTAGGGTCGGCTATATGGATTCTTTGCCTCCACACAGATCGATTTTCAGCCATTTTAGGACTTAAATTAAAGTAATTGAGGTCATACTTAATAGTTTCCTTCCAACACTTGTTTGGTCTTCCTCGCCCTCTCTTAGCAGGTTTAGCCTCTAACTTTTCGCATCTTCTAACTGGAGCATCTAGTGGCCTTCTTTGTAAATGTCCAAACCATCTTAGACGGGCCTATCTCATTTTATCCTCTATCGGTGCCACCCTAACCATTTTTCTAATAAACTCATTTGAAATACGGTCTTTTCTTGTATGACCACACATCCATCTTAACATCTTCATTTCTGCCACAGACATCTTCTGTACATGCCTATAGTTTATAGCCCAGCATTCAGAACCGTACAATATGGCTGGTCTTACCACAGCTCGGTAGTATTTTCCTTTGACTTTTAAAGGAATCCTCTTATCACAGAGAACACCAGAAGTACCCCTCCATTTCAACCACCCTGCATTTATTTTATGTGTAACATCTCCATCAATTCCACCATCATGTTGGAAAATGGATCCCAAGTATTTAAAAATATCTTTCATTGGAATGCACTCTTCTCCAATTTTTACATCAATCCCTTCATTGTTCCCTCTACTACTAAACTTGCATTCCATATACTCAGTTTTCGTCCTACTTATGCGTAATCCTTTATCTTCCAGGGTTTCTCTCTAAAGCTCAAGTTTTCTGTTCACTCCATCTCTTGTCTCATCAACCAACACAATGTTATCAGCAAAAAGCATACACCACGGTACCTCAACTTGGATATGCTTCGTCAACTCATCCATGACTAAGGCAAAAAGATAAGGGCTTAAAGTCGAACCTTGATGCAGACCAATGGTGATATCAAAGTGGTTTGTCAAATCATCCTTAGTCTTTACACAAGCTGCTGCTCCATAGTATATATCCTTTATGAGGTTGATATATATAACTGGCACTTGTCTCTTCTCCAAAATTCTACACAAGATATCTCTTGGGACAGAAACATAGGTCTTCTCCAAATCAATAAAAATCATATGTAAATCCTTTTTCTTCACTTTGTATGTTTCCATCATACGTCTCAAGAGATGTATTGCCTTAATAGTAAAAGACACAATCACACCAAAATTGTAGGATGCATAATTTACCTTGAAAACATTCTCAATCGGAGAGGAAAACTCTGGTGCTACTATATTGCCAAGTTTCATTAACAGCCAAAGTTTTCTCCATTAAGATGAATAAGAAAGTGGGGTGCGAGTACATCCCATCTACAATCCATTTATCCTACTACAACTCAACAGCCTATTTACTTTATCCTATTAAGTGAAACAGATCATTTTCTATCTAGTTTGGTAGTGCTTTTTGAGCTTTGGATTTTAATACTGCGTTAATAATATTCTTGTCTTGAAGACATTTTATTATTCTCTGAATAGATTTGAAAATAGATTGAGATGATTCGAGGGAGAGGGATGAGTGGTGACGTGAGTGTGAGAGAGGGGAGGGGTGGCAGTGGGCCTCTTGCCACGGGGAAGGTGTGTTGCAATGTGGTGTGTTACAAATGTAGGGCACAGGGCCACATTGCATTGGTTTGCCGTGATTTGGTGGTGTGTTTTGCGTGCAAGGGTGTTGGGCATAAGAGGGGGTCTTGTTGAAGGAGGGTGATGCGATCACCGACGCCTCCACCTTTGGAAGATCCTCCAACTATGTAGGTGGAGGTGCCTTGGTCCCCCATGGTGAGTTGTATTGATTCTATGCTACAATTGTCATTGGTGGGGGATCTTGTTCATGGAGAATTTTCTTTGGAGGAGGTTAGGAGAGGGCTCTCGAACATGATCCTCCTTTCTATGGATTAGAAGGTTGCTTCATTGGCATCCAAAAGGCACTTTTTATTTGGTTTGCATGAGGCAAATATTGCTTAGTTAAGGTTCAAGGAGTTGGCTGTTGGTGAGGCCTTGATTTGGTGGAGGTCTCCTTCGCACCAAAAGGGTGTGTCGGAGGTTCGACCACTTGTGAGACTGAAGGTCGAGTTTCGTATTCAATGTATTCCTTTGAGATTGCTTACCATGGGGGTGGTTGAAGGAGTCTATGTGTCGTTTGCAAGGGTGAAGATGTGCTTAGGAGTTGGTCTAGCGGAGGATGATATTTTTTGTGTTGCTGTCGTAGGGGAGCTCCTCGTGGGTTGAGAGCTACCGTCAAAGGTTGTTCTTAAACTCAGAGGGTCTTCTTGGGTCATTGCCTTTGAAGCTTTTGATAGGAAGACACTTTTATGTAGCGTAGAACCTTCGTCGAGGTTGTGATTGGCAAAGCTCTAGCAAGGTCATTGGAGAAGCTTGTCGGATAAGTATGGAAATCGCTTGTTAGATCCAAGTTTTTCGGTGGTTTGAATTTCGAATCGGGTGGAGGGTGCTAGTTGTCGCTTTGTGGCAGTGTCTTTTTTGGAACTGGAAGCATATCGCGACCTCTAGTTGGGGATGGCCTTGAAAGGAAAGACTGTGAAGTTGATGCTAATCTTGTGCTTGCTAATTGTGGGGTTCCTCCGCACTTACCAATTGGCGGCAATTGTAGCGTTGATCTCGCTTCAATTGCGGACTCGGGCATTGTTGGACCTGATGTTGATCTTGTGCCAGCTGCTCTAGATGCTGACATGGTGGATTTGGACATTGATTACGACATTTTACCGGTGGCATCCGGATCTAGAGTTGGTTTCCATCCTTCTGAATTCTGGATCGGATTTGATTTAAGCCCGATTGCTCAATCTCTTTTTCTTGTGCTTCTCTTGCTGGCCCCCTTCATTTTGATTTTAAGAATGGAGCACTAGGCCCCCTTATTTTTGGGTCTTTGTTTGAGGTTGCTGGTGCGATATTGAAGGTCAAGTCTCACATGCTTCCTTCGGTGTTGGAGCTTGCAAGCAGTGAAGGTGATGGCACTGATAGGGGTTGCTTTAATCGGGATTGTGGGAGTTTTGCATTTGTTGAGAGCATTAGCGCAATGCAACCTGGTGGTGAAGCTAATGGAGTCGATGGTGCCACCAGTGCTCCTGCTATGGGTGACAATTAGAAGATTGTTAGGTGAGCCTCTTCATCTAGTAGGGGGTCAAGTTTTTCCAAGATGATTCAGGTGAAGCATGGGATTCTGTTTTGGTCTTGCTATTGGAGAAAGATGTTTAAGAAGTCTGTTGGTAGAGGTTTGGTGCCTTTCGGGAATTCTGACATATCGGAGGGGGATTTAAGGGTAGCGCAATTTTTAAAGGTGAAGAAGGTGTTGGTGCAAGTGCACCACGATTATTGATTCTGATGATAACAAAACACTTCTGATTTAACATTTGCATTAAGTTTATAGTTTCACTTGTGAAAGAGCTAAAGCTCAAGATCATGGAGGAGCTTGATGGAGGAGAAAAGGATCAAGGAGCTATGGTGGAATTGAAGAATAGGACTTAGAAAGTTTTATTGTAATATTTGTATCTTGTTGTTGCTCTTTTTACTTCTTTATATTCCTTGTAAAGAGCCCAAAATATAAGTACCTAAGTCTTAGGAGCACTTACCCTTCATTAGGACACTTAAGCAAAACCTAAAATCATATTAGAGAGATAAAACAGTAAACAATCGATCTTATCAGGCGTCCAACAATGATACCAGATATCTGATAATGACTTTTAAGTTATCTAATGTCTAGATCAAATGTCTAATAATTAAGACCTGGAACACACAGTTTGCATACTTAGTTCTAGGATGTTCTGACCTATTTCCAGATGTCCATTCAGATGCTTGCTGACCTTATCAGATGTCCATTAATAGTACCATTGGACTATAATTACCTCTGTCAGACCAAAACCTTCACGAGATAACTTAGGATTATTTTAATATTATTTACAGACGCCCATGCACACTTTCAGATATCTGATAAAGAAACGTTAGACCCAGATCTAAGGTTGTTAGAACCAATCTAACCATTGGCTTCTCGGAAATCAATTCCCGCAGGCGACCTTCATCATTAGATGTCTTATAGCCTGTCCAGACATCCAATAAGACGTCTGATCTCTTTGTAGTAGATCCCTGTTTGGATCTAGTCATTTCTAGGAACCAACCCCTACATAATTAGATGCCCAATATAAGTATTAAACGTCTCAAACCTCCTGATTTATATTGTCTAGATCCTTGTTTAGATCCAATCATTTACAGGAAGATCATCCTTCAATATCAGACGTCCAAAAATCCAGTCAGACATCAAATATATCTTGATAAGACATTTAACCAAATTATTAGTCATCTGATTGTGCTGTTAGACTTAATTATGATCCTTATTTCAGTTTAATTCTTCTTGGAATTAATCCTAACGGCTAGGAGTGTTCTCCCATGCCTTCTTGAAGGTTCGTAAGGCCTCTATAAAGAGAGGACTTCTCCTTGGCTAAATACAACTTAAAGATAATTCTTCCCACCATTATACCCATTTTTGAGAGATCAAAAGAAGATTGTGGCCTTGCTCTCCAAGCTCATTTAAGAGTACCGATTCGCTCTGCACTTCGCGCCTATCTACTTCCATATCAGGGAAGCCCCCTTGCCTATAGTAGCTTAGTCTAAAACTATATGTTGTGGCTTTATAGGTATTGTGTTTGTATTTTATTTTTGGTTGGGTATTCGCGTGGTGAATTCCTATTTCTTTTGCGAGACAAAATCCTCTTCGTGAAGAAGAGGGGTTTGAGGTACACTACCCTCGATTGAAGTAGTTTGGGTTGTATTGAGGTTGTATCACCCTCAGTTTAAGTGGCACGTTTAGTGGATTTTGATCGACTCGGTAGATCGGAAAATCTTAAGTCAGGAAGACTTAGGTGGTGGTTTTTACCCTTGGGGTTTTTGCCTAAAAATCCCTGTCTCTTTGTAGTGAGTGATTTGTGGGATTGCTTTTATTTGTATCAATTTTTATTTCCCACACCATTCACCCCCCTCTAGTGTACTTATAGAAGGTTCCTGGTAGGGGCGGTTCTAGGGGCAGCGGTGGTTCCCATGGTTAAAGTGTTGTCTTGGAATGTTAGGGGCCTACAAGATGTGGGGTGTGGGTCAATCTTGAGGAGGTATCTGGAGGAGTGGCAAATCGATTTTCTTATGTTGTTGGAAAGATACTCTGAGGGGATGGATCCTTTTGTGTGGAGTATCAGTGGAGATTATTTTCATGAGATGTTGGTGATTAACTCGGAGAGGAGATCTGGAGGGCAGATCTTAATGTGGAATGGAAATTACTTCCAACTGTCATCCTCCATGGTTGTGTCAAGGGTTGCCTCGGGTATCTTCACTAGGACCTTTGATGAGACCACTTTTATCCTCTCAGGTGTCTATAGGCCTTGTGATGGAGCTTCCAGGCCTGTGTTGTGGGAGGACTTGAAGTAGGCTTCAAATTTTGTTGACAATCGACCTTGGTTGGTGGGTGGTGACTTCAACGTCACCCTTTTGGCGACAGATAGACTGGATGGTAGGACAAATGGATTTATGGATGCTTTTCGACATGTGGTGGATGATTTGGAGTTGTTGGATCTTTCGACCTTTGAGGATTGTATACATGGAGGAATGGAGTGGGCTCTGCTTCTAGGATAGATTGATTCCTTTGTAAGGTGACATTGGCTGAGGCATTTCAGGGGCGGTTGTCATGGCCAGGGTTAGTTCGCTTTTTGATCATACCCTGTTGCTTTGGGGCAGTGGTGAGGGGGCTTGCTTCTCGTCCTATTTCAAATTTCAGAAGTCTTGGTTATTTAAGCTAGGTTTTCAAGATTTTGTACGTTCGAAGTGGTCAGAGGTTCCTTTTTCCATATCTGCTACATGAACGCTTGCTGAGAGAATTAAGGCCATCAGGATGGCTTAATTGGGTACAAAGAAGTACAACTGAGGTGTATCTAGGTTAGAAGAGATGTCCTTGAGGCTATTGTTGAGCTGGACTTGAAGGAGGGTGGAAGTCCTTTGAATTCAAGTGATCAACAGGAGAGGCGCAGACTACAAGCCAAGGTTAGGGAGGAGGATCTAAAGATGGAGATGGATTGGAGATAGAAGTCCAGACAACTTTGGCTAAAGAGGGTGACTCCAACACTAGATTTTCCACATGATGGCGAGTACTAGGAGGAGGATGAACTTGATCATGATTTTACGTGTTGGCAATTTGGTATTGGATCAGAGGCCTTAAATTTGTGATGCTATTTTGTTGCGCTTCTAAGATTTTACCATGAGAGGCCTGTGGGGCGTGGAGGCTAGGCACTTCTAACATGTCGGTCCTAGATAGGCAGGCATAAGTAGACTTACTTCGGGTGATCACTGAGGAGGAGGTGCTAGTTGCGTTGTGTGGACTCAAGGCAGAAGGAGCTTTGGGTCCGGACGGATTGTAGGTTTTGTTCTTCTACAAAGACCCCTAGGATGTGGTTGGAGGGGACACTATGAACATGATACGGGAATTTTTTTTTGGAAACCTTGGTTTCAAGAGGTTAAATAGATTTATTTTTCCTTCTACCTAAAAAGTCTTGAGTAGAGACCATTGATGATAATAGGCTCATGGCCCTGTCGAACACGGTGTACCTTATCATGGCAAAGGTGTCATCGAATAGATTATGAGTGGTTCTGCCGCAATTAATCTACCCTGTACAGTCGGTGTTTGTTTTTGGTAGATGTTTGCAAGATTCTTTTGTTTTAGTAGAGGAAATGGTTGCGGCTTGTAAGAAGACGATGGTGCCTGCATTCCTTTGGAAAGTGGATTTCTCTGAGGCCTATAATTTTGTTACATGGGTCTATCATTGGGAGATATTGAGAAGGGGTTCCTCGGAGGAGTGGCTTGAGCTTATGAAGAGGTGTATTATGACGACGTCTTTCTCAGTTTTGGTAAGCGAAAATTGTGTGGTTCATGGACCTAGCCTCAGTGAGGGGTGAAGCAGGGATGCCCCCTCGCACCTCTTCTTTTCAACATTGCAGTGGATATGTTGGCATGTTTGGCTTTCAAAGCTTGTAGGGGAGGCCTCTTCTCTAGGTTAACCTTGCAGTCAGATGGCTTTGTTTTGACACTAGTGTTGTAGTATGCGGATGATACCGTCTTCTTCACACAAGGATGGGTTGGTTAGGCGAAAAAATGTGTTCTCTAGTCAAAATCTTTGAAGGCATCTCTAGTTTGTTCATTGATGGGAGGAAGTCTGCATTTGTGCCCTTCAACATGGAGGGAGGGTAGGAGGTCATCTCTTCCATTCTTTGCACCCTAGTGGTTCGTTTGCCAATTATCTACTTAGGACTTCCCTTGAAGGGGAAGCGTTTGTTGGTGGTGGACTGTAACCCTATTGTCGAGAGGGTACATAGGCAACCTAATGGTTGGAGTGGTAGACTCCTCTCTAAAGGGGGGAGACATATTTTGGTAAAGGCTATCTTGTCGACCATTCCAATGTTCTACTTATCTTTGTTTAGGCCAACGGAGAAGGTTGTTGCCAAGTTGGAGATGGCTAGGAAGAGATGTTTTGGAAAGGGCCTGACCATGATGGTCGTTTCTTGCAGCTAGTGTTGTGGAAAGAGGTTTACAGGCCTAAGTCTAGAGGCGGCTTGGGGATGGGATTGATTGAGGTGTTTAACAGTGCTTTGCTTATGAAGTGGGCCGCTAGGTTAGTAGCGGCGATGGCATTATGGAGGCGCTGCTGCAGGATTCTTATGACTCTGCTGTTGATTTGGTTTCAGGTCGCACTAACTAAGGGAGCTTCTTCACTTTTTGGCTAGTGTCTTTCCCATCCTGCAATAGGGGCTCCAATCCTCTTTCTTTTACCCGGTGTTAGGGAATGGTGATTCTTTTTATTTTTGGAGGGATGATTGGATGGGGAGTGGGGTGCTCACCATTTTGTTCCCATACCTCTTTGGCCTTGTTGGTAGAGGTGTTTAGGTATCGGTGGTGTGCGATGGGACATTCAATTCTTGGTCTCCTGGTCTTCCAATGGGTCTTGCTGAGGCTACTTTAGTGGAATTTCATAGCGTGATGGGATTATTGGAGGGTATAAGGCCTTATGATGCCATCTATGACAAATTTGATTGGAAGAAAGGGCATCTTACACTAGAAAGGTGTAAAAGAGGCTGATTATGGAAGAGGGGTTGGTTTCAGACTTCTGGATCGATTGCTCCCTGATTTGGAAGCCTCTGGTGCCACATAAGGTAAAGATCTTCTTTTGGATGTTGAGGAAGGAGAAGCTTGCTACGATATCTTTCAGACCTAGATAGTCGGAAGACATGGATGTGTCATGTTCCTTTTGCAATGTTGGAGTTATGGACGTCAATTACCTGTTTTTCTCATGCTAATTCTCTGTGACGGTATGGAAGGAGTTGCAGATTTAGGGCATTGATTGTTCTTCCTTTGATAGCTTTTGGGCCTCATTTTGAAGGACGATTCACACCAACACAACTGGCTAGGTCAAGGTTGTGATCTCTCTGTGGTGCTTTTGGCTTTTGTGTAATGTTGTGGTTTTGATGGGGAACGAGCTTGGGTTGATAACATTGTGAGGAACACTCTTGTTTTCTTTGATTTTTGTCTCCACAGACAGCAAGTTCATTCCTTTTTTAATATCAATTTTTGGATGATTATCGACTATTGGTAATCTTCCCTTTTTTTGTCAGAAAAAAATCTGCATGTGTTGCTTTTTCCAAAAAAAAAAAATCTACACCTCTTGTTCACAAAAAGCAACAAAGCCATTCATTGAGCAGGAAATTTTTCAAGAAAGGATTTATTTTTTTCGAAAAGGATTATTTTAACTTTCGAAAGGAAGGAGAAACGGATTATTTTAGTTCTAGGACTTGAAGACCAATGATGAGTCAACCTCAGTACTTCTATAAGTATATATGTAGCCTTGCCCTTCTACAAGTATATATGTATTTGTTGACTGGTTAGTCTAATAGTTCCTCTGTAGTTTTTCCTTGTATTAAAGGACACATTGTTAGTCATGCCAATTGGTGAAGCACAATGATAAGACCTTACTATGAAGATGAGTCTCGTTCCGCTCTACTGCACTTTGAAAGAGTCAAGCTAAAGAGATGAATTCACTCGTTCTACTAAAACCTTTTTACTCATAGTTAGTCGCTTTGTTTTGGTGATTGTTCATCACATATTATCCAGTAACATGAGTATTACTCATTCCTGTAGTCAATCGAGCAAGAGTCGAGAGGCGTGTGAGTTTTTGGACTTGCAATAACTCACCAAAAAAGGAAGGTTTTCTTTCTTTTCCATTTGTCTTTCTTTCATCATCGGTTGCCAAAAGAGCAAGCTGGCCGTAGTACCAAATCTGTAGAATGAGAAAAGAAAATCAATGACTTTGATAGGGAGGTGAAAAGCTTTCATTCAAGCAAAGTCTTCACGATGGAAAATATTAAGATAACATCGACTTAGATCTTCTTAGTCTTTAGAGTATGCTGCAAAACTAATGTAATTGTACGTTAACATCACTTTGTTCTTTTCTTTTCATTGTTAGCGGAGGAAAGCATATTTCTCTTTGTTGGCTTATTCCCTCCTAACTATTGCACTAAGATATTTATAATGGGAAATAAGACGACTAGGTGATTTTAATGTTGCACTTCTCTTGAAGTGGGTGATGAGAATTTTAGTGGGAGGAAGCTCTTGGATAAGCTGTTGAGAGACTCCTATGGACCCCTTATTGATGTGGCTTTTAGGTGTTCTCGATTGGTGCGACTGTCAGCCTTTTGGGTTTTTGTTGAACCTTTCATTGGATGTGCATTGTCTTCTGGGTACTTTGGGCCGAGGCTTGGTGGAGGTTATTCCTTTAGGTTTTAGAAGGATGGCTAGACGGGAAGCAGATGTCTTAAGTCTTTGTTCCTTCGTCTCATTGAATTTGCTCGAGACAAGGATGCTCTTGTTTTTGATATGTGGGATAGTTCATCCATATTTTGGTCCTCAGTGTTGCAATCGGGTCTCTTTGATGCATCTATGGAGGAGTTATAGGAGCTCCTGAGTTGCTTCATGGGATCTCTATTGGCAAAGAGCCTTTGGATGGTTTTAGGTGGATGGTTGTTTATTTCACGGTGACTAAGGCTCACAAGAAGCTAACATTGGAGTTGGGGCCGGCACACCATGTTTGGGAGGATTGTTCTCTGGTTTGGAGGTTATCTATCATTTTAAAGGTTAAAATCTTTTTGTGGTTGTTCGGGAGAGAAAAGTTGGTAATGAAAGTCTTTCGTTCTAGATGGGCTGGTGATGATGAGTTGGGTTTTATCTTCTATGGGGCTGTAACGGAAAATCTTGAGCACTTGTTCTTTCAGTGTGACTTGTCCATGGAGTTTTGGGCGAGATGTGATGTACGATAGGTTGATATGCCCTCTTTTGCTGTTTGGTGGGATTCCTTCTGGTCTCTGGGACATGTGGATACGACAGGATGGGTAAAGGCTTTGGCAGCGCTTTGGTCAATTTGGCTGCAACGTAATGATTGTATTTTTTGAAAGGAGAGAGCATGGGTGGAAAATGTTGTCAGGGAGGTGTGTGTTTGCTTGGAATTGTGGCTAAACTTGAATGCTAGTAACCATCCTTTTTTCTTTTTAAAAAAAGAAAGATATTTATAGCTTGTCAGAGTGAAGCACATGTTCCCTCCTGTTTGTGCTCCTCACTGAGGACCACTTCATGTTGGGGAATGTTCCCAATTGGCATAGCTTCCCCCGTCTTGCTCGTGATTCCACCTGCGGTCACTTAGTTCCACCAACCTCGCCCTTTAAACCGCAAGGCTTGCTAAACATTGATTTGGGTGGGAGAAGTACACAACTCAACTCTTATATCAATGTTGTGCTTTCTTGGGCTGATGGATGAGATCCTCGGAAGGACTTGTAGGCTAATCTTGTTTCTTTAACTTTTGCAATTGGTTCAAAGAGAGTGAGAGTGGGATGTTTTCTAGCTTGGTCTATTAGCTATGGTTGGATTTTCCTGTCTGATTTATTGAACTGGGATGTTGTTCGGTGAAAGTGTTGGGTGAAAGCTTCAGGCTCTCTCTTTGGCAATGCCTTGAGCTACATTTAAAGGACAAAATTGTATTGACTACCACACAACACAATTTGAAAGAAAGATGGGGTATTATCTATATCGTACCTAGTAGTAATCAGGGTTTTGAAATTTTCAATTGTTCAAACATTAGTATTAATATTTTGGGATTTTAACACAAATGCTGTTGTAAACTTATGAAATTGCTTCTTTTAAGAAAACCTATAAAATTACATAATAGCCATCACAATCTTTATATGTACATAGATGCTACCATAACAAAATGCTAGTCGAATTAAGTTCCATGATGATATATTATTTCCAACTAAAAATGTTAGCAAATGATTAATTTTGCCTTTAGATTGTATCATAAACCTCAAAAAAATGCAATCACTGCCAAAAAAAGGTGGAGAAGCAGCTGACAATGATTTGTTGGTGATTTTTCTGGAAGGGAACAACAGTGAACAGCAAAGGAGTTGCTTTGGTACCTTGGGATGATGTTTGTAGACCAATCATGGTCTGGACATACTCCGTTCGGCAACAATGAATAAGCCGCTTCTCACAAAATGGGTGGTGCATTTCATGGGGCCATGTAGGAACCTTGTCAATTCTCTCCTTGAGGGATGTGATGGTGCTAATATGGCGTGGATGAAAGAACACTTGCAGTGCATTGTGTATTGGCATTTTGGAAGGGGCTGTCAACAATCTTTCTACAGGTGCAGCAGTTTTCAAAACCAAGATGGGGAATGTGGAGATATTTAGATTTTGGTTGGGCAACTAGACCGCTGGTGGGACTCTTTCTGAGCATTTTCTTTGCCTTTTCACACTTAGAACAGAGGTTGGGGCCTCTGTTTCTCGCTGCTGGGATGGATTTGCTTGGGTATGGCCTCTTCCTGTTAATCTCTCCGAACAGAGATTGATAGATTGCTTGAATTTGCAGCAAATAATTGCTGATTTCAAACCTGCTGTGGACATTTGTGATAGTTGGGAATGGGAGGAAGACAGCTTCTCAGTCTCGTCTGCTTATACAAAACTACAGGATGCGAAAGCACAAGAAGATGTGAGCCTTGTTGGAGAATGTTGCTTAATTTGGAAGGCTGCAGCTCCTTTGAAGGTGATGGTTTTCACGTGGTTGTTCAGAAAGGAATGTATAATTACCATAATTTATTTCCAAAAAATTGTGCCACATTCAGGATTTCAGATATCTCTTGCCCTCTTTGCAGTAATGGTTCTGAAGGTTGCTTGCATCTATTTTTTGCCTACCTTGCTTCACAGGAGATTTGGAATAGCATTGGGATACGATAAACAAATCATTCCACATGGGATGTCCTTTGGGACACTTTTGGAGGGGGTAGCTTCCTGACCAAGAGGGAATGTGCCTTCCTGCTTGCAGTTTTCTAGTTACTTTAGTTGAATTGAAGCGGGTTTCTTTTTCGAAGGTAAAGATTTTATGTGGAAAATGTGGTTAACCAAGCTTTGGCATTGAAAGCCAAGTGGCCTGTCCCATAGAGGAGGGCATGCCATCTTTATTCTTTGTATTTATTTTTTGTGAGGGCTTGATGAAATCGGAGGATCAGTGGCCTCGAGTGATCCTCCTTTTGCTCGTCATGAAAAAATGTGATTGCATTGCTCCTATCCATCCTCACTCTTTTCACCTCTTTAACTCTACCGCTTGCTTCTATTATTGTTCTTTTTACCTTAGCACTGTGGAAATAAAATACCTTGATAAACTTGTTCAATGCTCTCAAAGAAGATCTTTGAGCACTTTTCTGCTCCTTGTTGCCTTTTTAGCTTAATTCCATGAATGTGGCTAAAGTATTACCTCACATTAATTTAATGGCATTGTTGCAAAAAGAGGCTTGTGCATAAATGTAAATGTGAAGTTCATAGTGGTATTTATGGGATATCAAAAGTATTTAATGGCCAACTCCTCACATCTCTGAAGACGAGATGGGGAGAGCGTGTGAGGAGCCAAGTGTAGACGGGGAGGGGCGAAGTGGGGAGGTGGACCAGCGGAGGAGGGTGGGTAAGGGAGGAGGTTGGACCTTGGTGGTGAGGCGACAGATGGAGATGGTGTTTGCTTGGAGGAGTTGAGGGGATCGTCGCTTCAAATATCTCGGTGGTGGTCATTGGGTGAGGGAGTGCCGAGAGCCCTTGCGATGGTGGTGGTGTAGGGGGCCTGGGCCATTGGGCACGTCGCTGCACGAGGTTGAGGGGGAGGACAGTTGGAGGTGAGGCTCAGTGGTTGTTGCCATTGCCACCATTGACCATACCAGTGGTAGAGGTTGAGGTGGTGAGGTCGGGGTCTCAGACCACGCTGAAGCCTCTTTGGACGTTGCCTTGCTTGGGGAGGTGATTCATGGGGTTGTGTCGCTGGTGTTGGTGGAGAGGTCAATGAAGGATCAGTTCCCTGATGGGAGGCTCGAGCTTGCGATCTGCTCTCATCGAGCTGCTCCCTTGGGCGAGGGGGGATCTGGTCTTCTCGGAGATGGTGGTTGGTGACGTGTGGATACGATAGAGAAGACTGTGTGTCCATGACGGAGTGACCCCTGCTGAAGGTGCCCGCTGTTGTGAGGTTGAAGGGAATCCCTTTTGGCCTACAGATGCAGAGGTGGTGGTGACAGTTGTCTCCTTGTTTGCGATGTTGAGGGCTTGCAAGGGACCTGGGTTGCCCTCGGCTGGTGCTGGAAGGGTGGTGGTGACGGTGGACCTTAGGATGGGGGCCACTTTGCCGATCAAGGTGATCCTTTGCCATTGAGGATCATCGTGGGTCGTCTTGTGCACTAAGGAGGTTGATCGGAGGAGTCACGGTGGAGCCACCTTTGCTAGTGTAGTGGTTGTGGCTGGCGCAACTGGATCGGTGTGTCGTGAGATGGTGGCGGTGCTGACGATGACCACTAGGGTTTGGAAGCCTAAACGTCGGAGGGTCACTGAGAAGTGAGATGCTGATGTGGATGCGGACGTGGGTGCGGGTCTTGAGAGATTTGCGAAGGGCTTGCCATATTGTAGCATGGTGGAGAAGGCAAGGCGTCTGCGATGCATGTTTTAGCAGAGCGGGGTGAGAGTAGCGGTGTCTACAGGGGGTGTTTGTTTTGGAAAGGGAACTGGGAGGCGATGCCTTTAATGTGGGGTGCGGCTCACGTGCTACCATCGTGCCACACTCGGTGAAAACAGGTATGGATCCGTTTTGAGAATGCAGATGGACGCTCAGCTGGTTGAAGAGGGCTTTGTCGAGAGATCCTCGCCCTTCGAAGGGCTATCTCGAGAGGAGGTAAGGGCCTTGGACTACCTTGCTGCGACGCCATCACCCCTCGATGGTGGTGAAGACCGATCAATGTCAGATTGGGGTGGGGGGTCGGAGGATGGGTTGTGGGTGGCCCTCTGGGGGGTGCGAGTGGTAAAGGGGGTCCGATAAGGGGAAGAGGCCAGTGGAGGAGGATTGTGGTGGGTGCGCGAGGTGAGGTGGGGCCCTCACAGCACTCTAAGGCTCCACCTGAGGAAGATTGGGATGGTGTGTTGCGATAGGTTGTAGGAGTGGTGGGCCTTAGGCCTATTGGGGGGGGGGGGGGGGCAGGCTGTTTTCTAATGACAGGGGTCTTTACTTGGAATGGGTGGATGTGGTTCTTCTGCAGGGGATGAAGTTGGTGGCATGTGATAAGGTGGTTTGGAAGGAGGTGGGTAGTTCTTTTATGGAGGGTTTCTTGACTCTGGATACATATGGTCGTGCGGGAGGGCAACTAATGGGTTGGTGAGAGGATGTTTTCCAGTTGGTGGATTCTTTTGTGGGTTTCATGTCATCTTAGCTACACTGTGGTGTGGAACGAGGATGGTGGTCTTGGGGGTTTATGGATCGACAGACAGAGTGGCAAGGGCAGCATTGTAGGAGGAGCTCTCTGCGGTGGCAGCGAGTTGCTAGGGGGTACCGTGGCTGGTTGGTGGAGACTTCAACGCTGCGCTGCGAGTTGGATGATAGATCAAGAGGGAGGGGGAGGCAGGACCCTGGATTGAATTAGTTTGCAGAGTTTGTGGCATTGCATGGCTTGCTGGATTTGGAGCTTGCTTCATGCGTTTACACATTGAGGAGTTAGAATGGCCAGAGATCCAAGATCGACTGCTTGCTCGCCCGTATGGAGTTGGCAGAGGCTATCTCCTTGGTCTCTGTCGCTTCGATGGACCGACCATTCTTGGATCACATGCTGTTGCTTTGGAAGTCAAATGAGGGAACGTTCTTTGGCATATATTTCAAGTTTGGCAGTCTTGGTTGTTGGAGCTTGATTTTAGAGAGATGGTTGAGAAGTGGTCTTTGCAGGTTGAAGGGACAACGACGACTAGGTTGGCTGCCAAGTTGCCTGCTTTGAGGGGGCACTAGAAGGAGTACAGGAAACAGGTTAGAGAAGCTTGATAGAAGAGGAGGATGGAAGCCTTGGCAGAGACTAGTGTGCTGGATAGGCGGGAAGATGTTGAGGCATTGTCCTCTGAGGAGAGGGCTTACAGGGCGAGGTAGATATAGGTGATGCAGGAGGACAAGAAGATGGAGATCGAGTGGAAGATGAGGTCCAGCCAGAGGTGGTTGAAGGAGGGCAATTCCAACACTAGATTCTTTCACCAGGTGGCGTTGGCCAGTTGGAGGAGGAACTGGACTAATAACTTGTTCATTGGTGGGGCCCACTACACAGGCAGAGAGGATGTAGGGAAGGTAGTTGCGGAGTATTTTAGAGAGTTCACTGAGAAGTGCAGACAAGGTATGTGGAGGTGGTCGAGGAAGAGTGCACAGGGGATCTCCAGTGACTAGGCGGTGGTTTGTACTGCTGCCTTCTCGGAGGAGGAGATTAGGGTTGCAATTTGGGGGCTCAATGCTGGTGAGTGTTCAGGGCTGGATGATTTTCCTGTACTTTTCTTCAAGGAGTTTTGGTCGGTGCTTAAGGAGGAGGTGATGCAGATGATTGCGGAGTTTGCTGAAGGAAACAAGAGTTTTTATAGGCTCAATAAATTCTTTATGTTCTTGCTTTTGAAGGAGAGGGTAGAGGCAATAGAAGACTATAGATTGATTGCACTTTCCAATGTGGTCTACCTGATTATTGCAAAGGTGCTAGCCAACAGGTTGCGTGGGGTGCTACAGCATGTGATCTTTGACGTATAGACGACCTTTGTTCTAGGGAGAGGTATCCTAGATGGCTTTGTTGTAACTTTGGAGGCTTTGGCAGTGTGGAAGAGAAGAGGGATGAAGGCCTTTCTATGGAAGGTGGACTTTAGTAAGACATATGATTCGGTGTAGTGGTCTTTTATGTGGGTTAGCTTGGCCAGGAGGGGCTTCCCGTAGGTGTGAATTGATTGGGTTAAAAGATGCGTTACAACGACTTCCTTCTTGATGTTGCTTAATGGGAACCCGGTCGGGGGTTAGGTACAACCAAGGAGAGGTGTTTGGCAGGGGTGCTTGCTTGCCCCTATTTTGTTTGTCTTGGTAGCGGATGGCTTGGTGAGGGTTGCCTATAGGGCGTGTTCGGCTAACCTCTTTAGAGGCTTTGTGGCAGGCAACGATCTCTAGGTCTCGATTTTACAATATGCTGAGGACACACTCCTCTTGGTGGAGGTCTCCTCCACGAAGGCGTCGAAGGTGCATGCAATGCTTGAGTTGTTTGGTGAGGCTTTTGGCCTGTAGATTAACTATGGGAAGTACAGCTTTATACCATTTCATCTCTTGCAGTTAGAGGTGGCTAAATGCAGTGGGTTGCTTTGGATGGCGGTTGGATCCTTGCTGCTGCCTTACTTGGGGTTGCCGTTAGTAGTGGGGCATCTTAGGATGCAGGATTGGCTCCCGATGTTGGAGAGGATGAAGAGGTTGGCGGGATGG
Source organism: Thalassia testudinum (assembly GCA_037157565.1). NCBI lineage: Eukaryota > Viridiplantae > Streptophyta > Magnoliopsida > Alismatales > Hydrocharitaceae > Thalassia > Thalassia testudinum. The sequence continues at coordinate 71,180,486 of JAZHRO010000059.1, read as the reverse complement.
GCATCTAGGTTGTTATCCAGAGGTGGCAGGTTGGTGTTGATCAAAGACGTGTTTTCCTCCATACTGAGCTACTTCCTCTTTGTGTTCAGATTACTGAAGAAAGGTAGAAAGGAAGATTGCTAGCTTGATGCGCAACTTCTTCTGGGCCAGCTATGGTATTGTTGGGAGAGGGGCTAGGTTGGTGGCCTGGGATGAGGTACGTAGGCCGGCACAGGAGGGTGGACTCGAGGTCCGTGATGTTGATAGCATGAATAGAAGCTTGTTGATGAAGTGGAACTGAGGATGGATCGGGACTTGTTTGGGGAGGTGATGTGGAGGTGCAATGGGTCCTTTTTGGCTCAACAGGCTTTGGAGTCGCCCATGGCTGGGATGTTGCACTTTCTTAGGGGACTGGCGTCAATGGCCCTGGAGGTGTGAGGTTTGCTCTCACCTCTTCTAGGGGCAGGCGACAAGTTCAGGTTCTGGATGGATGATTGGATCGGTGATGGCCTCCTTTGTGACAGAATCCCCAACTTATTCTCTAGAGCAATCCATAAAGAGGTGATGGTAAGAAGCTGTTGGTTTGATGTGTTGTGCCTTGGCCTTCAGGGGTTTTTTTTCTGATCACAGGGTGGAGGAGCTATAGGAGTTATTGCGGTGTTTGCAGGGGTCGAAGTCGGAAGGAGTGGATGGTTTCCATTGGGAAGAGGATGATGTCTCGGTGAAAAAGGCCTATGGCAGGATACAGGGTCCTGTGTAGATGACTGACATTGATCTCTTGCGGGATTGCATATTGGTTTGGTTGGCGGAGTGCTCCCTTAGGGTGAAGATTTTTGGGTGGTTGTTGAGGAAAGGAAAGCTCATCACGAAGGTTTGGAGGGCGAGGTCGGCACCGTCGGATGACATGATTTGCACACTGTGTGGGGAAGGAGGAGGATGTTGAGCACCTGTTCTTCAAATGTATGTTTGCTGATCAGGTTTAGAGGTGGTTAGGGGTGGACTGGATCATCATGGCACCTTTATGGCTTCTGGGATTCCTTTAGGAGAGGTGGGGGGAGGGTAGGCCTGATGTCTTTAGGTCGAACAAAGGGGGAAAGTGTTAGTGTTTCTGTGGGGCATTTGGTTGGTGCGAAATGGGGTGGTCTTTAGAGGGCATACACCTTATGATTTTTTTGAAAATGGCATATCCCTTATGTTGAGAATTTTGTTGCCTCCATTTTTTCGCAGGTGGGGTTTTGGGAGTCCTCCATATAATTTGTAATGTTTTAACCTTGTTTCAATGGAATTTGGGTGTTTATCTTAGGGGTAACCACCCTTTCCCTTTTCAAAAGAGAAAGTATTTAATGGCATTTATGCAAAGAGCCCCATGTATAAAATCTCAAAAGACCTTTGATGCCTTTCACAGAAATGCAATATGTATTTTAGTAGGTGAAATGTTAACTAATAGGTTTCAAATGACCATACATTATATGCATTGTTCATTTTTTAAGAAAAATATACACATGTTGCATCCAACAGAATTCGGATGGCTTATGGCCTAGCCTTAGTCATCAATGGCAATAACCCATGTAACAAAGTGCATCGTAGGCCCTAATGAATATTCTGGTCCACTATGTTGCATGGGATAGTTTTGCCTCAAAGGCTAAAATTAAGCCTAGGTCATTGCAAATGGTACCTAAGCAAGCCTCTCTTAAATAGAATGGCAGAGCAATAGTATTGTTGGGGAACTTAAGAAAGGTGATGATTAAGAGGTTTAAATAGTTAGGGCTAAAATCATATTGGCTATGTTGAGCCTACGACCCACCAATGGTACAAAGGTTAGTTAGCCTTGATAGGTTGGGTTAGGCCTGGGAGTCACAACATCTCCAATTTTATCATATTTCATGGTGGCATACGAAGATTATGATGGTAATTATGGAATTTCATAAGCTTATGGTGGTGTTTGTGTAAAAATTCCTTCTCATGTAATATTTTCATTGATTATGACTCTTAAATGATTGAGTCATTTCCTTTTTTTTTAAAAAGTTGAAGAAAATGAACCTTCTTAGTTTACCAAGTAGTCCCTACACCTCTATATAGGTGAGGGAAAAGTTATATCATAAACTCACTATTAAAATAAAAATAACAGAACACCCCTTACAACAAAAACATAACTCATAGCTCAACACTTCCCCTTAAGTTGGAGCATATATATCCATCATGCTCAACTTATTTCTACATTTCTCAAATTGGGGGCGAGACAACAGTTTGGTAAACATGTCAGCAGTCTGGTCTGAGAAGGCAAGACAAGTAGTACGAAGCAGATTCTGTTGAATCAAACTCTTGGTGTAATGACAATCCATTTCTACATGTTTTGTTCTCTCATGGAACATAGGATTGTTTGCAATGTAGGTAGTAGCCGGTTGTCACAATACATCTCCATAGGTTCCTGAACATTAACATGAAGATCTCGTAACAGAGACCTGATCCATATCATTTCAGCTGTAGTATGTGCCATGGTCCTATACTCAGACTCAACAGTAGAGCGTTGAACAACTCTTTGTTTCTTACTTCTTTAGGTTACCAAGTTCCCAGCTACAAAGGTACAGAAACTAGTAGTCGACTGCTTGTCACCAACATCACCTGCATAACCCGCATTTGAGTATGCAACAATAAACATAGGTGCCTTTCTCTAAGAAAGAATGCCTCTACTTGGATATTCCTTAATATACCTCAACACCTGCATTGCAGCCTGCCAATGAACCTCAGTGGACTTATCTAAGAATTGACTTTGCTTACGCATGGCAAGGCTAATATCTGGCCTAGTGATAGTCAGATATAATAGCTTTCCCACCAGTTGTCGATATGCCTTCTTGTCTTTTAGTTTTACATTATCCTCAAAAAGATGAATTTTAGGATCTATAGGAATATTTGCATCTTTGGATTCTAACCTGCTTGTCTCTTGAAGAATATTAAGGGCATATTTTCTTAGCGACATAATTGTCCCTTGCTTACTTATAGTAAACTCAATGTCTAAAAATATCTCAGCTTCCCAAGATCTTTCATGACAAATTGGTATGCCAAGTATTCCTTCATTTGAGATATACCCTTTGCATCATCACCTGTAAGAATAAGATTGTCCACATACACAAGTAAAGACACTGTACCCCTATTGGTTTTCCTCACAAATAGTGAATGATCCGATGATCTCTGCATCCCAATAATAGACAACGCCTCAGACAGGCTTTGGAACCAGGCTAGGGAGCTCTGCTTAAGATCATAAATGGCCTTACGAAGCCTGCATACACACTCCCCTTGAACCTCAAAGCCAGGTGGTTGCTGCATATATATCTCTTCCTCCAAGTCTCCGTATAGAAATACATTTTTGATATTCAGCTGATGTAACTGCCATCCATATTGAGCTGCAACAGAGATAAGAATGCGAACAGTCGAGAGTCGTGCAATAGGGGAGAACGTGTCAAAGAAATCCACTCCATAGGTCTGGGTGAATCCTTTGGCCACTAGGCGGGCCTTATACCTTGAAATAGACCCATCTGGGTTGTATTTCAAGGCAAAGACCCATTTGGCTCCAACAAGGTGCGCGCCAGACAGTAAAGATGACAGCTCCCAGGTACCTCTGGTAGTAAGTGTAGATATCTCCTTTATAGCAGCCTTCCAGTGTAGATGTAGTAGAACCTGCTGGTACGAGGTAGGTAACTCAGCACTGGATACAACAGCTGTGAATGCATGGAACTTCGAACTTAGAAAATCAGCAGAAACAACACTCCCAGTAACACGATATTGGACACAAGATCGTGGAGCCTTCCTGATAGCAATAGGAATATCCTCATCAGTACTCATGGAATCAGGACCCAGAGAACCATCCACAGGTGATAGACTCTCACCCTGTACATCTGCTGACACTGTATTTGAAGAAGCCTCCTGGGTAGAAACCGTCTTTAGGTTATCAACACTAACCTGAGGAGTTTGTGGAATAGATGGAGGGGGCTTTATCCTATACACAACTGGCAAATGATAGGTGTGACTCTTGAAGGCCCCTTGATTCGCTGGTATTGACCTGAATGTGCTGGTAGGTGGCTCAGTAGCCTGAGAAGGGCTACTAGTATCCATGAATATACCAAATGGTATAGGAGCAACTGGTACAGGTGCACACTTTGGCACACTTTGCACCTGCTTCGCAGCAACAGAAAAATATGATATAGCTTCATGAAAGGTGACATCTGCATTGATATAATGTCTCTAGTGTAGGGGATCAAAACACCGATACCTCTTCTGAGTATGAGAGTAGCTAAGAAACACACACTTGACTGTTCTATGTGCTAATTTATCACACTCGGGTCCAAGGAGATGTACAAATGCCACGCACCCAAATGTCTTGGGTGGAAGATCAAACAACTCATCATTTGGATAAAGCACCTACCATGGTATCTGCTCGTGAATCATTGAGGAGGGTAATCTATTAATAAGGTAGCAGACTGTGAGAACTACATCTCCCTAGTAGTTCTGTGTCATACTGTTATGGATAAGAAGAGCTCTGGCCATATTAAGGATATGTCTGTGCTTCCTCTCTGCAACTCCATTTTGCTGAGAGGTGTGAGGACATGAGGTCTGATGAATTATGCCATGTAAGTTATAGAATTCTGCTAGTTGACGAGTACAAAACTCCAGTGCATTATCAGATCTGATAGTCTTGATGCAAACATCAAACTGATTTTTTATCAACATAAACTTCTCAATCAGTGGACCTATTTCAGACTTATTCTTTATGAGAAATAGCCAGGACAGTCTAGAAAAATCAATCACAATCAAATAATATCGATGTCCTCTATCAGGAGTCCTACTGGGACCCTAAACATCAAGATGCACTAACGGAAAACACGAAGTAAAAACGTGGTCCTGTAGTAGCTGGAAAGAAAGATCTATGGTGCTTCCCAAGTTGACATGCATTGCGGGAAAGTTGTGTTGTTGGGGATACATGAGGAATAAGCCTACGTAATTTGTCCAAAGAAGGATGACCCAACCTTCTATGCCACTGTAAAGCACTCCTAGATGTGGTACTAACTTAACATGCTGCAGCCATGGGACCCTACTGAAGTCGGTAAACTCCTCTTTCTTCGTATCCACTACCAATAATCTTTCCTGTCATTCTATCCTGGAAAATACATCCATGCTCATCAAAGATGACACGGTAATTCACCTGCTTAATGATCTCACTGACAGAAAGCAAGTTCATGGATATATTTAGAACAAATTGGACATGATTAAGCTGCATAGAAGGGGTAACATTAATTTCCCCCTGACCATTAATAGGAGCAAGTCACCCATCAGCCACCTGTACTGTATGACCTTGAGAGACATGTTTAATCTGTCCAAAACATTGCAGATTCCCGGATAAATGATTGGAAGCACCTGAATTAATCAATCACGTCACACCAGTAATTGGAGTATCACCCACAAAGGTTCCTGGCGCAATCTTTGACTGAGACACTGCCATATTCACTGAAACACACTGCCACCGATTAAGTTCAATGTGCCCCGGAAAGGGTACACGTCCTTGAATTTCTTCACACTTCAGGTCTAAAAATTGACAGAAAACAGGGAATACACACCCCAACAAATATGTTAACCGAGGAATACACACCCCAAAAATCTCCTCTCACACACGGTCAATACTCAAGAGAAATACACACCCAAAAACATGCATCAAAGTGGAATACACACCCTAAAACGAACAGACACAAAGATCTGATTTGATTATACCATTCAAGAAGACCTTTCAAACTCCTTTCTGAAAGATCCTCGCTCTAGAACTTCATCACCGACACGTGGAGGATCTTCCTAGTCCCCGAAACAAAGGAGATAGCGATCTACAACCCTCTCCTTACTGCCGGAAGATGTCTAGCAGCAAGAGGAGGGTGGTGGAGAAGGGTAGGAGAGGCGGTGCTGCCCCCTGTACCCTCCTTCTGTCGCTGCCAACAGCAGCGGTGCTGCTGCTGGCCAGCATTGCTATCGAAGGTGGCGGTGGCGGTGACGACGGGCTTGGTGGTAGGGTTAGGGTATTCTTGGTGGAGTCCTTTACTTAGCTCTGATACCAAGTTGAAGAAAATGAACCTTCTTAGTTTACCAAATAGTCTCTACACCTCTATATAGGTGAGAGAAAAGTTACATCATAAATCCACTACTAAAATAAAAATAATAAAATACCCCTTACAACAAAAGCATAACTCATAGCTCAACTAAAAAAATTGAAGTCATCTATTTGAGTGGGAGTTTCCTCAAATCAAAACTATTCGGTTGGAGTTTGATGGTCGGTCTATCATGTTGGAAGCCTATTTAATTGTAGTTCTCTTTCTTTTGCCTTCAAAAAAGTTCCCATGTAAAGAAAGTGAGATCTTTGTCTTGAAAGACAGTGGGGAAGCAGAGAACTAGTTTGGGGAGGATGGGAGAAGAATGAAAGGAATTACCTGACTGAGAAGACTGTGTTATGTGCCAATATGATGACCAAAAGCCTTTGTGGCCCCCTTGCTACACATAAGGGATGCTTGCTCCTTGGTCCAAGTGCTTACTTTGATGGTTGATCATCTTACAGAAATCATATGCACACAAATAACACATTTAAATGATTTGAGATTATAGTTATAATTCATCGTGGTAGAGATGCTATTTTCAATATAACTACTTTCATAAGTAGGGGTGTAAACGAATCGAACCTACCTTGTTTAGGTTCGATTTGTTTATCTAAACGAGCCTAAAATTAAGTTTAGGTTTGATCAGCTTATTAACGAGTTGAATTTAAATCAAATTTTTGATGAAACAAACCTAAAAATGTTTTGACAGCCGTAATGGGGAGTGGAGAGGTCGATCATATAGGTAGCGATGGGAGAGGAAGGTGGTGGCCTCGGTGGGGATGAGAGGCACGAGGTGATGAGAGGGTTCGGTGGCCACTGGAGGTGGGCGTTGAGGGGAGGTCCTGTAAGTGTGAGGTTGAGTGAGGAGCACTGTCGCATGGTGTTGGGGGAGAGAATGGAGGAGATCGTGTTGGGGGTGGAGGTAGGACATACCGTAACCTTGAAGGTTGAAGACTTGAAGGTGAGGTGAGCGTTGCAAGCTTGCAGCAGTTAATAGGGACCAAGTTGGGGCATTGGGGGACGGGGGTGATGTTGCCTTGTTGTTGTTGGGGGCAGAACGAGGAGAGGGCTTCGTCAATCTATGAAGTGCCCCAAGTGGAAGACCAATAGACGCATATGGGTGGGAATTAGGAACGACAAGCTTCATGCTAGCGTATAAATGCCATATATATATATATATATATAAACGAACTTTTAACGAATCGAACCTACCATGTTTAGGTTCGATTTGTTTATCTAAACGAGCCTAAAATTAAGTTTAGGTTCGATTCGTTTATGCATGTGCTGAATCTAAATTGATTTTTTGACGATCCGAACCTAAACGAATATCAAACCTAAAAATTTTTTGACAGCCCTATTCATAAGGGATGCTTTTTTTGAAAAGTAAAAGGGTGGTTTTCTGAATGATAACCACCCAGATTCATTGTTCAAAATAAAGAATTACAATAATTACCGAGCAGATCCCAAAACACAATCTGGGAGGAAATTGGGGAAACAATATTCTCGACATAAGGCATTTTGCCCCTAAATACAACTCCATTCCTCCCTAGCCACACTCCCCACAAGACTGCTAAAACCTTTGCCTTCTCCTTTCTCGTCCTGGATGAGGATTAGAACCCATCCAGGCTACCACAATCAATTCACCCAATCCCTATCCTCCTCCAAGCCTATGCAACAAAAGTATACCCAAAAAATAGGTGTTGAATATCCTTATCTACCTAGCACCTAATGTTGTTTGTCGCTGCCCATCTCGCCCTCCATGCCTTGGTGATCACTCTTCCCCTTCTCAAGAGCCAGGTGAAAATTTTGATCTTCAGCAGGCAATCCATCGGCCAAAGCAACTTGTAGTCCTGCTGGAGCTCCACATCCGTCACTTGAGAGGTTCCGTGCAGCTTGCAGAATGCCTTCTTCACTGAAAAGACCCTATCATCCTAGCAGTAGGCATCTCTCCCTCCTTTAGGTTCCCACCTCTCTAAGTCCTGCAAAAGATGCTGGAACTCCATGCACCTCTGCTCTGATAGTGCCCCTCGAAAGGTGGGGCACCAAGCACCATCCCAGCAACTCCCCCTAGTTGCCTCCTTGTTTGCAGCCTTAGAGAAAAGATAGGGGTATCTTTTGCAGAGAGACCCCTTACACTACTAGTCCTCCATCCAGAACTTGAAAGTGTCCCCCTCTCCCATGTATACAACAAAAACAACAACCAAGCCTTTTCCCACACTAAGTGGGGTCGGCTATATGGATTCTTTGCCTCCACACAGAACGATTTTCAGCCATTTTAGGACTTAAATTAAAGTAATTGAGGTCATACTTAATAGTTTTCTTCCAACACTTGTTTGGTTTTCCTCGCCCCCTTTTAGCAGGTTCAGCCTCCAACTTCTCACATCTCCTAATTGGAGCATCTAGTGGCCTTCTTTGTAAATGTCCAAACCATCTTAGACGGGCCTCTCTCATTTTATCCTCTATCGGTGCCACCCTAACCCTGTTTCTAATAAATTTATTTGAAATACGGTCCTTTCTTGTATGACCACACATCCATCTTAACATCTTCATTTCTGCCACAGACATCTTCTGTACATGCCTATAGTTTATAGCTCAGCATTCAGAACCGTACAACATGGTTGGTCTTACCACAGCTCGATAGTATTTTCCTTTGACTTTTAAAGGAACCCTCTTATCACAGAGAACACCAGAAGCACCCCTCCATTTCAACCACCCTGCATTAATTCTATGTGTAACATCTCCATCAATTTCACCATCATGTTGGAAAATGGATCCCAAGTACTTAAAAATATCTTTCATTGGAATGCACTTTTCTCCAATTTTTACATCAATCCCTTCGTTGTTCCCTCTACTACTAAACTTGCATTCCATATACTCAGTTTTCGTCCTACTTATGCGTAATCCTTTATCTTCCAGGGTTTCTCTCTAAAGCTCAAGTTTTCTGTTCACTCCATCTCTTGTCTCATCAACCAACACAATGTTATCAGCAAAAAGCATACACCACGGTACCTCAACTTGGATATGCTTCGTCAACTCATCCATGACTAAGGCAAAAAGATAAGGGCTTAAAGTCGAACCTTGATGCAGACCAATGGTGATATCAAAGTGGTTTGTCAAATCATCCTTAGTCTTTACACAAGCTGCTGCTCCATAGTATATATCCTTTATGAGGTTGATATATATAACTGGCACTTGTCTCTTCTCCAAAATTCTACACAAGATATCTCTTGGGACAGAAACATAGGTCTTCTCCAAATCAATAAAAATCATATGTAAGTCCTTTTTCTTTACTTTGTATGTCTCCATCATACGTCTCAAGAGGTGTATTGCCTCATTAGTAGACCTGCCTGGCATAAAGACAAATTGATTTTCAGTTACCATAGAGACTTACCTCACCCTTCTTTCAATTATTCTTTCCCAAAGTTTCATCGTATGACTCATCAACTTAATACCTCTATAGTTGGAACAATCTTGTATATCACCCTTGTTCTTGTATAAAGGTACCACAAAACTTTTCCTCCATTCCTCTGGCATCTTCTTGCCTCTACACATAGTATTAAATAAATTTGTGAGCTAAGTTATACCCCGTTCTCCCATCATTCTCCAGACGTCTATAGGAATATCATCAGGCCCAACAACCCTCCCATTTTTTATCATCTTCAGAGCCTCCTCTATTTCTTTCTTTTGTATCCTTCGATAACATGATTGATTCACATACTCTTCTGAGTTAACTAACTCCCCTAAGATGATATCATTCTTTTGTTTTTCATTAAATAACTTATGAAAATATCTTTTCCATCTTGTCTTTATATCCTCACTAGCTATAAGCACCCTTCCTTCTTCTACCTTGATGCATCTTACATGCGTAAGGTCCTTTGCTTTCAACTCTCTTGCTTTAGCTAACTTGAAAATATCTTTTTCACCTTCTTTAGAATCAAGTTTCTTATAAAAATGCTCCCAAGCTTTTGCTTCATTAACAATTTTCTTTGCTTCTTTCCTTGCTCTTTTGTAGTTTTCCATATTTTCATCGGTCTTATCTCGATATAAGGCTTTAAAACAGGCTCTTTTAATTTTAAGCTTCTCCTGCACTTCCTCACTCCACCACCAAGCCTCCTTTTGTCCTGGAACACCTCCTTTAGACATGCCTAACACCTCTTTTGCCACCTTCCTAATATAGTTTGCCATATTTAACCACATTTCATCAGCACTACCATCAAGATCCCAAGCCTTTTGTTGCATCTTCTCTTTAAATCTCACTTGCTCTTTCTTAAGATTTCACCATTTAATTCTAAAATTCTTAGACACTAATTTTCTCTTCTTTGCCTTCTTCAAATGAATATCCAACACGAAAAGACGATGTTGAGCAGTTAAATTCTCCCCTTGAATAATCTTGCAATCCTTACAAGATAAACGATCCCTTCTTCTCAAAGCAAAGTAATCGATCTGCGTTCTTGTTAAGCTACTTTTATAGGTAATCAAATGCTCTTCCCGTTTTTTGAAGAAAGTATTTGCTATGAAAAGATCATAAGACATAGCAAAATCAAGGAACGTCTTCCCTTCTTCATTTCTAACACCAAAACCATGATTTCCATGCACTCCTGCATACTCTAAAGCATCTTTTCCCACATGCCCATTTAAATCTCCACCCAAGCAAATCATTTCTGTCTGTGGGATTCCTTGAATTATCATATCAAGCTCTCCCCAAAATTTGTTATTTATTCTTTCCTCTAGACCAACTTGAGGTGTATAAACTGAAATGACATTCAAGATCTCTTCTTCTAAGATTAATTTTATCAAAATAATTCGATCACCCAATCTCTTAACCTCAACCACGCTCTCCTTCAAATCCTTATGAATTATAATACCCACGCCGTTTCTACCTTTGTCCCTTCCTGAATACCAAAGTTTGAAACCTGTTCTCTCGATTTCCTTTGCTTTTTCACCAACCCACTTAGTCTCTTGAAGGTAAAGAATTTGAATCATTCTCCTTACCATTGTATCCACAATCTCCATGAGCTTGCTGGTCAAGGTACCAATATTCCAACTACCGAATCTCATCATTCTTTGTGACACACTTCGATGACGAAGTGGTGGAACTAGCTTCTTTACTTGCATGCGTTCCTCATGCGAGAACCCTTGCTCATTTTGGACTACATCCGGGCGGCGATGTAGCGGAACTAACTTCTTTACTCGCATGCGTTCCTCATGCAAGAACCCTTGCTCATTTTGGACTACATCCAGGCGGCGATGTAGCGGAACTAACTTCTTTACTCGCATGCGTTCCTCATGCGAGAACCCTTGCTCATTTATCACTACACCCGGGCGTTGATGCAACGCGTCGCAAGTAGGGAATGCCCTAACGAAATCAGAGTGTTTGCTAGAATCCATGTTTAAAGATTCGACAAATTTTACGCTGGCTGTCGGCTACCTAACGCAACCCTCCTTTACCCGGGCTTGGGACCGGCAATGAAAAGGCATACGAACCTCAACATAGGCGGAGTTACCCCTCTCCCATGTATGGTGAGAAAAAAAAAAAAACATGCACCTTCGAGGCCACCGATGCTAGACCCCTTAAGAAGTGCGAAGCCCTTGACACCGGGGACCCAAAAGCCTCCCAAGAGAGAAAGGATCCATAGTAACAACCCACCAAGAAGGTCCTACTCTCGGCTCACTAGCCTAGCTGTCCACTTTGTAAGAAGGTTCATGTTGATATGCTTCACATCTTTGACCCTCAGCTCACCCTCCTTCACATGGTAGCTGACCTCATCCCAAGCTACCAACCTTATCTCCTTCCCTTTTGACCCATAGTTCATCTAGAAAAAATCCTGCATTAGACTTGTAAGCTTCTTCTCCACTTGCTGGGGCACGCTAAAAATCAACAAGTAAGCCAGAATGGAGAGGACTACCTTAACCAAGATCTTCCTCCCCTCGAAAACAACTTGGATGAACGGTAGGTAGTTTTGCAACCTGAGGTGTCCATCAGTTAGTGGTAGGCCTAGGTAGGATAAAGGTAAAAGTCCCAAGGCCATCCCAAGCGAAGCACCGCAAGCAACTGCTCCCTTCTCAGACATGTGGAATGACATAAATCTCAATTTTCGTAGTTGATTTCCAATCCCGAGGCCTCCCCAAACACCTTTGAAAGTATGCGTAGGTTGTTCGCTTGCAACGAGGAACCTTCCACCAGAAACAAGGCGGAGTTAAGGTTGCAGAGTTCCTTAGTCGTTGCCACCTCTCTCAAACCACGTGGCTGAGAGAGCTCCCCATCCGGTCGCCCTCCTTCGGCACATGGGCTTCCCTTTCTTGCACATAGCGTTGGGTTATGTCTTTGTTGAAGACATTGAGGACTCTCATGTTCAGGTGCAAGGCCTTCCAGATCCACCTCCAAACCGATGTGGGTTGAAATACCTATCGCTTGTATTACATGATCTACGTCATCTCCATTCAGATCTTCCTCCGACTTGCATCCACCCCCATTCGGATCCCCCTCCAACCTGCATCCACTTTCAATAAATGGGACACATAGATTGCGCTCTTTAAAACCATCCACAAGGAGCGGAGCCTTCGTCGGTTTCGCTTCCCATAGCTCGCCCTGCCGCATCCATCTCATGATCCTCCGCATTCATTGCAGTGTTGGCCATGTTTCGTGCCACAATCCTTGGGGAAGGCTCCATGTCAACAACTTGCCCCTTCGACTTTTGCCTAGGTTGCGAAACCTTAGCGGCCCAATGGTGTACTACTAAGGATGCAAATGGGTCGGGTTTGGCTAAACCCATACCGATACCCATTTCCAAAATCCATTACTCATACCCTACCCATTTACCTATCGGGCATAAAAATCTAAACTCATACCCATGCACATCTACCGTCGTGTACCCATTTATAAATTGATCTTACGATCAAATCATGCCCAAGAGATCTATAAAATGATTCATTGATTGTTTATTACTTGAAACATAGGAGTTTGGGCTACTCCAATTTTATTGATCCCCACTAAAATTATTACAAAAAGAGTTCTTCAAGAGGAATGCATCAGAAACGAAAGATAAAAAATATAAAGAAAGACAAAATACAAGTACATTTCAAACAAAAGATCCCATCTCCAAAATAAATGTTCAATGGAAGTTTCGGTAGCACTCTCAACCTTCAAATTTATGGAGGAAATCATAACGGAGATTAGGGTTGGAGGAATGAGGGACTTAGGGTGGGACTTATATATCTTGGGTAAACAGAGATTTTATTTGGATCGGGTATAGATTCATACCCATTTCCATACCCAAACCCAGTCGGGTTTTTTGGATAAAACCCATACACGAACCCGATTGGTTCGGGTCAGGTTTTACCCATTTTTTTTGGGTTGGGTTGGGTCAGGTTCGGGTTAAGTTTACCAAAATTTGCATCCCTGTGCACTATCATGCCACCTCCTCCCTTCGCTGCTGCAACCCACTTGACCCCTTCACGACTTCGACGAAGGTGCTCCCTTTTGGTGGAGGCATTGTCGGCATGCATGAGACCACCCACGAGTGTCTCCTACGGTGAAGGACCACCTTCTCCATCACCAGTGCACCCACCTTTGGCTCAACTAAAGCTATGAGCGGACCATCAGAGACTCCAGCTCCCCTGCATCCTTGCAGGTACGCGAAGGGGGAGACATCAGCCTTAATGACCTTCACTGTCCTTAGACACCACGGGATGCCCTCGATCGTTAGTGCAACGACTGCCTTCTAGGGTGGTCTTCCCTTGGAGGCGTTGTCATGAATGCAGGGCTTCCTCCACTACATGCACCCATTGACTACTCGGAGCTTTGCGAAGCAAAGCTTGTCCTTCTTGATCTTGTAGAGCTGTAGCGCTAGGAGCTTGTCCTTGCCAGTGCAAACAACCTTCACCCTCCTCCCTGTAAAACATGCATGCAACGTCGCAGCCAGCTTGGCCGGTCGCACCCTCCCTTCGATCACAACTCCTATGAGGCCCTCACCGACCTCGGCCTCTAGGCACGCCACACCCTCTGAGCAGGGGGCATCTACCTCCACCAGCAGTGCTATCCTTGCTGGTGGCGGCGGCAAATAAACAACATTGCCATGGGCACCCATATGGGCACAACTTGCACTCCGGTGACCAAGACCACAACAGACCCAACACCTAGGTGGGTCACAACAGTCTCTCGTACAATGGCTGGCTCTGAGGCACTTGAAGCGCCTCGTTTAGCCCCCTTGAGTGGTGCGACCCTCCTTGCCATGACGCGTAGCAGGGAAGGGGAACCCTTCTCACTGCCACCGCTGTGCCACTAAGGTCCATCCCTCCTCTTGACCCCCTCGCTCCTCTCCTCGCTCACTCTCGCCGCTTCGCATCTCCTCTTAGTCGCCTTCTTCATAAGAGATGTTGATATGGATAAAAAGGAAATGGTTCGAATAACGTTTATTAATATAACTGAAGACAGCAGGTAAATACCTATACAGAAAGTTTTTATTGAACATGTCTGAAAGCATACGGGAAATTAGAATTATTTCTTGATTTCAAGCTTGCGACAGCATAAAAGGACTAGTAAGAGTATACATACAACTATTTTAAAATGCATTAGCAGACCTGGTTTTGAGCCAATTATGACATAGCTACTCAGGCAAAATTACTCACTCAAGTATCAATCACTTCAACTACATGCTCATGTCACCTGCATGTTCACATGGATGACAATACTTGGTGTAAGTGACTTCTCGCTGGCATACACAGTCACATTCCATTTTTTGCAACTTAAGTCATCAGCCTTACACTGACGTTATTTGAAAATCAAATTGATGCATATCTTCTTTGGAGAAAGGATGAATTCTCAAGATTAGTCACCATTCAGATGGAATGACTTAGCCAATGTAAGTGCAAATTAAAGGTAGCAAGGTAATCAAGATACGGCTTTATTGATATAAAACGAGCAGCTGCTGTACAAAAGATACCTTTTACATAAAGATTCCTGCCCTATTGCCCAAAGAAAATCCATGACATACCTTCTGTGTTAGATCTAAACGTCCTAGTTCCAGGCATTCAAAAGCTTTGGAATCATAACATGAGCTAACGTCCAACCATTCAATCACTGCTGTCCTCCAGCCAGCCACTGAGAATGGGCAATCAAAGAACAGAATCAACAGATGCTTGGTGTCCTCGACCTTAGCATCTCAAAGGTTACAAACAGAATGTACATTGGAGGCTAACTGTGCTCTATATGCTGATTTAAGAAATTAGAGAACTTTTATTATGAAATCTCAAAAACAATTTCATGGAGTTCGACCCTTTATGTAGAGAGTGATCTAATCCTATTTCAACTAGAAACTAGAAAGGATACAAATTATATCCCATCAAATATTTAACTACCTAAAATATATCTCTAAAATTGAGAAAGAAACAAAATATGAAAGAACAAAATACGGAGATAATTCTAATTCCAAATTTCTGATTTTCTCAAACATTCCACCTCAAGTTGGAGCGTGTATGCCCAACTCTTGAGTAGTGCACTAGTGGATGCTCCCCCATCTGACGTAGTCGAGGTTGGAGCACATGTGCAGACTTGATCACACACATACTTTGGCATCTAAAGGGGAGTCGATCCCAAGCCTTGATACGAAGTACTTCAATTGAACTTATAGACTGATCAACTAACACTGGTATTGAACTAAAACTGAAATTGAACTGATCTAGATACTCTTACTTATATGGGGTACATTCTCAAGGACTGATAGTCGCTCATAACTAGTGAAAAAGGTCTTCACACATGGAGAAGAGGATAACTGGTTCCGAGCATTTACAGATGGGGCTGGGCCTATTGTTCAGTTTCCCCACCACTCATCGGCATCGATTTTATAGCCCGAGGCTTCAAAACTTTATTTCGAGTCAGGTATAAGTTGGGTAGATAGTACCAAGGCCTAACCAGGATCTCCTTGAACAAGTATTGAGGTTGAGATCTTGGCCTCAGAAGTCACTGTCGAAGAATCTCCTTCCACCATGGTGCCAACAATGTGCATGCATGAAATGAAAATCGGTGACCGGATCGTGTAGCAGGTCGAAAAATCGGTTCAGCAACTTGTTGTGTGGCATTGCCCCATCCTTGCAGTATGGATTCTGCTCAATGGAAGGGGGCTCATGTAATGAACAAGGATCAACTTGGTCCCACTCTAATCGACGATGGAGAGGAGATAGGCCAAGCAACATGCCTTGGCAATCTTTAGGTGGTACTTGGCGATGCACGGTGTCACCAACACTAGCCAAGGGATTGCACAAGCTTCCTGAGATAGAGAGGGGGCTGGTGACACCCTTAGGGTACGGTGGAAGACATGGGGTTCCCTGGACAAATCCACTCTAATACCATGAGGAGGTTTAAGAAATTAGAGAACTTTTATTATGAAATCTCAAAAACAATTACATGGTGTTGGTCCCTTTATATAGAAGGATCCAATACTAATTGAACTAGAAAGGAAACAAATCATATCCTATCAAATCTCTAGCTACCTAAAACATTTCTCTAAAATTTAGAAAGAAATAAAATAGGAAAGAACAAAACAAGGAGATAATTCTAATTCTTAATTTTCTCTGACAGCCTCCATACAGTAATTCTAATTCCTAATTTTCTCTAACAGACTCCATACGGTTACCTTCCACAGTGGGAACCAAAAAAGAAAATGCACCTCAGTTGGTGTGATGAATCCCTGGAATAACTGGCAATTCATGAGCTATAATTGTGACAAGGAAGAGCACATACCCTTGAAAATCTGCGGGATTCAATTTTTTGTTTAAGTGCATATGCCCTTGCTGTATGCTTTTTAAAATTAACCAAGGGTTCCTCTTTGAAACCTAAGTCTACATGAGATTATCATGTGCTGGTATGTTGTATGCTTTAAATTGGCTTGAAAGAAAAAAAGATTTGGAATGATTTAGCATAACAAAATGATTTTTATTTGCAAGGTTACTTCTTAGCTTGAGTTTTGATGAAAAATTGTTTAAAATTAGTTACACTGTTTTGGTATTTTCCTCCAAAATTCTGCCTCTTCTGATACTAGAATTTTGTTCATAGCTCTTCCCTGGTACAAAAAAAATTTCAGATCTCTTTTCACTGATACTCGGTTCATTTTTCTTTCAAAGTAATATTATTAAATTTTTTTACTTGAACTACTGTTACTGTTGTCAGACAGGTTAGACCAAGATACTGGTGGGATCTTGACAACAATTTGTAACCATTCCTTTCATTGTTCATGTATATCAAAGTGGACAGATTCTTCTTGTCCGGTAAATGCCTGTTGAGTTTCTGACTCTCTCTCTCTCCCACACACACACACAATTTTTCTTCTCTTTTTTCTTTTTTATAGCCATTAGCAAACTCACTCTGTTATGCACCTGAAAGGCATGATATTTATATTGATTTTTTTTTTTTTTTGCATACATGCCCTTGTGAAAATTCATATGTACACATTTGTCTTCCCATGTTTGTACCATGTACTATTTACGTATATGTCATATAAATATGATGTCTTTGTTGCATATACCTGCTAGTTGACTAATTTGAACTAGATATAGCTCAGGCTTTGTTAAAGTGGAATTTTCAAGAAGTCTAAAAATCAATGATCTGAAGGTGCAATATGTGATGTGAACACCTCTTGTTCCCTCTTTCAAAGCAGCCTTAAACAGTTCCTCTTCCTCAGCAACACATCCTCTATTTCCACCTTCAACTTTTTGTGGTCCGACAGAAGCTGTAGATGATCAATGTGATTGTGGGGTGTCTCCTTTATCACATTTGCGCTTCTAAAGCAAGATGTAATAGAGTAATGAAACTGTCTTTAGTTCCTGAAGTCCCTCTCCACCCTCTCTAGTGCGGAGTCCTCTAAAATTTGTCTTGCTACGTCTTTTTTCTCCAGCATTGTTGAGATAAAGGGAGCAAAGTGCTGATCTTGGTCACGCTAGAAAGCCTTTACTCTAGTGATATTGCGGATATGCCATCTTCCATTTTTGATCACCTGCATCTCTTCCAAGTTAAATCCATGTCCTAACAAGAACATCCTTTATTTCGTTTTCTCATTCTTTTATTCAATCTATCTTTCTCTGTCTCTTTTTTTTTTAACATAATTATGATTGGAAGATCTTACTTTGATTTTGAGCATTTGTAATTGTTAGGAAATAAAGTTGGTGATTCTATCTCCTTATTTAGCTATCTTATTTTAGTAAAGGGCTTAATTGGTGTTTTCATGTGTACCCTTGTCCCTCTCTATATAAAGAGGCCTAGGGTCTCTTTTTATCAATAGTAACAACAAATATTTTGCCCACTTAAAATCTCTATATGATATCAGAGCCACCGATCTTGGTGGTCTAGAGTTTAGAAGAAGAAAATCTAGAGGGGGGAGGCCCTCCGGCGATGTCGTCAGCCTTCGACGAGCCACCGAAGAGGCTCTCTCCTCTCCTAAATCACTCCTCTTTTTTCTTTTCGTTTTCGCTACTGCTGGTCTTCTCATCGCCGGAGGGAAAATCACCACTGGCGTTGCCTCTGGCCATTGTTCGACAAGGAACCATCGGTGGAGTGGTCGTCGGAGCCCTAATGACAATACCGATCCCTGTCGGTAGTCCTTTGGCAAGCCACGCGTCGCAGGCAACCTCAACAAGTCGGAGCGCCACCCCTGAAGACGGAAGACTAGATCTCTGTTTTGGACCCTCAAACCTTGCTTGATCGAGGGTTTGAGGGCACCATCGAGATTCTTGGGAAGTACCCTATTGGACCAAGGTGGCCCGAACCTCCTCCGCCTCATTGGAGCTCTGCCACCGGTCTCCCTGCTATAGTGGCGCCATCGACAGCAAGAAAGAACAAAAAAATCAAGGAGAAGGAGAAGAGGGCCACGATCTAGTCCACCCCCTTAGTGCGGTCGTCCTTCTTGCAGGCCCTCGATGGAGGAGAAGGCGGAGAGGAGGACGGTGTCGACCTGGTTGTGGAGGTAGCTGCAGAGAGGAAAAATGAAGAGGAGAAATCCTCTTTTAGATAAAAGATTTGAAGACGGGAGTCGCCTCAAGATGTCAAAGTTCGAGTAGCACTCACGCACCTCAAGAGAAATCGAGCATTGACAGGCTCTGTGAGGGTGTATATGCAGGGGCACCCAGGGTTGAAGACATGAAGAAGCGGACTACCATGTCGACGGGAGTGGATCTTTACTACCTTATGGATCCAAGACTTCACCGTCTCCCGCGTCTTGTCTTGCGGGGGGGTGTTAGTAAATAAAGTTGGAGATTCTATCTCCTTATTTAGTCGTGTCTATTTTTAGTAAATGGCTTAATTGGTGTTTCCATGTATACCCTTACCCCTCTTTATATAAAGAGGGCTAGGGTCTCTTTTATCAATAATAACAACAAATTTTTTACCTACCTAAAATCTCTATAGTAATGAATTAGAATGCATCGCAGTCTTGGAAGTAGTATGTTTTGTCTAATTCAAAATGTTGGGATCCCCAACAATACTGCTTGAATGTGAGGGAAAAAATGAAGGGAAGGGGGAAGGTGCAAGCAATGGTGGTGAGGGGTTGGGGGAAACGAGTGGGATGGACTCTAGATCATGGATGACTCCATTGTGCTGGCCTAGAATGAGAGATGGGCTTTTGTTTGGCTCCTAGTGCCAACAACATTAGCGGGTTGCCAAAGTGATTGTTTTCAACAAATTCCTTAGAATTTTTTTTTTTGGAACATAACAAATTCCTTAGAATTAATGGTTGCTTTCTGAACCTTTTTTTCCTAACACAAGCAGACATGCTAAACTATAGTCAAAGATAAGGACACATGCTATGGAAACATGATAACTAGAAGGACATGTATGTAAATTTGAAAAGAATTCAAGGGGCATATTTATAATAATATTTCTTTGCTAGCAAGGTTCGAAATGCTGATTTCGACGCCGTGCCGATGAAATTGTAGGTATGTATTTCATGGAAATGGCCGTTTTTCGATGGCAGATTTCGACGATTTTAACGGCCCGAAAAAATGACATTTTGAGGCATGCCGAGGGCATGCCGACAGAAATGACAGAAACGATTAAAATTTGAAAGACAATTAGATAAAAATATTATTTATCGTGTGTGTGTGTCGGTTTCCCTCCCAGCGCCTTCCAGATTCTAGACTTTCCCTCCCACCGCCCTCTTCCGAATTCAAATTTTCCCGCTTAGCGCCAACCTTTCCTGCCGCTTAGCCACGGTCGGCATGCTGTTTCGTCGGCAACTGTCGACATGCCGGCGATTTCTCCGGCGTACCGACGGTTTCCCTGTAAACCGACACTATATTCGTGTCGATATGCCCTCTCCAAAAACCCCCTTGCCGGCGGCATGATGTCGGCATTTAAATCACTGGATGCTAGGCCAAATTCAGTACCTAAAGTTAGATTTAGGCCCCAACATTTTGGAAAAGTATTAGAGTAGCTTGTGAAAGCAATAATGGTAGATTGCTTCCAGGATGGTTAATGAATGCCCACCTTGCCTCTCTCTTTTGCAAGCAAGATTGGAGGAGATGCTTCTCACCATTGCTTCCCTTTAAGAGTTTCATTCAGGTGTGGAGTGAGATGGATGGGTTTGGAAGCAAGGAAAGTGTTTTGTTAGGAAGATTATCACTTGTTTATGGAAATGCATTCCCCTTTGGATCCTACCATGGTCAGTGATAGTGGACTTATTGGAGGATAAGAGAACCGTGTAAGGTTAGATTCTTCTTGTGGCTTCTTAGAAGGAAAAGAGTTGTCACATGTGATTTTAGGAAAAGATGGAAACCAAAAGCGTTGGTTCCTTGCGCTATTTTTGGGGTTTCCATAGAGGACATAAGGCATTTGTTCTTTACTTTTATTGGCCCTTTTGCCAGATTGTGTTGGAATGAACTTGGATCTTGGCCTTTTCATACCAACTCAAAGGAATCCTTTTGGAGTTTCTTTTGGGGCTATTCACTAGGTGAAGCTGGTGACCATTTCAAGAGAATGGTTGCCCTGTAGTTTATGTATCACTTATTTATGTTTTATGTCTTTTTATCATTTGGTGTTATATGAGGGTCTACATGTAGAGGATTGGGGTTGCTATGCACATTTCTTTTAACATGGTATCAGAGCAACGATTCTATGGTGGCACCTACATCCTCTTGGTTCCATATTTTTGTTCTCTACCAAATAACTACCTTTTTTTTTAAATCTAATCTTGATCAAGTCCAAGGGGCAAAAGGATTTGAGCCTTGACTCCACGTATCTCTAATAGAGCTGCATCCATGAAATGTAGCAACTTTAGTGTCATTAGTACTGTAATAGCCTCTTTGGTGCTTCCTTTGTTGTGTTATCTTGCCCCATTTGAGTCGATCTGAATTAGCCATTTTCAAGTGGTTTTTGGACTTGCATGTTGTGTTGCACCATTCCTGAAACCTTGGAGGGTTTTGCACCTACAATTCACACTTTCTTTTATGCATACTGCTTGAGAAGTTGGGGAATGATTTTGAGATGGTTTTTGGAAAGAAGCCAGACTGTTATACATGGGTTCTTTCTTTAGGTTCCTAAAATAGATGTACAACTAGGGGAGGATCCATCTTCACTTCATACCTCATTCTGCTTTGCTTCACTTTGTACCTCATGCAGCAGTAAGCAATGAGCTTGCGAGTTGTAGGATGTAGAGGACGAAGATGAGCCCCGCTCCACTTTGCTTTGCTCATATCTCGTTCTGCTTTGTATAAAGAGGAGAAAGTTGGATGTGAAGAAGACGAGTCTCATTCTACTTTGTTTCACTTTGCTGCACTTTGTACATTTTGCTTTGTTTCACTTTGCTTCATTTCTCTTTGTTCCACTTCGTCTAATTAGGTGCTTCTAGAGGTTTATTTCACATGAAGGATGGTTTTATTGATTGCATCAGAGGTGGCATCGATCATTACATGCAAGGGAATTTGGGACCTATTTTTTAGTCCTATGTCAACTTAGATGGGATCAACTATACCTAGTGTTAGATTTTCATGGTGACAATGGAGGGTCACGATAAGGAGGTTTTTATAACAGAAGCGGAGCTCAAAGAAAAGATTGGCAAATATGCCACATGGAAAAAGGAATTATGCTACAACGTGTATATGGATGATGGACAGAGCAGTTCCTTGCATTGGTGACAAAATTATGTATTATAAAATGACAAAGGAGATGTGGCATTGCCTTAGGGAATTTATTTGTATGGCCAGAGTTCGACATGTTGCTTTCTATGCTTGGATTGGTGGTACATGCAACTTAAATTGGCTTGTGGAGTTAGGAGTGTAGAATCATTTGTGTGGAGATCGACAATGATTTAGATGTTTTCAGTTGTATCTTGTAGGACGGTTTAGGTGGTTGATGGGAGACATTCTCGTCACCGGTCAGGGGGAGGTGATGGTTACCTCCACCATACGGTTGACATATGATCTTCATGTCCTCGACTTTTCTATTAGTTTGTTTTTAGCTAGTAGAATCATCGAGGAATTTTCTTTGACCATGTCTCTTATACCTTTCAAGATATTTTAGTAGGGAACCATTGGTGGCAACCGTGAAGAAGGTGGTTATATCAGTTTCCTCAACCCTTATATGTTGCCTATGTCCTTGTTTTTACTTCTTGTATATCTGTTCTTTAGTAGCATCCGTGTCTTGGTCACCTTCCTCTTGCCAAGTTTGGTCATGTCATTCTTTAGATTTCTTTCAGTGCCAAGATTGAGTGTGAGGAGCATAAGTTGGGGAAACACCACAGGAGCACCTATCCTTCCCATTAGACTTGGAGGTCTAAGTCCTTTGTTGAGCTCATCATGTCCCTCAATAGGTTGGGACATTGTTATTATTTGATAATTATCAACAACTATTGTTAATTGATTGGACCATTTTTACTAAAAGCAGAAGTCCAATGTAGGGGTCATTATTATGAATTTTGTTTTGGAAATGAAGACACTTTGGTGTCACAAGTACACTTTTTTGTTTTAACAATGCCTTGGAATTCAGGTTTCGTCATGACATTCCGTAGATTTCTTTTAGTGCCAAGATTGAGTGTAAGGAGCATAAGTTGGGGAAACATCACAAGAGCAATTATCCTTCCCATTAGACTTAGGAGGTCTAGGTCCTTGTTTGAGCTCATCGTATCCCTCAATAGGTTGGGACATCATTACTATTTGATAATTATCAACAACTACTTGCGATTGATTAGGCTATTTTTACTAAAGTAGGACTCCAATGTTTTTGGAAATGAAGACACTTTGGTGTCACAAGTACAATTTTTTGTTTTAACAATGACTTGGAGTTTTGTTTATGAATCGACTAATCTTCCTTCTGACTATTGTGCTATTGGTTGGAATATGGATCTTGTATTTGTGGTTGCATAGAAGATCTTCACCTCTTGTTGTTGCCTTAGCAGTTGCTAAAGGCAAAATGCAAAAGATTGTCTAGTATTCCATCTGGGAAGTGGATAATCGACATGAGAGTGTCGATTCATCTTATAGGAGATATTGCTTTCCCGAGGACTCCCACAAATCTGGATGTATGAAGTCAGTGAAGGTGGCGAACGACTTTCTCTCTCCTATCCTTGTAATTGGCGACATCCAGATATCCTCCAATTTACAGTTCTCAAATGCATACTGTGCTCTAGAGTTTCCTATGAATCTCTTATCAGTGAGTCGCATTTACAAAAATGTCCGATGTCTTGGTATATTTGATGATAAACACTGATACATTTAAGATAAACAAACGAATGAGATTATTGGTGGTGGGATTGAGAAGGATGGCTTTCATGTTTTCGACATTCCATTATAGTTTGTTGTTGCGCCAGAGACTTGGTCACTCGGTGGTGGGAAAAATGTGCAAGACGTTTCTTGAACTGCCACCTAATATCACCTTTAATTATGAGGCTTGCCAATTGGGGAAGCATCATCGAGGCATGTTTTCTCGGTGCACTAAATTGATTAGCACTTCTCCCTTTCGCTTGGTACATTGTGATATCTGGGGGCGTACGTGAGTCACTAGCATCAGAGTTTATAGATACTTTGTAGTGTCTGTAGATGACCATAGTAAATCCACTTGGGTTTTCCTAATGAATAACTGATTAGAGATAATTTTAGTTTGTGTAGAGATTCTTTATAGAGATTCAAACTAGGCATTCTGCATCCATATAGGTCTTTAGGAGTGATAATGCATTGGAATTCATATAGGTGGATCTTCAAGACTTTTTCATTAGCAAGGGAACTCTGCATCAGACATCATGTGCACGTATGTCACAACAGAATGGGGTTGCAGAGCGTAAGTTTCGTCACATTCATGAAGGTCCCTAAGCAATTCTGGGGAGATGCGGTCCTGATGGTGACATCTATCTAATCAACGTGGTGCCATCTTTGGTATTTTGAGGTAGGATTCCACACCAGGTACTGCACTTGAAGTTTGACCGACCATTTGCTTTTCTTGTACGTATATTTGGCTACACCTGCTTTGTCCAAGACCTTGCCCCACGGGAGACACTGGTGTATCATGAGAGGAATACTTTACTACCAGCTGCTCTAGAACCTATAGAGGATTGTCCAATGCAGTGACCACCATCAGCCAGCCAAGAAGATGCGGATGACACACCTATTGCCCTTCGAAAGTGTGAAGAATAAGAGACCATGTGGCACTGCCATGTGGCAGGTCTGTCTGTCACCAAGGGGCGTTGGCCTTAAGGGATTTAGTGGGAGTTGCTTTGAGTTTAAGTTTCCTATTTTTAGTATGTTTAGGTGTCAATTAATCAAGTTGTTAGGATGATATTTTTGGTTGATTTTGTTTTCCTTATTTAGAGATTAGGAGTATCTCTCTGTATAAAGAGAGGACATATGTAATTTCTATTTGAGTTGAATGTAATATATTCCAACATCTCTCTCTTAACTCCTCTTCTCTCTCTCGTCAACTCTCTCTCTCTCTATCAGTTCACGTGCCACCACGCATGGATCTTCTATGCGTGCATCACCACGCCAAGGAGCCTCTATGCTGGGGTTACATCCTTGCTATCATTCGGTGTGCGATCAGATTCTTGCATCGGATGGAAAGATGGATTTTGAGACCATCTTTGGCCGTCTTGAGGAGGTCTCGGAGGCTACTACGAAGAGTAAACTCTGCACTTGCTATTTTAGATGTTGGTGTTGGGCGTAGGAGAAGACGCGGTCGAGGTTCAAATTGTGTTTATCCCCCATGTCAACATCGTGAATGTACAAATCACATGCAAGGTAAATGTTGGGACGGACTTGAGAGATCTGTATGTGGGGCTACTAGCACCTCATGTGTGGACTTGCTTACAGCTACCGATCTTGAGAAGATATGAGCCATGCTTCAAGAAGAAAAGGAGATGACAACGGTGGCCATCGCAACGACTATTGAGGTTACTAAAGAGGTGACGACTTCAGAGGTCGCAAAAGGTTACACTGTGACTTCTACAAATGGCAAGTTGGAGAGCTCTAAGCTCAAAGAAGATGAAGAATGGTTGGGCATCTAGCCTCACAAAATCAAGGAGCAAGTCATTGTCCTTACGGCCTCTAATTGAGGGGGAGTGTGGAGAATAAGAGGCCTTGACTTGATTCTGTTTTCCTTATTTATACATTAGGAGTATCTCTCTATATATAGAGAACATATGTAATTTCTATTTGAGTTGCCATACATCACTCTCTCAACTCCTCTCCTTTCTCTCTCTCTTGTCGACTCTCTCTCTTAGTTCATGGGCCACCAAGCCACCACACGTGGACCTTCCATGTGTACATCACCACGCCAAGGAGCCTACATGTTGCCTTAAACTTCACAAGCAAGGTTCGAAATGCCGATTTCGACGCCGTGCCGATGAAATTCTAAGTGTGTATTTCGTGGGCATGCCGAGGGCACGCTGTGGGCATGCCAAGGGCATGTCGATGCATACCGACAAAAATGGCAAAAGTAATTAAAAAAACCAACCTCGGCATGGGCACTGATTTCGCCAGCATGCCAACCTTGCCAAGGGCATGCCGACCTTGCCAAGGGCATGCTGACCGTGCTGAGGGCATGCTGATGGCATGCCGACAATGCCGACGGCATGCCGACAATATCCCTGTAAATTGACATTTTATCCATTTCGGCACGACCCTTGCTCGAAATTGACCTTGCCGACGGCATGCTGGCGGCATTTAAATCAAGAAGTCTAGTCGCTCATGTACCTTGCATCCCATCTCCAATTACATGAATCCTGTTCATCTACAGAGTGATGTGTATCACTTATCGTACTGCCTAAGGATTATGTTGAAGCCTCATAGGATTTTTGTTGGAAAGCAACTTTGGATGATGAGAAGAATGCATTAACTATGCATGTCACATGGGATTTGGTCTCCTTTCCTCTTCATGCGACCTTGGTTGACTACAAATGGGTTTATACCATAAAGTATTTAGTAAATGGCATTGTGGATTGATTTAAGGCATGATTGGTGGTTAAGGGCTTTAGTCAGACATATGGAGTAGACTATTTTGAGACCTCTCCTATGGCACGGATTTCCTTCACCTGCATTCTTCTGTTTGTGGCAGTAAATAGAAAGTCGCCTCTTTATTAGTTGGACATAAAAAAAGCATTTTTGTATGGAGACCTTACTGAGGATGTGTACATGTGGTAGTGACTAGGCTATGCAGTTTAGGGGGAGTGTGTGCAGATTGAAGGTCATTTATGGCCTTAAATAGAGTTTGAGAGCATGGTTTGAGAGGCTAAGTATAGAGGTATAGAAAATTGGGTTTGGTTGGTCCTTGTTTGACTACTCTAGCTTCATCAAGAAGCACATTTAGGAGGTGATCATTCTGACAGTTTATGTAGATGTTCTGATCTTGACTGGTAATGACAAGGATGACATACATTAGATGAAGGAATTCCATTGTACGACATTTGTGACGAAGGATCTTGGAGACTTGAGATGTTTTCTTAGGATAAAGGCAGTGAGACAGACATTTGGTTTGTTATTGCCCCAGAGAAAATATACTCTACAGATTCTAGAGTAGGTAGGTCTCTTACCAAGCTGTGTAGAGTACCTGTTGAGCCTTAAATGAAGACTCAATTGCTTGAGGATGTCACGCAATATAGAAGTATAGTTGGTAAACTGCTCTATCTGTCAGTTGGGTTAGTCAGTACATGGAGAAGTCAACCTACAACAATTGGCGTGATGTGTGCCTTATCTTGAGATATCTAACTGGAAGTCCGATTTCGACGAAAGGCCTCCATTACAAAGACTGTGTGTCTCTTGATGTAGTTTCCTGCTTGGATGCATATTATGCTGGGGCTATTGATGATGGAGGATCAACTACAGGATATGTAGTTTTTTTTGGAGGGAACTTAGTATCATGGTGGAGTAAGAAGCAAGCTGTGGTTGTTAGATTTAGCATTGAGGGTGATGGCCCATGTTGCATGCGAAGTTATGTGGGTAGCAAGTTTCTTAAAGGATCTTGGCATATCGACGTTGACACCTGTTCCTTTGTTTTGTGCCAACAAGTCGGTCGCTTATATTGCCTTCATTCTAGTATTTCATGAGAGGATCAAGCATATCGATGTTGGCTATCACTTATACTTAAAGCAGTCATGAAAGGGAAGATTGATACTCCTTATGTCACCTCTGAGATGTAGCTTATGACCGTTCTCATCAAGCCTCTTACTAAGAAGAGATATTTGTTCCTATATGACAAGTTGGGGCTGGAAGGTATCTACGCTCCAACTTGAGAGGGAATATGAAAGTACCATGTCTTAAGTACTTAGTTGTTATTTTTTGTTTTAAAATTGGGTATGTAATTCTCCGACGTCTCTCCTATATAAGAGAGGTTAGGGTTCCTTATGGAGAATAGAACGATTGTTTCCTCCCACACTTTTGGAAATGCTTTGCATCATTTTTCTAAATTTTTCTATAGGTCCTAGGTGCTAATACATTAGACAACTTGTTCACATATCTCATAGTACAATGATGTTGGTGAAGGCAAACATCACCACATTTTGGATGTTGCTAGGATACTGTTGATCCATATCAATGTACAATCTAGATATTGGGGAGATGCAGTTACTGCTTGCCATCTCATCAATCGTATGCTGTCCTCGGTGTTTGATGAACATATTCCAATACAACACTTATATCCAAATGGTGAGTTATTCTCTATTTAGTCTCATGTATCTAGATTACTTTGTTCATCTCCTTGGTCCTAGTAAGGACAAGTTGGTTCCTAGAGCTCCCAAGTGTGTCTTTTTGGGATATTTCAGGTCATAGAAGGGGTATTGGTGTTATGATCCCCTTCAACGTTGCCATTATGTTAGTGTAGATGTGACGTTTTTGAGTTTGTTCCATACTTCTCCATGGAAGGTTTGCATGTGAGTTGGGTGTTTGATATGGTACTCATGCTTGCTTCTCACACCATTGGAGGAAATTCTAATCCCTATCACTTTAGATCTTCCTATGTAACAACAGCAACCCCTTGATGGTTTATAGCTGTTTTCTTGTACTGTTGGAGCCTGCACAACCATCATCTTTAGAGGTGAGTGAACTAAAGATTTTGAAGGTATTGAATATGTAGTGTAGTGATACTTCGAGTACCCAAGTCGTAGATAGCTGCAGATGAGAAATTTGTTGATAGTGATGGTCATGATGATAAAGCATACTTAGACTTGCTAATAACATTGCAAAAGGGTCTTGGTAGTTACATCATGCATCCTATTTCCATACATGTCTCTATGGCATGTCTTTGATCTTGTTTTTGGTAGTTTTTTTGTGGCATTTTCTATGATGCCCATTCCTACACCCTATCATCAAGCATTACTTAAGTAATGATGTGATATGCTGTGGGGGAGATGCTTTCTTTTTCCTCCTATGGTACATGGGAGCTTATTGACCCACCATCTGATGCCATGGTGGTAGGGTCCAAGTGGGTTTGCATTATAAAGCACAATTTGGATGGATCTGTTTGTGATACAAGGATGGGATTATGGCCAAGGGATTCACTTAAATGTATGGGGTGGATTTTTTTGACACCTTCTCACTACTTTCAGGATCCCAACTTCGGTGGAAGTTTAGTGGGTTTGGCCTCTTTACTACTTACATGTGAAGAATGCCTTCTTTTATTGTGACCTACAGAAGGTGGTTTACATGCAACAATCACCAGGCTTTGAGTCTTAGGAGTGTTAGAATGTATGCTGTCTCTGTAAGGTATTTTTGGCCTTAAGCAGAGTCCTAGAGCATGGTTCCAAAAGTTGTCTAAGGTGTTAGAGATCCTTGGCTTATGTAGATCATGCTTTCCTTGTTTATGCAGAGGACTATGCAGGGGTTGATAGTGAGTTTAGTTTATGTGGATGACATTATTCTCACTAGTGATGATATGTAGGGCATATGTGATTTGAAGAAGTGCCTAATAGAGAAGTTTATCGTTCAACATCTTGCTCCTTTTCGATATTTCTGGGTATCGAAGGTGCCTGTAACCACCAATGGGGAGTGGTTTTATCTTACAGAAAATATGCAATGGATTTATTATGGGAGACAATAATGCTGGGGCCGAGTCAACTCATATTCCTCCGGATCTAAAGGTCCATCTTTATATAGATATAGTGAAGATCATGGATACTCACCAATATAGGTGCTTGGAAGGGAAACTCCTATATTTAGCCTTCAATTGATCTAATTTCTCCTTCGTAGTTGGGAAACTAAGTCAGTTTATGAACAAGCCTACTAAGGCTCATTAGGATGTAGCATTGATGGTGTTGAGATATCTAAAGTCTTCTCCAAAAAAGGATTTTTTTTTGAGAAGGTAATTATGGTGGTGATGATGTAGACTATGCTAGTTATCTTACGGATAGAAAATTTGTATCTAGATTTTGTACTTATGTGGTTGGAAATTTGGTGGATTGAGAAGTATAAAGTTGGCAGGGGTGTTACGATTTAGTGTAGAGAGTGAATATAAGTCTATGGTGTAGACAATTGGAAATTGATGTGGATATGCTTTGCCTTATTAGACCTGTAGATCCGAATGAGTCTGCTACGTAGCTGTGGTGTGATAATCTAGCTTTTCTTACATTGCTAATGATCCCATATTTCATGAGCATAGTAAGCATGTTGAGGTAGATTGCCACTATATTAGGGAATTGATACGAGGGCTTCTTCGTAGCATGCATGTATACTTGGAGGATTGAACTGTTGATATCTTCACGAAGGCTCTTTCGCACATCTTGTTTGATAAATGCTATTTCAAGCTAAGTATGATTGACATCTATGCTCTAGCATGGGGGGGGGGGATGTTGAGAGGCAACCATAGTTTATGTGTTATTTATATTTTATGTCTTCTTGTTATTTATCATTATCCAAGGATACACATGTATTTTTTTCCATTAATCCTCTATATAAAGAAGATTAAGGTTTCTCTTTGAGTAGAATGCACATTTGTTTTAACTATGCCTTTGGCTGGAACATAATCATGTGATTTGCCTTCCTCTGTTTATCATTTTCAATTTATTTGTAATGCTTGAAACAATTGATTTCCTTATTAATAAAATTTTAGGGGATTAGCATGTTTCGTTAATTCCCCTTCTCCTTTTTAAATGAAAAGTATCAAAGTAGTTATTTTATATTTTCTCATGATGCTCTGTATGTTTTTCTTTTCGAAAACAAAGGATGGTTATAAAGAAGATAATTACAATAGTTGGAACCAAAATGAAAAAAAGGAGACAAAGGTTTCTTTACTGCATTGTCATGCCAAGCGCCCCCCACCCCGGAAAATAGTAGCATTTCTCTGGAGCCAAATTGCCTATAAAATTGCAGAAGCCTCGATCCATAATAAGGTATCCGTATGCATGGCATCTTTGTAAGTTGTCCAGAAGTCCTCCCAAGAGCTGATGCATGTCTCACAAATAGGAATTTGCTCCCAAACTGTGGAGGCGAAATTTCAGGAGAGGCAGAGGTGTGTGTCATCTTCATGTATCCCACAAAGGATGCAAGAGGAGACCAAATCAGGGGTCCACAATTTCCTTCTAGCCTTAGTAGCCAACTTTCTTCTATGTAGTAGCCACAAGAAAACTTTGATTTTTAGGGGGATTTTCAACTTCCAGAAGGAAGAGTAATCGCTAAGTAAGTTGGTTCCATTGTCCTGGACATCTCCCAACATAACTTTATACACCCTTTTAATTGTGAATGCTCCTCTATCCCTTACCAAAGATTTTGGAGAATGCACCTCCGGCTGCAGATCTAATTACCCACTTTGTAAGCAGAGCATTGTTTAAGGCCTCCAAATTAAGCACCCCAAGACCTCCCTGCTTTAATGGCCTACAAATTACATCCTAAGCAACCATGAAGGAACCTTATCCACATACTCTGCCCCCCTTTTAAAAGAATCTCTTTCTGATCTTATCGATCAAAAGAAGAATCTTCTTGGGGGCACTGAGAGGTGGAACACAAGGCTAATCGACAAGACAAACTTCAGCAAGACTGGTCTACCTCCTCAAGACAATAGTTTACCTCTCCAACCTGCCAATCTTTTTTCCACCTTCTCCAACAAGGGAAGCCAATCAGCAGTCGTCAATCTCTTACCCTTAAGAGGGAGACCAAGATAAGTAAGTGGCAATGAAATAGTAGTAGTATTGAGAGCTTGAGAGCAAAGCTGAATCTCTTCATGCATCAAGCCTAAAGGAACATAGGCTAACTTGGCATGGTTGACAACCAAACTAGAGACCACACCAAAAATATGAATTAGGCCCGCAATACTTTCTGCCTCCTCTAGACCACCTTTATGAAGAATGTTGTGTCATCAGCATACTGGATGGTCGGTGTGAATAAGGAGGCATCGAAAGCAAAGGAGAAACCACAAATAGAGCCACCACTGCATGTCCTGAAAGACATCCCAACCAAGGTATCCGTTGCCAAAATAAAAAGCGGGGCCAAGAGGCACTTTTGCCCAACCTCCTCTTAAGGTTGTATCCAACCACCCGTTGGCCTGCCATTCACTAGCACTGAGTGGGAAGTAGTGGTTACACAACATTTCATCCAAGCAGTCTGCTGGTCAGGAAAACTCTGTTTAGAACCTACCAAAGGTAGGACTAGCTAACAGAGTCGTGCAGTTAAGAAATCAACTTTTTAGAGGAAAGCCTTCCTTTCCAACCTTTGCTAAGCTGTCACCATTTCATTAGCCAAGACAAAAGACTCTTGAAGAGAATGACCATGCATAAAGGCCGACCACATAAGTCCAATCAAGGAGGGGAGGAATTCTTGAAGCCCATTAGCAAAGACCTCTGTTACTATGAGGCATATTGCATTGGAGAGGGCAATAGGGTGGTGATAGCTTCTTTGTCAGTAGAAAGAAATTAGACTCATTTAGTTTTTCGAACCCTATATTCTCAACCGTAAACTCCTGCAACATAGCCAAAAAATCCTCACTAGAATTCCTTGTAGAACACTTGAAAGGCACACCCTTAGCCTTCAAGCCATGTACCACTTGAAGAACCTCATCCTCAGAAATATCCCTCGTCAAAGAGCTTCACATATCTTTTGTTAGTGCTAGGAGATTCAAAGTGCACCACCCCTAGCACCTGGGGGCTGGGGGGCATTTCCTCATAATGTCCTGAAAGTGCGCTCTCATAGTCTTAGCAGTTTGCTCCCTACTAGATAAGTACTTGTTCCCAACCTTTAAACTGCCAATTAGGTTGGAATGTCTTCTACAACTAGCAGACATGTGGAAAAACTGTGTTAGCGTCACCTTCCTTAAGCTAGAGCTGCCTTGACCTCTGCTTCCAATCCATTTCTTTTTGTGATCTTCCTCCTGAACCACCTGCTGTTGGCTCCTCTTCTCATCCAGCTCCTCTTGAGACATGTCTTTAGCATCCTCACTTCAATCAAAAGCACCTACCCCCTGTAGGGCCTCCACCTGTGCCCTCTTCCTATGCTCCCTACCATTCCTTTTTTGAGAAACAAGGTTGTTTGCACATGCTGAATCTTAACTGCAAAGGTCGCAATGGGCCAATGGCTGAATGCTCCCTTGTACCTCCCTCTCCACTTCTCTTTGACCAAAGTTCTAAAATCTGGCTCCAAGAGCCACGACTTATCCAGCTTGAAATAAGTAGTATATGCAACCTCTTCTTTGGAATCCCAAAGGAGGGGGGTATGGTCTGAACAAGGTCTAGGTCAAGCTGAAACCCTCCACCAACTGGAGCCTCTTTGCTAAGTCCACTGAACATAAGAATCTGTCAATCTTTGACTTTGCCTCAGAGGAGTTCCTCTAAGTGTAAGGTGTCTCAGAGATCAAGATATCATACAACTCAAGCTTTAATTCAAGAGATGAGAACTCATTGGTTGACCAGTCTCAACGCCCATCCGGTTGATCATCTGTAGACAACATTGCATTGAAATGGCCTCCTACAAGCCATAGTTTGCCATCGACATAAGTAGCAGCCTGGCTCAACTCTCCCCAGAGCTTGGATCTGGACACATTGTCACAGGGACTGTAGACCACTGACCCCTAACGAACCAGATCATCAGAGACCCTTGAAAGCTTGTAGTGAGCATCTACCTCCCAGGAAGGGAGTCCACAAGAGCAAACTTTGTTGTGTTCCACACATCCAACAAACCATCTGATCATCCCATCGAATCAACAACCAAGAAACCATCAAAAAACTGACCACCCATTGCAAATTTATTTGACCATTAATGAACTCAAGCTTGTTTTCTTGAAGAAGCACCAGGTTTAACCCCTACTTTGCTAAATAGGCCTCGCAAGGATGACCTTCGGGTGGGGTTACGGAGGCGTTGCACATTCCATGAGAGGATCTTAGCCATTTTAAGTGGTTGTGCCTCTTCCATTTGGTCATATAGATCAACCTTAGTTGTGGAAATGTTGGGGGCTTCAACGAGTCAAGCCGCATCATTGATATTTCCAAAGGTGAAGTTGCTTTAGCCTTTTCAGCCACGGTGGTTGCATCCACTGCATCCCTTGTTGCCACCACAAGGTTCACATCGGCCAACACCAGCAATGCCCGCCCCTTCGCAAGCCACTGCAGAAGCATCCGCATCCTCCGCCTTGGCTGCAGACTCCACAACAGAAGTAATTGCTTCCTTTGCCTTAGTTGTATACTCCATCAACGCAGTCACCATAGACGTAGTAGCGATAGAGAGCTCATCCAAACAACGAACTTGAACCTTCAGCTACATCGAGTTGGTCTGACCATCAAAAAGACCTCCCATTGTCATGTTTGGACTAAAGGGGTGGAGGTATCCCCATCATCGAGATTTGAAGCATCATCCATTGGAGGCAGCGGGACCTCCTCATCTTCATGGATAAAATGATCCTCCAAAGAAGGAGAAGCAAACACAAAAGGGGAGCCAAGGAAATATATATGCCCATGAAGGTCCTCATCAAGTAGGCCCAAAATTAGTGAGCCCAAAAAGGAAGGGGAACCAAATATTGGGTCTAGATCCACAAATGCATTCGAAGTCACCCTACATTGGTGATGCCATAAAAGGCATTTCATTCCCCCATTCTAAAAAGTCGTGGGGCCCACCAAAGGAAGTTAATCAATCACGCCATCATATTTGGAATTTGGCTCTATTGAATTTGCATAAACATCCTTGGAAGTCGAGTCAGTGCCAAATTGCGTCAACATCCACACTTACCTTTTTGGTTTCCAATGAAGACTTGGTTTCATGTTTTGTAATGATAGTGGTGGCCTTACCGGTGCTGGAGAAGAAGGCACTGTTGACATCTCTGACTCCACTACCTCAATGAAGATGACCCAAGAGGAGCCTCCTAAACGAATGACAACCTCATGGGGAACAACAACATCATCAACCTCGATTGAAACTACAACCCAAGGATGGTCATCTCCCTCAAGGCCCAACTTCTAACACTTACCCACATGTGCAAAATGGGAAACAATTGCATCCACCACCTCCATCATGCGTAGATGAAGTGGAATCTCAATGAGCTACACTTGAACGACCAACCTCGGTGACAAGCGAATGGTTGTCGCCTCATCTGAAATTGCTGGTAGCCTCTACCAGAGTTTCCCATCTTGCACTTCCATGAGAGTGAACATGAAGCGTTGAAGCAAAGCGGGTCTGCACTAGTCAGCAACAGCTTTCGATCATCGTGTGCTATTTTCCACCTAGCATTCAAGATGCTAAGAGTGTGAAGAAATGAAAGGCTTACTTTATTTTGAGGGCCCTACCTCTCTTTATATAGAGGAAAAAGGTAAATTGTGATACAACCCAAAGATAGACAAAAGGTGTACAACACACCCTTACAAATAAATGTAAAAATATAAATAAGCCTATACTTCCCTTCAAGCTGGAGCATATATATCTATCATGCTTATCTTAGAACAACAAGAATCAAAGGTAGACTTAAGAAGTGACTTGGTAAAAATGTCTTTCATCTGATCATCTGTAGCAACTGGGGTTGTATATAGCAAGCCTTTCTAAATAAGATTCCTGGTGTAATGGTAGTCCACCTTAACACGTTTAGTTCTTTCATGAAATATCGGATTGTTAGCGATATATGTGGCAACAACATCATCGCATCTCATCTCCGTAGGACCAGTAATTTGTGTGTAAATCTCCTAAAAGTGATTTTACCCACATTAATTCAACAACTGTTTGTGCCATAGCCTTGTACTTTGATTCTGCACTAGACCTAGAAACAACAACATGCTTTTTTCTTTTCTAGGTAACCAGGTTACTTGCCACATAGGTGCAGAATCTTGTGGTAGATTTTCTATCCGCCAAACAACCTTCATAATCTACATTTGAATATGCCACTATAGATATGGAAGTGCCCCGAGTGAATAGAAGACCATGACCAGGTGCCTTCTTGATGTATCTTAGGACCGTCATGGTAGTATCCTAATGCTGCCTTGTAGGCTTATCTATAAACTAAGTCTCCTGACTGCAAATGCAATGTCTGGCCTGGTAATGGTGAGGTAAAGTATTTTCTCCACGACCTGTCTATACTGATTGCTGCTCGCTGATGGTGCCTTGGGTCCATGGGTATTTTCGTGGGTTTTTCTAGTACATATTTTCTCTGTGATAGAAAAATGTCCTGCTTACTACGAGCAACTCCTATCTCTAGAAAATACCATAAGTCTTTCATCACGAATTGGTTGGCCAATCGCTCCTTGATCTGCATAATGCCATCTGTATCATCCCCTGTGACTATTAAGTCATCAACATACACTAGGAGCACTACCACACCTTTCCTAATCTTCCTGACAAATAGTGAGTGGTCTGCAGAGGATCTTTGAAAGCTATCAGACTCCATTACTTGAGACAGTTTCTAGAACCATGCACGTGGACTTTGCTTGAGTCCATAGATAGCCTTCCTCAACCTGCATGCACACTCCCCTTGCATCTCATAACTAGGAGGTTGCTGCATATACACTTCTTCCTGTAAGTCACTGTAAAGAATGGCATTCTTTATGTCTAGTTGATGAAGCTGCCAATCATAATGTGCTGCAATAGAAACAAGTATCCTCATTGTTGATAGCCTCGCCACTGTAGAAAATGTATCAAAGAAGTCAACCCCATATGTTTAGGTGAAGCTACCAATCATGCTTTATATCTGACGATGCTCCCATTTGAATGAAACTTGAGTGCAAATACTCATCTGCACCCAACAAGGCTGGCTCTTAGTGGAAGAGGTGCAAGGTCTCATGTGCCTTTGCTTCGAAGTGTAGCCATTTCCTCCTCTGTGGCCTGACGTTACTTTGGATGAAGCATGGCTTCCTAGTAAGACGTTGGCATTGTAGTGGTACTAAGAGCTCTAGTATATCCAGAGAAGGCAGTACCAAGATCTGCAGTGTGTAGATAGCTAGCCACACTATACTTAGCACAAGATTGGGGAGCCTTCTGAATAGCAATCGGAAGGTTACTGTCCACCTGTATATCCTTCATAGCCTCAATTGGCCCTACATCATCACTAGGCATCAAAGCATCAATGTCTAACGACCATGTGCTCACTCAAGGAGAGGTTGGCGGTGTGGGAGCAGGGGGCATCTGGAAGGTAGTATGGGCCTCATCTATTCTACCACTATCCGTCCCTCCTCACCTTCCTTAGCACACCTTTCACCGACCACCCTCATATCCCATTGCCCTCTCCTCTTCACTCTCTCACCTCCCACTCTCGTCCTCTCTGTGGCGAGACCAAATTCAAGCATGCTAGATGATAATTCATTGCTCTTTGTGTTAGTGGACCTACATGGGCTCCTTTGTATTCTTGCCATAGCTACTATAATTTGTGTGAGAAGAGTTACTCCAATGGAAAGCTATTTTTTCACATTCTTCACTCTTTACAAAGTATGCGAGCTTTGGATATCCTATACTCAATCACCACCTACATCATCACCATCACCATTTTCATTGGCCCCACTTAACCCACTAAACAACTTTATCAATCTCTAGCATTTCCAGCATTAGAAGTGCAAGTAGCCATGGCTTCACAAGTGCCACTAATAGCCATAGTGGTGCCTCATTGCCATGCAATAACAATGCACGGCTGCAACACAAGCAACAGTATGACTACAGACAACTAGCTATAACAACACGAAAATGAGAAAGGCTTTTGTGGGCTTCATTGTAATTTTAATTCTGCCCTTGTAATATTGTTGCCCATAATAATTGACGAAGCAGATGATCACTAACCTATATGATCATCCTTTTTTTTTTATTACAAGAAACAATGACGAAGGTTCACTACCATATCATGCATTGACACTTGTCCTTAGAGAGGGGCACACACATTTAAATGCAAAGGGTAATCACATGTGTGCCTCCAGTATGAGAATCATGTTTGCTTGAGCTCCTCGTTGGTTGGGTTTTGACAATTATATTTTTTTCCTATGCAATGATTAAGATTAAAATATGTTTAATTGGAAGTGATGAATTTAATTACGAGTTCAAATTCGAAGCAATGAACCTCTAAGCACTAGTCTTCATATCTCCACTGGTTGCATGACTTTGCAATTACTGTGTCGATACTGCAAGATTCACCACCTACACTGTTGGTCTTGCTTGTAAGCTTGTTTGGTAAGAACAAGCTTACACTGCTAGATTCACCACATACATTGCAAGATTCTTGTTGTATGCCCCTGAATCATACTTGGTGAGAACACGGCATAATTTGGAGGCACCTCTGGGAAAATAAATTGCTAGAATGTGCTATTCACAACCAGAAAATAAGAAAACTGGGAATTTAGTTGATTAGAAGCCATTTCATCTTATTTAGGATAAAACAAATTATAAGGGGTAATTCAAATAAACTCACCCTTGTGTTTCAGGTTTGTCGCTATTGTCAACAACAGCCTGAAAAATCGATATGTTCAGCCTGTGAAACTACCGAGAACCTTTG
Source organism: Thalassia testudinum (assembly GCA_037157565.1). Taxonomy (NCBI): domain Eukaryota; kingdom Viridiplantae; phylum Streptophyta; class Magnoliopsida; order Alismatales; family Hydrocharitaceae; genus Thalassia; species Thalassia testudinum. The sequence goes on along the minus strand of JAZHRO010000059.1, from coordinate 71,142,050 downwards.
GATGTGTCTTACTTGTGGTTTTGTTGGCTGTGGGAGGTAGATGTTTTCCTTACAAACGAAATTTTACTGTTATAAACTGAATTCTGAGAATTCATTCTAATATTTTTCCACTCCTATTTCATAGATACAAGGAAGGTCATGCTATCAAACACTGGAAAGAAACACAGCATTGCTATTCATTGGAATTGGAGACACAAAGGGTCTGGGATTATGTTGGAGATAACTACGTTCATAGGCTAATTCAGTCGAAAACTGATGGGAAGTTGGTTGAGTTGAATCATCATTGTACTCATTCAAAGGATCTATGCAGCAATTGCGAATGTATTGGAGATCCTGGAATAAATGAAGCCCTCTTAAACAGTACAGTTGAAGCAGTAATTATGCTATCATATTTTCTTTTTGGTTGGTTTCATATGTTCAACTTCTTGGTTTTCATTTTTTGTTTTTGGCTTGTATCCAGATCGTGGAAGAGTATAATGTTCTCCTTACATCTCAACTTGAAAGCCAGAGAAATGTATACTTGCTTTTGTTTTCCTTGATGTTTTAAAATTTTATCTTTATATGCTTTTCATTTGTACAGCTTTTATTGGATTCTAGTCATTATCTTGTTCTGCAGATATGCTTTTTGTTTCTCAAGAATCTCAACTTGTCATCACCCAACCTCTAAAGACAATATTTAATCTAAATGTCATTGCTTTGGCCAGGGTTTGGGTAGGGGAATTAGGAAAGTGATTTGAGGGTTGGAGCCTTCTGCTGTTTGGATGCTAGTGATGTCATGTCAATAAATTATTTGGTGTAATTAGTTTAACTAAGTATTTGGTTTAAGAGATAAGTAGTAGTGGTAGATAAAGTATGTTTCATGTCACATGTAGATTAAATAGACATAGTTTTCATTAAATCAAGGGCTATAATGGAGAAATAAACTTATTCAGAATTGCCATCCAAGTTTTGGAATAAATGGATTCCAGAATAACTGCCACTAAAGAGGGAATGAGGAGAGTTATATATATATATATATATATATATATATATATATATATGTCAAGAGGTAAATATACCGTTGCATGAAACTAAATCATTTTCAAGCTCAAGGTTATAAAATAAGCTACAAACAATAATTCTAATGAAATAAAAGCACAAGTTCAAACTAAAAGTACAAGTTCGAAGTATCTAATCATCAAAACAACAGAAAACACATCAGAAGTAAATATCTAAAGTCAATATTCATCTTCCTAATCCAAAAACAAGAGAACATCCTCTTCATCTTCATCTTCAAAATTAGCTTCCTCCTCAAAGTCAAGTGGTGCTATCAGTGTTGCTGAGCTAGTAGCTTCTTTGCTTTTGCGAAGCCTTTTGCTTCTTCTTGGTTGTAGAACATCTTCAGCACCACATGCCTCTGCAACAACCTCCTAAGTAAGCCCTGAACCTGGGAAAACTTTGTGTTCTCCAACTTCCAGATTAAGAACCCATGCCATTGCATGTATAAGATCTTTTGAAGCGAGGGGATCCTTTCTTGCTCCTTTTTGTTGACATTCCTTCAATTTAGCATTGAAGCACACATAGACTAAGTTGTTCAATCTCTCACCTGTCAACTTAACTTTATATTTTGAATAAATCTGTAAATCAATAACAAAAAATTATAAGGTATGAAGTGAAAAATCTTGCACATAATAGTTAGGCCATTATCCTTTCAAATGCATTCTAATTTCTCTTACATCCAGATGATGTAGAGGTCAAGTTAAGGATTTTCATTGCCATTGCTTGCAAATTGGGTGCTTCACTTCCATACGAGGACCTACCAGTTAGCTATTGAATGAATAATATTATTTAATTGGTGTAAGCTCCATAATCTAATTAAGAACTTTGAAGAATAAAGGTGCTACGTGGCAGTGCCTCGGATGTGGAGTTAATCTGAGTTTATCCTTAAGCTCAGACTCTTTATCCTCTCCTTCGGTGCTCTCAGATGTGAAGTATGAGACTTGGAGAGCAAGGACTCAATTTGATCTTCTCACTAGGTGTATGGAGTGGAAAGAATTGTTTCTCGTGTATTTGGAAAAGGATGGGTTCTAATCTATTTATAGTTGAGTTAGGAAGGTTCAAGAAGGCTTGAGAGAGGCTTCCTAGCCGTTGGAACCAAATCTAAGAAGATTTAGCTGAAATCTAATTGACAATAGATTAATTATTGCATTTGACAGCATAATTAGATGCCTGATAAAATGATTAGACATCTGATCAGGGTATATTAGATGTCAGAAAAAAAAAATTAGGCATCTGATTTTGTAAGGTGGTCTCCCTTGACTTGGATTGGATCTTGTGTAGGGTACATGTTCCTAACCATTGGATGTCTATAGGACGTCTGATCATAGTGTTGGATGTCTGATGTAAGGTATGTTACCAAGAATCGAATTTTTCGTGAGTTGGGAAATCATGATTTTGACTGACAACAAGATTTGGGTTAAATTTAATCATAACGGTTGGCTATTAGACGTCAGGAAATGTCTTTGGACGTTTCGAAGAGGTTTTGGATGTTTAACATAAGGTATGGATGTCTAAAAACAAATGCTACAGGCTCAAGTTCTGGAATTTTGGTATTAGACACCTGATCAAATGTATGGACGTTTTAAAATGGGTTATTGGATGCCTGATAATATGTCTGGGTGTTTGATAAGGCTTATTGGAAGTCAGATAAGATGTTTGATAAGGCAGGTTGTTTGCTATTTTGACTTCCTAACTTTATTATAAGATTTACCTAAGTGTCCTAAGGTTAAATGAGTGTGTCTAGGACTTAGGTTATTAAATTTTGGGCTCCTTAGCAATTATCTAATGAAAAAAAAAAGTAAAAACAAGGAGTATGAGCAAAATAGTCTATCATATTATTCTTTCTTCTTTGTCTTCAAGATTTAACTCTAAGCTTTAGCTCCATTGCTCCTTGATACTTTTGTTCATCATCAAGCTCCATCTCCATGGATTGATAGCTTGACATCTTCCAAGTCTTCTAAATTAATTGTATTAACTTGAGAACTCACAACTCAAATGTAATTGTTAAATACACTTGTTTTGTTATCATTAAAATTAAGGACCAAGTTACATTTGCACCAACAATCTTTCCCTTTTTGATAACGACAAAACTATTAACAATTAATCTCATAATTCTCCCCTTTTCACATTATAAAAAATGTTCATTTTTAATTAATCCTAAAACTCCCCCTTAATACATGTTCTAGAAATATTTTACTCTCCCATTTTGACATAATAAAAGAAATAAGCTCCCTCTAAAGACATGCATTTTAATATCAATTTCAAATTTTTAACTAACATAGATTAAGGGTTATCTCCCCCTTTCATAATTGATCTTAGTCTTTTCTCAGTGATTTTAGCTAACTCATTTAGCAACTTATTGGAATTTTCTTTAAGACAAATAAAGTCATTTTTAATAACACTCATTTTACTTTTTAAAAAATTTAAGTATATTTTTTTCAATCAATTTGCTATTTTCAACAACAAGAGCATTATTTCAGAATTGATAAAACTGGAAGCAACATTCAGTTTTTCAATTCCAGGAAGCAATTTATGATTGTCTAGAACTAAGTCTTGATTTTCTGGGACAGGACTATCTTTTTCAAATTTTAAGGTGTTAGAAGTCTTTTTCATATTTTTATTATCTATGTTTAATAACCTACTAAGAACATATAATTTTTCCAAGGCTTCTTGTAGCTCATCTATAGTAAAAAGAGTTTACCTTTTTATTGTTGTCATTTATCCCGTCGTCTTCATTCTTGCTATCGTTTGTGATGGTCATGAAATTGAAGCACGTGGTTTCATTCTTTGGTTCTTTTGTTTTTTTTTCTTCTTTCGAGCTCGAGTCATCCCAAGTCACCTTGAACACATTCTTTTTGTGTTTCTTCTCCTTTCATCCTTCTTCAAGAGAGAGCACTCCGATCTAAGGTGCCCCTTGTTGCAATGATAGCAACGAGTCAGACTTTCCTTCTTTTTCTTCTTATCCTTCTCACATTTCTTAAGCTTAAAAAACTTGACAAATTTGTTAGTTAAAAAATCAAGTTTCTCGTCGTTGGAATTTACCTATTCGTCACAGTGAGCTTTAAATGCAAGGCTTTTCATCCTTGGCTCCGGTGTCTCTTTCTTTTGCTTCATCTTAGTCTCATATGCCATGAGGTTGCCTAAGATGTCATCCATGTTGAACTCCTCCACTTGGTGGGCTCCTTTGATGGCAGTGGCCTTTTGTTCCTATTTCGATCCAAGGGAATGAAGAGCTTCGATTGAAGTTTCTCTTGAATAAACGTCTTGCCTAAAGATTTGAGATTGTTCACAATCAATGTGAACCTAGTGTATCTCACTCAAGTTTTCGTTATTTTTCATAAAAAAAGATTCAAACTTTTGAGAAGGTAAATTAATTTTAGAGGTTTTTACCTTAGATGTACCTTCATGTGTTACCTCAAGCGTTTTCCAAATTTCCTAAGCGGTAGTGCATTGCAAAATGCAGTTGAAGTCTTTTGGGCTCAACACGTAGTATGTGTTCATCGTCTTTGCATTGAGAGAAAGCTCTCGGATTTGTTCTTGAGAAAATCCTCCCACGAGCTTCTCCGGAATGATATAAGGAATGTCACATCTTTCCCAAATCGTGTAATCGTTGGCTTGCAACCCTATATACATAATTTCCAATAGGGGTAGTTTTTACCTTCAAAGTATGGTGGTTGCACGGTGGATTGTCCCTTGGTGTGCTTCGTCGTAGAGATGCTTCTCTTCATAATCGAATCCTTGCTGAGTGTGACTCAGTAAGCACGAGAATGCGGCTATAATACCAATTGTGATTTGTACTAGAGGACAGGGTTGGATAGTGTGAGAAAGTAAATCAATAAAAATTTGCGAAATAAAAAATAATCCTACAAAATCAATTACCACAATGAGACTTTTTTTAGGTGGAAACCCCGATTGTAAAAACTATCACCTAAGTCACCCCAACTTAGGATTTCTCGGTCAATTTAGTTGATGAAATCCACTATATGTACCACTTGAAATGAGTGTGGCACAACCTCAATACAATGACACTACTTTGGATCGAGGGTAGTGTACCTCAAACCTCCTCTTCTTCACGAGGAGAATTTTGTCTTACGAAGAGACGAGAATTCGCAATGTGAATACTCATCAACAACTACAACAAAACAAGAACTATAGAGCTCAAAATATAAATTAAACTAAGCTTCTATGGGTTTACGAATCTTCCCTGCGATGGAAGTGGATGGGCTTGAGTGCGCAGCGTATCGGTGCTCTTAGTTGTGAAGTATGTGGCTTGGAGAGCAAAGACTCAATTTGATCTTCTCACTATGCATATGGAGTGGAAAGAATTGTTTCTCTTGTGTATTTGGCAAAGAATGGGTTCTAATCTATTTATAGATGAGCTATGAAGATTCAAGAACGCTTAAGAGAGGTTTCCTAACCATTGGAACCAAATCCAAGAAGATTTGGCCAAAATCTAATTGACAACAAATCAATTATTGCATCTGATGTAAGGTGGTCTCCCTAGACTTGGATTGGATTTAGTGCGGGGTACATGGTCCTAACCATTGGACGTCTATAGGATGTCTGATTATAGTGTTGGACATCTGCTGTAAGGTGTGTTGCCAATAATTGAAATTTTCGTGAGTTGGGAAATCATGATTTCGATTGACAATAAGATTTGGGTCAAATTTAATCACAGCGGTCGACTATTACACGTCTGGGAATGTCTCTGGATGTCTGGAAGAGGTTCTGAATGTTTAACATAAGCCATGGGTGTTCAAAAGCAAATGCCACAGGCTCAAGTTCTGGAATTCTGGTTATTGGACGTCTGTTCAAATGCCTGGGCATCTTAAAATGGGTTATTGGACGTGTGATAAGGCTTTTCGGAAGTTTGATAAGATGTCCGATAAGGTAGTCTGTTTACTATTTTGGCTTTCTAACTTGATTCTACGATTTACCTAAGTGTCATAAAGTTAAGTGTCTATGACTTATGTTATTATATTTTGGGCTCTTTAACAACTATCTAATGAAAAGAAAATAGTAAAAACAAATAAATAGAACATGAACAAAATAGTCTATCATATTCTTCTTTTTTCTCTGTCTTCAAGCTTTAACTCTAAGCTTTAGCTCCATTGCTCCTTGATACTTTTGTTCATCACCAAGCTCCTCCATTTTCATGGATTGAGAGCTTAAACACCTTCCAAGTCTTCTAAATCAATTGCATTAACCTGAGAACTCACAAGTCAAATGTAATTGTTAAATACACTTATTTTGTTATCATCAAATTCAAGGACCACGGTGCATTTGCACCAACAAATGCTTCATATTTGACACTTAACCAAGGTTCAGAATGTTAGTATGTGGTATTTAGTCGGTTGGGTTACTGCATAGATTGAGGTATGCAGGTGAGTATGTAGACGAGCATGTGATTTTGTATTTTTTATTTAAAAAAAAAAATCATTAGTCAACTTGCTAAATTTTATATTATACGTTCCAAATATGTGAAAAATCAAAGTTATAAATATAAAACCTTCTCGAGTAATGTACCAACACACTAATCCTTACATCTTGAAACATTGGCCCTGTTTGAAAATCAAGTGGGCTTCTTCGTTTAGAGTCCATTTGAAAATCGACCTTATACTTGGCTGAGTATACGTTTAGTTGGATCGAGTAGTTGATCTGGATCGACTAACTGAACACCTCATGATATGTGGTTCAGGAGTATGGAAACAAATATCTCGATATATTAGCGATATATCCGTATTCCCAACATGACTCATATCGATATCACATGAATATCTTTTTTCTAGGATATCAGTGATATATCACCCATAGTAAAAGTGATGTAGCGACATATTGACGATATGTCGATATCCCCAACAATACTCATGCTAACATTGCAAGAATATATCTTTTCCAGGATGTTATGTGAAATATTGCCTATGTCGATGTGTGTTGACGATATATCGTCGAAACTCAAGCACATATGTAATTTTTTCCAAATATCGTTGATATCTGTTAACATTGGGCGGTACCTCTGTAGTTGCTCTTTAGTCTCCTTTTTCTGTGCTTTCTTCCTTTCCTCTCCTCTGTTCTCTACTGCTGTTTGTTGAGTGTTCACTGATCCATTCGCTTCGATTAGTAGATGATTTGGAATCCTTGTTCATCTTTCAACAAGATAATCACCTTAATCTTGCCATTTTTTTACATCATTAGGCTTAAAACACCTCGATTTAACCTTGATTACTATTCATGCCAAGGTTAAATTTTATGCTACACTTGATTATTGCACAAATTGGTGTGTTCTGCATATTATTTAGGAATGACCCCTAATTAATCCTCAATTTGGTGATGATTTGTGGCCTAAATCATTATGATTTAACCTAGGTTATTGTTCATACCAAGATTAAATCTTATGCTACACTTAATTATTACACAAATTAATGTGGTCTATACATTACTTAAGCATGATCCCTAATTAATCTCTAATTTGGTGATGATTTGTGGCCTAAATCATCACAATTTAACATCGAGATGAGTTTGGTCAAGGTCGATTTAGAAGCAGGAGTAGCTCTTCCGACAGTCACAATCGATATCCATGTCTTGGAATATTACCGTACTGTAGCGATGAAGACTATCAATGATATATCAATGAATACAATACTTGATACAACTTCATGGCGTGAGAGTCCTACTTTGAGTATGTTAGAGTATTATAAATAGAGGAAGAAAATCGAAGGAGAGATATTGAGCCAGGTCGAAGTTCAACATGGTATTGACTTGGTGGCATTGGTTGGTGCTTGGTGTGATCCACAGGTAGCTTACATTTCATTTCTTTTGGTGAGTATTACTATAAACGTCTTCAGTTATTATCATGTTTTGTGTTTTTCCTTTTCAATGTTATGATATGATTTTGTCGATATGCCAATAATACGTTTCTATTATGTTTTCATTCAAAATTTATGATTTTGGTTTTCCAGACATTTCTTCGTGTATCTAATAGTTATTCAAATGCTAATTTTCATCCAATTTGTGACATTTTAGGCATTTTTGAGTGATTTCCCTAAAAATCATTGATACCAAGGATATATTCCTGATATATCTTTTTTTTGACTTGCCGATATGATATTGATATTGATATTTAAAACCTTGTTCGAGAGAAGGGTCGTCTATGTATATGTGGCTGCATATGCGGCCTAAGTGGTTGATTTCTTGAACTATGCGGTTAATAAAGGGTTGTAAACTAGTATTAAACGTTTAATCACAAAAAATCAGAAGTTAATGGAAGTTGATTAAATGGTTAACTTAAAAGGTTAATTTATTGAACAACGTACTTGTTAATTGGTTAACACGTCCCCTTTAATCAATTAATGTCAAAATTTTGAGGTTACTGGACCTTGATTAACCGTTAATCAATTAATTTTTGATTTGTTATATATCCTTAGGCTAAGTGGTTGCTAGGGGTCTGTTTAATCAAACAGTTAACCATTTAATAAAGTGCCTTTCACTTTGTAGTCATTATAATTTAAACTTTTTGCAACAATTAAGCCTTATAACCGAACTTTTAGAACTCTTAAACAATTAATCAATATTTTGGATTAAAAATGAGTGAGTAGATGGCTCTTTATGGATCCTGTGTGTTAAGTGACCCTATGAAAATTCTAAGTGATCTTTTCTCATCTCTTTAGCAAAGTCTACAAAATACTTTAAAAAAAGAAGCAAAGTTTACAAAATAAAATCATAAAGATAAGTGCTCTAACATTTCCTTCGAATATTCTTGAGACTTAAGCTTGATATAATTTGATGTAGCTCCACTTGAGCTTGCTCTCCCAAGGACTTCAATTCCTATATGAACTTTTTCGTGAGACTTCATGTTTTCATTTTGCTTTACAAAATCCTTATTCTTATATTGAATTCCTGAAGAATTAGTGATATGTAACAAGTAATAGAGCATAAAAATCTCCCTTCACGTTTTGTAAACATCAAAATTAAGTCTTTAGTGTATGGGCACTAAGAAGATTAGGGATGTAAAGGGGTTGGTTACTACAAGGGGTGTTGAAATATAAAAGTGGAATAAAATAAATATGAAATCAAAAGTATTACAATCATGAATGCTTAGGTTTACGTGAAAACCTCACTCATGAAGAATGTGGAGGAAATCATGAGAAAAGCACCCCTATAGGCGAGATCTTTCATTATTCTTTTCAATGATAAATGGGGGGTATGATGGCCCTTTTATAGGTCACCAAACACCTCTTTCTTTCCCACTCTGCTATGTGGGGCTAAAATAACATGTAATTGGATCTCCCTCTATCCAATTACCCACCAACAACATTCACCTCTCTCAACACTCCCTTTCATGTTCTAACATGGAATGCTTAGCTTGTACAACATAAATCCTCACTTTCACAAGTAGAACACAACCCTCAACTGGTGCAATCAGGTCATGGCTCTCCTCCAGGCGAATGACGACAATTGCATCCTTGTTCTTGCTTTTAGGCAGGTGTGCTGATGATGGCACATCAGGGAGGGCTAGAGTTTGGTAGATGAACCGCTGAAGGCTGCTTTGATTGCTTTCTCTCCTAGAGGCCTCAATTGGTGTTGGTGCCTTCCCCATTGGAGATCTCAGAAGTGGATCTCTCCCTTAGAGATCCCGAGATTAGACCTCTCATGAAAACTTGAAGTAGGCCTCTTCCTTGGAGACCTCGAGAATGGCCTCTCCCTTACGAGAACTCGAAGTGGGCCTCTTTCTTAGAGACCTCGAGATTAGTCTCTCTCATATGGAAATCTTTTAGTAGACTTCTCTCATATAGGGATCAGAAAAATGTTCCTCTCATGAGATACCTCAAAGAATGAGCCTCTCTCATATGGGGTCACAATAGGCTCTCACTCACTCCCCCTTTCTCCTATATTCATTTGGAAGAAGAAACCAATATAGAGAAAATAGAGAAAAGCTTCTCCTCCTCTTCTCTTCCATTTCAATTTTTGAGAATTTTTTCTTCCATTTTTTTTTTTCTATTTTTTTCATCAACTAATACTTCCCTTCTTTTTTTATCAACACCTTTTTTTTTTCTCTCCTTTTACTTTTTCTTTTCCTTTTACTCTCTTCTCTTCTTTTTTCTTTTCTTTTTCTTTTATTTCTCTATTTTGTTTCTTCTTCCTTTCTTCCTCTTTTGTTATAAAACTATCAAGTAAAAACAACATAAAAGAAAAATAAAGGGCAAAAGAATGTAAAATTCCTACATTTCTTTTCTCATGTTAGGGTTAGAAGAACCTAAATGATCAGTCGTTGAAGCAAATAGGGGGTCCTTGTCGATCTTGTAGATCATGCAGGTCTCGATCTCTCGCAAGATAGTCGCCAAAACATCCTCTGCACAAGATCTGTGGATACATTGTCTCCGTCGTTGCCACTGGCTTCTTGATTGCCTCCTTTATCCTTCTCTTCCCTTTCTTGGCTGCTTCCTCGATCTTTGTTGCAACCTCGAGTGGGGGCCTTCTACCTAGACTTAGGCTGCTTAGCCTCTGATGAGGATCTGTGCGTGGGATTTGGCATTGGGATGGCTTCCATGAGCTCATTGCTTTACATCACTGAGGCCTCCCCTCGCTGTTCGATCGATTGAGACCAAGAAATGGGTGTGTTTGTCTCACTTAGTCATGGTGCCTCTATGAGTGGCATCTGGCACACACCATCACGTCGTCGGGTTGACTGTTGAGGAAGGTAGGCATGAGACACTTGTAATAGTGGTTGCGAATGGTGGCAATGGGGATGGGATGCATGAGGCCTCAATAGTGGCTGCTAATGGTAGCCTCCTTGTGGGCCTTCCTCCTCTTAGACTTGGAGAGCTCCTTCACCTCCTTTAGGGTCTCCTCCATGATGCTTCGGCAAGGCCAATGCCATCCAACACCTCGTCTAGAGTGATGATAAAAAACTAAAGAATAATGATTTAAATTCAAGGACAAATCTAAGAACTTGTTCTGATACCATGTTGAAATATAAAAGTGGAATAAAATAAATATGAAATCAAAAGCATTACAATCATGAACATTTGGATTTATGTGGAAACTCCACTCATGAAAAGTGGGAAGAAAATCACAAATGTGTCCCTATGGGCATAAGCTTTCATTATTCTTCTTAAAGATAAATGGGAGGTACGACCCTTGTATAGGCCACCAAACACCTCTTTCTTTCCTACCCCCCTATGTGGGACTAAAATAAAATGTAATTAGATCTCTCACCACCCAATGACTCACCAACAACATTCACCTTTGTCAACAAGGGGGGCACAAAGTTCCTTATCCTACAATATGTTGACGATTTTTTGAAAGAGGAAGGGTGGTTATCCAAAAGATTACCACCCAAAATCATACATTAAACTTCAATAACAAAGCAAGATTGCTGCATAGAGCTCTCGCAAAACACCACTTGGGAGGAGATAGAGGAAACAAAGTTTTCTACATGGGGATTCTGACTCCTAAAAATCACCCTATAATATGTAGACGATACAATTTGTTTTATTGAAGGCTCGATTGATGAGGCACATAAAGCCAAGCTGTTGTTGGAAGTTTTTGGTGAGGCCTCTAGTTTGACAGTTAATTTACAAAACTTTGGTTTCTTGCCTCTTGGGATGTCTCCAGAGACTGTGGCACAAGTGAGAGACACCTTAGGCATCAGCTGTAACAGGCCCCTTTCACGTACCTCAGTTTCCCTTTGTCTACGGGTTGCATTTCTGCAAAGGATTGGATACCCATCATTGAGTGAAGGGTGGGCAGCTCGGTTTCTATTCAGGGGTGGTAGGTTGATCCTTCTCAATTTGATACTTTCCGCTTCACCACTCCTTTTTATCGGTCTTTAGAATTTCGTCATTGGTGCTTTAGCGTGTGGATTCCATAAGATGATGCTTTCTTTGGTCTTCTAGCTCTGGTAATAGATTCTTATCTTTGGCCTCTTGGGAGGTGTGTAGGCCAAAGGAGGATGGTGGTTTGGGTGTACTTGATTTGAGAATCACGAATGAGGCCTTATGAATGAGGCCCTTCTTACCTAGTGGGTGCTTTACTTGATGGGACCAAGCCTGCCCTTGTGGAAGTAAATTATCAATGATTCTTATGGGGATTTTATTGATTGGGACAAACGGAGGCTGTTGACTCTTGGTTCATCTACTTTCTGGGTAGGTCTACAGAAATCTTGATAAGGGTGCAACCTCACTGCAAAAGTCTTTTGGAGATGGTGCCAAATTTAGATTTTGGTCTCATGAGTGGTCCCTGCAGGTGTCATTGCTGACATTTGAAGGGGCAATCAACCCCTCTGCTACGGTGGCTGATTGCTATTTGAAGGGGTGTTGGTTGCGTAGCTCACCCTCAAATGCCAGGACTGAGGAGCTGATATTATTATAAACCATTTTTGACATATGGCCAGATCAAGGAAAAGAGACATGGATCTTTCTTTGTTATGAAGGCCTATCTTAGATACGAGGGAAGTCTCGCGCCACCACTGCACAACACAACCCCGCCCCACCCCCCCCACCCCCCCACACACACACAAGGAGATGAGAGCCTTGCAATGGATTGTATGAAATTTTGGAGATGTAAATCCCCCTCAAGATGAAGTTCTTTGTATGGCTCTTTGAGGAGAGGTAGAGTGGCTACCGGGTGTACAGGAGTTGGGCGTTGGAGGCTGCTATGGCCTGTCCTCTTTGTGATGAGGGGGTGGAAGATGCGAACCATTCTTTCTTCTTGTGTCCTTTCCTGACCTTGGTCTGGTCTGGCACTAGTGCCTAGTCTATTAGCTTCAACTTCTTTTTGGATTTTCAGTCTAGTATGCACGGTACCTCCTTTGCTGATGGAGATGCGACTAAGAGAGTTTTTACTCTTTTGTGGAGCAACTGGTTAGAAGGCAACAGGGTGGTCTTCAAAGGGGAAAGGGCATCTGATGACGGTGTTTTGCATCATTTTAATTTCCTCTAGAACACTCTTAAGCTCTCCTTTCCATTAATGAAAGAGAAGGGTTAACATTGCTTGTTAACTGTCCTACGTTTCAAAAGAAAATGTTTCAAGAAATGAAATTGGAAGTGTGCGGATCTTTGGAGAATAGGGGCTGGTTGGAGGTTTGACATGGAGTCAGTTTTTGACCATCTTGACAGTGGGCTGAGCTGGAGGTCTACTGATTGTTGAAACTTGAAAATTTTGGCATGGAAAATGAATGGCTGGGGATCCACGTGGTTGCAAATGTCCTTGGAAGAAGAGAAGATGGGTTTCAATTTGCAGTGCCTTGTGTGTATTAGCTTGCTTCAGGGGATAACGGACCATGCTTTTTGGGAAGATTTATGGTGGGTGGGAAGCAACTTTGGGGGTCTTCCAGTTATTTTTGGTGGGGAGTTTAATGTTATATTGGAGGTGGATGACAGGCCATGGGGTGGAGGGGTAATGATGTCGGTCGGAGTAATTTGTCGGTTTATAGGGGAGTTGGGTTACAGGGGATGGAGCCCTCAATTTGTCATTTCACTTGGAGAAGCACAACAAGGCATTTCCACTAGTGATGGTGGAGGGGAAGTAGTGGTTGTTTTCTAATCATACACCTTTATTATGGGTGTCGAGTGAGGATCTAAGGCCATTGACTTCAAATTTAAATGGGCGTGGTTGATTGAAAAGGCTTTAAAGAAATGGAATGGTGGAATTTTTTACCTTCTTGTGGGTTGACATTTGAGAGCTGTCCTAATTAAGTTAAAAAAATGCTCAGTAGAATTCAATAGAAAGAAGAATGATGCATCAGAGGTGATACAAAGGCTTGATTAGCTAGAAGATTCTTGTGGATTAAATGTAGAAAAGGTAAAAGAAAGGAGACAGCAGAAGGTGGTTAAGATGGAAGTGGAATGGAGGTAGAATTCTAGGCAGCTGTGGCTGAAAAGGATTCTAACACCTGCTTCTTTCACATGGTAGAAAGTGAAAGAAGATGAAGAAACCTTTTTCAGAAGGTGGTGGTGGATGGTAGGGAGAAGGTAGGTAGGCAAGAGGTTTGACGCTCTCTGGCAAATCACTTAAACAGATTTACTAGAAGAAAGCAGGAGGGTCGTTGGCATTGGAGTGGTAGGGGGACAGAGACTTAGTAGTGGTTGAGTGTGTTGGTTGGATAGACAGATTATTGGGGAGTAGACCAAGAATGCTCTACAGGCATTGAATGTAAAAGGGGCTCCAAGCCTAGATGACTTTCCTTTACTCTTCTTCAAGGAATTCTGGCTTGATGACAGGGAAGGATGTGATGGAATGATTAAAGAATTCTGGGGAGGTAATTCTGGTTTTGAATGTTTGAATAAGTCACTATTATTTTTACTCCCCAAGAAAGATGCAGCGGAAAGGGTCGAGGACTTCAGACCAATTTCATTATTTGATGAAGCATATGTAATTGTGGCAAAGGTGTTGGCTAACAGGCTACGAGATGTTGTGAATGGGTTCATCTGAAACTACAATCGTTGTTATACATGATGGACAACAGTCATGGTGAATGAGGGAGCTCCTTATACAAAGATGGCTTTTCTGGTAAATGGATTAGTTGGATGAAATTATGTATAACAACAAACTTCTCTGTGTTGGTGAATGCTGTGCCTAAAGGCAGTTGGATGCAGTTATTGAGGGGTACCGGATCCCATTATTGTTCGTTTTGGCTGATGATGCTCTTGCTCTAGCAATTTACACCTATTCAGCATGTGAGAATAATTTCCTCAAAGGGTGTTCCCTAGGGGCAATGGAAGATATGGTACCAATCCTTTAGCAAGCAAATGATACCATCTTTGTAGTGGGAGTTGAGGAAACTAATTTATCAATTTTGGTTGAATTTTTTAGTGACTTTTCTAGATTGGTGGTTAATAGAGATAATCTGCTTTCGTTGCTTTTGGGATGTTGGAAGAAGAGATCTGATGATTTTACATACTCCAAGGAATGTTCCAACCCTTAGAGTTGGATGAAATGATTCAATTCAATATAGAAAACCTTAGGCTCTCTTATATAGAGAGAGAGACCAGGGAGTGAAAGTACAGTTAAGTCCATACAAGGAAAAAATATAAAACATAAAAACACTATATGTTAACACTCCCCCTCAAGTTGGAGCATGAATATCTATCATGCTCAGCTTGGAATAACACGCCTCAAAGGTAGATCTCGCAAGGGGCTTTGTGAAGATATCTGCAGCTTGCTCCTTAGAAGTAACACTCGTGATATGTAAACTTCCATGCTGAATGAGATATCGAGTGTAATGACAGTCAATCTTTACATGCTTGTCATCTTGTGAAACATAGGGTTATTGGCAATGTAGGTCACTGCTTTCTTGTCACACCGCATCTCTATAGAGCTATCTAGAGAAACATGAAGATCTGACAAAACTGACTTGACCCAAACCATCTCAGTGGCTGTTTGGGCCATGGCCCTGTACTCTGACTCCGCACTGGATCTAGATACAACCGCTTGCTTCTTACTCCTCCAGGTAACCAGGTTGCTTGCAACAAAGGTGCAAAAACCTGTGGTCGATTTTCTGTCCCCAACACAGCCAGCATAATCAGCGTCAGAGTATGCTACAATCCCCATAGGCGTTCCCTTACGGAATAATAATCCTCGTCCATGTGCTTTTTTCACATACCTGAGCACCTGCATTGCAGCCTCCTAGTGCTGCCTAATTGGCTTATCCATAAACTGGCTAAGCCTACTAGCTGATAAAGACAAGTTTGGACGAGTGATGGTGAGGTAAAGAAGCTTACCCACCAATTGCCTGTATGCTCTACTGTCAACCACCTCAGATTTCTCATCATATAGATGGACCTTGGGATCCATGGGAATATTTGCAGCCTTAGCTGTAACATGCTAGTCTCCTGAAGAAGATCAAGAGCATACTTTCTTTGTGAGAGCACCACTCCATCCCTGCCACGTGCAACCTCAATGCCTAAGAAATACCTCAACTGTCTCAGATCCTTCATGATAAATTTCTCTGATAGGTGCTTCTTAACTTCATCTATCCCATCTCTGTCATCTTCGGTGATGATAAGATCATCAACATATATCATGAGTGCCATAGTCCCTATGTCAGTCTTCCTGGTAAATGAGTGATATGAAGTGGAGCGACTCAGACCAATCTGGTGGAGCACCTCTGATAGCTTTTGAAACCATGCCTTGGGACTTTACTTCAAACCATAGATTGCCTTTTGTAAACTGCACACACACTCCCCTGAACCTCGAAACCCGGGGGTTGCTGCATGTAAACCTCCTCCTGAAGATCACCATAGAGAAATGCGTTCTTCACGTCCAGCTGATATAATGGCCAGTCTCTGTGAGCAGCAACAGAAATAAGTATCTAGACAGTGGCAAGCCGCGCAATAGGGGAAAAAGTATCAAAGAAGTCCACCCCATATGTCTGAGTGAACCCCTTTGCTACTAGCCTGGCCTTATATCTTGAAATAGACCCATCAGGGTTATATTTCAAGGCAAAGACCCATCGGGAGCCAACCAGTCGTGCGCCAGTAGGAAGTGAGATGAGATCCCAAGTCTGTTTACTTCGAAGTGCTGCCATCTCATTCTTCATGGCTTGACGCTACTTCGGATCAAGCATGGCCTGCTGGTAGGTAGACGGAATGTGTGACGCTGTAAAGGCCTGATAGAAGCTGCTAAATTGAGGAGTAAGACCATCGGTAGCCAAGCTACCTGTGACCTGGTATTTGGACTCACAAGTGCGCGGTGCCCTCCTAATGGCACTAGGGAGATTTGAATCATCTGGTACCTCTAACTGAGTTGCTGCAGGAGGAGCCTCACCAATGTGGTGATCTGCATTGTCTGGGAAGTTAAGTCTAACCAAACTGTCACTGGCATCAGGTACCCTCTCAACTACCTGTGAACCATCAGCTGCTGGTGAGAGAGGCCTCTGAAAGGTAGTATGATGCCTGTGATAGGTATGTAATGGCCCGTGCACTTTCTCAAAGTCATTCCGGGAGAAAGAACTCATCTGTTTATCAGCGAGAGGTCTGGACTGAGAAGTAGACACTTGAGTCTCTATACACGGAACAGGTAAGGGAAGAAAGGTAACATCATTACAAGAGCTCCTCTGTCCAGTGACTGAGAAATATGGTGTATCTTCATGGAAAGTCACATCAGCACTAACATAATGTCTGTTTTGCAAAGGATCATAACAACGGTACTCCTGTGTCCTAGAGTATCCAAAAAATACGTACTTGATAGGGCGGGGAGCCAGCTTGTCATGACCAAGTGACGACAAATGGACGAATGCAACACATCCAAAGGTCCTGGGAGGCACATGAAATAACTTGTCGTCTGGATGCAGAAGAACCGGTATTTGCTCGTGAAGAACTGAGCTAGGCATCCTGTTGATGAGATAAGTCGCTGTCAGAACTGCATCCCCCCAGTATCTCTGCGGTATATTATGATGAATTAATAGTGTATGAGCAACATCTAACAAGTGTCTGTGCTTCCTCTCTGCAACCCCATTATGCTGTGAAGTATGAGGACAAGTAGTCTGGTGGACAATCCCATGGGTCCTATAGACCTCTTTAAGTCTGGTAGTGTAGAACTCAAGAGCATTATCAGTCCACACTATCTTTACTGTGGTTGAATACTGTGTACTGATCTCCAAAAGAAGGGCTTCTATGCATCCTCCAACCTCTGCCTTGCTTTTCAGCAAGAACACCCATGTGGCTCTAGAGAAATCATCTACGACAACCAGGTAGTATCGGTGTCCTATTCGGTCTGGGACTCTGCTCGATCCCCATACATCCATATGGAGCAACTGAAATATTGTCGAAGATCCAGGAGATGTGCTAACTGGAAAAGAGGATCGATGGTGCTTACCCAATTGGCAAGTATCGCACTGTATGGTAGCAGCTGGGGAAATATGTGGTATCACTCTCTTGAGGCGATCCAGAGACAAGTGGCCAAGATGAACGTGCCACTGTAGAACACTCCTGCTACCATATTGAGTAACTCCTTCAAATGGTTCCTGTCCCAGACGGTAAACACCATTCCCCTCCATACCTCTGACAATAGTCCTCCCAGTGAGCTTGTCCTGAACAACACATCCGACATCATCAAAGATGACTCTACAGTTGAGATCCTTCGTGATTCTGCTTACTGACAACAGATTCAGTGGGAATTCTGGTACGTGCAATGCACCAGATAACTGCAAACTGGGGGTCACAGACACCTCCCCCTTACCCCTAACTGGGGTGTATCTACTGTCAGCAACCTGTACAGTCCTTCCTGGGGGAACAGATTGTAGCAAACGAAAAGTGATCTGATCACTGCACAAATGCTTTGACGCACCAGAGTCGATCAGCCACCTTGCTCCATGGTGGCTCTTGTAATGCTCCTTATGTACGAGACTCACAAATTCTGCCATAAGTGTCAAGTAGATCACATCTAAGGAAAAATGGGGAATACACACCCCAAAATCAAACCAAAGATTTAGGTAAAAAATCATATCATTGCTAGGAATCATCAATAGATCTGAAGTCAGATGTGTTCAGACATGCATTTTCAAGGAAAGTCCCCTCGGACAAGCGTTGGCCTAACCTGAGTGCGGGGAGAACACCAAAGAAGGTCCCAAGAAGACCTAGGTCTCTTTCTCCCTGTTGTAGGGGAGGAAAGTAGCCCTAGAAAGGGGCTACAACCCCCTCATACATGCAGCAGCATGCCGGTCTGCTGCTCTGAGCGTTGCCTCAGACGCCTGCTGTGCCTGATCGCTGCCGCGCCTCTCTGAAACATGGCTGTGCCGCCTTAGACGTGTAGCAGCATCGCTAAAGCGCCGCCTCAGATGTGCAGACTGCCGCTAGGTCACTGCCTCAGGCACACACGACCGCCGTGCGAGCCCACTGGAGCACTGCCTCGCGTGGGCGTCACTGTTGCACCACCTCAGATGCATGGGATGGCCGTGCGCGACTGTTGGTGCACCGTCGGTGAGGCACTGCCGCCGATCAAAGAGAGAGATGAAGAGGGATTTGGTGATAGGGTTGGAGGCCTACTTGGGTGGGGTACCTAGGGCACCGGTCTAAGACCGTTGCTCTGATACCAAGTTGGATGAAATGATTCAATTCAATATAGAAAACCTTAGGCTTTCTTATATAGAGAGAGACTAGAGAGTGAAAGTACACTTAAGCCCATACAAGGAAAAAATATAAAACATAAAAATACTATATGTTAACACTTAGATATCTTGGTCTGCCTTTGATAGGTAGAGGCCTTGTTTGAAGAGATTGGATGCTCCTTACCACCTTGGAAAGGAGATTACAAGGTTGGAGGTTCAGACTTCCATCTCAGGGAGGCTGTCTGGTGGTGTGGAATAGAGGTGATGCTGGTGAAGCATGCATGTCTCTTTTTTCTTTTGTGTGTGTGTGGGCATTGAAGGATGAGTGGGGGTGAAGGTGCTGGATCTGGGACCTGTATGCATGGGATGGCACGTAGAACTGCTCCACATGGGACATTCTGGAAAAGGCCTCATTTTTTTGTTATGTATGGGCAACATGTTTGAGTATAGATATTGTAAAGTCTAGAAGTTGGCAATTGCTATTTTTTCAGCAAACTAATGAATCCTTGTTGAACTTGAGCACTTTTGTGTTGTCTTAGTTATAGATTGTAATAATGATGTTTGGTGGAGCGCAAGTGTGTAAAACTTAATTCTACTTGATTGATTGGCTAAACATTAGACATTATCTGGACAATACTTGTATAATCTCTTGGCATAACAGCTATTTTTTTTTCTTTGGAAAAGAATTGAATAACTAAAAATGTTCTTATATCTGAAGATGTGCTTTCACGTTTCAGTATTTCGAGTCACTTCTACTAGATGTGAAGGAAGAGACTGATAGGGAAATTTCTGAAGCAATCAAGAAGGCTTTGAATTCTAAACTTCAGAAATTACGGTTGAAGCTTGATAAATGCACTCGAGAGAGAGAATTTCTGGCTGATGTATGCTTCTTGGGACTGCATTTTATGTCTATTGGAAATTGTAATGTAATTACTAGGCCTTAAATTTTGTTGTATATTCTTGCAGCTGAATGAGACTTTTCTGAAAAACCAGGAGATGTGGAAAGCAAAGATTCTGGAAGCTGAAGAAAGGTACTAATTTTGTATCCACTGTATATCGGTTAGATGATTCACTGTAGCTGCTGTTCCAGTAGAATATATTTTCTTGCATTATTTTTGAACCATTTTTGCTTAAGCCTTTCCTTTGATTGCTGAAATTGATTTAGTTGGCAAATGACCTCATCTATGCCCATTACTTAAATGAGTCTGATTTGACAAAAAATAGCTAACATGTCATGTAAAAGTAGCTTGCCAAGAAATCAATTATTAAACATGGCATGTAAAAAATTATCAACTCAAACTTATTGGCATCAATGGGACCCTACCATATCTAACAAGGAATATCATATCACAACGTGATTAAACTTGTAGGGGATGGAAAAGAACTTGGGGAAAGTCATGTAAACATGTGCACACATTTATATCATGTAAAAGCTAAATGAGTCAAGGAATTGAATTATGGAGTCAAGCTCAAGCTCAGCTTGACAGCGTAAACAAATTGGAAGTTTGGCTTAGGTGCAGTTTGTTTAATGAGCTGGGCTTGTGAGCCCTTGCTGAGCTGAGATCGAGTTTGAGCTGGATGCTCACCCCTAGTCACAGCTGTTATGTAAATTAATTTCCTGTAATCTTTAAATGGTTCAATTATAATTATTGCCTCCAGTAGATGCCTGAATTACGTGGCTGTCTCAGCACAAAGCTGTAAATAAGTTGCGCTGGTTTCATTTGTATTGGAATAGTGGAGTTGGTCATTGCAAATTGTCTAACGTTTATTCCATTGAAATCTTTGATTTTGGTACATTGTCTGCCATAGTATCATGACATTGACCATCGGACACTGTCAAACTTGGGATGAATATTATGGCATTGGATGCCACCTTGTGCTCCTATCTTCAAATAGTCATTTCTAAGGGCTAATGAATTTTGGAGAAGTTAATTTAATTGATTCTAAACTTGGGTTATTAAGGAATTTAAGTGGATTGAAATGCTACCTAACGTTTGTGGTGAGATTGGTAGTTTGACATGGCTACTATCTCTTTCCATCTGAAGGAGGTAGTTTTTGTCAAAATTAGGCTTGATATGTTGCCTCAGTTCAATTGGAATCACGGTTTAGAAATGTAAAAGTTCATATACTTTTTAAAAAGTGGATATTAGTGGTATATTTGTTATATTACATTGGTGATATTTAAAAATCATAGGTGATATTTTAAATATTACTAGTTGTCACTGATACAATTTAGTCAAAGAGGGGTACACGAACTTTTGTGTTAACGTACATTTGTGTCTTCTGTTGGACAGTTCACATTCAAAGAGACTGGATCAGTTTATTCCATGATACGATACACTTATTCATTTCTCTATGTCATCTTCTATTTTAACATTAAATGTCGTAATTTGATGGAATACTTAATTTTATACCTTTTTATATAACCCTTATTTTTCTATCCAAACTGGCCCTCTGGAGATGGAATCTTCCTACTTTTACCGTGCTTTTATTCAATGTTTTTGTATGAATTACCATGAAATAACCCGTCATTTCATTTTCCACAATGATTGGTTTAACACGTTATCCTTTCGATCACAAAACTGCACATCTAATATCGGAGGACTGACTTGTTTTCAGGGAGCAGAGAGCAGTAAAACTACGGGATGAAAACATAAATGCTTTGGAGGAACAGGTATTCCTGTTGGTTGGATGCCACTCACTACCCAAAACATTTCAAGCCTAAGTAATAGTAATTGAATTCAGTGGTGATTATATTGTTGTATTCCACTCATTCTCGGTTCCAATTCACTAGTCCAATGACAATTGCACCTTTACATCTCCTTTGTGGAATTTTTTGTTTATTCTCAGTACTTACAAACTGGACATGGCCCTTCCGCAATCCAAATGCTCAGAATTATATATTAGGAATATAAAATCATGACTGCTAAACAGCAGTTTTTTTCTTCTCACTGCAGCTCCGAGATTTAATGATGCACATGGAGACTGGGAAGGTCATTGATGACATGCCAGCTGAGAAGTCCAAGGAAATTAAAGAAGGCATCACTTTACCAATTCCAGCAGCAGAGTCGTCATCCAGAAATGGCATCAGCACTGGCAATAGGCGTCCTCAGAAATCCCACAGGCGAAGAAATTGAGCCTTGACATAGCTACTCCTTATGTAGATATTACGTTCTCTCTGTCCATATTATAGTCATTTGCAGACCAGGTTAGAACCCAATTAAGGGATCAATGTTTGTTTGATGTATATTATTTCTTGTGGTTAATAGAATGAAAATTTTTTGCAACTTCAGAATTTCCCTTGCATTGCTTATCGTGAGATCTCACACCCAAATGCATACACGCTCCTTTCCATCCGCTGCATTGGAGACCACATTTTGTCCGAAAAAGCCGTCGATACTGTTAGTTTTTGGTACGTAATCGAAAAGCCATTGACGTTTCACGTGGTTTTGGTTCAATTCCGTTACTTTGGAACTGCAAGACCATGTGAGCTAGCTATTTTTATGCTAATCGAACCTACTAGTACATCATCCATGGTAAAATCAGAGATCAAAGAGCAGCACAACTTTTGAGTTACCGAGGTAAAAACTGTATTGTTCCCCGGTGTTTGTCTGCAAATTCTGGAGTCAGACTCTGATAATGGGGAAATATTAGGATTCATTTTTCCAGTCGTCCAAAATTTGGAATACTCGCCGTTGCTTCATTCACCATTTTCACCAATGTCACCTGAAAAGAAATAACTTCGCTGGATATTATAACAATAGTAGTAGTGGTAGTTTCCTGCTAGCTTGATTTCAATGTAAAAAGAAATCTGATTTCTATGCCTTCCTATGCCCAACCCTTGCTGCATTTGGATGGGACCCTGTCTTCCCTTCTAATGGTGAGGAAACAGTTTTTCAATATAAACTTCTGTTAGCAGTAACCAAAAGAATGTTCTATGATAATGATAGAATACAAATGGTTATTTAATAATCAAGGTTCTCGACAAAAGAAAAAAAAAATGAAAGTGCAGGATTTTAATAGGAACAATAGACATACCCCACTTTCGGGGACACCTTTGGGCGGTAAACTAAGGTTCCTAGGCGTGGGTTTATCGGTGAACGATCTCTTATCAAACCGCCATTCTCCTATTATTCCTTATGTCAATTCTCCCTGGTGAGTGATGAGCAAAGCTCATTAGATGTTGTAGGCTTCAATAACTGTTAAAGAGTCCAGGTGCGTAGAAACTCTTGATCATACGTCCATGTTGTAGTCTCAACCATATGTATAATGAATAATGTAGTTTTTGCCAATTGTCAGATCCCAGGGTGGCTGAATCATGAACTCTTCGTGCAGAATGTTCCCAACGTTGTGAAGAGCTGAGGCAACAGCATAGCCATACCTAGATTTCATGGTAAAATATTCTTCACATGCTAAATTGGCAAGCACTGCACAAGAATGCAACAGAGATGGCAGGAGCTCTAACGTCTCCAGCACCAAGCCGAATTCTTTTGCTTCAGGGTCCTTCCTGGCAAGAGAAACATTGAACCAAGTCGGAGCGATTTGTTTCAAAGATTCTTGTGTCATAACAAAAAATTCAGAAGAAGTAAGACAAGTAGAAGGCTTAGGCAAGTTAGATGCCCTTGCGAAGGGAGTTCAAAGAAAAAAAAAAACCCAATAACAAAAAGAAAAACAAAAAAACTGACCTTGCTGATAACGACAGGAATTTCCTATGGGGGCCAATATTGGTTATTGTTGTGAGGATTAAGTTGTTGGTTTAGTGTCATATTGAAAGATGTAGACTGTGTGGTGAGTGATAGTCTATAAGTAGGCGTGTACTGCTCCCATGTTCCTTTGAGAAGAATAAAAACATCAAAGCTCTATCGGAACCTTCTCCCATGGTTTTCTGCCAGGTCTTCGTGAGTAGGGTTTTCATATAAACTCAAGTGTTCTTATTATTTTATTACTTTTGGTATCTTACTTCCGCTTTATTTTAAAATTCTACTTGGTATCAGAGTAAGTTTTGATCTTGGATTTTGTTATTTTTGAGATCTATTCCATTATTTGTCTCCACATTATCTTCAATTTTGAGAGAGAAAGGGGAAACCCTAGTCTCTCCATGCAAGGGAGGAGATTGTGGTGGTCTTGAGGTTCATAAAGGAGAAGAAAATATCCTCCTCTAAAAAGAGGAGGCTATGAGGGTCTTTGGAGGATGGACTCAAGAACAAACTCGATGCTGCGGGTGGCACCGGCTCACCCTAGGGCATGCTAGGGCTCACGTGAGATGGAGTGGCGCCTAGGGTTTTTGCCAAATGATCCTTGCAGGAGGAAGAAGCACTCGTGAGATGTGTGCGCCAGCGACGTTGGTGGCAAGGTGAAGAGAAGTAGAAGGGGTTGCAAAATCGCGATGGTGACTTAGCACTACAGAAGATGGTGGCAGTAGAGCTTGCGCATGGTCAAGGCAAAGATTGAGGAGGAGATCTCGCATCATGCGATCGAGCGTGGTGGTTGAGATCTGCAGCACTCAAAGGAGTTGGACCTTGAGGAGGAGGAGATTGATCCTCCTGGAGGTGAGACGAGGCAAGGAAGCCCTATCAGCGAGAGATGGTGGAGAAGATTGCAGTGAAAGATGTGGCCGATGCATGGAGATCGGAGGTGTTGCGATGTGTTAGGGAGAAGTGGTGTAGAGGAGAGGCTGCAGCGCTCTTGAAGGCTCTCGAGGGGAGCCACTAGGGGTCGGTTGTCCTCTCCATGAGGAACTTTAAGGTCGAGGCCGCATTGGTGTGAGGCAGGCCATGGTGGGGGACGAGGCGAGCCACGAGGCTCGCATCAGTGCTTGGAGCTCCAATCTTGGAGCTGTGGTGGCGATGAAGATGGAGATCGACTTGATTGGATGGCCGTCGAGGTTGAGGCTAACAGGAGAGGATAGGATCCGATGGTGGCTAGATTGCCTCTAGTCGTGCCACGGTGGTCTCCAACCATTCAATCAGGGTCGTCGGAGAAGAGGTGTCGTTGCCATGCCCTAACTAAGGAGGAGCATGGATTTGGGTTCTTTTGAACCCTAAAAGAAGAGTTTTTGGGGTTGTTGCATCTTTGCCCCTTTGATTTTCTGTTATATCATTTTATGTCACTTATCATTCCAAAGCAAAAACAAGGGCCAGAAATGGAAGAAAAGGTGAAACAAAAAAAAAGGAAAAGAACAAGAAAAGGAAAGGAGGAAGATTTTTAGAAAAAAAATCAAAATATAAAAAAGAGAAAGAAAGAAAATATATATAAAAAAAAGGAGGGAGAAAAAAAGGAAGAGATGGTGTTTGAATTGAAGAGAAGATGGAGAGAAGCTCTCTAGTTTTATTTTGTCTTCTCCTCGTTGTTTGTTTCTTCTCCCATATGAATATGGGAGAAAGGGGGAGTGTGGAAGCTATTATAGTCACCCCTGTTTGGTAGTTGTTAAGAGCGTTTGATCAGGTTTTAAAAAGGTTACGTTGTCGTACAGTTGAAAAAGCATTCAAAACAAATACAATTTATTATTCGAATTTTAAAGTCCGAGGTTGAACACAGGGAGCAAATTAGGGTTCAGAAATCAAGATCACAACTTTAGAATTTAAAAGAATATGCAATAAGATCAATGCTATAGTGCAAAAAGATAGGAATAAATGTAAGACACAAAATACTAAAGGAACCAATGTATGTGAATAAAGCTCAAAATTGGACGTCTTAAAATGCTAATGCTGCAGTGCTTGGTCTCTTTCTGTCTTTTGCTTCTCTTGTTCTTCTTTCTTTGTCTCTACCGTTGTCTTCAATCTTCTTCTTTATCTTCCTTCTTCTCTGTTCTCTGGCGTCTGCCTTTCTTCCTGTGCCTCTCTTTCTTTGCCTTCTTCTCTTTCTTTCTTCGTCGGCTGCCTTCAACTGCTTCTTCTTTCAGTTTCTTCCTTCTCTTTTCTTTCTCTGCCTTCCTTGCCTTCCTCTTCCTTGGGTTTCGCTTTGGCTTCTTCCTTCTGCTACTGCCCTTCTCCTTCCTTTCTCTTCTAACTTCTGCCTTCTCTGCTTCCTAAGTTTCAAGCCTTAGCCTTTTTCCTTGCCTTCTCCTTCTTCTTCTCTTCGGCCTGCAGAGCAAAACCTACCCCCTACCTGTGCCAACTCTCTTATCTCTTTTCTCTCTTAGGTTTGCTCTCTCAGAGCCACAGCTTCTTAGGAAATAGGGTCGGGTACGTGCCCAAGACCAGGCCCACCGACGTGCGGTGGTGGGTGAGGTGTGCTGGTTGGGTCGGGTCACCAGGTCTGTGGGGCGTGGTCACGGACGAGGCGTCGGGTCGGGTGAGAGGGACCTCACCCTGTGAGTTGGAGGCGATAAGCCCAATGCAGAAAATCAACTTATGCAGGTGCAGCGCGCCAAATCTTTTCGTGGTGGGACTATCTTCCTACCCTCTTTCACGCGCACCTACAACAGAGTGGCTCCCTTCGATTGTAGCTGCAGCTTCAGCCTTCGACACCAATGGGATGCCTAGAGACGTTCACGAAAGCTCTTTGCGTGACCTGGGACTATGTGCTGGAGTGGGCATGGCCTGGAGAAGCTTGCAAGCAAGCTTCAGGCTGTGTGTCAATGGCGGCGAGCCCCTGGACCTGAAATCACGACAATAGCCTCGCGGCCAAGTTAAAAAGCTCAGGGAGCTTCGCCAAGGTGTGGCGAATGTGCAGAGGTGGTCGACGTGGTGTGGGAACGCCTGTGGGAGCGTGCCTAGGGCACATTGCAGCCGTGTGTGTGGGTGTGTTTGGGGGTGCGTTTGGGTGAGTGGCAGAGTGTTGTGAGTGGGGGGTTATGATCAATGAGTCAGGGCGATGCTTAGGGACCGGTCGGCGAGGAGGGAGGTGGTCTGTGGTGGTGGAGCGAACTTGCCGAAGTGGTGGCCGGAGGTGAAGGGGATGATGGTGGTGGAGTGAGGCAGTGGTCGTTTGAAGGAAATAAAGAGGGGAAAAGAATGTAGAGAGTGAGAGAGACTTATCTGGGAGTGAAGAGACGAAGGGGGAGGCAGGAATGGCGTATGGCTCGTATCGCCGATGTCGGAGACGAAAGTGTTCAGTGAGGGTGGGCGACGAGGATGAAGGGGAGGCAGAGACATCAGCGGGTGTTGCGCGACGCGAACGAGCGTAAGGAAGAGGAACCTGCCGCTGGTATTGTGGCTAGGTGACGAGGGAGAGTAGGAGAGGTTGCCGGAGCTTGACGAGCAAGTCGGCCGGAGGAGGAGAGACGAAATTGAGGGGGTTCTCGTGCTGATTTCAAGCTTAGGAGGTGCGTGGCGAATTGGGGTGTCTTAAATAGGCTCTGGAGGTCGATTTTGTGCTTGGAAGCCAAGCTTCCAAGCATGGAAAGGTCGTTGGCAATGGTAACTCGAGAGAGACCCAAATCTCTCATGCGTTTGCATGAGAGATTGGGTACCAAATATGACTTCTAATTGGGTTCACATTAGAGGGGATTTCTCAGAGAATCTCCCTTTAAATTTTGAAGGGGATTCTTTGAGAGATCAGGGAGAAATCACCCTTTCAAGCTCTCTAGAGTAGGATTCCCTCCGCTATAATGGTGGAGGGACCTAAGTGCAAGGAATGAAGAAGAAGCTAGGGGGTCAATTGTAAGGGTTTTTGAAAGACAGGGGTAGAAATGTAATTGGGTCAGACGTATTTGCAAAGTGGGTCAAGATGAGTTCCCCTTAGGTCCAAAATTTGGTACAAACCTAATTTGGACCTAAGGAATCTAATGGTGAGGTTAGATTTTGTGTTTGACTACGTTTGATTAGAAAATTTACGTAAAAATCTAATTTAGGGCAAATATTTGTCTGAGACCCCATTTTAGGTCAAAATAGGTTTCAATAGCCAAATTGAAGGTTCTAAACCTTAGAAAATATTTTTCTATGATTTTTAGAGGATTTAGTAAATTTTATCCTGACCATAACCTTGTTTAATCAAGTGGGTCTATTTTAGGGTTATAAGAAGTCATTTAATTCCCAGAATTCACACGAACCCTTTTTCGTTTGAACCAATCCACTTTTTATCTTGTTAAGACCATTTGACTTATGTTTAGTCATTGAGAAAGCCCGTTGTTGTACTGCAATGGTAAAATTACAGTTTTACCTCTTGTTTCTTGCTTTTCTCTCAGAATGATTATTCAGTGATTTAGGACCTCCAGTTGGTTATGTAGGAGCTTTTGTTCTCTTTTATGGGTCAAAATGGGCTAGTTAGGGATCATGATGGTGTTCCCATCATACCCCCATGCCTAGCTTTTGCTAGTCCCTTAGCAAAATTTTAAGATTTTAACTTCGATTCTGGACCATGAGTTCCTTGATGTTCAAAAACTATGATGAGTGCTTTCTTCTTTTGATTAGGTTAGAATGCCGATAGTAGGCCTAGAGGTACTCAAGTACCAACCAGGATTCGGACCTGACCAGCTCTAGCCTCAGTCCACCGCGAAGGTTTTTAAAGCCCACAGAAATTGTCCTAAGGTTCGTTGGACTCTGCGATTAAAGCACCCGTGCTTGTAACATATTTTAGCCTCGATTCAGTTTGTAGTGCGTTTTTGTATGAGAGAGATAGAGGAATTTTCTTTGTTTGGAGAGTTTTCTCTCTCTTTTCTTTTTTATTTCTAGCTTTGGATTGGCTCCTCAACACGGTCTGTATCGGATTCCTAGTCCCCATCATCAATCCTCGAAGGGTCCCTGGCAATCAATGATTCATGATATTACCACCCATGGCAACCCCCAGAACCCTGGCTTTCGAGAGTTCGAGATAATCCCGCCCATGGCGTTCTGTAGCTAAATCCAGACCCTAGCAATCGACATTTCGTGATAATGCTGCCCATGGCATCTGAACCAGCACAGGGTGCTTACATGCCCCCAGTAGGATATGTAAATATCCTAGGAGACAAGCACCGAGGAGATGATATGTTATTGCACATCTTCGAGGGGAATTTCTCGCCTCTCCGCATCGGGAACTCGTCTAAATCAACTTGTGTTGATCGGCCGCTCCTAATCTAGGTGACTTTTTCATAACAATTTAAATGCATTTGTGTGATTTTGATACTTATGCGCACTGAACAAGATTGTGTGTGGATTGAGGTGCTTAGGTTACCGAGTCCCGCAAACCAGAGGTCAGTTAATGAGGCCGAATACTCCCTACGTCTTAGTCCTAATACTTAAGCTTTGCATTTTCCCCAACCACTTGAGGACTATCTAGATCTTAGCGGATACTTGAATTTTTAAGCCTAGGAGTATAGCCCAAGAGGCCTAAGATCAGCGTTCCTGCAAATCTCTTTTGTGTTTCATTAGCACTTTTTTCCTTTCATTTTTCTTTTTCTTGATATGGTCTAGAATTCAGTTAATCCCTTAATTTCTTACTAATGACTATCTCTTTTCTTTTTTTTTCAGCTTGTGCTCCTTTTTGACATTTTTCACTTTTCCCCTTTTTTTCCTCAAGATTTGTATGGACTCAAAATTTTCTCTCCCCTCAGAATTTTTTTTGTTCTTTTCAATAATTTTTTCATTTTTTTTGTATTTTTGGGATATGTGATTTTTTTGTTGAAACCTTTTCTTGTGAGATGATTTTCACAGCATTTTGCATTTTCATACCCCCCATTGTAAATTAGGTGGGTTCGAGTTCAGCTTAGATCATTAATTAGAACAAGTTTTAGGTGGGTGAACGGGTCGAGGTGACTGTTGCGGACGATTTCAAAAATCGGGTACGAGTGCATGAGGTGGGGTCGGTTGTTCTAATGGATGAACCCTAAAGTCCAATATGAATTTAGTATAGGAATGTCAAGAAAGGTTTCGTGTTTTTCAAAAATGACGGGTTGCCTCCCGTTAGCGTTGAGTTTTATGCCATCGGCGGAGCGCAATGAGCTCAGGGAGAATGGAGGGTAAAGGATATCTCATCCAAATTTGTATTGTAGGGTCAATGAACGGTTTGAGTCTCTGACTATTTATGACGAAAGGTTCTGAATCGTGGTTGAATGGACTGATCTCGATGGCTTCATTTCCGAAGATTCGTCGGACGAGGTAAGGTCCAATCCATTTTGATTGTAGTTTTCCTGGGAACAGTTTGAGCTTGGCATCAAAGAGTAGGACTTTTTGACCAGGGTGGAAGATCTTTCTGGATATGTGCTTGTCGTGAAAGGCCTTAACCCGCTCTTTGTAAGTTTGTGAGTTCTCATACGCGTCGTGGCGTAATTCATCTATCTTGCTCATTTGAAGCTTTCTGTGGGTTCCTGCCTTAGAAAGATCTAGGTTGCAGTTCCATACTGCCCAATAGGCTTTGTGCTCCAATTCGACAGGGAGGTGACATGCTTTCCCGTACACCAATCTGAAGGGTGACATACCTAATTGGGTTTTGTGGGTGGTCCTATAAGCCCACAAAGCTTCCGGAAGTCGGGATAACCAGTCTTTCCTGTCAGGTCGAATAGTAACTTGGAGGATTTTCTTGATCTCCCGATTTGATAGCTCAGCTAGACCATTAGTTTGGGGGTGGTAAGGACTAGAGATTTGGTGTGACACCCCGTATTTGGTCACTAGTGACCTTAACTAAGCGTTAGTGAAATGGGTCCCTTCATCATAGATTACAGCACGTGGAATCCCGAACCTTGAAAAGATGTTCTGATGAATGAATTTGATGACCACCTTATGATCATTGGTTCGGGTCGAAATAGCTTCGATCCATTTGGACACGTAGTCAACAGTGAGTAGAATGTATTTGAAGCCTTCCGAAACAGGAAAGGGTCCCATAAAATCAATCCTCCACACGTCGAAGATTTCGCATATGAGAATTGGCTGTAAGGGCATCATATTACGATGGCTCATGTTACCTATGGTCTGGCAACGAGTGCATGCCTTACAGTGATTGTATGCATCTTTGAAAATTATGGGCCAATAGAAGCCGCACTGGAGGACTTTTGCTGCGGTTTTACGACCTGAGAAGTGTCCTCCGCATGCCTGGTCATGGTAGAAGGACAATATGTCCTGAATTTCCGTTCTCGAGACACATCGTCGAATGATTTGATCAACACCGATGCGGAAAAGATACGGGTCTTCCCAGAAGTAATACTTGGCATCGGAAAGCAATTTGTCCTTCCTGGCCTTTGGCCAACCGGATGGGATCTGATGTGATGCCAGGTAGTTTACTATATCAGCGAACCATGGAAGCCCTGTATTGATAGTCAAGAGGTGCTCATCAAGAAAATGTTCTGTGATGGGTTTGGAAGGGTCGATAATCTCAGAAGGAGAGCAGGACAAGTGATCAGCTACCATGTTCTGTTTTCTCGCTTTATCATGAATCTCGAGGTCAAACTCTTACAATAGCAAGATCCAGCGGATTAATCGAGGTTTCGCGTCCTTCTTTGCAAGGAGATGCCTCACAGCTGTGTAATCCGAGTAAATGATAACACGGGAACCTAGGAGATATGATCTAAATTTTTTCAGGGCAAATACTACGGCTAGCAGCTCTTTCTTCGTAATCGTGTAGTTACGTTAAGCCTTGTCAAGTGTCTTGCTAGCGTAGTAGATGCATCTCAAGTATCGCTTCCGTTAATTTTCTGCCCAAGTACTGCTCCTACAGCGAAATCAGATACATCGAACATGATCTCAAAGGGTTGAGGCCAATCAGGGGACTGTAGGATCGGAGCTTGGGTAACTCAATCATGAAGGATTTCAAATGCTTGAGTGCATTCCTTGGATATTTCGAAAGGGACATCCTTAGATAGCAGAGTGGTCAGGGGGCGCACAATCTTTGAGAAATCAGGAATGAATCGACGGTAAAAATCGACGTGCCCCAGAAAAGATCGGACGTCCTTGATCGAGCTAGGCGTAGGGAGTTTGGAAATCAAATTCACCTTGGCTCGATCGACCTGGATGCCTTTTTCTAATATGAGATTTCCTAGGACAATTCGTTCAGGCACCATGAAATGGCTCTTTTCCTAGGAAAGAACCAGATTAATGTCAATGCATCGCTTGAGGATCTGGACCAAGTGCAGGAGGCAATCGTCAAATGATTCTCTGAATACTGAAAAGTCATCCATGAAGACTCCCAGATAATCACCTACCATATCTGAGAATATGGCAAGTGATTAGTCCATATTTGTGGGCTATTTAAGTATTTAAGTGTCTAGACATTAAGTTAATTTTAACATTTAGATAGCATACATTAGGATGTAAATTAATTAATTCATAGCTTAAGTGCATAATTCATGCATTTAGAATTAACCTAGGATTGCATACATTTGATTAGTTAATTAATTAGGTGCATTACATACACTATTTTAATTAACATAGAAGTTAAGGAGTTATGTATAAATAATCCTAATTATTTTATTCCTTTTTTTCTTCTTCTCCTTTGCAGGTAACTGCTCCGTCTCCGCCTCCTCCTCCTGCGCATCAGCATTGACTCAACGGGCCTTTTGAATTTCAAATCTTTGTAGCTGTCGCTACAAAAGAGGAGGAAGGGCTGCCGTTCAAGGGAGGCCACCATCCCTTTCCTCACTGCGTAGAGAGCTACGTTGCTCATCCACTCCTCACCACCGGCCTCAACTGCGGCAGTGTGACTCTACCACCGTGGGCGTGTGGGGTGACAGCCCACACCGCCAAGAGTCCCTGCAACTTCTCCTCCCTATGCCTCAGCCCTGCCAAGCGCACAACCGCACGTGCCTCCAGCCAGCACACTTCATCTTCTGCAGCAGACCACGCGCATGCGCTGCACCTCCACTGCAGCAGGCGTGCGCACCCCTACCTCAATCACTGTCTGCACCCACGACCCAGCGCCCTCGCCTCGCGCCATTAGACCCCGTGCACCTTCACCTCCAGCGCCCTCGCCTAGTGTGCCCACCCCACCGTGCGCCTTCACCTCCAGTGCACCCATGCCCGTGCACCCTCACCTAGCGTGCGTCCTCCAGTAGTCCCTTCACCTCCACGTGCCCACGCCCCAGCGCCTACACACCCTCGCTTCAGTGCCTCCAGCGCCTCCCTACAGCACTTGTAGCCATGTGCCATTAGACCTCGCGTGCGCCTGTGCGGCTTGCAGAGCACTCGCCCCTCCGCGCACCCACGCCTCCTCGCGCCTGCAGCAAGCATGGCTAGCAGTAGCAACCTCCATCGCCGCCGCTTCTCTCCTCCGTCCGGCCAACTCCAGTCGTCTTGCAACTTGCCGCCGCCACCGTTGAGAAGCCCTCGCTCCAGCCAACCTACGCCTAGAAGAGTTCCTCGAGCAAACCTCTCTCCCATGCGGGAGGAGGAGAGAGGTAGAATCCTCTGTTTATGGTGGAATTAGTATTTACATTTCATGCCATATCCACAAAAATGAATTTTGATTTATCATTATTTTATTGTGGTGAATTTATGCCTTCATGTTCATGCTTCTAGAGAATTGTTAAACCTTATTATTCATCTCTATGTGCATTGAATTTAATTTTGAATTACATTTTAGTATGCATGCAAGTGAATAGTACATGGCATACCCTTGCACATGGATAATTTTCTTACGTAAAAATTACATTAACACCCCTTGACTTCTCCATAAATTTAAGGTTTACTTTCAGAGCTACATAGGCATTGTTTGATCTGACGAATAGTTTAGCGAACTGGATTTCGACCTAATTACGAGTTTAAATAAGTCATTGCCTTCCTGTGGACACAACCCGCTCTCCTGTGAGTGGTTTAATTTTAAATTTGATTATTTTGTTAAGCGATTTTCCACCACTTTGATCCTAAAACGACAAATCATCTTAATAACATTATTTGAAAGCGAAAATCATCTTATCAGCAAGCATGCACCGCTGAAAAGTAGTGGGTGCATTGTAGAGATCGAACAACATCCTTCGGAACTCGTATGTCCCGAAGGGACAAGTGAAAGTGGTCTTTTCTTGGTCCTCAGGATGGATTACAACTTGGTTATAACTGGAATACCCGTCCAAAAAGCAGAAGAACCTATTTTTTGCTAGTTTCTCGAGGATCTGATCAATAAACGGTAGTGGAAAATGTTCCTTCTTTATGGAGGTATTGAGTCTTTTGTAATCAATGCAGACTCTCCACGAATTTGCCACACGGGTTGGTATGATTTCTCCGGTTTCAGTCATGATTACAG
The DNA here is from genome assembly GCA_037157565.1 of Thalassia testudinum. NCBI lineage: Eukaryota > Viridiplantae > Streptophyta > Magnoliopsida > Alismatales > Hydrocharitaceae > Thalassia > Thalassia testudinum. Next base: position 71,107,879 of record JAZHRO010000059.1, on the reverse strand, counting down.
TGAGTCCTGCCTTCTTAGGCACAACCTGGATTGGACTCACCCACCTACTGTCAGAGATCGGGTAGATGATCCTTGCATCTAACCACTTGATGATCTCCTTTTTCACGACCTCCTGCAAATTAGGATTCAGATGCCTTTGCATTTCACGAGAAGGTTGTGTGCCCTCTTTAGTATAGATATGGTGTGTGCAGTAAGAGGGGCTGATACCAGTCAAATCATCGAGAGTCCATCCAATGGCTCTTCGATGTTGCTGGGGAACAGTAATCATACAGGATTCCTGATCAGGTGTGAGTCTAGAGTTGATAATCACAGGAAACGTCTGATTAGAATCCAAAAAGACATACTTGAGATGATCGGGAAGAGGCTTGAGTTCCAAAATAGGATTATCAGTAGCAGCGGGCGGTTCGGGGTGTGTGTCGGGAGCAAGGGAAGGGGTTACAGGTGTATCTAGGTCAGGTTCGGACTCCTTTGATTGCGGGTTTTGATCCTCTTGTGGTTGACTAGAAGTTGTCAGGTTTTCCTCAATATATGAATCATCAACCACAGCCTTGATGTCACATATTTGTTCTATAACACCACAATTAATCCCTTGTTGGGCTTTAAAGATGTCAATCTTTAGTGTTTGGTTCCCGAATTTCAGTAAAATTTGGCCCTCACAATTTATGTTGGCCCTAGTAGTGGCCAGAAAGGGTCTCTCTAGTATAATTGTTGTATCTCTTGGGTTTTCTGGAGCATCCATATCCAAGACTACAAAGTCCACCGGGAAATAAAAATCCTGTACCCTAACAATGACATCCTCAAGAACTCCTTTAGGTGACTTAATAGATCGATCAGCCAACTGTAATGCCACCTCTGTCGGTTTAAGCTCAGATTCCTCAAGGTGGTCAAGTTGGGATGTAGGTATTAGGTTTATGGAGGCTCTTAGATCTAATAAGGCTCTGTCAAATTGGGTATCACCAATGGTGCAGGAAATTAGGGGAGTACCTGGGTCTTTTGCCTTAGGTGGGAGTTTGCTCAAAATTACAGAGCTGGCTTGCTCTGATAGTACGATTGGACTCCCACTTTTGGTTCGCGGCTTACGCTTAGGTGTACACACATCTTTCAGAAATCGTGCATAAGCCGGTACGTGGCGGATCACATCCATCAAGGGGATGTTTATATGGACCTGTTCAAAGAGCTTGACCAGGTTCTCCTTAGGTGCCACGGGTTTGTTTGTCCTCTTTCCCTTGGTCAAGGCCTTGGGAAATAGAACCTTGTATGGTTCCTTTAGAATAAGTCCAGGTTCTTGATCAGGGATAGGGGTATCTTGGATGACTATCCTAGGGCTTGGTTTACTACCAGGCTGAAAGTGGCTTGGAGAAGGTGGGTCTTGTGTTGCTTTGCCACTACGGGTTGTAACAGAATTCAATCTTGCCTGGTTGTGGTTCGGTGTCGGTAAAATAGGTGGTTGCTGTTGAAATCTCGCATATGATGTCGAAGCTTCCATCTCGTCGGGTGATGGAACAGAAGGGGCCTAATAAATCATGTGGGCTTGGCCTGGATTTGGGTTCATAACACGCCTCTGGTTCGACACGTTATTTAGATTTGGTAGAGGTTGCGAAAGGAGTGTGCCAGGTTGGCGGGAATTCGCCATCTGGGCGAGTTGATTGTGAACCTCTGTGATCTCGTCCTTGTGCTATTTTTGCATAGCCGCATTTGTCTTCTGAATGTTAGCCAGAGTCTGAAGGATGATTGTCATTTGATCTGTTTGAGTTGGACCAGATTGATAGGTGGGGTTGGGCCGAGGTTGAGGCGACTAATATGGATGAGGAGCTTGTGGACGGGGTTGATATGGTGGTCTTTGACTCTGGTTATTTCCCGCCCACAGGAAATTGGGATGATTCCATTATCCAGGGTTATAGGTATTAGAGAATGGGTCATTCTGGATGTCGTTGAGGTCCTCGCAAGTCTGAGGAACCTTAGGAAAGTTAGAGTACGAGGGTTCAGAGTTTCCCCAACTAGAGTAAGTAGGATCGGAGTTTCCTCCGGTTCTAGAGTCAGACGAGGGTGGATACGAGTCCATCCCCTGAGAAGATCAGTGATAGATGTTATGCACAGCTTCCCTCCCAGAAGGCGATTGTGAAAATGGGTTTTGCGCAGAGGTGGCTTGCTGTAGATGTCGAGTCAGCTCATCCACCTTCTTCTCAATGATAGAGACCTTGTCCAACCGACTGGCCATGAATTCCAAGTCAACGGATGCGGACAGACCCTATGTCTCATGTGCTCCCCTTGGATTCGTCGATGCACGGGCATTCATCCAGTCAAATAAGCCCATGGAGTCATTATTAATGGAGTTCTCGCACATATTCTCGAGAATCTCCCACATAGTGTCTTCGTGTTGACCCATGATATTTCCTCCGCAGGTTGCATTAACGAATAAGCGGATATCTTCACAGAGTCCCTGGTAAAAAGACTGGACTTGTTCCCATTTAGGAACTCCGTGATGGGGGCACTTTCGCATGAGGTCTAGGAAACGGTCCCATGCTTCATGAAGGGGTTATCCAGATTGCTGGGTGAAGTGTGTGATCTGGTGTCGTAAGGCATTCGTCCGACCAACTGGGAAGAACTTTTTCAGAAACTCAGATTGTAGTTCAACCTATGTGTTGATTGGATTCGTTTGAGTCTGATACCAGTGAGCTACTTTGTCCATGAGAGAGAAGGAGAATATCTTCATGAGAAGAATATCCTGATTTTGGACATCTGACTCGAAGGTCTGGGCCAGATGTTTGAGTTGCTTGATGTGCTGGAAGGGATCCTAGGAATTAAGTCCATGAAACTTAGGAATAGCATGAATCATGTTGGGCTTGAGTTCAGAATCAGGACCTCTAGTCGGGATTTGGACTTGAGGTTTGATTGCCATCACAGCGGGATTGTAGTGATCTCGCATCATAAGACGTTGCGGTGGGATGACAAAGGCTTGAAATAAATCATTAAGGCGGTGAAGTTGGTTTTCAAGGTTATTCTCTTCTTCTACGGGTTGTGCCATGATGATGGAAGAAGCGAATTTGGTTCAGATGAATCAGATGAGATGTCTATGTGATGGGGTTGCTGCACAAACACGGATGTCAAGGCCTGGCCTCGGCGGGAGTGAATCACTAAAGGAGGCCTCAAGGATGGTTTTAAGGACTTCCTACCGAACATGAACCGATGGTTTGGACGAGAGTAGAATGTGATGGACCCAATCAAGACGCCCAAAAATTTGGATGACTATAGAGGTTCGGGGTGGATGATACCCCTTGGTCAGAAAGCCGTCCACCTGAGAAATACCTGGGCAACCAGAGAGGGAGAGTCCCGCAAAGACCCCTTCATGGTAGAGCGCTTCCACGAGTTACAGGGTTCCCTCCACCCGATCTCTCTTGCCACTAATGTTCTAGGTAGACCAAAATGAGGACTTTGACCTCTTAAGTCTACCAGTTTTAATTAAGAGCAAGGGTGCTTAAGATTTCATTTGAACTTTAGATGTATTGAGTGCAAAAAGTGACCTAATTTCAAGGTTGGTTGACCCAACAAGGGGGTCAACTTCACCTATTTGTCCTTTGAGAAGTTTTAGGTCCTTTCTTTTAAGATTCAAGTGAGATTTAGAGCTTGAATTTTAGGATTTTCTTGAATAGATCTCTTCAACTAAGGCTTAGGCACACCTTTTTTTGGAGAGTTGATTCTTGCTTACGAAGGTGTGTCTCTAAAACCCTTAATTGAAATCCTTTGTTTGGCTTTAATATTGGTCCAATTTAGGTTGTCATAATATGGTATCTAGGGCTCAATCAAGAATGTGGTAACCCTAGTTACCTTAAATGGGTACACAAATCAGCATTGTTGTTGAAATCAAATCAGGCAACTTTGGTGAATTAGCTAGAAATGGAAAGCAAGTAGCCTTATTGATTTTATCTTTTTCTTCCTTTTCAGAATGAGGGGCTTAAGAGAAAGAGATTAATTAGAAATTACCTGCCCCAGCCATGTTTGATGTGCGGCCGTCTTCCTTTGAATCTTTTCCCTGAAACAACCATAACAAAAAGAGATATATCAAGTTAGCACCAAATCAGCAATTGTAATCAAGATTTCTAAATCGCTCGTTGCTCCCCGGCAATGGCGCCAAAATGTTTGGAGTGCTTGATTGGGTTTTAAAAAGGTCGCGTTGTAGTACACCGGAAAAAGCATTCAAAATAAATACAATTTATTACTCAAATTTTAAAGTCCGAAGTCGAACACAGGGAACAAATTAGGGTTCAGAAATCAAGATCACAACTTTAGAATTTAAAAGAATATACAATAAGATTAATGTTATTGTGCAAAAAGATAGGAATAAATGTAAGGCACAAAATACTAAAGGAACCAATGTATGTGAATAAAGCTCAAAATTGGATGTCTTAAAATGCTAATGCTACAGTGCTTGGTCTCTTTCTATCTTCTGCTTCTTCTCCTATTCTTCTTTCTTTGTCTCTACCTTTGCCTTCAATCTTCTTTATCTTCCTTCTCTATTCTCTGGTGTTTGCCTTTCTTCCTTTGCCTTTCTCTTTCTTTGCCTTCTTCGCTTTCTTTCTTCGCCGGCTGCCTTCAACTTCTTCTTCTTTGAGTTTCTTCCTTCTCTTTTCTTTCTCTACCTTCCTTGCCTTCCTATTCCTTGGCTTTGGCTTTGGCTTCTTCCTTCTGCTGTAGCCCTTCTCCTTCCTTTCTCTTCTAACTTCGACCTTCTCTGCTTCCTGAGTTTCAACCCTTAGCCTTTTTCCTTGCCTTCTCCTTCTTCTCTTTAGCCTGCAGAGCAAAAGCTACCCCCTACCTGTGTGAACCTTCTTCTCTCTTTTCTCTCTTAGGTTCTCTCTCTCAGAGCCACAGCTTCTCGAGTAATCAGGTCGGGTACGCGCTCGGGACCAAGCCCATTGGCATGCGGTGGTGGGTGAGGTGTGCTGGTCGGGTTGGGTCACCAGGTCTGCAGGGCATGGTCACGGACGAGGCGTCAGGTCGGGTGAGAGGGATCTCACCTTGTGAGTTGGAGGGGATAAGTCCAATGCAGAAAATCAACTTATGCAGGTGCGGCGTGCCAAATCTTTCTGTGGTGGGACTATCTTCCCATCCTCTTTCACGCGCGCCTGCAGCAGAGTGGCTTCTTCGATTGCAGCTGCAGCTTCAGCCTTTGACACCAATGGGATTCCTAGAGATGTTCGCGAAATCTCTCCACGCGACCTGGGACTGTGTCCTGGAGTGGGCATGGCCTGAAGAAGCTTGCAAGCAAGCTTCAGGATGTGCGTCAATGGTGGCGAGCCGCTGGACCTAAAATCACGACAACAGCCTCGCGGGCAGGTTAAAAAGCTCAGGGAGCTTCGCCAAGGTGTGGCAAATGTGCGGAGGTGGTTGGTGTGGTGTGGGAATGCTTGTGGGAGTGTGCCTAGGGCACACTGTGGCTGTGTGTGTGGGTGTGTTTAGGGTGCATTTGGGTGAGTGGCGGAGTGTTGTGAGTGGGGGTTTATGATCATTGAGTCAGGGCGGTGCTTAGGGACCAGTCGGCGAGGAGGGAGGTGGTTTGTGGTGGTGGAGCAAACTTGCCGAAGTGGTGGCCGGAGGTGAAGGGGATGATGGTGGTGGAGTGCAGCAGTGGTCGTTTGAAGGAAATAAAGAGGGGAAAAGAATGTAGAGAGTGAGAGAGACTTATCTGGGAGTGAAGAGATGAAGGGGGAGGCAGGAATGGCATCTGGCTTGTATCGCTGACGTCGGAGACGAAAGTGCTCAGTGAGGGTGGTCGACGAGGATGAAGGGGAGGCAGAGACATCGCTGGGTGTTGCACGACGCGGACGAGCATAAGGAAGAGGAACCTGCCACCGGTATTGTGGCTAGGCGAAAAGGGAGAGTAGGAGAGGTTGCCGGATCTTGACGAGCAAGTTGGCTGGAGGAGGAGAGACGAAATTGAGGGGGTTCTTCGGCTGATTTCAAGCTTAGGAGGTGCGTGGCGAATTGGGGTGTCTTAAATAGGCCCTGGAGGTTGATTTTGTGCTTGGAAGCCAAGATTCTAAGCATGGAAAGGTCCTCGGCAATGGTAACTTAAGAGAGACCCAAATCTCTCTTGCGTTCGCATGAGAGATTGGGTACCAAATAGGGCTTCTAATTGGGTTCACATTAGAGGGGATTTCTCAGAGAATCTCTCTTTCAATTTTGAAGGGGATTCTCTAAGAGATCAGGGAGAAATCTCCCTTTCAAGATGGCTAAAGTAGGATTCACTCCTCTATAATGGCGGAGGGACCTAATTGCAAAGAATGAAGAAGAAGCTAGGGGGTCAATTTTAAGGGTTTTTGAAAGATAGGGGTAGAAATGTAATTGGGTCAAACATGTTTGCAAAGTTGGTCAAGATGAGTTCCTCTTAGGTCCAAATTTTGGTACAAACCTAATTTAGACCTTAGAAATTCAATGGTGAGGTTGGATTTTGGGTTTGAGTATGCTTGATTGGGCAATTTATGCAAAAACCCAATTAAGGCAAATATTTATCTGAGACCCCATTTTAAGTCAAAATAGGTTGCAATGGCCAAATTGAAGGTTATAAATCTTAGAGAATATTTTTATATGATTTTTAGAGGGTTTAGGTAAATTTTATTCCTACCATAACCTTGTTTAATCAAGTGGGTCTGCTTTGGGGTTATAAGAAGTCATTTAATTCCTAGAATTCATACGAACCTTTTTCTGTTTGAACCAACCCACTTTTTATCTTGTTAATACCATTTGACCTATGTTTATCCCTTGAGAAAACCCATTGTTGTTCTGCAATGGTAAAATTACAATTTTACCCCTTGTTTCTTGCTTCTCTCAAAATGATTATTCAGTGATTTAAGACCTTCAGTTGGTTATGTAGGAACTTTTGTTCTCTTTTATGGGTCAAAATGAGCTAGTTAGGGCTCATGATGGTGTTCCCATCAGTAGTTCTTTTGTTGTAGTCCTTAGGATGATGGGTAACATTGAATACCACTACAAACTTGTTTACTAGTTGATCTTCACATGAGAAACCTAACTCTGGGAGGTTTAGAGTTTTGAGGTCTCCAGAGAGAGGGTGATCCATTTTCGAGGTGCTCAGAGGAAGAGCCAAGTTGGTTTTTATGTGAGTGATACAGCTTTGAGGTTTTTAGAAGAATGCCCATTTCAGGACTACTGATGGGAACACCATCATGAGCCTACTTAACTTGCTCATTTTGACTTAGAAAAGAGAACAAAAGCTCCTACATAACCAAATGAAAGGCTTAACTCAAGGAATAATCAGTCTGAAAGAAAAGCAAGAAATAAAGGATAAAACTGTAATTTTACCATTGCAGTACAAAAATGGGATTTCTCAGGGGCTAAACATAGGTCAAATGGTCTTAATAAGATAAAAAGTAAAGTTGGTTCAATCATAAAATGGTTAATGTGAAATCTGGAAATTAAATGACTTATTGTAATCTTAAAACAAACCCACTTAATTTAACAGGATTTTGGTCAGGATAAAAATTCACCTAAACCCTCTAAAATTTATGGAAAAATTTCATATAGGATTTAGAACCTTCAATTTGACCTTTAGAATCTATTTTGACCTAAATAGTGGTCCTAGTCAAATATTTACCCTAAATTGGGTTTCTGTGTAAAATACCCAATCAAACGTGGTCAAACCTAAAATTCAATTTCACCATTGGATTCCTTAGGTCTAAATTATGTTTGTACCAAAATTTATACCTAGGGGGTGTTTACCTTGACCTACTTTGCAAAACAGTCCAACCTAATTAATTTAGACCCCTAGCTTTTGAAAACTATTTTAAAGACCCCCCTAGCTTCCTTGCCATTCTTTTCAATTAGGTTCCTCCACCATTACAGCGGAGGAGTCCTACTCCGGCGAGGATTCGAGGAGGATTTCTCCCAAATCCCTCAAAGACCCTCTCAAATTTGAAAGGGAGATTCTCTGAGGAATTCCCGATCATCTGAACGCAATCTCAAGCCCTAATTGTCACCCAATCTCTCATGCGAATGCATGAGAGATTTGGGTATCTCTCGCAATCCTACTCCGGCGAGGATGCTTGTGCTTGGAAACTTGCCTTCCAAGCACAAGGCCCTCTACCAGAGACTATAAAGGGTCCCCCTGACTCGGCCTTCCATCCTCAGCTTGGTTTGGCTGGAGATAACCCCTCAATTTCGTCTCTTTTCCTCCGACCAAACACCCAGCAAGCTCCGGCAACTCCTCCTCCCTCTTCTTGTCGCTCTGCCACAATACTAGTGGTAGAGTGGTCTCTACGTCCATCGTCTGCGTTGCGCCATACCTGCGTGCGCGCCAACTACCCCCTTGTCATTGCCATCACCCTTCTACTAGATCTTCATCTTCGGCGGCGGTAGGTACAAGGCGACCGCCGTCCTCTCCTGCTTCATTCGTAAATTAGGTCAGTATCTTCCTCTCTCTCTACTCTTTATTTTCCCCCTATTTATTTCCTAAAACACCCCTCGACAACCACAGAGCACCACCATCGTCTCCACCTTCGGTAAACCACTGGCGAGGTGTCTCCGTCACTCCATGCACCCATCCACCTTGCCAAACCCCTCATAAGCTCTGCCACCTTCCACTGATCATCTTCCCCCTTTCCATCGACCGCCACAACCTCCACACACTGCCCCCGAACAAACCCACCTTCACGACCACAAAACGACGTAGGCACACACTCCTGGGCCGTCCCACACCAAACCAGCACCCGAGCCACCTTCACCGTGTCACTGTGAAGCCTTCTGAGTGTTTTGACAGGGCCGTGAGGCTGTATTTGTGTTGATAGGGTCTGACCCCTATCCGCCATTGGGGAAGAAGCGAAGCTTGCTTGCAAGCTCACTCCAGGTAGCCTCGCTCCAGGTTACAGGTTCCAGAAGCGCAGAATCCCTTTGTGGACAAGTTGCGCCAAGCAATTGGAGACCCAGCATCCGCAGTTGCAGGGATTGAGTGAAGACCCCTGCGGATGCACGTGAAGAAGCGGTATAAGTTGTAATTGTGTCAGGGGCTTATCTCCTCCTGACACAGGGTGAGTTCCCTCTCACCTACCATGCCTTGTCCGCGATTCACTCCTCCGCGGACCTAGTTGCCTGACCCAATAACCCGTGCACTCCTCGCACATCACCCATGCCGGTGCGCCTGGACCCAGGCATGCTAACTCGACCCGTTTATCCAAGAAAGGCTCTGGGAGAGTGAACCTAAGAGAGAAAAGAGAGAGAGCGTTCGTGGGGGAGGGTAGGGGTAGGTTTTGCACTTGCTTGCAGGGAAAGGAAGAAGAAAGAAAGGCGAAGCCAGGGAAAGCCAAAGGTGCAGTTAAGGAAGGAAGAAGGAAGCTAAGGAGAAGAAAGCCGCAGAGGAAGCTAAGGCAAAGAAGAGCCAAGGAAGGAGAAGGCACGGTTGAAGAAGAAGAGTTGAAGGCCAAAGACAAAGAAGGAAGGAGAAGAACTAGAGAAGAAAGAAGAGAAGGCACGGCTAGAGGCAGAGGAAGCTGAGGATTAGAAGCTGAGGAAGGAAGAGGAGGAAAGCCAAGAAGAACAAGAAGCCAAAGAAGAAGAAGAAAGGAGAAGGACGAGAAAGTCAAGGCAGAAAGGAAGAGAAGAAAGAAGAGCCAAAGAGAGAAGAGCCAGAGAAAGAAGAACAGTGAAGAAAGAAGAGAAAGAGGAGAACAAGCCAAAGAGAAGAAGAGTCAAATACTTTTAAGACGTCTGATTTTATAATCAGACGTCTAATTTCTCTTTTATGCTACTTTTTATTATTCATAAACTCATGCTTGATATTTTGAATTATATTTTGAGTAATTTTAAGTGTTCAAATTGCATCTATTATTGAGATTAGTGTATGAATTCCATTTGTTCCCTGTGTTCGACCTTGGACTTAAACTTCGAGTGATAAAATTTATTTGTTTTGAATACTTTTTTGACTGTACTACAACGCGACCTTTTTAAAACCCGATCAAGCGCTCTTAACATTTTGGTGCTGTTGCTGGCGATAATTTCGATCAAGCATCCTCAACAACTACTGAATGGATAGCCACCAGCACCAGGTCTCTAGAGGAGAGGCCTCTCTTCAGAGCTAGCTACAGTTCATCCAACAACTCTAGCCCGTGTTCCCACTTACAAGCAAGAATCAATCCAGAGTATTGTTTGTTTTGCTGCGTAGAGTGAGATTTTTTGTGTTACAAGCTTAGCATTCCATGCTCCAGCTTGGGGGGGAGTGTTGCGAAGATTGAGTTGTTGGTTTAGTGCCACATTGGAAGATGTGGACTTTGTGTGGTGAGTAGTGACTTGTAAGTAAGCGCGTACCTGTCCCATGTTCCTTTGAGAAGAATAGAAATATCAGAGCCCTATCGAGGCCTTCTCCCGTAATTTTCTTCCCGTTCTTCGTAAGTGGGGTTTTCACGTAAACCTAAATGTTCTTATTATTTTATTACTTTTGTTATCTTGCTTTTCTTTTACTTCAAAATTTTATTGTTATTGGACCCATTTCAGCTGGGTAGTATCACCTTAAAATTTTCTGGAATCTTTTAGCTTCAACGTAGAAGAAAGGAAGTGCTAAAGCAAGATCATCCTTTGCCAAGTTCGTTATGGGATTCACAAAGACATGTTCGGGTTCTGCTGTCCAAATATAGCTGCATGAGATGATAAAGATTACAATTCCTTTCACAAATCCAAGTTGTTGATTTAAACAATTGGATTGGGATAATGAAGCCTACCCTTCCTTGATGTCCACCTTTTGGAGCCATTGTACAAAAGCCCAAGGTCTATTTAGAACTATAAACCGCTGAAATGGCAAGAAAACATGTACACTGTTAATGCTATATGCATTAACAATCGATGCAAAGCGGTCACAGATTAATTGTCAGATGCATACGACATATAGCAGTTTGCAGGGGATTGCATTACATATGGCAATAGAAATGGCTCCTATAACAAGCAGGAAATATGGCGTCGACGATGGAAACAACTCAACTGGTGATAATCATTGACTACGCCAGAGGAGACCTGAAGTTTGAGCCCCGACCGTGCATTACCGGGGGGATTGTCAATTCCTTCAATTTATTTGAAAGGAGTTTTGGGTCATTAAAAAAAAAGCATCTAATTGAAAATACCAACTTGTAATGGAATAACTCAAGCTTAGAAACTTCAACCTAGCAATCAATCGTTCTACTGGCAGAAAGCAAGCATTCTAGCCCTACAAGCAATGTTTAGATGAGATGGTATGGCGTGCTACTACATATCCAAGCTATACTCTTCTCCACACTCAAGTTAGAGCTACAATCCATAGGTGTAGAATGGAAGTGGCTCTGTGTGTGTGTGTTTTGGAAGGGGATTGGAGGTGGCTCTTGCTCATGATGTTACCGATATTTGTTTCATTTTGATGTGGAAGGAAGGCGGATCCCATCAGATACTTTTCATTTCTTTTTTAGCCCCCTTTTATTTTGGGGGATTAAGGAATGATCCTAAGCTTTGCTCAAGGAAAAGAAAGGACCCTCCAGGGGAGTCGCGCAGCTTCTTGAACCAGTACATGATCCGCCAGCACTGCCAGGCATTGTACAACCCCTGGGAGGCCGTCACCACCGTGTGGAATAGCCGCTGCTCTCCCCCTCCTCGGCGGGGGCCATCACTCGGCATCCGAATGACGGGGTCGAACGAGAGCACCGCGTTGCTGCTCTGTGCGTCGGTATTAGCATATTTGTGAAGATGTCCGTCAGTTACGGTGTGGTCGGGGCATTAATACTGCAGTTGGTGGAGGGACCTATTGGTAGTAGCGGAGGAAAAATGGAGATGTTACGGTGGGGCCAGGGAGTGAGTGGGTGGAGACGTGGCGCTGGTCGCCTTGGCTTCAGAGTTAAAAAGGATGGTGGAGATTTGTCAGCCTGTGTTTTTAAGTCTTCAAACGTGTTCCGATTTTTTTTTTTTAATGTAAGATGGTAAACTCGTCTTTCAAACGACTAACATTTTGGCTGAAGGTGAGTGGAAGCGGCTAATGTTTCGCCTGAACTCATCTTATGAGAATGTGAGCTTAGTGTTATAGAGTAAGTAGGTGCAAAGTGGGTTTTGTTTTGCTTGAACTTGTCTTCTGAAAAGGCAAGTTGAGTGCTATTGAGAATGCGGGTGCGGAGCGGCTTATGTTGTGCTTGAACTCGTCTTTTAAGAAGGCGAGTTCAGTGCTATGTTGTATCCCTGCACCAAAATTATGTTAAACTCCCTCATTTATCTGTATATGTATTCCTAAGTCATGTATATAATATAGATTGATCTCCAAAGAAAAAAGCATAAAAAAAATACAATGCTAACTTCACAAACATGGAATTTTTTTTTTTTTTTGACATACAAAATTGATTTGAAGAAGATTTTACTTTGAATTGCAATTCCAAAACATAAAGTCTTTAGAAGGTTCTGTACATTGATCTCGAAGGGAAATGTATACATGGACCTTCATAAGGGAGACATAAAAAACTATCCAAACTATATATATGATGTTATAAATACAAGGATAATGAACTCTACTAACAACTGACCTAATTCCTTTTAAAACCATCTCATAGGACTTTGTCTGGATATCATAGCAGAAGCAACAAAATTCCTAATCTTACCACCTTTAGTTGCATCCTGTATGCAAAAAAACAGTCATGGCATTAAAGGCTTGAGGATATCATAAAAGATAGCAACAAAGTGAGAAAGAAACTGATGGACCAAAAAGCTAATTGAAGGATGCCACCTTAACAGATTATGAATTATGGCAATAATAACAAGTGCACTTGAAAGAGATGCAGTAAGAGCCAATCTATTCAGTTTCTTGGCAAATGTAGCCTCCAGGTATGCAGGAACATAGCCAGACTTTAGACTACTATCCAACATCTACAGCATATAAGCACTCATCAGTGATGATTTTTGAAATAGCACCATTTAGAGATATTAAACCAAGAAAAGAAAAGATGCGGATGAGCAATATTAATTTCTATCAAGGAAACAAAAGTTCTACATATTGAAAATAAAGCATATATTCAAGATCTACTTATAAAAAATTCCCTACAGATATTTGTTTCAGTGAATGCCTTAGATTATCTTTGTCCAGAAAAAGATCTTTAAGTTGGTATAATGCTACTAATGGTAGCTCCAGTTCATGGCAACTGCTGCTGCTGACAGCTAACACCGATATGCCATAGTCCACATGCCCCAAGGAAGCTCGATGCATTAAATGTATAATAGAGTAGTATAAAATTTAAATACTTGTACCGAAGAGAAATGAAGTGAAATACATGCATGTCCAATGATTACTTTCTCCTTCGCTTATACTGCACATGAACGTTTGGATTCTCATTCCGTTCAAGTAAAGATGATTGATCGATTTGGGTGATTTGTGATCCTAAGCTGTCCATGCACCTAAAGTTCGGTGGTGTAATAACCATGTGTGCGAGCCCCTTAGTCACTGTCTCTCCTAAATCATCATCCTAATCTCCTTGTCATTTTTTGGGTGCCCATGGGGTTTGCAATGGGTCAAGTGGCACATTTGAAAATGGAATAATATAATTAGAATGGGATGAGTTACCAATGTCTCCTGATGGTAGTGTAGGTGATCCTTGGCTTGGATCATGTGGTGCTGCTTCCTGGCCTTGATCTGATGGTGCTTGATCCTGATCATGTGCTAGTGCCTGGGCCAAAACATATGCTGGTGCCTAGGCCTGATCATATACTGGTGGTGGTGATGGTGGTGGTCCCTCACCCTAAACTATTGGTGCCTGATAGTGATCATCTGTTGGTGCCTGAGCCTGATCATCTGTTGCTGGTGGTGGTGGTGGTGCCTGATCCAGATCATTTGCTAGTGCCTGGGCCTGATCATCTATTGGTGCCTGAGCTTGATCATCTGGTGGTGGTGGTGCCTGGGCTTGATCATCTGCTGGTGCCTGGGCCTGATCATCTGCTGGTGCTGGTCCTTGACCTCGTCTATGTCTACCATGTCGTCGAATAGGCTGCTCACCATCATTTGGATCCTGTGGCTCTCTTGTGAACTGCACAACAATCGAGTGCTGTATCGTAGCCCTTGCGGCCTCTGCAATCTATCAAATGTTCGGTCTATTAGTTGCCAACTTGATGACACGTGTTTATTGAGATATCTACAATATTCAACTCTGTTATTAATAGGTTGCTACATGATAAAGAAATAAATACTACATAAATCATGTATGACATCATAAGGAAATAAATAATGCTTACATCGTAGGCTAATACAACTCTATGTCTGCCAATATATCTCCGGGTGATACTATCAAACCATGGAAGATAATCATCCACGACTGTAGCTTCATGAGTCGGCTCTATGTGGACAATGTGCTGAAGACGTGCATCCCACCTCTCGATATGCTGTCTGTGGTAATCCCTCTAGTTAGTGTTCGTCTTCCCTCTAAGATCTAGTTTGTGGAGGTGATCATCTGTATCTACTACTGGAGGTATGCTCTGTCGACCTCTAAACTGACGCACAACTTGATCTGGACAATGATGCTTGACTATGTGGAAAACAATCAGTGGCACTCGAGCTATCCATATCTCTCTCCCCACAATGCAATACTCAAGAATGTTTGCATAACATCATCCGTGTAAGGCATCCATCTCACCTATATAGAATTTGTACAATGTTACGCTATACTTTCAAGTCCATCATTAAAGAAATGATATAGGACAACATACCTGATCAGGGGCCTGTAAGTTGAATGTATCTCTGTATGGTTTAACAACATGTGTCGACACCCTCTTGACATCAAATGTTGCCATCCGATGACATCCCAATGGTCGTCCATGCCTCTCGAGACGACGGTGAACGACTGGAGTTATGTGGGGGAATCACTCCCAAGCCCAAATCTGGAGGACAATTAGAGCACCTCCAATCTCATATGTCCCAGTAGCTGAAACTAAACAGAGCTGCCTATACAAGTACACTAAAACTGCTGAACCCCAACTGTACTGTCTTGCAGCATCTAAATCCTCCAGGAGTGGCAAGAACATTAGAGAGATTTGAAATATTGACTTATTTGCAAAAAGTATGCCACCAAGGAGCTGTAATATGTATGCCCGTGCATACTGTTGTACTGTCTCGTCGTCTGCATCAGGTGGCAACTGTTGGAAGTTATCAACAAGCCATGTCATGAGAACTCTTGATCTCGTAATCTGCTTCCCTTCTGGTGTTCATCCAAGCAAACGTCCACACAGTGCTGGCCAACTCTCTAATGTGGTAACACTAGTAACCACTGTCCCATCTATAGCTAAGCCAGTAATAATCCATATGTCTTCCAAAGTTAGGGTCATGTCTCCATGCCTCATGTGAAACATGTGAGTCTTATGTCTCCATCTATCTACGAGGGCGGTAATAAGGTGCCAATCAAGCTGGATAGAATTAAGCTCATGTATACCTCCAAATCTAGCCCTTTGTACATAACCAACCACTCAAATCCACTGGATCACCACGTAAGATGCACTCTTGACATCTGCATCACAACCATGTAGAGTTCTATAATTGAAAACAACACTATTAGCAATTGAAATAATAAATATTTGACAATTAATGTGATTCTTTTTCTTTCTTACATCTCCACCCTCCTAGACATTGCGAGATTGATGGCTATCCCATAGTCTCAATACACTCCTGTCATCAGGTCTCGACTCCATTTGTAAAAACAAAAAAAAACTTAAGTTGCAAAAAATAGTAATTTTAAGTTTAAGTTCACAGACAAAGCTTATTTCAAGGCATAAAAGATTTGTGTTAAGTGCCTTATAAAATTTATAATGTCACCAGTCCTTGAAGATATATTTCTTTCATGCATCTCAACAAATATATTCTTGCCCTTATTAAATAGGCTATTTATTATGTAGAGATTTATCATGTGGTTGTATGGAAGACAACCAGTTAATAATCCATGGGCAGCCATTAAACAATTTTTAAATGCATAAACAAATATAAACAAGTGTGAAATAAAAACAAGTCAAGTTTGCATGTTGTACCTCTAATTTGGCAATTCTTCCTGTTATGTTCAAGCTGTTTACAAATCCTACATTTATTTTAATTTTTACATTTGTGACACACCGAAGACTGTACAGTAGGTGTAGCAGACTGTGCAGTAGGCATGGAGGACTAACTTGCTTGTGTAGCAGGTGGATACCTACGAATGTTGTGTCGAGGTTGGTTACAACCAGTATAAATATTTTTCCCTCTTAGCTCTCTAATATCCATTTTATTGTGAATTCTCCTCGATCTTGGTTGACCTTTTTCACGTCTTTGGCTTTCATGAGGTATTATTAGTGGAAGTGAATGAGGTTCCCATGCCTCCTTATTGCCATATGCATAGAATCTCCTAGAGTACAATTTAAACTATTGTTCTCATGTATACTACTCTCTAATGAATTGTTCGAGATGCACATTTCTACGTGAAAGGACTGCACATGCATGTGAACATGGAATTCTGTATATCTGCCACTTCTTACAAGAACATATACGATCATGAAGATTTACTTCATGCTTTTTACCACTCTTTTCTCCATAATCTATATGTTGCTGATTGGTAACAACCTTGTAACGTAGATGTGGTTGTCCATGAAATCTCGTCACATGATGTAGATTTGCAATGCCACCCCACTGCTAAAGTTTTTTCTAAGCATACTTCGTTAACTACTCATTTCCCAATATTCTTGCAGATGCTTCCTTGCGTCGCTTATCAAAATATGAAACACAATTGTAAAATGTCTTCTCAACTAGTGTAGCCACAGGCAAACATCTTGCATCTTTCAGCACAACATTGTAACTTTCGCTTACATTGGCTGTCATGTACCTAAATCGATAACCACCATCAAATGTTAATGTCCACTTCTTTGGTAGGCATCTGTGTTTATCGAACCACTTTGGTGCATCCTCATTAATGTCCTTCACTTTCTCCATACATCTTTGAAATGTAATTGGTGACGCCTTCACTGATGCTTGTGTCAGCAATGTTTTCAATATAGCATTCTTGTGGGTCATGTTAAAGTTACTTGCAACATGTCGTGAACAAAACCTCCATATAGCAAAGGGAGGTCGCAACCCAACATATTCATTAGTTGCTGCTGCCAAAATCCCTCCATGACAATCTAAAATCAAACATATGGGACCTTTATGATCTCCAATTACATGATTGCGAAGGTGTATAAGGAACGACCCCCACATGTCCGTTGCCCCCTCAGTGACGATTGTGAAAGCTAATGGTACAATATGGTTATCATCATCCACACTGCATGTAATCGGTAACTTCTGCTTATACTTTCCATATAGGAATGTCCCATCAATGCTAATCACTGGACGATAGTACTTGAATGCTTCAATACATGGTCCGAATGCCCAAAAAGCTCCCACAAAATATTCCTTGGTAGGATCCTCATATGATGTCACATGTGCAATATCAATAAAGGTGCTTGGATTCTTATCCTTTATAGCGTGAAGTATTGCAAGTCATTATACGACACCTTCTAATCACCATACACAAGCTTGGTGGCCTTCCTTCTTGCATCCCAAACTCTCCTTTGTGTTACTTGGTAGCAATGCTTATCTTTTAAGACTGTCTTCAAATGTGACATCTTTACAATTGGAGAGCTTCTAACATGATTGACTATCGAATGCGCAAGGAAATTACAATCCAATTGTGGATGATCCTGATTTTTGCTTGTATCAATGCTAGTATGTGGTCCCTCAAGAATTCCAATCACAAATTGTCCATCAATTTTCCTTTGATGTGCCCGTAATCTCCATTTGTAACCATTATCGTGTTCCGTACAAATCATGTACCAAATTGATTTTGATGATTTACGAACAATGAAATCATCTTGATTCTTGATGTGATAATTTTTCACAATGGATATCACATCTTCCTTTCTTGGAAATAACAGTCCTTTCATCAATTCATTGCTTAGGCTTATATTGTCGCCTAGCATGCTTTCATTTTCTTCCGAAGAGCAATATGTTTCTCTACCACGTACACTAGAGAAAGGAACGTAAGGAACAATAGGAACATCACTCCTATCCTCCCGTTGATCTCTTGCATCATCTTCTGCACCTCCATTTTCCATCTCATCATTAGTAGTAGGACCAATACCCTGAAATCTATCTTTGACATGCATCTTCTCATCATGGCAATCATTTACGTCAACGTCGACAGAATGTCATGAAACTGGCATGTTAAATCACAACCCACAAGTGCCCACACTGGTTGCAAGCTAAATTGGTGAACTCTGAGAAGCATTGGTAGAAATTTCATTTAGTTGATGTGTTTGAGCATGAGTATCAATTCCACCAAATGAGTCACCTCTATGATAAGGCACTTCCTCAATATGTACGATAGTTTGAACATGATGTGGTGAATACCGAATTGGTTCACCAGCATCATTATGCACACCATCTTCATTACCACCAACAACCAAGTTCACTTCTGCATTGAGTTCATTAACAACATTACATTCTTCCATAACTACATTAGTTATTCTATTTCCAACAACGCATTCAATGGACGCTTCACACCTCTCCTGAGAGTCAATATATAGCTCTACACAATCATCGGTACTTTCACTGAAGCACATCATTATTTTTAATGAATCATCATCAAAGATGGGTGTCAAAATATATTTGATGACATGCTTCTTCCCTTGATTTTCCAAAATTAATGGGAACCTATGTTGAATCTCAACTTCATGGCTACATTGATTGATTCCAACTTTCATGCAGATACGGCTATGAAATCTATCAAATTTCCACCCACTACGGACCATTACAGTTCAGATCGATCCTATGTCATAACCACATCGTCATCTCTATATTCGACATTTTCATTTGCAAAACAAACACAAAATACGTTTCCACCCATTATAACTAGCCTGACAAAACACAATCAAAAAACATTTTAAGGTAAGCACAAAAATTACAAATTCATTTGGGGTTGATTAACATTGGAAAATTTAATCATAATAACTAGTAAAAATATGATCTATTTCTGCTTTAAGTAGGAGAGATTTTCAAAGAACAATATCGATTTCTCAAGTTCCAACCTCCAAGCAAAACTAAAGTGCAATCTAAAGTTACTTCAACAAATACCCTACCTATATTTTGTATTCACTTCTACAAATTACTCTCAATTTCTAAATCCTAATAGTAGGAAAACATCTTTTTTTGTGCAGCACAAAAAAGAAAAAAATTAAACCTTCACCATTGGTAGTGAGGAACGTATGGAGGAGGGGTGAGGATGAATGTGGCAGCAACAACAACGAGGGATGTGGCAGGAACGAGGGCGGCGAGGGATGTCATAGTAGGGGCTGTTGCAACAACGGTAGGGCAACGAGGGAGGTGTTACAACTGTTTTGAAGAGGAGTGGCCAGCGACGTGGCTTGACGACTGCTGGTAGTAGTTGACGACGAGGAAGAGAGCCAAAGGTGGTTTGCATTTGGAGGGAGGAGGGGCTTGATAGAGAGTTCATCGTCTTCGAAGAGGAGTATGGGATGGCTCCTTGGGCGCGAGGAGGGTTATGGATGGGTTTGTGGTGAAATCATCTTCACCAAAGGTGAGTTTAAAGGAACCTCCCACACGTGAAGAACTTTCCTTCAAAGACGGTGAGAAAAGGTGGAAAATTCCCCACCCCAAACTCACCTTCACAAAAGGCGAGTTTACCATACTACATAACAAAAAAAAAAAAACCTCGAACACGTTTGAAGACTTACTTTTCACCATAATTATATTTTGAAAATTTTTTTGTGGTGGGCATGGGATGGGGATTATGTGTGACCTACTATGGTAAGAAAAAAAAATTAACACATGGCATTTTTCACGTTCTTTTTCATGTGCTCACCTTTCAGTGGGAAGTGTTACGCTTTTGCACCAATGTGCCGTAGGGACGAAAGTTGTCATGTTCTATCATGTGATGCCTGACTTGGTTATCTTCACTTCATATGGGTTCCCTAGAGATCAATTCTTTCATTGCAGTGGAAGTTTGCACCCTTTGATTGCGTGTCCATGTGCTGGGTGTGTTGTGTGCTTCATGGTTCTCAAATTTGAATTTTCTTTGCATGTATTTCAGTGTCCTCATGTGCTGCGTGCGTTCTTCTGTGTTGGTGGGCTTGTGAGCAGCTTCATTGGTGGGCCCCGTAGTTAGGGATTGTGGTGTTCTGCATTCGTTGGCTTCTTGTGTGTTGCTTCTTGTAGGTTCTGTAAAGAATGGTTGCTCCTTCACTTGGATGGAAGTTTGTGTGCTTTGAAACGTGTCCATGTGGTGGGTGTGCTGCATGCTGCACGTTTGTGATTTTTGAATTTTCTTCATGCATATTTTTGTCTCTCTCGTTTGCTGTAGCGGTTCTTGTGTGTCTGGCGATTCTTGTGTGTCTGTCGCTCCTTGTGTTGAGTTTTTCCATCACTCTTTGCACATATTTCATTACCATTTCGATGTCTTGCTGTTATGCATTTGGATGTGATGCGTTGGTGGGCTTGTGAGTTGCTTGCATTGGTGGGGTTGTGAGTTGCTTGCATTGGTGGTCATTGCACTTGGAGACAATGGTGTGTTGCATTCGTTGTCACTTGTGAGTTGCTTAATTGGTGGGCCATGTTGTTGGGGAGTTTGATGTGCTATGTTCATTGTTAATTGTGAGCTGCTTGATTGATTAGCCCTACAGTTGGGGAGTTTGGTGTGTTGTGTTCGTCATCTGATTGTGTGGTGCTTCCATTGTTGGTTGATGGGAACACCATCATGAAACCTAACTAGCTTAGTTGACCCAATGAAGAGAATAAATGCTCCTACATAACCAACTAAAGGTCATAATTTATTGCATAACCTTTCTGAGAGAAACACAAGAAACAAGGGGTAAAACTACAATTTTACCAATGTAGTACAACTACAGGTTTTCTCAAGGGCTGAATAAAGGTCAAATGGTCATAACAAGATAACAAGTGGGTTGGATTTGACAGAAAAGGGTTTGTGTATGTTCTGTGAATTAAATGACTTCTTGAAACCCTAAAAACAGACCTACTCAATTAACCAAGGTTCTGGTTAGGATAAAATTCACCTAAATCCTCTAAAAATCATAGAAAAATATTCTCTAGGGTTTAGTACATTCAATTTGGCCATTAGAACCCATCTTGACCTAAAATGGAGTCTTAAACAGATATTTACCGTAATTTAGGTTTTTGCATAAATTACCCAGTCAAACATGGTCAAAACCAAAATCCAACTTCACCATTGGATTCCTTAGGTCCAAGTTAGGTTTGCCTTGACCTAGTTTGCAAGAAGGTCCTGTCTAATTATATTTGTGCCCCTAACTTTCAAAAATCGTTGCTAACAGCCCCCTCGCTTTATCGTCATCTTCACAAGTAGGTCCCTCTGCCATTATCGCGGAGGAAACCTACTTTGGTGACCTTTGACAGGGACGTTCTCCTTGATTGCTTGGAGAATCTTCTCCAAATTTGGAAGGGAGATCCTTTGAAAAATTCTCTCCCGTCTGAACCCATTAACGAGCTCTGATTCCCTCCCAATCTCTCATGCGAACGCATGAGAGATTTGGGTATCCTAACAGTTCCCATCTCTGGCGACCTTCACCGACCTTCAGAGCCCTATTTAAAGAAGCCCAGATCACACCGACTTCTCCACGCTCGAATTCGACCGCGAATACCCTCAATTCCTCTCTTCCCCTCACGGCCGAAGGCTCCTCGACGTCCGGCAACTTTCCCTGCTCCTCCTCGTCGTCTGACCGCCATACCTGCGGTGGATTCCCCCTCCTTGCTTTCGTTTATGTCTCTTTGTACTAGCAAGTGCCACCCCCTCTTTCATCCTCACCATTCCCACCTTACCGGAGTCGCCTTCGTCTCCGGCGTCGGCCATACCAGACCCAACGCCTTCGCTGTCTGATGAATGACCAAGTACTACACTATCGAATTTGGTTTTAAAAACCTGTCGTTGTAGTTTGAATAGCGAAGAACTCAGGTTCAACAAATAAAATTTATATCGGAATAGAAATCCTGGGTCAAACTCAGGGAGGCAGACGTTTAATTAAAAATACACGTTTGTTTTATTTGTCACGAAGTAGAATAGCTGGTTGAAAACTATCTATCTATTTAATAAATAATAAATAGAAGAGAGAGAGAGAATATTAGAAAAAAAGCAAAAGGGATGTAGAATAAACATGGATTTCATTATCAAAAATTGTTCATTACAGTACTCATTACGACTAGAAAGCGGGAAATGATTACACTAGAAAGCATTAAATCTACTCTAGAAAGCATGAAAAAGAATGGAGAGAGAGATATCCTCCTCGACGATCGCTTGGAGGACGAGTCGGACTGGACGATGCCTGGAAGACGGGGAATGGAGCGAGAAGGGGGACGAAGCGGGAAGAACGGGAACGAAGCAGCACATCGTCGTCGTTGCGGGATCCACTTCTCGAATGAAGATAGATGACAACCGCAGGATGCTCCACGAAGGGGGACGAAGGTGGAAAAATTAAGATTTTTACTCTAGAGGAGCATCTCGGGATTGGGACAAGCTCTTACAGCTTTAGAAGGGGTGAGAGAAGAGAAGGGATGAGAAATTCGTATGGGGGGGTTTTCTTTTATAGTTGCAAGGAGTGAGGGCATTTTGGTCATTACATTTTGAAAATCATTAATTCAGGACTTTTAGTGACAGATAAATTCGTCGCTAAAGGCCTGAACATGGCCTTCGTGGGTGGTGCTCACTCGCTCGCTCACCTTTCGCGCCTCAATCGCGCGCTCCACATCCTTCAAATCTTGGCCTTCCGATCGTGAGATCGGATGGTTAAGATCTCTCCTCGCTGCGCCTCATCTGCGGGTGCTTTGTGCGTGTGATCCCATGTCATGCGAGGGCGTCAGATAGCATGTGGCGCTATCGGCCGCGTGGCGCTGTTGGATCTTGATCTCGTAGCTGATTGCGCCTGCGCACCTGCTCCAATTTGAGGCGTGCGGGGGCTCGAACCCATGACTCCTCGTCTCAATAGGGTGCTCGACCAATGTGCTATGGGCGCGTTTGTGTTGAGCAATCAACTCAAGCGCACGTGCTCCACAGCCATTGGATCTCGATCCAACTGCGGAGAAGTGCTGGCTAGATGAGCTTAGGCGGGTGCGTGCGGCTAGTTGGGTGGCTGAGATGGCATCACGTGGCGCCATCTTGGCTGTCTATCTTTTGAGAGATGTAGATGGTGCCATGGGTATCAGATTGGATCGATTTTCACGCCGTTAGGCTGCGATCGTCGATCTGAACCCATCCAGGGGCATACCCGTTAGTGGAAACGATTGACCGCGTGCCAGTGTGGGGTAGCTACCTGTGCATTTATTGCCTGTGCCGTAGTCACCGCTACGTCTAGACAGTGACCCCGGGGTGGTTGACTGGGTGTAGGATTATCATGGGGGACTCTTCCGGCCAGGAGAGAACCACGTGTGCCTTCTACTCTTCGGAAAAGACTGCAATCAAGATCGTTCCCACGAGGAACATTCGAGATCAAGAAAGAGACCTGAAAAATAAACCAATGGGTGAAAAGGAATAACTTGTGAAATAAAGTAAATGGAATAGACAGTTTACCTGTTAGCTTTTACTGCTTTAGTTAGTTGGTTACCACTCTACTTAGCGTTCGCTGACTTTGTTTATTGATAACCCTTTTCAGGTCAGGGTGTTGAGCAGGCCGAGTCACCGACTGCAGAGAGTACTGGGCCCAGTAAAGCCCAGTAGCAGTAGTCTTCCTTTTGTTGTACCTTCTTTTGTTAGTGAGTTCAGACTCTTGTTATTGTTTATGTTTTGTACTTTGTTTCTGCTTTACTGTTGTGATGGTGATATGCACTGTTAGCAGCTTTTCTTTCCTTATTGCTTGTACTCTTTACTGTTAGTTACATAGCATAGTGAATGTGGCTTACTTTCTTGCTTTTTTGTTATTTCTTGTTGGACGATTGGGTCTTGGGATCAATTGAGTCGAGTCGGTCTCGTGTCCTGTAGGGATTTGAGATCCAGGTCGTAACACCAGCTTTAGCCGTTGTTACCTTTCTATTCTAGAGCATTCTTTCTATTATTGTAGTGAGTACTTTGTTATATGTAATACTATTTATGTTACGTTCTGTTCTACTTTCCGCTGTTGTAGTTGTGATGGCATGTAATATTGTGAGACTTTTCTGCTTACATGTGTAGTTACATTACATGTGTGGTTGTGGAATATTTTCTGCTTTTGGTTATTTCTCGTTGGACGACTGGGTCTTGGGATTAGTTGAGGCGAGCCGATCTCGGATCCTGTAGGGATTTGGGATCGGGTCGTAACAATCTTTCATTAAATATTGGGGATAACAGGTGATGTAAGTGCCTGAAATTTTTTTTTATTATGATTGTTTTGACCATCAAGCAAACTCAATCCTCATTTCCATGATTAAAAGAATTGAAACCTGCTTTGAATTGGACCCCCCCCCCCCCCCCCCCCCCCCCCCCCCACACACACACACAGTGGTAAGGGGCTTTATGTAAAGAAGTTTTGGGTAGTGGAAAGAGTTTTAGGAGGAGGGAACCCTTGCCAATCTTTCCCATATTAACGATGAAGTGGCTTGTAGGAGGAGCCATTTCTTCTCCTTACCATCACCGTAAGTGAGAGGGAAGAAGAGAACCCCACCACCATTGACAGCCCTTTCCCCCTCCCCTGCTCATTGACCACACCTCTCCTCCATTTGGTTAGCATGTTGCTGCCACTCACCGCTACCGTACCCTACTGTTACTGCTACAACCACATCCACGCACAAGGGGTAGGTTGCCACTATTGCTTGCTGTAGCCGCCGTTGTTGCTGTTGGAGGTTCATTAGAGGGGGGTGAATAGTGTAGGATAAAAATATATGTAGAATTAAAACAATCACACAAGTATTTATCACAAGTGACAGGTATTTTTTAGGTGGAAACCTAACTTGGGTAAAAGCTACCATTTAAGCCTCTCGACTTGCGATTTCTTGATCTACCGAGTAGATCAATTCCGCTACCGTATCATTTAAACGAGGGTGATACAACCTTAATTACAACCACACTACTTTAACCTGAGGGTAGTGTACCTCAAAATCCCTCTTCTTCACGAAGAGTATTTTGCCTCACGAAGGAGATGGGAATTCACCACGCAAATACCCAACCAAAAATAAAATACAAGACTTATAGAGCCACAAAATATGGATGAAACTATGGTACTATAAGCTAACAAACTTCCCTTATGTGGAAGAGAGTAGGCGTGAAATGTAGCAGTGTTTTGGTGCTCTCGGATGTGTAGAGTAAGGCTTTGAGAGCTTGGACACTATCTTCTTTTGATCTTCTTTATAAAGTAACCTTTCTAGTAGAAAGAACTATCTCAAAGGTGTTTTCTAATAAGTTAAAGGTCTTCCTTTATTTAAAGAGGCCTTACGAAGGTTTAAGAAGTCTTGGGAGAGGCTTTGTAACTTGTTGGGAGCAAATCCCATAAGATCAGGCTGAAATCCCAATCAAATCAAGCTCATCATGACTTTGACAGCAGGATTAGACATCTGATTTTTGGGTCAGACGACGGGTCAGACGGCTGATACAAGTTTTGGTTGTCTGATGCAAGGGTCAGAGTTCCTACTTTAGTTGGATGGAAACAGGTGACGAAGAGATTTTCGCTTTCTTATGATAGATATGTCGTTGTAATTAATGTGGTGGAAATCTCTCAATCAAAACTAAATGTCAATTTTAACCACAGTAAAGATGTCGTATCCATAGGGAGGAATAGACCAATAAATTCACAAGAAGAGAAACATGATGTTCGCAGACACTTTCGCGACTTTAATGCGAGGAATATGCTATTTTAGATGGAGCTTGCAATATCTTTAAAAGTTTAGGGTTAGTTATGCAATTTTCACATCAAGAATTAAGCTCCAAAAATATGCATATGATGCATGTGTAATGGCATATCACATAAATTCAACTTGCATGCAAATTTGATTTGAAATTTAATGTAGAATCATGCACATAACATAGGTAACGTAATTTCAGGAAAGTCTGAGTGCATCAATGCAATGTGGCCTGAATGAAATATAAATATAAATTTGGCAATGGCATTGAATGTAATTATTAATTGAGACAAAAATAGAGGATTTCTCCTCTCTCTTCCTCGCGTATGCGGCCGTGCACAGTTGGCGGCGAGAGTCGACGAGGAGGTGCGCCTCGACGAAGGCTACGCAACGGCGGTGACGCGGTGGCCGGGCGAAGGAGGATGGCCGCCGGCCTATTGGAGGAGGAGGCCGCTACTGCAGCTCGCGCGGCTGCGCACTGGGTGCGCGCGCGTGCAAGGCGCTTTGCAGGGAGGTGTCACGCATGCAGTGGCTGTTGGCTTAGGCACCTACGAGTTGTTGCGACCTACGGGTTGGCGTGAGGCAGTGCTTGCGGGCGTGGCGCCTGCGGGCGCTTGGCGTGCTGTCGCTTGCGGGCACTTGTCATGGGAGCGCCTGCGGTGAAGGGTGCTGGAGGGGGGCGCGCCTGTAGGGAACGGTGGTGGCGTGCCTGTGGTGAGAGTGCTGGTGGCGAGGGTGTGCTGCAGGCGGGAGCGCTGAAGGGGCGCAGGCGCCTACAAATTTGAGGTGCCGCGCCTACAGTGAAGGGTGCTGGAGGGGGTGTGCCTGCATGGAGTGGTGGTGGCGTGCCTGCGGTGAGAGCACTGGTGGCGAGGGTGCGCTGCAGGCGGGAGCACTGAAGGGGCGCGGGTGCGGGCACCTGCAAAGATGAGGTGCGATGCCTGCGGTGAAGGGCGCTGGAGGGGGTGCACCTGTAGGAAGCGGTGATGGCACAGTGGTGCGGGTGCGCGCCTGCAGACAATGCAAGGGCATGCATTGGTGCGCTTGCAGGCAGTACAAGGGTAGGTGGTGGTGTGCTTGCAGGCTGCGAGCGCTTGGCAGTACCGGTGGCGTGGGTGCGCGGTGATGGAAGGTTTGGCACAGTGCATGCAGTGCTCACAGGGTCCGCCCTGTCCTCGGTAGGGAAGGTGGATATCCCCTCAAGGGGGAGGAAGAAGACCCCGAAGATCCAGATGCCCTTCCTCTCCTGTGCAAGTCCCCTCTTAATTCCTCTCCCTCGCGCCCATTAAGGGATTTTCAAAGTTCTTTTCTAAATATGGCCATCGGTTGTTGAGGAGCTGTTGAGGCTGGTCGGAAGACTCAGTTAAGGCCAGCAGCTGTTGGGGAGGGGAGAATTTAATTCACCCCCCTCAGCTCTTGCAATTTATTCCTGCAACAACAAAACATAAAATAATTACATACTAAATTATAAAATGCAATAAAATAGATAAAAACTCAAGTAATGATGCATGTACTTATTTAATGACCTAATGTAATTATTAACCAACATACAATGTTAGAATTGAATTACTTAGGCATAACAATAGTCCCTTAAAATGGACTCATCAACAGGGTTTTAGGTTAGACTTCTAGGATGTCATTTTAAGATGCCTGGGAGAAAAATTGGACATCTAATTTTGTGTGAATTTGTTGCTGTTTTGGACCAGATCTAAATAGGATTCTAGTATAAAGTGGTTAGACATTGTTGAAGCGACGGGTTACTACGCTTTCGAATTTGGTTTTGAAAACCTGTCGTTGTAGTTTGAAAAGCGAAGAACTCGGATTCAACAAATACAATTTATACCGGAATAGAAATCCTGGGTTGAACTCAGGGAGCCTATGTTGATCTAAATTCACAATTATATTTTTTTCGTGTTTTTGTTAAAAAATAGAGTAATTACAATGAAGCACTACAAACAATCAGAATAAGAGAGAGAGAGAGAAACATTCACTTGATACTTCAAATTGTTTATAGAATTAAGTAAGCGAGAAATTACGCTAGAAAGCAAGAAAACTATTACATTAGAAAGCATGAAAATTCCACTCTAGAAAGCAGGAAAAAGGAATAGGAGAGAGAAATTATCCTCCTTGATGATCGCTTGGAGGACGAGCTGGATGGGACGATGCTTGCAACACGACGAACGAAGTGGGAAGAAGGAGATCAAGGCAGGAAGAACAAGAACGAGGCAGCACGTCACGTTGTCGCGGGATCCGCTTCCGAAATGGGGGCAAAAATTTAACTTTATCTCTTGAGGAGCATCCCGGGTGTGGGACAAGCTTCTCTTGAGCTTTGGAGAGGGAGAGAAGAGAAGAAAGGGATGAGAATTTCGTATGGAGGGGATCTCATTTTATAGTTGCAAGGAGTGAGGGCATTTTGGTCATTACATGTTGAAAATCATTAATTCAGGACCTTTAGTGACAAATAAATCCGTCACTAAAGGCCTGAACGTGGCCTTAGTGGGCGACACACGCACGCCCGCTCACCTCCCTGCGCCTCAACATGCATGCATGTCCGCTAGATCTTGGCCGTTCGTTTGTGAGATTGAATGGCTGAGAGTGCTCCTCGCCGCGCCTCAACCGCACGCCTCACGCGTGAGATCCTGCGTCACGTGGGGCATCAGATGGCACATTCAGCCGATTGGATGATCTGGATCGTTCGCCACCGATCGCATGGCTCCTTGCGCCCGCCCATCCGCTCCAATTCAAGGTGGTTCGCGGCTCGATCTCGCGCCTCAACGTTGCGTTAAGGCGCTCGACCAACGCGCTACGGGCGCGTTTGTGTTGAGCGCTTAACTTAAGCACGCGCACCTCGCAGCTGTTGGATCTTGATCCAACGGCAGAGAAGCGTTGGTGCGAAGGGTTTCAGCGGTGCGTGCGACTGGTTGGGCGGCTGAGATGGCACCACGTGGCGCCATCTTGGCCATCCATCTTCTGGGTGATGTAGATGGTGACATGGGTATTGGGTTGAGTCGATTTTCACACCGTTAGGCTGCGATCGTCGATCTGAACCCATCCGGGCGGTCAGATTTGTCATTTGAAGTGCGGATTCACACCAACTTGGCCCTTGATCTTCTAGGATTCCTCAGTCTCTATCTAATGCTATGGATATCCGATTAGGCCTATCTTGGAGTCGTTGAACTCCAATCGTCGCCCTGACCAGATCCGTACGGTTGGATCTTCGATCTGAGGCCCCGATAAAAAATCTCTCTGTCCCTGATCATAAAAGGAGACAATTAACCTCCATTTTATTCAGACTAATCTAAATGCAAGATGATGCATGTTATGTAATATTTATAGTATGTAATGCAATTCTATGCTTAAGAACATGCATAAATAGACATTTTATGTAATATAGACCTGTTTACATCACACCCCCATGCATATCTTTTGCTAGTCCCTAACAAAAACTACATGCTATTTATAAAAGAATTAGGTTGGATTACTTGATCATAAGTTATTTTTAATATTAAGAAAAATTTTTATTTAGGATCTGAACTTTCGGAGACACAATAGCGCTCGGGGATCTGCCAAAATGCAGACCGCCTCAAGCCCTTGCCTTATTCAAAGAAAAATTTCTTTTTCACTTTTCTTCTTTTCTAATTTTTTTGGATTTTTAAGTTTATGGTTAAAGAGTGGCTTTCTACGGTCATTCAACTCACCCAAGATTTGGTGAGAACCCTAAGTTCTAAGTATCTTATTATGAATGTGATAGACTCGTTGTTCGGCAATTAGAACGGACTTGGGGTTTCTACTTCTCTAGGTGACCTTAAAAAGAGAGTTCTGCCTAAAGGTGTATCTTTACCACCGATAGCTTTCTCCCTACTTTTATTTTTATGGGGTCAACAAAAGGGTGAATCCAGTGTATATCTCCCCGATTTATTTTACTTCTCCACTTCTTCTTAAGTGTTTTGGGAATTTTCAGTGCATTTCTTGAGCTGGGTTCTGGACAACCGGTTGATGAGCTGTTACCATCGATAACTTGCTAGCTATACTCGTGCGGCGAAGTGTGGCTTATTTCTTTTGTTTTCTTTTTCTTTTCTCCTTTTCTTTTTCTTTTCTTTTTGACTTTCTTTTTCTTTTTTTAAGTAGGTGACTTCCCTGGTCTAAGATTTACCTAAAGACAGCAAGAAGAGAATGGTCCAATGACTAGGCTCTGGACAACCTACCTATGGGCTGTTACCCACGATAATTTGCCAGCCATATCACCCTAAAAGGTTCATTAGCTACCCAATGTCTGTTAAAACCGTCGATCAACAAGTCAGTGAAAAGAAAGTGTGTAGATGCTTTACATTTAAAGTTCCCTCAAATCAAAGGGTGGGTTGATAAGTTGTGTACTTATCACCCAATCTTATTTAATCAAATTACAATAGAATTAAGATGGCGAGGACTCGAAAAGCAAATCCACATTTTAGTGGATACATGGGCTGATTAAGTCCAAAGACCTAAAGGGTTTTTGTGTTCAAATCCTAATGTAATATTTCCCAAGATTGAAAAGTTCTAATGTCCAAGTATTCCTTCCTAATTCAATTTTTTTTTATGTATATATAAGAAGAGAAATACAATTTACAAGAATTTCACAAAGCTGACAAAATGATTCAATAATGAATCCACCCCCCCATGCCTAGTTGATGCAATGTCCACATTGAGAAAAAGAGACATGAAAGAATGGGTAGAGTATGAAAGATATCACCTAAATATGAAGCTCGGGTCAGCATTGTGTCATATGTACAACTGTTGAATTTAATGTCGTCAGCTAGGCGAAGTCCAACCAAAGAAGTCACAAAATGGCTAGAGCAACCGTGTTTGATACGGGTTCTGGAAGAGTACGGTCAATAACAGGCTTCAGATGTTGACTGTTGACTTTAAATATGTTACCCATCTTTAGGTCAGAGATTTGAATGGCTCCATTTGGAAAAATCTGATTGATAATGAACGAGCCGTTCCATTTTGTTCTAAGTTTGCCAGGAAAGAGCTTAAGTCGAGAATCGAATAACCAGACCTTCTGGTTCAGCTCAAAGCTCTTGCAGGAAATCAATTGATCATGTAGAGCTTTGATCCGAGCCTTGTAGATCTTGGCATTCTCATATGCATCATTTCTAAGCTCTTCCAACTCAGATAGTTGGAGTTTCGTAGTCTTCCTAGCTAAATTCAGATCTGAATTGCATTGCTTGATTGCCCAGAATGCCCTATGTTCAATCTCTATGGGTAAATGACGCGCCTTTCCATACACCAAATGAAACGGAGACATGCCGATGGGCATTTTATATGTCGTACAGTAGGCCCAAAGAGCGTCCTCAAGATTTTGAGTCCAATCCTTGCGATCAGGCCTAACCATTTTCTGCAGAATATTCTTGATCTCCCGATTGGAGATCTCGTCCTATCCATTCGTCTGGGGATGGTAAGGTGTGGAGATTCGGTGATTATACCCGTATTTAGCAAGCAAATTACGGAACTGGGCATTAGTAAAATGAGTGCCACCATTACTGATGATGGCCCTCGAAATCCCGAACCTGCTGAAGATGTTTTTCTTGACAAAATCGATGACCACCTTGTGGTCATCGGTTTGGGTGGGAATCGCCTCAATCCATTAGGACACATAATCAACAACGATAAGAATATACTGATGTCCAAATGAAGGGAGAAAGGGTCCCATGAAATCGATGCCATAAACATCGAAGATTTCGACAGGAAGAATTAGGTTTAGGGGCATCATATCTCTCTTAGTTATGCTCCCGAGTGCCTGACATCGAGAACACGACCTTGATAAATCCTGGGCATCCTTGAATAAAGACGGCCAATAGAAGCCAGATTGCAAAATCTTTGCAGCCATCATTTTCCTGGAGAAATGTCCACCACATGCAGATGCATGGCAGAACTCGAGTATACTATTGAATTCATTCTCTGGAACACATCGGTGAATAATCTGATCAGAGCCAATGCGGTACAGTTCAGGGTCTTCCCAGAAGTAGTATTTGACCTCAGATTTGAGTCTATCCCGTTATTGCTTGGTCCAATCCTGGGGGATTTGACCAACGGCCAAATAATTAACAATGTTAGCAAAGCATGGGATTTGGACACCTAAAACTGTAAGGATGGTTTCATTTGGAAAAGTATTAGCAATCGGGACGTTCGGACAAGAAGAATCACTTAGAAGTCTCGACAAATGATTCGCTGCCACATTTTGTGCCTCGGATTTATCCTTGATTTCAAGATCAAATTCTTGAAGCAGAAGAATCCAACGAATAAGTCAGGGTTTGGCATCCTTTTTGGCCAAGAGATGTCTCAAGGCCGAGTGGTTGGTATAAATGATGACATGTGACCCTAAGAGATAAGCCTTGAATTTTTCCAAAGCAAATATTACGGCTAGTAATTCTTTTTTAGTAACAGTGTAATTCCTCTGGGCTTCATCCAGAGTTTTACTAGCGTAGTAGATGACAGAAGGCTTCCTGTCAACTTTTTGACCCAAAACAGCCCCGACCGCGTAATCAGAAGCGTCGGTCATGATCTCAAAAGAGGTTGTTCAAATCGGTGGTTGCAACACCGGAGCACAAGTGACTGCCGTTTTTAGGAAATCAAATGCCTTATGACATGATTCGTCGAAAACAAACGGCGTTTCTTTGGTGAGAAGATTGCTCAGAGGACGAGCAACCTTCGAGAAATCCTTGATGAATCTTCTGTGGAATCTTACATGACTAAGAAATGATCGAATTTGTTTAACAGATGTGGGAGGAGGAAGTTTAGCGATAGCATTAACGTTAGCTTTATCCACTTCAATTCCCCGTTTAGAGATTACATGACCCAAGACGATGCCTTCTTGTGTCATGAAATGACTCTTTTCCCAGATAAGGACCAATCGTGTTTTGATGCATCGTTTAAGAATCATTTCTAGATTAGCTAGACAAGAGTCAAATGATTCTCCAAAAATAGAGAAATCGTCCATGAAGACTTCCATAAACTCTCTCACCATGTTCGGGAATATGGCTAATATACACCTTTGAAAAGTCGCACGTGCATTACATAAACCGAAAGACATCCTACGGAAAGCAAAGGTTCCGTTGGGATAGGTGAAAGGAGTTTTTTCCTGATCCTCGGGGGAAGAGCCTCATTATCATTTGCTCCTCATTCATGTTTCGTGCCTTGGTGGTCTGGACCAAAGTGGTCAAGTCCTCCAAGTGCTGAAACGGGCCTTCGGAGCCAAGCCCACGGTAATGTTTGATCAGGCTTAACACCTGGGGCTTGATTTCTATGTCTCCGGTAGGAATCTGGATGTCGAGACGTTCCCCGTAATTTGAAGGATCATAAAAATCCTTCAAGGGCTGAGCGCCTTACATTCTCTGGAACAATTCCTGCATTCTCTGCATTTATTCTAGCTGCCTTCGGAATTCCTCATGTGGATCCCTAGGCAGAGGAGGCTGTTGATCGGCCATGGGATCAATTTGACCAAAATCCAATTTACGCCTCCTAGAATACTCTAGTGGTCCTTCCAATCGGGGATTCAATGATCGTCTTCCTAGCATAAATTAAGAAAAGGTCGGAAGGACTGGGGATAAGGACCTTGCAATACAACAAAACAAGCATGTCCTTAAGTGGGGTCGCCTAAGGATCTATAGACTCCGAAAACCCACCTTAAGATTATAAATGATTTACTCTACTTGTGTCTGCTTAATCCAACCAGTTAGGAGGGATTGGGGAGAAGGTTCTTCCTTCGGCTTGCACCTCCGGTTCCTAGTGTACCCCCCAGCTGCGGTCGTTTGACGCTACTCCCCTATCTAGACATCAGATTAATCAGTACAAGTAGGTTAATCATGAATATTCTCATACTAGTCCCCGAAGAGCGAATCAGTCCTTAAGGCCAACATCTACTCGATTTTATTGAGGCCTGGGATTGTAGTGCTTATGGAATGTGATGGGCCCTTAAAATGGGTTGTGCCCTTAATGATTGATTGAGTATTGTGTAAATGCATGCAAAACCAGGGTTTTCAAGCAAGATTATTTGTGATGTGTAGATTTTAAAGTTCAAATCTTGCTTAAGTAGCTTTTAGGATTTAGAATTAGATTGATTTCAATCAAGTTTGAGGCAAACCACATTTTCAAGCACGGGTGAAGATTGTTTTCCTTTAAAACCAAAAATAAAGTGGAGTGCCTTATATGAACCTAGATTGAAAACCCTAAGACAAAGCTACTTGATGAGTTGATTTTGGGTTGACTGGTGTGGCTCAAACAACTCAAACAACTGGCCACAACTGCACCACTAGGTTAGGCACACAGAAATGGTTAACTTAGAATGATTTCTACTATTTTATGTGTTGATTTGTGTGTACCGATTCCACAGATTAGAACCCGGTTGAGTAGAAGCAAATCAAGTAGGTTAAGTATCTTGAATGTGGGTGTATGTTGTGTGTTTGTTGAAAATTACCCTACAAAATTATCTTTTTATTTTTTTTTTATATAAGCGAGGGTGAAATGAGTGTGAGTGAAAATCCAAACAACCAAACTAATCCTAGGATTTATGTAAACACCTAGGTTAATTGGAGTTTGAATTTAATGTGACAAATGAAATCTATGGAGGGGGAAGAATGGGGAGCACTTACAGTCGTCTTCAACTGCACTTTACTCTGATCTTCCGCTTAACGATTCCCTGATGGAGGTCTTTGTAAAACAATAGACACAAGAGAAAGCAAGTTAGAAGATAATAAAGTGCGTGAAATGTGAAAAGAAGATCGAAAATCGTTGCCTCCCCGGTAACGATGCCAAAATGTTGAAGCGACGGGTTACTACGCTTTCGAATTTGGTTTTGAAAACTTGTCGTTGTTGTTTGAAAAGCGAAGAACTCGGATTCAACAAATACAATTTATACCAGAATAGAAATCCTGACTCGAACTCAGGGAGGTTACATTGATCTAAATTCACAGTTATAATTTTTTCGTGTTTTTGTTAAAAAGCGGAGTAATTACAATGAAGCACTATAAACAATCAGAATAAGAGAGAGAGAGAGAAACATTCACTTAATACTTCAAAATGTTTATACAATTAAGTAAGCGGGAAATTACACTAGAAAATAGGAAAATTATTACACTAGAAAGCAGGAAAATTCTACTCTAGAAAACAGGAAAAAGGAATGGGAGAGAGAAATTATCCTCCTCGACGATCGCTTGGAGGATGAGTCGGACGGGACGACGCCTGGAAGACGAAGAACGGAGTGGGAAGAAGGAGGTCGAGGCAGGAAGAACGAGAATGAGCTAGCATGTCGTGGTCGTCGCGAGATTCGCTTTCGAAATGGGGGCGAAAATTTGACTTTATCCCTTGAGGAGCATCCCGAGTATGGGATAAGCTTCTCTTGAGCTTTGGAGAGGGAGAGAAGAGAAGGGATGAGAATTTTGTATAGAGGGGGTCTCATTTTATAGTTGCAAGGAGTGAGGGCATTTTTGTCACTATATGTTGAAAATCATTAATCCAGGATTTTAGTGATGGATAAATCTATCACTAAAGGCCTGAACGTGGCCTTAGTGAGCGGCGTACGCGCGCTTGCTTGCCTCCTCGTGCCTCAACATGCATGCACGTCCACCAGATCTTGGCCGTTCGGTCGTGAGATCGAACGGCTGAGAGCGCTCCTTGCTGCACCTGAACTGCATGCCTCGTGCGTGAGATCCTGCGTCACGTGGGGCGTCAGATGGCGTGTTTAGCCGATTGGATGATCTGGATCGTCCGCCATCGATTTTACGGCTCCTTGCACCCGCTCATCCGCTCCAATTCGAGGTGCCCCGCGGCTCGGTCTCGTGCCTCAACGTTGCATTAAGGCACTTGACCAACGCGCTACGAGCACGTTTGTGTCGAGCGCTTAACTTAAGCGTGCGCGTCTTGTAGTCGTTGGATCTTGATCCAACGACGGAGAAGTGTTGGCGCGAAGGGCCTTAGCGGTGAGTGTGGCGGGTTGGGTTGCCAAGATGGCACCAGCCAAGATGGCACCATCTTGGCTGTCCATCTTCTGGGTGATGCAAATGGTGCCATAGGTATCGGATTGAGTCGATTTTCACGTCGTTAGGGTGCGATCGTCGATCCGAACCCATCCGTGCGGTTGGATTTGTCGTCTGAAGTGAGGATTGTTGAAGCTATGAGTTGCTACACTACCGTATTCAATTTTGAAAACCTGTCGTTGTAGTATAAAAGTGAAGAACTCGTGTTCAACAAATAAAATTTATACTGAAATAAAAATCTTGGGCCGAACACGGGGAGGTGGACGTTTGATTTAAAAATACACATTTAATTTATTTGTCACGAAGTAAATTAATTGACTAGAAACTATCTATCTCTTTACACTAAATAGAAGAGAAAGATAGCATGAGAGAGAGAATATTACAAACAAAAACCAAAAAGAGATGTAGAATGAACATGGAATTCATGATCAAAAAGATTGTTTGTTACACTAAACATTTTGATTAGAAAGCAAAAAATAATTACACTAGAAAGCATTAAATCTACTCTAGAAAGCATTAAAAAGAATGGAGAGAGAATTATCCTCCTCGAAGTCGCTTGGAGGACGAACTGGACGGGACAATGGCTGGAGGACGAGGAACAGAGCAAGACGAAGGAGGGCGAAGCGGGAAGGACAGGAATTGGGCAACATGTCGTTGTCGTCGTGGGATCCACTTCCGAAAGGGGAACGAAAATTGGACTTTATCTCTTGAGAAGCATCCCGGGTGTGGGACAAGCTTCTCTTGAGCTTTGGAGAGGGAAACATGAGAGAGAAGGGATGAGAATTTTGTATGGAGGGGGTCTCCTTTTATAGTTGCAACGAATGAGGGCAATTTGGTCTTTTTAATTTGAAAATCATTAATTTAAGACCTTTAGTGAAGTATAAATCTGTCGCTAAAGGTCTGAACATGGGAGTAGTGGGCGACGCACGCGCGCCCGTTCATCTCCCTGTGCTGAATACCTTTCCACGCTCTTTAAATCTCGGCCGTTCGATCGCGAGATCGAACGGCTGAGAGCGTTCCCGCCGCGCCTCCTCAAGCTGCTACGCCCGCGTCTGATGGCACGTCACGCGCGGGCATGCGATAGCGTGTGGCCGCTATTGTGTGTTCACGACCGCTCGATCGCGATCCAACGCTCCTCGCGCCCGCTCTAACGCTCTTCGCGACTCGATCCCGCACCTCTCCTTCACGCAAGCGCTCTCACCCACCGTGCTGCGGAGGGGAAATGGGCGCGCGGTTGAATTGAGGTGCAGCTGTCCATGGCCGTTGGATGGCGATCCAACGGCCACGATTCAACACGCGGTAGAAGGTGTAATTCCCTGGTAGGAGGGTGTGAGATGTGCGCGATGAAAAGAAATTACGGAATTAAAATAGACAACTTCACAAAAAAGATCACACAATGGGCACAAGTATTTTTAGGTGGAAACCCAAATCGAGTGAAAACTACCACTTAATCCTCTCAAGTTAGGATTTCCTGATCGACCTAGTCGATCAAATCCACTAAACCCAGTCACTTAAACGAGGGTGATTGAACCTTAATTACAGCCACACTACTTAGACCGAGGGTAGTGTACCTCAACACCCTTCTCTTCACAAGAAGGAATTTGTCTCGCGAAGGAGACGGGAATTCGCAAAGCAAATACCCAACCAAAGACAATATAAAGACAACAATCCTATAGAGCCTCAAATATGTAATCCTAGCTTCTATAAGAGTTAGGAAACTTCCCTTTGTTGGAAGTGCGTCGAAGTGACAACGCAAATGCCTGAACCATGCTTTGTCACAACAGCGCTCTCGTAACGTCGGCAGGAGAGCGGGTTCACAGCAGGACGAAGCTCTTAGGTGTGACGTGAGTGCTTGTAGAGCTAGAGCTTCTTCTATTTGATCCTCTTCTTCTTTTAGACACAAGTGAGTGGAAATATTCTACCAAGGGTGTGTCTTAGGTGTATCTTTAAGCCAAGGGGTCCTCCTCTATTTATAGAGGCCCTAGGAAGGCTTTGGAAGGCCTTGGAAGGCTTCCATAGCTGTTTGGGGTTGAACCCAAGGCAAAACAGGCCGTAGTCAGAATTAATCATGATTCTGACAGGGTCATCAGACGTCTGGTCCTGGCATCAGACGTCTAGAAAACCTGTTTAAGACGTTTGGGAACTAAGTCAAATGTTTGAATTTAGGCGGGTTTCCTTCCTGACTTGAATCGGACCTAAACAGGGTTCTAGTGAAAGTCCATCAGATGACACACAGGACGTCTGGCATAAGGTCAGGACGTCTGGAAACCTATTTGTTCTCTGGAAATGGATTCCCAACGAGTCTAACGGCTATAAAATCTCTGAAGGAAGACTTTGGGTTAGTCGAGGCAAAATTGTCATGTATCAGGCGTATGGGATCACTTACAGATGTCTGATAACATCAAATATAAGCTAATGGTCAGATTCCTCAACGTCTGTGTGGGCAGCCAACGTTCCACTAATTGGACGTCTGGCAACAGGCATCAGACGTCTCCTAAGACATCTGGGCTAAGGTTTGGACGTTTGATTTCATCAGACAGAACTAACTAAGTCCAGCCTAAATAATCGGATGTCTGAGTCAACAGTCAGACGTCTTAAAGGTTTTTATCAGACGTCTAAAATATAGATTAGACGTCTGAAAAGGCTATCTGAACACTATTTTGGTTTTCTAAGTTCTCTATTGAAAACCTAAGTATCCTAAGATTGTGTAAGTGTTTCTAGGACTACTGTAAGGGTTCTTTGAGGCTCTTTAACATAAGATCTAAGAAACAAAAGTAAAGAGAAACAAAAGAAACAAAAATACATAGTATAAAGGAAAGGAAATCTATCCTATTCTTCATCTCCTTCCTTCTTCAAGCTATCGCTCCTCGCGAAGCTCCTTTATTCTCCATCAAGCTCCTCCAATCCTCCATGGATGCAAGCTCGAACTCTGTTTAACCACGTCTCCATTTGCAATTAACCTGAAATCTAAGACTTCAGGTGAAAATGTTAAATGTCACGTGTTTTGTTATTATCAAAATAAACGATCGCGGTGCTCTAGCACCAACAGAAGGGTGCGGTCGGCTCCAAAATCAGTTGGGTCGATTTGGGCGGCCAAGATGGCTCCACATGGCGCCACCTTGGCCGTCCATCTTCTGGATGATGTAGGTGGTGCCATGGTTGTCGGACTGAGTTGATTTTCGCGTCATTAGGCTGCGATCGTTGATCCGAATCCATCCGTGCGGTCGGATTTGTCAGTTGAAGTGTGGATTCACAACATCTTGGCTCTTGATCTTCTAGGGTTCCCCGGTCTCTATTTGATGCTACAGATGTCTGATTAGGGCGATCTTGGAGTCATTGAACTCCAATTGTCGCTCTGATCACATTTATACGGTTGGATCTTTGATCCGAGGCCCTGATAAAAATTTTACCTTATCCCTGAACATAAAAGGAGACAATTAACCTCCATTTTATTCAAACTAATCTAAATGCAAGATGATACATGCTATGCAATATTTATAGTATGCAATGCAATTTTAAGCTTAAGAACATGCATAAATAGACATCTTATGCAATGTAAACATGTTTACATCAAGGATTCACACCATCTTGGCCCTTGATCTTCTAGGGTTCCTCAGTCTCTATCTGATGCTATGGATATCCGATTAGGCCGATCTTGGAGTCGAACTCCAATCGTCGTCCTGACCAGATCCGTATGGTTGGATCTTCGATCTGAGGCCCCGATAAAAAATCACCCTGTTCCTAACCATAAAAGGAGACAACCTCCATTTTATTCAGACTAATCTAAATGTAAGATGATGCATGTTATGCAATATTTATAGTATGTAATGCAATTCTATGCTTAAGAACATGCATAAATAGATATTTTATGTAATATAAATATGTTTACATCAGACATCTTACTAGACGTCTGGTCATGCTATTAGACGTCTAATGACAACAGTTTTCTACGGGAATTGATTCCTGAGAAGGTTTTCCTAAGTGTCCTACACGTCCAATGACAAAGGTTTGCCTATTTTCGCTTTGTAATTCTGTTATAAGGTTTGTCTAAGTGTCTTAAGGATGGATAAGTGTTCCTAGGACTAAGGTGTTATACTTTGGTCTCTTTACAATATTTCTAAGAAAATAAAGAGAAAAAAGAAATACAAGTACATTTAAATAAATATTCTATCCTATTATTATTATTATTATTCTTCTTCCAGCTTTATCCTTAAGCAAAGCTCCTTTTCCTCCATCAAGCTCCTCCAATTCACCATGAACGTGAGCTTGAACTCTTCGCACTTGCTTCAATTTTCATTTCATCCTGAAATCTTAAATTCAAATGCAAATGTCAAATAACAAGTGTTTTGTTATCATTAAAATCAATGATCGTGGTGCCATTACGCCAATAATCTTCCCTTTTCTGATGATGACAAAATCACAAATAGTGTTCCAAAACATTCTCCCCCTTTTTGACATTATCAAAAAGGTTTAATTAATTTTAATCATCTTATCCTATAACTCTCCCTTAAAACATGCTTTTCTAAAAATGGGTTAACTCCCCCCTTTTGACATAATTATACAAGAGATGTGTTTTGCTATTATCTCCCCATTTTTGACATAAGAGGTCTATTCTTGTTCTTCATTAACTCTCCCTTTTTGTTGGAAATATTGCTCAATTTAGCTTTTAAAATCTCCCCCTAATACATGCATTTCTATATCAAGTCATCTATTGTTTAGGGTAATCTTCTCTTTTTAATGAACTTAAAACCATATACTAAGTTTAAATTACTCCCCATATCTTGATGCTAATATAGAAATAGATCATCAAAGTCAAAAAACATATAATTTTTACCTAACTTACCAAGGCCAATAGTATGGCCCATATGGAGGTTGCCGCATGCAGTCATCTCTCCATTCATAGCTTTCAAATCTTGGTAATGGTACTTGATTCCAATTGTATTTCTTGGGCACCCCAAATCCATGGTTGGTCTTCTTGTCATCCTTCTCGAATTTCTTTGTGTTTGTTGAGGTTTCTTAGGTCCATTCTTCAATCCTTTTAATTTGAGTTGTCCATCTTTCAATTTGTCGATCCAATTCTTCACATTATAGACTCCCTTGAAACCAACAAAATAAGATTCAAGTTGCTTTTTTGGTATCCAAATCAGATTGGATTTGGATTTGTTAGTTGGTCGCCTTAGTGGAGATTCTTTCTCAACCTTTTGGCTTGTGCTAGCCTCATAATAGCTAAGTCCAAATTTACTAGAGGTTGTCTTTTGATAGGCAATCAATTAGTCCAAAATTGCCTTCCCTTTAGTGAATTGGCTAGATCATCAAGGAGTTGATTTGACCTCACCTTGAGATGGGTTATTTCAAGTTCTAAATTTTGAATGTTATCTTTGAATTCTTTAATATCTTCTTTCAACATATGATTTTGAAAACTAACGAAAGATTCATTTG
This sequence comes from Thalassia testudinum, assembly GCA_037157565.1. Taxonomy (NCBI): domain Eukaryota; kingdom Viridiplantae; phylum Streptophyta; class Magnoliopsida; order Alismatales; family Hydrocharitaceae; genus Thalassia; species Thalassia testudinum. The sequence goes on along the minus strand of JAZHRO010000059.1, from coordinate 71,066,599 downwards.
CTTCAATTTCCTTAATTTTCTCTAAATTGATTTTATTTTGAGAATCTAGTTCTTCAAAATTATCTAAGAGAGATTTATTTTCATATTTAAGCTTCTTGCATTCATTTTTAACAATCTTATACTTAGAAAAAAGGGTTCAAAAGCATCCTGAAGTTCTTCTATTGAAATAGAGTTTACCTCATCTTCTTCTTTGCTATCATCCGCGATTGCCATGAAGTTCATGCACGTGGTTTCGTTCTTTGTTTCCTTCTTGGGTTCTTCCTCCTCCTCCGAGCTTGTGTCATACCAAGTTGTTTGAAATGCTCTCTTTTTGTGCTTCTTATCTTTTTTCTTTTCCTTCTTTAGGAGTGGGCATTCCAATCGAAGATACCCTTTCTTGTTGCAATGATAGCAACGGATTGGGTTTTCCTTCCTTTCCTTCCTCTCCTTTTTCTTGCATTCCCTATGCTTAAGAAACTTGACAAGCTTGTTAGTCAAAAAATCAAGTTCCTCGCCATTAGAGCCTACCTCATCGTCGGAGATTGCTTTGAAAGCGAGGTTCTTTGTCTTCGACTCCAGGGTCTTCTTGTTCTTCCTTTGCTTCATCTTATTGTCGTAGGTTAGGAGGTTTCCTAGGAGGTCATCCATGTTGAGCTCCTCTACTTGGTGAGCTTCTTCAATGGTGGTGACTTTTTGCTCCCACTCCAGTCCAAGGGAGTGTAGGAGCTTAGACTGAAGCTCTCCTTGTATATAAGTCTTTCCCAAGGCTTTAAGGTTGTTCGCAATCAATGTGAACCTAGTATACATCTCATTTAAACTTTAATTACTCTTCATAGAAAAATATTCAAACTCTTGTGCAAGTAAATTAATTTTAGAGGTTCTTACCTTTGACGTACCTTTTGTGTTCCTCTAAAGTGTGCCATATCTCGTATGCGGTTGAGCATTGAGATATATAGTTGAACTCCTTCGGAGTCAACACATAATACAATGCATTCATTGCCTTTGTGTTGAGGGAGATCTTGTTGATTTGTTGTTACGAGTATCCTCCCGTGGGCTTCTTCGGGATGTCATAGGGAGTCTCTCATCTCTCTCAAACGGAGTAGTCATTTACCTGCAACCACATTTTCATTCGTAATTTCCAAGATGGGTAATTTTTACATTCAAAATAAGGTGGTTGCACGATGGATTGTCCCTTTGATTGTCTCGTCGCGAAAATGCTCCCCTCCATGATCGGATCCTCGCCAGTTTGTAATGTCGAAATCACGAGAACCTACTTTGATACCAACTGTAGGCTCACTAGAAGGGAGGTGAATGGTGCAGGATAAAAATATATGCGAAAATAAAATAATCACATAAGCATTCACCAAAAGAGACAAGTATTATTTAGGTGAAAACCCAACTTGTGTAAAAACCACCACTTAAGCTTCTCGACTTAGGATTTCCTGATCTACTGAGTAGGTCAAATTCACTATCGTATCACTTAAATGAGGGTGATCTAACCTCGATTACAACCACATTACTTTGACCCGAGGACAGTGTACCTTAAAATCCCTCTTCTTCACGAAGAGTATTTTGTCTCACGAAGGAGACAAGAATTTGCCACACGAATACCTAACCAAAAACAAAATACAAAAGACCTATAGTGCCATAAAGTATAGATTAAACTATGCTACTATAAGCAAGTGAACTTCCCTTATGTGGAAGAGAGTAGGCGTGAAATGCAGTAGAGTTTCAGTGCTCTCGGATGTGTAGTGTGAGGCTTTGAGAGCTTGGACACTATCTTCTTTTGATATTCCTCACAAAGTAACCTTTCTAGTGGAAAGAATTATCTCAAAGGTGTTTTCTAATAGGGTAGAGGTTCTCATCTATTTACATAGGCCTTAAGAAGGTTTAAGAAGGCTTGGGAGGGGCCTTGTAGCCGTTGGGAGCAAATCCCATAAAATCAGGCCGAAATCCCAATCAAATCAGGCTCATCATGACTCTGATAACAAGATTAGACATCTGATTGTTGGGTCAGACAACGGGTCAGACGACTGATACAAGTTTTGGAAATCTGATGCAAGGGTTAGAGTTCCTGATTTAGTTAGACGGAAATAGGGTTCTAGGTCAGACGTCTAGGATGTCATTTTAAGATGTTTGGGAGAAAAATTGGGCGTCTAATATTGTGCAAGTTTGTTCCTATTTTTGATCAGATCTAAATAAGATTCTAGTGTGAAGTGGTTAGACGTCTTACTAGACCTTTGGTCATGCTATTATATGTCTAATGACAATGGCTCTCTATAGGAATTGATTCGCGAGAAGCAACGATTAGATTTGGTTTAACAAACTCCAACATCTCTTTATCAGATGTCTAAGGGTTTCTCCGGACGTAAGGGAATAATATTAATATAATCTTAAGGAGGTTCTCAAAGATAATGTTCTGACATGCTAATGGTCTTGTTATTGGATGTTTGGCTAGCCTTCAGACATTTGGAAGGATGTTTAGAATTGGGTCAGGACATCTGATGATAACATCATCATCAGCCATGTCTAACTTTAATTAGTCATAATCCATTGATAAATGCTCCTGCATAATTGCCAAAGAACCATAATTCATTGCATATCCATTCTGAAAGATAAACATGAAAACAAGGGTAAATCTGTAGTTTTAACAGAATATATTAATTGCAAAACAATCACGAGATTTCTCAAGGGTTAATTAAATGTCAAATGATCATAAATGTCTAATAAGTGAGTTTATGTAAACAGAAATGGGTTTTCACGCATTTTGAGAATTAATGGACATCTGAAACCCTAAAAATAGACCCGCTTAATTAACAGAGGTTCTGGTCAAGATAAATTTCATCTAAACCTTCTAAAAATCATATAAAAATATTCCCTAAGGTTTGATACCTTTGATTTGACCATTTGAACCTAATTTGACCTAAAATAGAGTCTCAGATAGACAGTTGCCCTAATTTGGGTTTCTACGCAAATTACCCAGTTAAACTTAGCCAAAACCAAAATTGTACTTCACTATTAGATTTTCTAGGTCCAAAGTAGGTTTGTACCAAAATTTGAGCCCAATCAAAGATCATCTTTACCAAGTTTGCATTCCAATCTTGTTTTGACTCTTTTCTTACACATAAATCCCTAGCTTTTGAAATATTTGCAAATGGGCCCCTAAGTTTGTCATATTCTTCACAAAAAAGTCCCTGCTGCCATTGAGGTCAAACCCGACCTCCGAGAAAGTCTTGGCCGACTTGAATCCTACTCAAATGGCAATCAAATCCCACATAAATTGGTAGGATTGATGTTCACATATAGACGAATCATCTGAGATTATTTCAGAGTTCCAAGTTCCCATAGATTGCTTGTGCGAATGCACGAGAATCATGGGTTCTATTCCTTCAAGCCCAAGCCATGGAAATCCTTCTTTCCTGATCAGAGCTCTCCTTGAAGATCTATAAAGCTAGGCCGTGCACAACCTTACCTCCTTAGATTGGTTTGGACCGGTTCCCCACTTTCTTCTCCTCTCTCCGCCAATCTCTCCACAAGATCTATTGAGCTTCATCTACTCCCTTCTTCGCCAGCCGTCATGGACAATAGCCGGCCGATTTCTCCTCATCAAGCTCCTCCTTTGCCCACAATACCAGCGAGGGTCGTCTTCCCCTCTCTTCCTCGCTATTCTCCCTCATCGGAGGTATTCCCTTCTCCGGCATTGGCCATACCATAACTGGAGCCATCCTACCCCCTTCGACCAATTAGATTTGGTAGTTAGGTTTCTCTCTCCCTCTCTTATCATTCCCTTTATCCAAAACCCAAAAATAATCCCTCGACGCCATTGCATGCCACCTTCTTCCTTCGCTCCGACCACACCTCCGACGAGGACCTCCGCATGGTACACACGTCCAACCAGCTCGCCAACATCCTCACAACCTCCGTCGTGCGCCCACGAACAAAAGCCCTAACCTATTTCATCCTCTCGACCACCCAAACTCCCCGTCCAACAACCCATCCTTTGCATGCCGTCTCTGTCACTTACTAACCTCCACACATGCTCTCACACCACACAACCACCGCCACCAGACTCACCACACCACAACAAACCTCATGAGAAATTTTAATGTGGCCGAGAGGCCGTGTTGATGATTTGCAGGTCTCGCCGTTGCTTTGCCGCCGCGTTGTCTTCTCTGGCAGTGTTTGTGGTGTTCAAACCACAATTACCCCAGGTCGCACCTCCAGGCTGTGCGGCTAAGTTTCAGGACCCTCTTTAGGTCCTTACTCGAAGACCCCATCCACTCCTGTTGCTTCGATTGGGAGATCCTCACAGCAGCCGTGCGCAAAGAAGAAGCCTTGGGACATAGTCCCACATCATGTACTGACGAGCTCGCGAAGGCGCATAAAGGGAATTTCTCACTTGGCCTTATCGCCTCAAAACACTTGGGGGTGAGGTCCCCACTCACTCGCACATGACCCGACCCGCCTACTATTCACTCCTCGGCTACTACTACCGGTAGCCCTGGACCTGGTTACTATTCGTACCAGAATACCTGTTAAGCCTGGGTCTGAGAGAGAGCGGAAGGAAAGAAAGAGAGAAGGGGAGGGGTGGGTTTTGCTCCTCTGTGTACTATGCAATACTTAGCCATGAAAGAGGACCCTTGTGCTCTCTAAAGAAAGAAGAGAAGACTTTGAGAAAGAAGAGAGAATGAAGAAGAGAAGGCTTCTGAAAAAGGAAAGAAGAGAAAAAGAAGGCATGTGCGTGAGTAGAAGCAAGAAGAAGAGAGAAGAAAGGAAGAAGAAGAAGAAAGCCTGAAGATCAGAAGAAAGCACTGTAGCAGGCGACATAAAGCCGTTTGATTTGAGAGCCAGACGTCTGACCACTGTTCATTTATTTTATTTTCATTGAATAGTTGATATATATGTACTTAGACTAGTAATTAGTGATTCAAATCACCATTATTTTGTTCTAGGTTTTCTTTATGTCCTCTTAAACCCTTGAAATACTCATGTTCTTATTGAATATTAGATTTGAGTAGTAATTATTCATTGAAATATCATTATTGGCTTTATTCATTGTGCTCATTTATATTTTAATTGAAGATTAGCACGTGAATGCAATACTTGCTCCTTGTGTTCGACCTCAGATACTCTTTTGAATTCGAGTTATAAATATTATTTGTTGAGAGAGCTATTTAGGAGACTTTACTACAACGAGACACATTTAAACTCCTCGATAGATTCCTTGCACAATATCTGAATAGAACGATCACAAACCATTAATTTCCAACCTAGGTCATTGGATGTCTGGTAAAAAGATCAAACACCTAATACTCATGTTGGGCATTTGATCAGGCTATCTGATTCCTATTTTGGCTTTATAATTCTATTCTAAGGTTTGCCTAAGTATCCTAAGGATGGATAAGTGTTCCTAGGACTAAGGTGTTGTGCTTTGGACTCTTTACAATATTTCTAAGAAAATAAAGAGCAAAAGGAAATACAAATACATTTAAATAAATGTTCTATCCTATTCTTCTTCTTCTTCCAGCTTTAGCCCTAAGCAAAGCTCCTCCTCCATCAAGCTCCTTTAATCCGCCATGGACACGAGTTTGAACTCTTTGCACTTGCTTCCATTTGCACTTCATCTTGAAATCTTAAACTCAAATGCAAATGTCGAATAATAAGTGTTTTGTTATCATCAAAATCAATGATCGTGGTTTCTTTGCATCAACAATTGTCACTTTGGCCAAAAATCATTGGCCAACAGAGAAGTTTGGGCTCCCTATCAAAGCCATACTTCTGTAGGTGTGTCACCCCTCCTTTCTTAAAAAAGAAAAATCCCTAGCCCTGGGTTGTCCCTAATCAGAGGAACTTGGGGTGTTTTGGTTTCAATAGGGTATAATCTTTGTTACAACAAATTATGATGCTGCTACTTGTTGATTTTTGATTGTGAGGAAAACCAGAGGGGCTGCCACTTGGCGACGAGGAGGATAGGAAGCTTGAGGCAAGGTAGGGACCCTCTCCCCTTGTATGATTTTCTTTTGAATTCTCAGGTAAATAGGAGAGGAGAGGGAGATTTGAACTGCAAAACCTTGGGTTTTCCTTGAAAATTGTGGCTCATGTGTGTTGTTTGTGAGTGCGTCGCATAATAGCAAGTGTTGACAGGCCACCCTTGCACCCTAGAATCTTGATTTCTAGGTGTGCCTCTTGTCGGTGATTTTAGGCCTAGAATGCCCTTTTGATGTCCATTAATATATGGGGATGGACCCATGTTATCGGGGTTGAGAGTAATGGTGTTGATTCGGTGAAATGTGGATGGTTTTATGCATGCTGAGGGTCTGGTTAGAGGCACAACCTTAGTTAGTGTCCAACTAAATTGAGTTGCGCTGTTAATGTGAGATATGATGTGAAATGGAAACCCAAGTTATTGGGAACAAGGTAGGGATTTTCGTTTCCCCTTCTTTTTTTTAATTATGTCTTTTGAATGGATAAAAGATTTAGAGCCACGGCAATTTAGGTCTGGAATTTTCAGACTTAGCATGGTGGTTTCGAGTTGCTTAAGAATGGTGACTATGATGGGTTTTAAGCTTGCTATGCTAGGGCATGCATACATAGTTACGGAATTCATGGGGTGGCGAATGCCTGTATATGCAGTTGCATGTACATGACTTTGCAACCGTGTGTTAAGATTCGAGATGGAATGGGGACTTTCTTTTCTTACGATAACTCATAAATATATCTTGATATGGACTTATGATTAGATTTGAAGTCAATAGATTAATTCAATGGGGCTTCGTGGCTACAACATGTCCTTAGTATGGATAGTAAGTGTTTATAATGGTTTATGAACACCTAGGATGGGCTTAACAACATGCTAGAGTGGTGTTGTGCTTGTTGCTTGATTGGGGTTTTATGGTTAAGGATTCCACCCTTTTTATACCTTATAATGGTGAATGATGAATCTGAGTCCTTAGGATCAAGGGAAAGGTTTGTGGCAGGGCTATGACCCTATTGTTACGCAGAACTGGATGATGGAACACCCTGTATCGATACTAAACATTAGTACTGGTATTGGATGGCTATTCCCGATCAATGTGGCATGAAAATCGAGGTTATGCGTGTTTTGTATAAGTACTAGTTGATTAGTATTGGTATAGGCTCCCAACCCTCGACCTAAAAGCTTTACAAGATAAGGAGCTAGGAGTGCTCAACATTGGTGCTAATGGATTAGTACCAATACTGGCCGTATTCCCAGACCTAAACGGCGTATAAATGAAGATCTGGGGGTGCCTGGTACCTACTGTTAAATGGGGCTAGATAGGAGTTTTAAAGTCGTTTCGTTGCAACAAAGCCTCCTAAATAGTTCGATCAACAGATAAATTTATAAACTCGAAATCAAGAAATGAAGTCTGAGGTCGAACATAGGGAGCTAATATGGAATTCACGTGCCAATCTTTAATTGCATATAAATGAGCATCGTAATCGAAGCACAAAAGAGATATTCAATGAATAATATTTACTCAAATTGATATTCAATTATAAGCATGAGTATTTCAATAGATCACAATGATAAAAGGAAATCTAAGACAAAATAATGGTGATTTAAATCACCATTTATTAGCCTTAATTAAGCATGCATATTAGACATCTCAATTAAACCAAATAACCAAATAGTATCTTGAATGCTACAGTAATCAGACGTTGGTCTCTCAAATCAGACGGCTTGAGTGTTCATCAGACATAAGGCTTCTTAAAGCCTTCCTTCTTCTTTTGCTTTCCTTCAGCTTCTCTCTTTTCTTCACGAGCCTTCTCTCTTCAACTTCCTTCTTCTTCTTATGGCTAAGTGTTAGCCTTTCAACACACAACACAGGAGACTAAGCTTTAGAGAGCAAACCCCCCTTGATTGTGCAGCAATTCACATCTCTAATTAGGTCATCTTATGCTATTTCCTAACATTAAGCATTTATATTATATAGCTATGCATGCATCTTGTAAATACTCACATTTGTGCATTTTATGGAGAGGAAGATAGAGAGAGAGATTGAGCATCCATTCATCCATTTCATCCCTTCTATTTCCACCTTATTTCCACTTAAATCCCACCACTTATTCCTCCTAATAACAAGCTACATTAATTTCCATGTGCCCACATGCAAAAACCCCACAAAAATCCCACACACCAACGGGCTCCCATTGTCGCTACCCTCACCCATCACTTGTAAAACTACCCTCACATCACCCATTGCAGTCGTCGGCACCAATAACTCCCTATACCTTCAGCCATTCCCTCCACCTCCATATCCCTGAGATGCACACACACCATCAGAACACACAACACACACAGCCAGCCACTCTCCTGAGCTCTCCTCTCTCCCTCTCTTCCCCTCCTCATTCTCAGTATCCTCTCACGAGTTGAGAGGAACACTAAGAGCAAAGGAAACTCTCCCATGGGTGCAACCACCACGATGAGGGAGCACCACCGCCTAGCTCTATCGCGAGCAAGTGGGCGTGGCGTATTCTATTTTTTTTTTGTTAGTTTTGATTTATTTTGTTTTCATTTTGGTTCTCTTTTTTTTATTTTCTTTTTGTCATTGCCATTTTTAGAGCTTCAAGCTCTGAAGCTCCTTCTCGTGTACCTGTGTGCCCTCCAACCACCTCGCCGAGCACCCTTGCGAGCCTTAGCCACCCTCGTGCACCTCTGCGCATGCCCTCTGTTGGTCTAAGCCCTCCTCTGCGTGCCTTCTCCGCCTTCCCCGCGCATGCAGCTCAGCCAGTGGTCCCGCCCACAGCCGGTTGCTTTTTGCCCCTAGCACTATAGCCGCGACCTCACGCGGCTACAGTGTGCAACCAGCTCATTCCTCACTTATCCGGTGGCCACGCCACTCTCTCTCTCCTCGTCAAGACCTGCTGCAGCCGGTTGCAGAACCCCCTGCCTGTGCATCTCTCTACGTTGCGCGGTGTCTCCTTCAGCGCCTGCACATGTTGCATGCCCCTGCCCTTGTGCACCTGCACTCAACCCGCTCTCCCTCTCTCTCCTCTTCCCGTGCACCCACACACAGACATACAGACACATACGCACACCCCCCCATCAGATCACTTATCACACACATAGACACATTCATTCACACATACACACACCTATACATACATAAATTATTATATATTCACACACACACGCGCCAGTATACACACACATCTATATATACATATATATTTATATACTTATATATATATATAGATATATATAATAACAATACATTTTACGATGATAATTCTGCTAAATGGGGTCGGTCTTAAGGGTAAAATGCATAGATAACACATCATAAATAGGCATGGGAGCATTGCATGCATCGCACATCGAGATTGCTTATAGTGCATTATTAATGATCATTTGTACAAGTGCATGTAAAAAAAGACCTCAGATGAGCAATCGGACTACACAGATGGATTCAAAATGACGAACGGAGTCCAACAGACTCAAAATCAACCAAATCTGACATCCGGAGCTCCTACAATTGGTCCAAGAAGTTTTGACGGTTGATCTGATGATCAACGGTCATAAAGCCACCGCATGCGACATCGCCGTGCCCCTCGACCATAGCACAGCTCCACCACACCACGCGCTGCAACTTTAAGCCATCTGATCTTCGATCGGACGGCTGAGAGTGCGCGCCCCTCGCCTCCACATCCACAACGCCCACAAATTGCAGCAGCTCACAACCGTTGGATCTTCATCCAACGGTCGCCTGCATTGCGCCAGTGCCTCATCTCCACGACAATCGGAGGGCGCAGCGCAACGGTATGCGCCTCACCCTCTCATTGTGGTGCACGGGTTCGAGGCGCCCGTTGCAGTGCAAATTCAAGCGATCGCGAGGCGTGCGATTACGGTCGTTGATTTGCGATGAGCGGCTCAGAAGTGGGCGACGCGGCACACTCACGTGCATCCGATGCAAATGCTCGCGATGACGTGCTAGGCACGAGTTTAGCAGGCGCGATCCAAAGGCGCGACCCGCGAGCAATCTCGACCGTCCGATCTGCGATAGGACGATCTATAGCACGCGCACGAGGATTACAGGTACGGTGCGAAGAGAAGAAGCACAGCACGCGCATGGGACCGGTAGGCAGGGAGCTTCACCAACGTTTTAGGAAGGGTTTTAGCGACATCTCGGACGTCGCTAAAACTCCTTCTTCATTTGGAAAGCCCTTCTCCTTATTTAAACCCCTTCCAACCACCCATGGGAGGCATTGAATTCACTTAGCAAGTGTTGTATCTCCCTCCTAGCTTCCCTTAGCATCTCTTGTAATCAACGGAGTTGACGAGCCACCAACTGAGCCTTCTTCCACCACCGTGGCTGCTTCGCCGTCTCCCTTCCCTCTCTCTTTCCCTCCCTTTACTTTAGCTTTACTTTACTTTTGTTTAAGCTTTTAGCTATTGTTATATTTGTAAAACTCGAGTTGAATGTTAAATATAGTATTGATGTTGTTTTCCATTTTGATCTAAGTGAATGCCATGACTTAAAAGACTCCAACCCTACTCTCTCTCTCTCTCTTACTTGCTTTTCTCCCGCGTTTTCTTGCAAGCAAAAACCTGCCATTTCCATGACACTAAGTGACAAGAAAAATCCGATTTTCATGCCTCTCTGTGTTCAATACTCGGACTCACGTTCGTTTCTTCATTTAAAACTGACGTTGCGAATGCAAACTATAACGAACCTTTTAAACAAACGCGTTCGTAGCATGTCGATTTTTGGCATCGTTGCCAGAGAGGCAACGGATTTATTCTGTCACTTCCATTTTGCATCCATGCTCACATCATCTAACACATTTTCTCCTACTTGATGGTTGCGAGAACTCGGCACTTGGACAGCGAAGTAGCGCAACTCGTGACGGTGAAGATGGAGTAAGCGTAGCAAGGACTGATTGTGAGTAGTTCTCTACCCGTGGTTGTTTGCTTGCCTAAAAAAAATCTAAAAAAATTTTAAAATAAAAAAATTGGCATGGTGAATGATTGCCTGATCCTCATCCTTAACTCATCACCCAACAAAAAAAATACACTCTAATATTCTTAAAGGCCTAATCTTTTTGGAGTGTTTTTCTTTCTTTTTGAGTGGTGTTTGCGAAGCCACTATGAATTGACATGGGCCGCACTACTCACCCCTAAAATCAACTCATCTGGTAGAAATTGCATGAACACTAGGATGAGCACATTAGGATTTTAGAGCCTCTTCACATTAAAGGAAATCTACTCTCACCGATTGTGTGCAAAACTTGGCGTGCCCACTTGAAACTTGCCTGAAAACATTAAGATATGTCAACCCTAAAAGACACAAAAGTAAGGACAAGCATTAAAAGATACCACATCTTAAATCCTTGCTTGAAAATCATGTTTTGATAGGAGCACGCACGCTTGAATTGGAGAACTAAGAGGCACCACCCCAATCAACGTCTCATCACATAACCCAAGCACAAGCATTGTCCTAGCCCCATTAAAACAGAGTAGACGTGCCCTAGGCAGGACTGGGTTAAGTCTCAAGAGGCGTGGTTTTGTTTGTTGGGCCTTAGCCTTCATTCCCTTAGTAGAATCTGGTGACTAGGCTACGGGGAAGTGTTAAACGACCGCGGTTGTGGGGTCTACGGAACCGGCGGCGCAAGCCAAAGGAATAACCTTCCCTATAATCACCTCATGATCAACTTGGCCAGATTAGCTTTGGGAAGGGCGGTTCCGTACCTACTGACTTGATCGCTCCTTTGAAGATTTCTAGGTCCTCTAAGGAATATACTATAAGGACTAGGCTTGCTTGCTTGGTTGTGCACACACACTTCTCGCATCCGTCGCTCTCCGCATCCCCTCCTGTTCTTCTCTAGTGTATGCATGGGAGACGATCACTTCATCCCGAGTTGTTTGTTTTGGGACGGGAATCCAGGAGACTTGATCTTGCTAGAGACATGGCTGAACCTAGAGTAGATGAGGTTGAGGACCAACCCCCACCAGATACGATGGCCATCATTTAGGCCCAGATCAACGCAAACCATCGGCTTCAGCAACAACAGATTCACACTATCATGCAAGCCATACACCGGCTGCAAAACCCGCAGGGGCAACTATCACCACCTTTCTAAGGCCCGCAAGGACAACCACCTTTTGATCCACCACCATTCCAGGGACAACCTAGGCCCTCCGTGACTTCTACAATCCTTCTGTGATTCGGATTGAGCCACACCTTAGGATCCCCGAAGGGGGAGATGATTTTGAACTAAAACCAAACGTCCTAAGCTTGATTCAGAGACACTTCCATGGAGGCTCAAATGAGGACCCCTTCCAGCACCTAGAGGATCTTGACCGGATCGCCTAGATTGTAAAACCCAGGAATATTAGCCTAGACATTGTTTTGATTAAGATGTTCCCCTTCTCACTAAGAGACAAAGTGTCTCACTGGCTTAGAACCCTAGGAAGACCCATCACCACTTGGGAAGAATTGAGGCATGCATTCTTAAAGAAATTCTTCCCCATAGGAAAGACCAATGCCCTCAGAAGAGCCATTACCACTTTTACACTCCAGGGCGGGGAACAGTTCCATGAGGAGTGGGAGAGATTTAATGAATTATTAAGGAAATGCCCACACTACGAAGTACCAAGGTGGCAATTGGCCTAGATCTTCTACCATGGTATGGACAGCAACCTTCGGAACTTCGTCGATGCCTTATGTGGGGGAAACTTCTTGAACAAAGACGAGGAGAGTGCATTTGAGCTCTTCGAGTCTATGAGCGAAAATTCGCTCAACAATGCCTCCATGACCCAGTTTAGTTGATCCAGTCAACCCCGTGGTGGGATCTATGAGGTACAAGCAAATTTTGGAACGGTTGACATGGATATCATTGCTAAGAAATTGGATTGAGTGGAATTGGTAGATAAAAATATAGATGAACTACTGAACCAGACCAGGAACCCGCTACAGACCCTCTCCCTAGCAAAGGGAGCTCACAATGTTGACCTGGTCCAGCCACTAAGCCAGATGAAACTGGAACAACCCTTGACCATGTTCCAGGGAGGGACCTTTGCTCCCTCAACCCTTGATTACTCTCTTCCCTCCCCCTTGACACCTGCTATCTTTGAAGATGTCCAGGCTACCTAAGGTTATTCCAAACCTGACCCTTTCTCTAACACCTACAACGTCGGCTGGCGTAATGACCCAAACTTTGCTTGGACAAACCAGAAACCTCCTCAATTTCAGAACCAGCCCAAGCCAAACCAGTAGCCAAACCTACCCTCCTATCAGCAAGGACCACCGGTTAGACCCCCCTATAACTCGAATAGGGTGGCCCCCCTTCCACAAAATCAAATGGACACCCTAATAAAAATGATGGTTGAAATGAACCAAAAACACCAGGAGGAAATGGCTTTAGCGAAGGGACAGTTAAGCCACCTGTTGGATTATAAACAACAAGGATCCCTTCCTTCTCAGCCACAACTGAACCCACGAAACTTGATTAACAGAGGCCCCAATTCACAAGGGTTCCAAGGCAATCCCGAGCAGGCCCACTTGGTCCAGCCAGCCCCATAAACACCCCCTGGGTTTGGTGCTTCTTCTTCCTCGTCTTCTCAAGGATCAACCCACGGTCCCAATGTCTCTGCAAATTCGGTAACCTTGAGAAGCGGCACCAAAACCCAGGATCTCAAATGGCCAACTCCTCTTGTGACTTCACCCCCTGAAATGCCCAACTCTGAAGAGGCGCACAAAAAACCCAAGGACCCAGAAATAAGCCCTATTCACATTCAAACACCATATCCCGAGGCCTTGGAAACGATCAAGAAAAAGAAAAGTGTTATGGAGAATGAGGAGCTTTTGGAGATCTTTAAGCAGGTTTAGATTAATATTCCACTCCTCGAAGATATCAAGCACATTCCAGCTTATGCCAAGTTCCTGAAGGATGCCTGTACACCAAAGCGTAAGCCATGGCCTCAAGCACCTAGGAAGGTTGTGCTCTCAGAGAAAGCAAATTTCATGATATCGAGCAACCTTCCACTCAAACGAATTGACCTAGGAGCACCCCTGATATCCTGCAATATTGGGGACATGACATTTGATAGAGCGCCCCTGGACTTAGGTCCTTCCATTAATCTGATTCTGACAACCCTGTACCACCAATTTGGATTCGGAGAGTTGACGCCCACACCTGTGACCATCCAGTTGGCCGATAGATCTGTGAAGACCCCGAAGGGGGTTGTTGAGGACGTGATTGTTCGGATTAAGGACTTCTATTTCCTGGTCAACTTCTTGGTGCTCGACATGGAAGTCCCTGAACAACTACAAAACACACCCATCATCCTAGGCAGACCTTTCTTAGCTATGGCTAAGGCAAACATCGATTGTGACACGGGATGTATGGAAATCGCCTTCGGAGACAAGAAGATGCAGTTGGATATCTTCCGGGCTACCAAGTCTTTCGATTGCGACTGTGTCGAGGAACACAATCTTGTGGAGCCTTTGGTCGAGGAATGCCTCACCTTTAGTTCTGTCTCGGACTACCAACCTTGTAACGACTATTTTGATCCATCACCATCTATGCACACGGACCTTTGTAGGGCTGATTACCGTCAACCAACACCATTTGTGGAGATTGATGTTGATCAACTCCTGCCTTTCCCCTTTCCATCAAACATTGTTCCACCCACACCTGAACTAAAGCCGCTATCTGAGAATCTCAAGTATGTCTTCCTGGGACCTGGCTAGACCTTCGCGGTAATTATCAACGCCAACCTAACCAAGGATCAGGAACTTAGATTGACTGCGACCCTATCAGAACATAGGGCTTCCATTGGCTAGACTATTTCAGACTTGAGAGGAATTAGCCCCACCTATTATACCCACAAGATTTACCTAGAAGATGGGGCATGACTCTCCCGTCAGATGTAGAGACGGTTAAACCCAAATATGCGGGAGGTCGTTAAGAAGGAAATTATCAAATGGCTTGATGCCGACGTCATCTATCCCATCTCTGATAACCCCTGGGTGAGCCCCACTCAAGTGGTTCTGAAGAAAGCTAGGCTCACCGTTGTCACCAATGAGCGTGGTGAATCCATCCCCACCCACACCACCACCACATGGCAGGTGTGTATTGATTACAGGAAGCTCAATGAGGCGACCAAGAAAGATCATTTCCCCCTACCATTCATCGACCAGATTCTTGAGCGATTGGTAGGGAAGAAGTATTTTTTCTTCCTGGATGGATATTCAGGATATAACCAGGTCACAATTGCTCCTGAAGATCAAGAGAAGACCACATTCACTTGCCCGTACGGCACGTTTGCATTCCGTCGTATGCCGTTTGGGTTATGCAACACACCCGCTACCTTTCAGCGTTGCATGCTAGCCATCTTTTCAGAGATGGTGGGTAAATACCTGGAGGTCTTTATGGATGATTTCTTAGTGTTTGGGAATTCATTCGATCGCTGTTTGAGCAACTTGGAGAAAATCCTGAAATGATGTATCGAGGTTAATTTGGTGTTAAGTTGGGAAAAGAGCCATTTCATGGATCAAGAAGGAATCGTCCTCTGTCACATTGTATCACATAGGGGCATTGAGGTGGATCGAGCTAAAGTTGATTTGATTTCCAAACTTCCCCCACCTAGCTCGGTCAGGCAAATCCGCTCGTTCCTTGGACACGTTGGTTTCTACCGAAGGTTCATCAAAGACCTCTAAGCTCTCCAAACCCTTGACCGACCTTCTGGCCAATGAACCCTTATTCCACATGACCTCTGATTGCATCCAGGCTTACCACACCCTCAGGGGCTTAGTTTCCACAACACCTGTACTTCAGTCCTCGGACTGGTCCCAGGATTTTGAGATCATGTGTGATGCATCAGACTTTGCCATAGGCACAGTCCTGGGACAGAGACAAGACAAGAAACCTGTGGTGATCTATTACGTGAGCAAAACGTTGGACGAGGCCCAACGGAATTATACGGTCACAGAGAAAGAGTTGCTCGCCGTAGTTTTTGGACTCGAAAACTTCTGATCTTACCTTCTGGGATCCCACGTGACCATCTATACGGACCACTCAGCCATCCGGCATTTATTGGCTAAAAAGGATGCGAAACCAAGTCTCATCAGATGGATCATGCTCTTGTAGGAATTTGACCTGGAAATTCGCGACAAAGCAGGGTCAAAGAATGTTGTGGTCGATCACCTAGCCAGACTCCACCCAGACTACATTGGGCCTTCTTTGCCCTTATTTGACACCTTTCCCGATGAGCAAATTCTGGCTGTGCAAGATAGGAAACTACCTTGTTTGCCGACTATGTCAACTACCTGGTTGTAGGACAGACCTCGCACAGCTGGTCCAGACAGCAACGAGATAAGTTCTTGGCTGAAGCCAAGCACTATTTTTGGGATGATCCCATGCTGTTTCACCTCTGTGCCGACCAGATCATCAAGAGGTGTATCTTGGAGGATGAAGCTCAGAGTGTGCTATCCTTTTGTCACGACCAAGCTTGTGGTGACCACTTCTCAGTAAAGAAAACGACTATAAAGGTTTTGCAGTCTAGATTTTACTAGTCTTCCTTATTTAAGGATGCATACAACTTTGCTAAGACTTGCTCTCGCTGCCAGACTCTGGGGACCATGACCAGAAAAATGATGCCCCTCCAACCCATTCTGATCATCGAGATCTTCGACGTTTGGGGTATTGATTTTATGGGCCCCTTTCCACCATCCAACGGCTTCAAGTACATCTTAGTCTCTGTAGACTATGTCTCCAAATGGATTGAAGCCATTGCCACCCGCTGATGCGATCATAAGGCTGTCATGGACTTTGTTAAGTAGAACATCTTTTCTCGATTTGGAATACCGAAGGCCATGATCAGTGATGGTGGAAGTTATTTTATCCACACCCAATTTCGTGCCCTACTTAGAAAATACGGGGTTACCCATCGCATTGCCACCCGTATCATCTGCAAACGAATGGGCAGACCGAGGTCTCAAACAGGCAGATCAGAACATTCTACAGAAGACCGTGAGACCTGACAGAAAGGACTGGTCCGCACGACTAGATGATGCCTTTTGGGCATACCGGACCACTTTCAAGACCCCGATAGGCATGTCGCCTTATCTCCTGATCTTTGACAAAGCTTGCCACCTTTCTGTCGAGTTGGAACATCGGGCTTACTGGGCCATTAAGCAATGTAACATGGATTTCCAGTTAGCTGGTGTGCAGAGGACGCTCCAATTCTCCAAGCTCAAGGAGATTCTTCGGGATGCTTTTGAGAATAGTCGGTTGTACAAGGAGAAGATGAAAGCCGTCCATGACCAACTCATCCATAGAAAGACCTTCGAGCCTAACCAACAAGCTTGGGTTTTTGACGCTCGACTAAAACTCTTTCCCGGCAAGCTTAGGTCCAAGTAGACAGGACCATTTAGGGTAATCAAGCCGTACTCTAATGGGGTGGTTGAAATCGTAGATCCGAACACTGGGCATACTTTCACAGTTAATGGTCAGAGATTGAAACATTTCCTCGCCCAGGTTCCCCCAAAGGAGGTTGTCACCCTCATTGAGGGATGACACGAAGCACCGCCCAGTTGGAGGCATTAAACTCAACACTTCCTGGGAGGCAACCCAGAAGGTTCATATTGTTCAGGTATTTTACTTCACTCAGGTAATATCTTTCTGAACCCCTCTTGCATCCATGTATTTGTCAATGAAAGCATTGTCCAACTTAAGCATGGGGGGGTGGTAATTTGCATGATTCTGAGTTCATTTAATCAGTCTGAATAACAATATATATATATATATATATATTGGATTTAGAAAGAAAAACTTAGGCATTAGGAACTTGTCAACAGTGGAAAATAATACGAAAAGAACCTGAACACTTAGACTTTTCAGGCCTTCAGGCTTAATCATCCCTGGTGTCCGTTAAAATATGGATTTAGCTTCAAATCCTTGCAACCTTAATTTATTCTAATCGACCAATAAAATAAGGTGATAAGTATACGACTTATCAACTTGCCCTCTAACTCAGAGGGACTTTTAGTCTAAGCATTTGCACACATTTTTGCACTGACTCACTCCTCAGAGATTCTAACAGAAATTGGATAGCTAATGAACCTTCTAGGGCGGTATGGCTGGCAAGTTGTCGTGGGTAACAACCTATTGACCGGTTGTCCAAAGCCCAGCCATAGGACCACCTTCTTTTTATTGTCTCTAGGTAAATTTGAGATCAGGGAAGCTACCTACTATAAAAAAAAAGAAGAAAAAAAAATAAAATAAGCCACACTTCACCGCACGAGTATGATTGGTAAGTGACTGTGGGTAATAGCCCATTGGTCGGTTGTCTAGAACCCAGCTCATTAAATGCACAAAAAGACCCAAAACACTAAAGGAAGAAGCGGGGAAGTAGAGCAAGCTGGGGAGATATACACTGGAAAAATCCTTGTGTTAACCCCAAGTAAAATAAAAGTAGGGAGAAAGCTATTGATCAGACAGATACACCTTCAGGCAAAACACTTCCTTTCCCGATCACCTAGGGGTGTAGAAACCCGAAGTCTGTCTGAATTATCGTTGAGTGAGTCTATCACGATCTTCACACCAAGATGCTTAGCACTTAGAGTCTTTTCTAAGTTTTGGGTGGGTTGGGTAGCTGTAAAAAGTTACCAACACACTCTCAACTCCAAAAATCTAAAATGAGAAAAGATGAAAAAGAAAAAATATATATGTCTTAAAGCGAGGATTCAGGCGATTCATATTTTGGCAGACACCCGAGTGTTATTTAGTCTCTAAAGATTAAGATCTTAGTATATTCCCTCATGTTGACAAGTAACAAAATGTCTAAGTAATCGCTTCCTGAATTCTGACTGAGAATAATGGCTAGAATGAACCTTGCTAGGGACTAGCAAGGAGTAAGCATGGGGGTATGATAACACTACATTTTACGATGATAATTCTGCCAAATGGGGTTGGTCTTAAGGGTAAAATGCACAGATAACACATCATAAATAGGCATGGGAGCATTGTATGCATCGTACATCGAGATTGCTTATAGTGCATTATTAATGGCCATTTGTACAAGTGCATGTCAAAACAAGCCTCAGATGAGCAATCAGACTGCACAGATGGATTCAAAATGACGAACGGAGTCCAACGGACTCAAAATCAACCAAATCCGACATCCAGAGCTTCCATAATTGGCCCAAGAAGTTCTGACCATTGATCATCAGATCAACGGTCATAAAGCCGCCACGTGGCGACATCACCGCGCCCCTCGACCGTAGCACAGCTCCACCGCACCGTGCGCTGCAACTTTAAGTCGTCTGATCTTCGATCGGACGGTTGAGAGTGCACGCCCCTCGCCCCCACATCCACAGCGCCCACGAACTACAGCAGCTCACAATCGTTGAATCTTCATCCAACGGTCACCCGCACCTCGCCAGCGCCTCATCTCCACGACAATCGGAGGGCGCAGCGCAGCGGTACGTGCCTTACCCTCTCACTGTGAAGTGCGGGTTCGAGGCACCCGCCACAACGCAAATTCAAGCGATCGCGAGGCTTGCGATTACGGCCGTTGATTTGCGATCGAGCAGCTCGGAAGCGGGCGACACGGCACACTCCTGCGCATCCAATGTAGATGCTCGCGATGACACGCGGGGCATGACCCGTGAGCAATCTTGACTATCCGATCTATGATCGGACGGTCCACAGCTCGTGCACAAGGACTACAGGCGTGGCGCGAAGAGAAGAAGCACAGCGCGTGCATGGGACCGATGGGCAGGGAGCTTCACTAAAGTTTTGGGAAGGGTTTTAGCGACGTCTCAGAGGTCGCTAAAACCCCTTCTCCTTATTTAAACCCCTTCCAACCACCCATGGGAGGCATTGAATTCACTTAGTAAGTGTTGTATCTCCCTCCTAGCTTCCCTTAGCATCTCTTGTAATCAACGGAGTCGACGAGCCGCCGATGGAGCCTTCTTCCACCACCGTGGCCGCCTCGCCGTCTCCCCTCTCTCTCTCTTTCCCTCCCTTTACTCTAGCTTTACTTTACTTTTGTTTAAGCATTTAGCTATTGTTATATTTGTAAAACTCGAGTTGTTGCATGTTAAATATAGTATTGATGTTGTTTTCCATTTTGATCTATGTGAATGCCATGACTTAAAAGACTCCAACCCTACTATCTCTCTCTCTCTCTTTCTCTCTCTCGCTTGCTTTTCTTCCACGTTTTCTCGCAAGCGAAAATCCGCCATTTCCGTGACACTAAGTGACAAGAAAAATCTGATTTTCACGCCTCCCTATGTTCGATACTCGGAATCAAGTCCGTTTCTTCATTTAAAAATGACATTGCGAACGTAAACTATAACGACTCTTTTAAATAAACGCGTCCGTAGCACGCCAATATACATATATATATATACTTATGTATACATATATTCACACACACACACACATATCCTATACTCCTTCCTTCACACACTCACCCATATCTCCCACTCACAATACCGTGCACGTATCCAATCACTGTGCAACATATCACACATATATTCGCATCAGTTGTGGATATTCCTCGATATTCGTGCATATCAAGCCTTTCACCCACACTTCCACACATCCACTCCACACCCGCACGCGGCACGTAGCTAGGTTAATCCTGTCTTTCTAGACGACGGTTAACTTAGCATTATGCTACATTCATATTGAATCCTAGATTCAATATTCGCTATCCTATTATCTAGTTATATATGCTTATGCCTATATATATATCTATATCTATATCTTATATATATATATATGTATATAGATTCTACATATATATAAGATAAGTATTTCCATTCTTTTCTTTTCTTTTGTTGATAAAGAAAAGACAAAAAAAAAACCCTAAAATAGAAAAGATAACTCTTGTCTTTGCAGGTACACGATCTTGCGTGTAGCAAGATTCATTTTGAACTTGATTTTTGACGAATCGCCAAGGACCAATTTTTGGTGGTAGCGAAGAACAAATTTTGAGGGTGTGCCTCAAGGACAAGAGTACCCAAACAAATTATAAAATCGAGAAAAATCCAAAAATATAATAAGCGAATGGAATTGATGCGAGTCATAGGAACGCGTAGAAACAGATTAACCCTAAACCCACCTCCCTGAGTTCGACCCTAGGCCTAAAACTGACAAGTTAAAATTTGATTTAGCCCAGGTTAATAGATTTTGATAAACTGTAGATCCGCCTTGGGTTAACCACTTCTACTATACACAATTTAACACTAGTTTCACCTAATTAAATAACCCTACTCACGTTCTAACAGCCCCCCCACTCTCTCACAATCTTCCTCCTCTTCTTCATTTAACCGGGCAGCTAATTGGGTAATTGGGGATCTAGGTTAAGCAGTATTGGGTCCAGGTCTGCGAGCATGGGGTCACAGATGAGGAGTGTAAGGTAGTGCGTATAGGGACCCGACCCCCCATGCTTGGGCGAATAGCCTAAAGCACAAAAATAATATGTGTGTACGCGTGGTCTTCCTTCACCGATGTGGCACTAATGTGCCTGCTCTCTTCGCGTGTAGCTGCAGAGTGAAGTCTTGTCCAATTAAAGGTGAAGGCGAAGCTGTGATCTTCAATTAAGGACCTGGAAGGGATCTTGATGTGTTTCCGCATCACTTGGGAGTAGCATCAGATTATCTCGAAGCCGAAGGAGCTCGGTCATGGTCGGAGATGGAGGCGACGATGATGAAATGTAGCAGACACCTAAAACAAGCATACGAGCATGAAAGCCCCATTTAAAAAGCTCCTTAGCTTCGTCGAAGCACGGTGAAGTTGTTGGTGGGTGTTTCGTGGAGGACAGCGGTGTGTAAAGGTCTGCGGAGGTCGGTGGAGATCGTGCGAGGGTGGGTTGGTCGGGGGTGCGTTTAGGTGAGCGAAAGTCAAAATTTGTTGAGGGATTTTGAAGGTGGAGGTGTGGTGATGCTAAAGGAGTTGATGGCGAGGAAAATGGTGGATTGTGGAGGTGCAGAGGCCTCGTCGGAGATGTGGTCGAACATGGGGACGAAGGTGGTGTATGGTGGAGTTGAGGGGTCTTCACAATCACCGGTGTGCTGGCTAGACGTGGGGAAGATGAATTCTCCGGTGGGAGAAGCGGCGACGACGAGAGGAGATAGGAGACGCTCGCTGGGATTGTGACGTGCGGAGGAGTGAGAGGAAGATGATCTCCCCGACTATTGTCTGTGACGGAGAGCGAAGTAGGTAGTCGAAGAGGGTCACCAGAGTTGGTGGAGACGGAGGTCGGGGAAAAGAGAAGGAGATTTCGACCTCCAAACTAAGCTAAGGAGGTGAGGAACTTGATCAAGGTCCTTTTATAGGCCTCAAGGGGGGCGTTCCAAGCTTGAGGATTCAGCTACTTCGTGCATAAGGGATACCCAAATATTCCATGCATTCACATGGGAGATTGGGAAAGACTTGGGGTCCAAGGCTGGATTCATTTGAAGGAGAATTCCTTAAGGAATCTCTGGTTCAATTTTGAGACAATTTGATTGAGAATCGAGCGAGAAATCCTCTCTCGAATCTCGAGGGAGCTTGGTGCGCTCACACCAATGGCAGAACAGACCTGTTTGCAAAGAATGTTGAAAAACCTAGGGGCCTGATTGCAAACAATTCAAAAGTTGAGGGCTATTTGAGAGGAGTTAAACTTAACCAAAATGCAAACTAGGTTAAGATGATCTCTGATTGGGCTCAAATTTTGGTATAAACCTAATTTAGACTCAAGGAATATGATGTTGAAGTCATATTTTGGTTTTGACGAAGTTTGACTGGGTAATTTACCTAGAAACCCAAATAAGGGCAACTTCTTGTTTGAGACTCTGTTTTAAGTCAAAATGGGTTCCAAAGGTTAAATCAAAGGTACCAAACCTTATAGAATATTTTTATATGATTTTTAGAAGTTTTAGGTGAATTTTATCCTGACCATAACCTCAGTTAATTAAGCGGGTCTGAAAATAGGGTTTCTGACGTTCATTGATTCTTGAAATGCGTGAAAACCCGTTTATGTCTGTACAAACCCTCTTATTGGTCATTAATGCTCATTTGACCTTTAATTAACCCCTGGGAAAACCTATGGTTACTCTGAATTTATGATATGCTGTTAAAACTGCAGATTTAACCCTATTTTAATGCATTCTTCTCAGAAAGGATATGCAATGAATTATGACTCTCTGATGATTTTGTAGGAGCATTTGTCCATTGATTTTGATTAATTAAAGCTAGTTATGATTGATGATGATGTTATCATCACCAGTTCTAAGAATTAGTATCGTTACTAGCACTACTTAGTGGCTAAATGGTGCCCAAGGCTGGTATTGAACATCGGTATCGACACTGGTGCCTTGGAATTGATGATGCAACTATTGAACCCTACCCTAATCTAGGAAGAGAAATGGGGGAATATTGAAAGGAAAACCCTAATCTAATTGGGGTACTAAGACTAGAAGACCTAAATGCCACTTGTGTTAGTGATGGCTAAGTGCATTATGTGAATTGGAAGTCCTAAAGGTATGAATTAAAAGCTAAAGTTTAATCGTCTAAACTCAAAATGAAATTGGAAGTATTGGATACTAACGACTTTGTTACGAGTCTAAAAAGGAAGTTCGAATCCTAAGGTCTGAAATTAGCACGCAGGCGATTCATTAGGTCCCTAGGCTTTCATTCCTGGTACAGGAACCAAAATGGATTAAAAAATGAGTAAGTCTATTAGGTGGGCTCGTAGGGCTGCACCAATGACCTAGTAAACCAAGGATTTTCTATTGCGGGTTGGAGACCCGAAGAGTTGAAGTAGCTAGTGGCTGATTGCAACTGACCCTGGGATTTGAAGGATTCCCTGTCATGATGACATGCCAGAGGGTTGTTGTTAAGTTTTGGTACCAATGAGTAGTCGAATCTGGTTGATGTCTTATGACATGTGTGGGATGTGAGATCTGGTCATGGCCTTAGTATCGACAACGGATTGAGAGGGCGCACCCAAGGTATTGTGTTCCATGAGAGAATAATGGTGCGGCCCGTTAAACATTTGGCCAACCCTGCTTGAGATGGGTAAGAGTTGTAGCCTTAGTCAGATGGCTGGTTGAGAGGGCACACCCGGAGTATGTGCTCCTAGTGGGAGGCACTAGTGTGGCCTGTTAAACATTCAAACTACCCCGCCACAACTAAATACAAATAATCATGACTTTACCTCAAGGGATATGAGCCGAGTTGCTCTTTATAATTCTGAGGATTTGGCCTGGGTAGCTCTTAAGAGGCTCAACTCTTTTGATCGAGGTTAGCAATGTTCTCAGTACGTCGAGAATGGGTATGCCTTTTGTTAGGGTCGTCAACTTTGGTAGCCCCTCTAGGGAGAGACTATTTGGTTGGGATCTAAGGGAAGGATACATCTCAATGTCCTCTAGTAGAGAGGGATGATTTCTCAAAATCTGACTCTTAAGGTGAGTGAGAGATAAGTCATGTTATAATAAAGCTAAATAACAATGTGAATAAATCTTGGTAAATGGAAAAAGGGGCTTGTAGCTAGCCTGTAGTGCTAATGAAATTTTGGTAAATTATGGGAAATAGGAAAAGACCTCTGGTTAGCTTGTTACATAACTCAGACATAAGTATATAAGGGAAATGACTTGTGGTTGGCTTATAGGATAGAAATTTACACAATACCCTTCTCTGTTTTGATTGTATACGTGGTTTTGTCCCTACTGAGTCGCTTGGCTTATCCTTGCTTTTGTGACCCATTTTCAGGTGTCTGTTGCCATAGTCCAGGCAATACGTCGCGTGGGTGTTAGGCCTAGGAGGACCTAAGCAAATAATAGAGTATCTGCTTCTATCTTCTCTTAGGCAGACTAGTTGTATCTAATGTAAGATTTTTAGTTGATGTTCCTTGTTAGATTGGTAGCAAGTTGGATTATGCTATTTAAAGGTTGGATATTTAAACCTTGGATTTTGTATATGTTATGTTGTAGTCAATGGACTCTTGTAGCTAAACTTGCTTTTGGTGTTAGGCAGTTTGTTGTATGGCAATGTTGTAAACATGTATTATGAATTTATCTTTGGTGATGTGTGATATTTTTGGCTTTATTTTCTCATCGTTTTTTTTGTGTTTTTACCATTGTTGGATGAGGGGTGTGACTACTTGTGTTGTATCGCTTTTACTTGTTTCGTGGTTTGGTGGTGGGGTGTACCCACCTATACATTTTTGTGGTGTGAATGCACAAGTGCAGGTTGTAGGTATAGATTTTGGGAAAATATCAAATAAATAGGGAGAACTCTGTTGGATTTTTGGCAGGTTTCGACCCTATGATTAACTTAAAATTGATTTTCCTAAGAAGTACCTAATTGATGGGACTACTAACTATAGCCCAAGCCACCTTGTAGCGGGGACCCTAGTGCGTGCACACCTGGTGATTTGCTCCTGATCCGTTAAGAGGATTACTGGGGCGTGATAGGTGATGTTGTTGATAGAAGCTTGGTACAGGATGGAAAGGTTTAGGATGGGTGCTTAGTGGAAGTGGTTGGTTTGTGGAGTAATGTTGATACAACTTATTTGTTTCCATGCAATTCATTGGAGATTAATAGTTGTACGATTTGAGAGAAGGAATCTTGTGCTGGGCATGGAATTTGAATCATTTGATGCATGCTACTCACACTTTCAAGTTGTGCACATATGAATGGATTTGAGTTCTTTATTGTTTGGTTTGAAGTATGACAAGCATAAGAACATTCTTTTGAGGGCGAGCTTAGGTTTCTCAAGGTCTGGATGTGGATCATCAAAATCACATGATTTGCTTTATTCTAAGCATTCAACAAGTAAAATGAATTTTACTTGTAGAGTCAAGGTTAAGTTGCACAAGAAAAATTACATTATTGTTGAGTTACAACTAAGCACAATAATGAGTTGTCAGACAAGCCTTTGACTTGATATTTACGTTCAAGAAAGAAGTTGACATCTACTAAGAAATGGAGGATAGACCTAAATGATCATTGTGGGATTAGTTTATCAAAGATTATTTTCGTTTGTTGTTGAGCATGGGAGTTATGATAATGTATCCTTTACTCATGAAGATGCTAGGAATGAACTTACAAAGCTTTGGAAGTTGAGAATGAGTTCTAATGATGCCGATGCAATACAGAAGTACTTTTGTAGAATGCAAAGTTTGATTGCTAGTTTTTCATATATGATGGATCTTGATGATGAAAGTTGTCTTCGTAATATATTTTAGGTGGACTCAACAAGTCATGTGTCATATAAATTTTTTGGGGAGGTTATTTCCTTTAACACAACTTATTTGACAAACAAGTATGACATGCTGTTTGCATCATTTGTTGGTGTAACAATCATGGTAAATTTGTATTGTTTGGTTATGTGTTAATTATTGAGCAGATGACAGAGAATTTTGTTTGGTTGTTTAGTACGTGATTGTCGTGTATGAATAATGTAGCACTGGTAGGAATCATAACCAATAAGTCACAAACAATTGTGAAGATGGCATCTATTGTTTTGCCTAGTACACTTCACGTACTTTTTTTATGACATATAACGATGAAATTGCCTCATCGATTTAGAAGTGATTTGACGGCAAGGGATGAGTTTAAAAGGATTGTGTATCAATAGCAGATAGTGAAAATATTAGGATTGTGTATCGGTAGTAGATACTGAAAATATTTGAGACCCAATGGCTATGAATGGTGGCCAATCGACACTTGGATAATAATGTTTGGCTACAACACATGTATTATATTTGGAACTTGTGGGTGCCTACATTTCTCGATGAGATGTTTTAGGTTGGGATGACTACAACACAAAGAAGAGAGAGTATAAATGCCTTCTTTGATGGCTATGTAAATTCGAAAACAACACTCAAGCAACTTGTTCAACAATATAACCTTGTAATGCAAGAGAAGCAAGAGAAATTAAGAAAGGTTGATTTCTAATCAATTTATAGGGTTGTGCCTTTAGTGTTAGATTTTCGTATGGAGAAACAATTGTGTGGAGTGTATGTAGCTAGGGTGTTCAAGTCATTTTAGGAGGATTTGAAGTAAATTGAACTCGTAAGATATGTGAAATGAGAACAGTGAGTTTGGGTCGTCTCAGGGAGGTGATCGGAGTTTTATCGCTTTAAAAATGCTCTATTATTATATTTTGGTCTTTTATGTTTTATGATTTTTTTGGTTTTTGGATAAAGGAAGCTCTTAGGATAAAAGAATCTGAATAATAAACCTAACCTACGAATAAGAAATTGCAAGACAAATATAGATAAATGAACTGAATGAAGATAAGAAAATATTTCATTAATGCCAAAATCTTGATTACAACTAATAAGAGAGATGATTACAACTAGAACAATAAACTTCTAGAACAATAATGAAAGAAAGATAGATAGAGAGAGAGTGTGTGTGTGAGCCCAAAGGAAGTCACTGGTGTGGTGGTGGAGAAGTCCACCCAGTCTTCTTGCCCAAGGAGAAGTTGAGGAGGAAGTAGAGAAGCTGGAGAAACTTACTACAAAGGGGAAGACCTAAGGGGAGTGGTCGACCATGCTTGGTGGATGGAAGATGGAGGTTGGCGTGTGAAATGGTGGAGGAGAAGATGGAGAGGAAGAGATGGCATGTGTGTGTTTTTATAGAAGACATGTGATTTGATTGGTTGAGATGGAGTGCCTTGGATCACCAGAAATGGATGGTAGTAATTGGGTTTGGAAGAGGTGGAGGGATAGGATTAATCCTAGGGTTGGTGTAGGGTTAGGTGGGTGTATTTAGGTAGATTTTAAGGCTAGGTTCATTAGGCTTTGATGGAGGGCTAAGGTTAAGCTAGGTTGAGATGAAAGTTGGGGATTAGGTTTGGTTTAGGATCATCATGGGCCATAGGATGGTAGATACATGGTCAGGATGCGAGGGATGTGTGCTCGGCCTTGAAGATTGTAGGTGGCTTGGTTGGGTTTGGTTGCACTTAAGTAGGTGCCTATTTTTAGTAACTTAGGTTTTGAATTGTAGGGCTACGATTGAGCATCTAAGATGGAGGGTTGGCAATTTATGGGATTTAATGGGGGGATAATTCAAGGGCTAATTATGGAATTAATTAAGGGCTTTGTTAATACTATTTTTTGGCATGCGAAAATGGGTTTATGGCAAGGGTTCAGGTTTAGGTTGTCTTAGGATAAGGTGTCCTCTTTGACCTTGCCTTAGTAGCTTCTCTTCTTCTTAAGGTAGCGAGGTGACTTTTGAGCTTCCTTAGGAAGCCTCACGTCTTCTTCTTGTCTTCCATCCTTTATCTCGTAATGGTCCTTAGCTCCATCATTCCTGCATCCACTAAATATATACATTAGTCATATAATACATTGGCTAGCCCTAGGATCATGCATATTCCTAAATGCATGAAATGTAGACATATATGTATCATGTATGCTTTGAAACTAAGCTAAAATAGGCATTTAATATCAAGTAATTACATTCTTATCACTTGCCAATAATCTTTTACCTTTATATTCTCATTCAATATGTACATGAACAAGCTGAATAAATAAAAAACTTAACATTGCTTATCCAATGCTCTTTATTTTGATTCTACATTGTTCTTCATCTCCTTTGTTTATTCGATATATAATGGTTTGCTTGAACTTGTTGTAGATGCTGGCCTACATAATAAATTATTACGAGGTTGAGTGCTTGTACTGTGGAGAATGGGGACCTGTTGAATCTTACTAGCTTAGCTTCTTTCAACTAAATTTGATGCTTTCAAGTCTTATCTTTCCATGGAAAATATGCAAATGTAATGTCGATGTTGGACAATGTTGTGTGGCCAACACATATTGAGATGTTGTTGGTCTTGTACTAAGTCAAACTATTGGTTGAATAGAATATAATGTCCATCTTTCATTTGTATTCGTTGGATAGTCATTGTAAGAACTCCTTACATTCAGGAATGAAGAATATATTTGAATCGTAAATTTAAATAAGTTGAGCCGGTTTAATTTATATTATGATAGTGGAGTTAGTAGGTTGTAAATTGTTTAGTGTTTATTCCATGGAAATCTTTGATTTTGGTACATTGTCTGCTATAGTTGTCATGACATTGACTATCGAATATTGTCAAACTTGCGATGAATATTATGGCATTGGATGCCACCTTGTGCTCCTATTTTCAAATGTTCTAGTTATTAGGATCTAATGAATTTTGGAGAAGTTAATGCAATTGATATTAAACTTAGGTTATTAATGAATTTACGTGGATTGAAATGGTACCTAGAATTTATGGTGAGATTGGTTCCGTCCATACGAAGGAAGTAAATTTTGTCAAAATTAGGTCCGATACATTGCCTCATTTATGTTGCAATCATAGTTTAAAAATGTTAAAGTTCACAAATCTTTTAAAAAGTAAATATCATCGATGAAGTTTATTACATTGCATTGTTCATATTTAAAATTCACAGAAGATATTTGATTTATGATAGAAATATTAAAATATCACCTATGATATTTGATGATATATTTTTTTACAATTAAAATGTAATCGATGTAATTTATTGTAAACTTAATTATCATTTATTTATACTTAAATGTCATTGATGTAATTTAATTTTTGTGATGACACACACCTATTTTCTTCCGATGAAAGATTGACATGCAAAGAGACGTAGTTTATTCCACAAAAGGATATTCTTATTCATTTTTGGTACATTATCTATCATTTAAACATTAAATGTGGTAATTCGATGGAATACTTATTTTTATTCTTTTTCATGCCACCCTTATTTTGCCATCCAAACTGGCCCTCCGGAAATGGAAATCTTCCTACTTTTACTGTGGTTGTATTTAATTGTCTTGTATGAATTACCGTGAAATAACCGGTCATTTCATTTTCCACTGACAGTTGTTCAACACGTTATCCTTTAGATCACATAACTCATTTATTTTTTCCGGGACATCTACCATCGGAGGATTGAATTATTTTCAGGGAGCAGAAAGCAGTAAAACGACGAGATGAGAAAATAAATTCTTTGCAGGAACAGGTATTCTGTTAGTGGGATGCCACGCACAACCCAAAACAATTCAAGCCTAAGTAATACAAATTAGAGTGGAGTGGTGATTATATTATGTATTCCATTTATTTTCGTCTCCATTTCATCAGTCCGATGACGATTGCAGCTTTACACCACCTTCATGGAATTTTCTTGTTTATTCTCAGTACTTACAAACCGGATCATGGCCCTTCCAAGATCCAAATGCTCACATATTAGCAAGGAAACTATTTAGTATATCTCAAAATTTACCCATTTCCATGTCGAAAAGAGGGCACACATCTCACTTGTCCCCTTATTTTGTCCTATTATCTCCGGCGGATGGCCAAGAGCTCATAGGTGCGATCTTAAGTGAAAAAATAGATCACTCTGACACCGTTAGGAATATAAAATCATGACTTTTAAATAGCAGTTTTTCACTTCACGCTGCAGCCACGAGACTTAATGATGCACATGAAGACGGGGAAAGTCATTGTTGACATGCCTGCTGATAAGTCCAAGAAAGTTAAGGAAAGCATCATTTTACCAATTCCAGCAGCGGAGTCGTTGATGCTTACCTGACGGCCAATGCCAGCGGTGGTGCTTCTTCGTTGAGACTCGATCGGAGTTGTTGAGGATTCAGTGCTGGTCGCATTTCAGGTCGTGCATGTGGTGGCGAGGCAATGGGTGAGGCGACAGAGGGCGATGGTAGCGGAGGAGGGAGTCAATGGCAATGGCGTATTGGCAACGAAGACCTACATGACAGTGAGCAATGGAGGTGGTTGGTCTATAGTGGCACTACGTGTTGTTTGTTAGCCTTGATTTGCATTCAGGACATTTGTTGCAACGATCTCTGTGTGTTGTTGATTATTTATTAATGATTTGATCCTTTCTTTGTATTGTCATTTTTGTTGAGAACCACGTGTGATCTCAAATTTCATATGACTAAATTTTTGATGAAAATTAGAGGTTGAATTCATCCTTCAAGTAATTTTATTTTAAATTTCTCATTTGTACATTCTTCAAGTTTATTCTTGTTGACATTTATCATATATATACAAGTGTAGAGTCATTCTCTCTTGAAAAGTCATCTAATTTCCCATCACACGGTACTTTTTTTTACTTTTCTTATATGGAGTTTTTCTAAATTTTAGCCAACCCCCATCCCTACTGGACGTACCCTCCCCCTATTGAGAACGTAAGGACTTCTCTCTTCTCTCCTTCTTCCCCACGGTGATGCATCATGTTGTGTCGGATTCTTCCTCTTTTATTTATGAAATTACCTTTTTCAGGAAAACAAAAAAAAGCAGCGGAGTTGCCATCCAGAAATGGTATCAGCACATGTAATAGGCGTGCTCAGAAATTTCACGGGAGAAGAAATTGAGCCTTGACATAGCTACTCCTTGCGTAGATATTACTTTCATGCTTCTCTGTTTATATAGTCATTTGCAGACCGGTTAGAACCCAATTAGGGGATCAATGTTTGTTTGGTGTATATTACTTCTTGTGGTTAATAAAATGAATTTTTTTTTTCAACTTCAGAACATCCCTTGCATTGCTTATCGTGAGATATCACACCCAAGTGCATTCACGCTCCTTTCCATCCGTTGCATGGGCGACCTCATTTTGCCCAAAAAAGCCGTCGATACTGTTAGTTTTTGGTACGTAATCGAAAAGCATTGACGTTTCACATGGTTTTGGTTCAATTCGGTTACTTTGGAACTGCCAGTCCATGTGACCTAGCTATTTTTTTGCTAACCGAAATTACTAGTACATCATCCATAGTAAAATCAGAGATCAAAGAGCAGCACAACTTGGAGATACAAGGTAAAAACTATACTTGTTGATTACGTTACATTATGCAGACATCCATGAGTTCTCATTCCTGTATTGTTCCCCGGTGTTTCTCTGCAAATTCTGGCTGATAACGGGGAAACATTAGGATTCCTTTTTCCAGTCGTCCCAATTTGGAATACTCGCCGTTGCTTCATTCACCATTTTCACCAATGTCACCTGAAATGAAAAAAATTTGCTGGATATTATAGCAACAGTAATAGTGGTAGTTTCCTGCGGAGTTTGATTTCAATGTAAAAAGAAATCTGATTTCTACGCCTTCCTATGCCCAACCCTTGCCGCATTTGCGACAGTATAATGGGATGGGACCCGGTCTTCCCTTCTAATGGTGAGGAAACGGTTTTTCAATATAAACATCTGTTAGCAGTAACCAAAAGGCATCTTCTATGATAATGATAGAATATAATTGGTTACTTAATGATCGAGGATCTCAACAAAAGAAAAAAAAATGAAGGAGCAGGATTTTAACAGGAACAATAGACATACCACACTCTCAGGGACACCTTTGGGAGGTAAACTAAGGTTCCTCGGCATGGGTTTACCAGTGAACGATCTCTTATCAAACCGCCATTCTCCTATTTTTCCATATGTCAATTCTCCCTGGTGAGTGATGAGCAAAGCTCCTTAGATGTTGTAGGCTTCAATAACCGTTAAGAGTCCAGGTGCGAAAAAACTCTTCATCATACCTTCATATTGTAGTCACAACCATAAGTATAATGAATAATGTAGCTTTCGCCAATTTTCTGATCCCAGGGTGGTTGAATCATGAACTCTTTGTGTAAAATGTTCCCAACATTATGAAGAGCTGAGGCAACAGCATAGCCATACCTAGATTTCATTGTAACATATTCTTGACATGCTAAATTGGCAACTATTGCACAAGAATGCAACAGAGATGGCAGGAATTCTTACATCTCCAGCACCCAGCCAAATTCCTTATCTGCTTCAGGGTCCTTCTTCATGGCAAGAGAAACATTCAACCAAGTGGGAGCGACTTGTTTCAAAGATTCCTATATCATAACAAAAAATTCAGATGGAGCAAAACAGGTAGAAGGCTTAGGCAAGTCAGAGGCCCTTGTGAAGGGAGATAAAAAAATCAACAAAAAGAAAAACAAAACAAACTGACCTTGCTGATTATGACAGGGGAATTTCCTATGGGGTCAATATTGGTTATGGGACCCTTTTCAGCTGGGTAGTATCTCCTTAAAATTCTCTCAAATCTTTTGGGTTCAATGTAGAAGAAAGGAAATGCTGCAGCAAGATCATCCTTTGCCAAGTTCGGTATGGGCTTCACAAAGACATGATCGGGTTCTGCCATCAGAATATAGCTGCATGAGATGACAAAGATTACAATTCCTCTCACAAAACCAAGTTGTTAATTTAAACAATTGGATTGGGATAATGAAACCTACTCTTCCTTGATGTCCACCTTTCGGAGCCATTGTACAAAAGCCCAAGGTCTATTCAGAACTATAAACCCCTGAAATGGCAAGAAAATATGTGCATTATTAATTCTATATACGTTAACAACCGATGCAAGGCAGTTGCAGATTAATTGTCAGACGCATACAGCATATAGCAGTTTGCAGAAGATTACATTACATATGACATTAGAAATGGCTCCTATAACAAGGAGGAAATATGGCGTCTAATTGAAAATACCAACTTCTGATGGAATAACTCTAAGCTTAGAAACTTCAATCAAGCAATAAATCATTCAACTGGCAGAAGCAGTCTCAGATGACGATGAAGTCTCATTAACTTGAAAAACAGGTCAGCATGAATCTCACGTTCCCACATAATAATTGTTGAAAGAGAATGAATAACTTAATTTTCAAAAGAAACCCTAATCCTTTTTATACAGAGAGAGGCTATGGGTAAAGTTACAAGGAACACCCTTAAGAAAATAATAAATAATAAAAACACCCCTACATATACTCTAACACTCTCCCTCAAGTTAGAGCTGATATATTAAGCATGCCTAGCTTGTTACATAGGTAGTCATGACATTTTGTGAAGATGTGAACAACTTGTTGCTTAGAGGTAGTAGTCAGGGTGCTAATCTTCCTTGTAGTAATCATGTTTCTGATGAAGTGAAAATCAACTTTGATAAACTTTGTGCACTCATGGAAGATAGGATTGGATGCTATAAAAATAGTTGAATAAGTGCTACAAAACATAGGCACATGAAGAGAAACATGGATCCCTAGATCTACCAAGAAATGTACTAGCCACATGACTTTGCAGGTCGTATAAGCCATGGCACGGTACTCAGCCTCTGCACTCGATCAAGCAACTACAATCTGCTTCTTGCTCCTCCAAGTAACAAGATTGCCCCTAAGAAAGGTGGCATATCTAATAGTGGATATCTTGTCCTCTATGGATCTTGCATAGTGTGCATCAGAATACGAGTCTAGGTCTACATGCCCATTGTTCTTCATATATATATCCTTTCCAAGATTCCCTTTAAGGTACCTAAGGATAAGGCAGATACCATGCCAATGGCTATAGCAAGGGTTCTCCATGAACTAACTTGTTTTGTTGATTGCAAAGTTAATATATAGTAGTTTGCCAACAATGCTTTTGTACCTCTTGTTGTCATCAAATAATGGATCGTATGCTATAAAAATAGTTGAATAAGTGCTACAAAACATAGGTACATGAAGAGAAACATGGATCCCCAGATCTACCAAGAAATGTACTGGCCACATGACTTTGCAGGTCATATAAGCCATGGCACGGTACTCAGCCTCTGCACTCGATCAAGCAACTACAATCTGCTTCTTGCTCCTCCAAGTAACAAGATTGCCCCTAAGAAAGGTGGCATATCTAATAGTGGATATCTTGTCCTCTATGGATCTTGCATAGTGTGCATCAGAATACGAGTCTAGGTCTACATGCCCATTATTCTTCATATATATATCCTTTCCAAGATTCCCTTTAAGGTACCTGAGGATAAGGCAGATACCATGCCAATGGCTATAGCAAGGGTTCTCCATGAACTAGCTTGTTTTGTTGACTGCAAAGTTAATATATAGTAGTTTGCCAACAATGCTTTTGTACCTCCTGTTGTCATCAAATAATGGATCGTATGCTATAAAAATAGTTGAATAAGTGCTACAAAACATAGGTACATGAAGAGAAACATGGATCCCCAGATCTACCAAGAAATGTACTAGCCACATGACTTTGCAGGTCGTATAAGCCATGGCACGGTACTCAGCCTCTGCACTGGATCAAGAAACTACAATCTACTTCTTGCTCCTCCAAGTAACAAGATTGCCCCTAAGAAAGGTGGCATATCTAATAGTGGATATCTTGTCCTCTATGGATCTTGCATAGTGTGCATCGGAATACGAGTGTAGGGCTATATGCTCATTGTTCTTCATATATACATCCTTTCTAGGATTCCCTTTAAGGTACCTGAGGATAAGGCAGACACCATGCCAATGGCTATAGCAAGGGTTCTCCATGAACTAACTTATTTTGTTGATTGCAAAGTTAATATATAGTAGTTTGCCAACAATGCTTTTGTACCTCTTGTTGTCATCAAATAATGGATCGTTCTCCTTTAAATGCCCCTGAGATTCAACAAGAATAAAGGACAACTTGGCCCCAAGTTGCCAATCTCTTCGAAGAGTTCCATAACATATGTTTGCTGTGAAAGAGCAATGCCATGAGAGTTTTCGGCAACTTCGATGCCCAGAAAATACCTCAAATTGCTCAAGTCCTTTGTCACAAAGGTAGTCTGTAAGAAATCTTTGATTTTCTAAATCCTTATGATATCATCAACAGAAAGAATTATGTCGTCAACATATTATGCCAAGATCACAATACTCAACTTCCTACACCTCACAAAAGTAGAATGATCAGAGGAGGATCTTAGAAAACCAAATCTTTGACTTTCTCCATGAAGCCTCTCAAACCATGCTCTTGGACTGTTTCAGGCCATATATAGACTTTTGTAGGTGACAAACCTTCTCCCCCTCAAGCATGTAGCAAGGTTGTTGATTTATGTAGACTTCCACCTATATGTCACCGTACAGAAATGCATTCTTCACATCAAGCTAGTAAAGGGGCCACTGCATGTTAACAACCACAGAAAGAATGACATGAACTGAATTGAGTTAGGCTACAGGAGAGAATGCATCAAAATAGTCAACACCATATGCTTGAGTATAGCCCTTGGTACCAATCTGGCCTTCAGCATCTCAATCATCCCATTAGGTTTATACTTGACAGTATAAACTCATCGGCAATCGATGACAATAACCCCATTTAGGAGAGGGGTTAGCTCCCAGGTTTCTCATGTAGTAAGAGTTTTTTTTTGAGAAGTCTCGTGTAGTAAGAGTTGTCATCTCTTCATTCACAGCTTGCCTCCAACCTGGGTCCTGTGCAACCTCATGATAATTTCTAACTACCATGGCAAATAAAGCTGTAGAAAATTTTTGTAACATAGGACTAAGATGATCAACAGCAATATAATGTGCCATGGGATGTAAAGTTTTTTTTGAAGAAAGCCATGGGATGTAAAGTATAACTTCTTACTAGTAAGATGGTTAAATGCACCTAAATTAACCACCCAAGATGTGGTGGATGATGTAGTACCTAGATTGGTTGAAGTACTAGCTGAAGTAGCAAATGAGGAGGCATTATCCTAAAGTACAGTAAATGACACAGCTTGTCGAAGAAGCTGTAGAAGGCGTGCATAATCTATAGATAAAGGGGGTGGTCCAAAAGGGGTAGACTCCCCTTTAATCACAATGAACTTGGCTCAGCTAGGCCTTTCAAACTTAGCCTAGCATTTCTCAGAAGGATGATTCATCTGCTGATAATGGATGCAAGGCAGCCGAGATTTCTTTAGGAGGTACAACAGAGGGAGCTACAACTGATGACGAGGACTCTCATTAGGGGAGATCTTCTAGAGTCTTCCATACACTATCTCCGTATCAAGAATATCATACAAGGCCAATATCTGATCCTAGGCAAGCTGATATCTAGCACGAGACCATCCAAAAATCAATAGACCTATCACATTTGTTGCTACCTTGTTTGCATGTTGCACCACGATGGCTGGAACACATTCAACTCCTCAAAAAGTGCCTCCATCTTAGTATAGTAGGTGACTAGAGAGCACTCTCCTTGAGACATAGACTAGATCTGACAATATATATCGACTACACAGGCATCATTTGACTTCTAAGAGAATTTCTTTGCCAAGATGTTGCATATCTCCTTGGTGGTCTTATAAAGCATATTAGTAGCAATTTGTGGCTTGATATTGTTGTAGTTATCCTATTCCCATTCCTCAAAATCTGCAGATTAAGATCCAAGAGGAGCCTTGGTTAGGATGTAGAACTTCTTTTGTTTGCCAACAAATTTCTTGAACAACTGGGACCAGAGAAGGTAATTTTGGACACCATTAAGCTTCATAGAGGTGCCTTGAATCATGACAGAGGCAGAGGTAGTCTTGGGCTGGACTTCAAGAGCATTAGACGGTCCCAACATTGCCATGTAGGCACAGAAGAAGTCAATAAGGACAACTCAGAACTCAAATCATTCAGAAAACATCTACAATCAGTAATCAGTCACCACAAGAACATCCAAGAGTGCCTTGAGTCAAATCAGCAGCTGTTCATGACTGGAGACATGTGAGAAGGCAAGAAGAGGGCATTGATATCCCCTTAGAAGACCACCAGCAGCCAAGAATAATCAAATCTGAAAGTACAAACAGAAGCAACAGCAACTTCTAGGAATGAAATACCAAGCCTTCCTGCTTGGGCTGCTGGTGGATACTGTAGGGGCACTGCTACAGCCTACAGTAGTGGCAGTGCTACTGTAGATGATGGCTATAGTGGTGCTAGGGCATTGGAGGTCGTGACCCGGAAGAATGAGGATGAAGAAAAATGAGAAGAACACGACGATCTTCTCTTTTCTTTGGTGGTTTTTTATTGTGGAAATATACTGAGTGCGAAGGGTTTAGGATTCACCTCGCTTTGATACTATATTGAAAGAGAATGAATGACTTGATTCTCAAAAGAAATCTGAGTGTTCCTTATATAGAGAGAGGCTATGGGTAAAGTACAAGGAACTCCCTTACAAAAATAACAAATAATAAAAACACCCCTACATATACTCTAACAACAATAAAATGAACGCTGAGAAGAATCATGCAATTCTTTGGATGGGCTTAACGTTAATAGAGTGAAGAAGGCACAACAAACAAGCATTCTAGCCCTATAAGCAATGTTTCGACGAGAAGGTATGGCATGCTACTACAAATCCAAGCTATCCTCTACTCCACACCTAAGTTAGGGCTACAATCCATAGGTGTAGAATAGAAGTAGATCTGTGTGTGTGTTTTGGAAGGGGAATGGAGGTGGCTCTTGCTCATGATGTCACTGATATTTGTTTCATTTTGATGGGGAAGGAAGGCAGGTCCCATCAGATAATTCCCATTTTTTTTGCCCCCTTTTGTTGGAGATTAAGGGAGGATCCTAAGCTGTGCTCAAGGCAAAGAAAGGACACCGGTTACCATACTCTTCCTACCATATCTCACCCCTCAATCCAAGAATAGTATCTGGAGCTGGTTTTTCCGTCACCAGACATGTCATAATTCTCAAGAAGATTGAGATGCAAGTACCATTCAATATCGAAAGATCTCGAATACTTATAGGCCAAGAAAAGAAAGATACATGAATACATTATCTTCCTTTCCATCTTAAGACGAACAAGATTTAGTTTCTAGCATCATAAACATTCAACCCATAAAACTAGTGAAGGAATCTGACTCACAGGCTCAACCAATAATTCCTCAGGTTAATTCCTCCTGGCGACAAAACTCCAAATTCGCAAATGAACTGCCTTAAACTCCAAAACAAAGAATACTCAGGATCCCTAATTCTCAAAACATACCACCACTTTTGTGCCCTAGCTTCCATTGCCCCGCTTTTCTAGAACATCACGACCTTGAGATCACCGAGACTCAACTCTAACCCTAAAAATCACCGCTTGGATCGACGGCCCTCCAAATGGAAGGATATGCACGTACGCCTTCATTTTCATCCCTCCAAATCTCTAGCAATTCCAGAGATAACACATTCCCACGATAATCCAATTCTTTTTTCCAAAACAGACGAATGACATCACATCAGGAAGTAACCCTACGCTCTACAATTTCTCCCCCCCATTTTTCTTGTTTTTATTTTCAATTCCCTCCAATCTCATTCCATATCAAAACCATTCCACTTCACAACCAAACTATCGGTTGGAGAGAGAGAGAGAAAGAGAGAGAGAGGAGTTGGTTACCCGATCGGTGCCCGCGGGGAGGGGGTCGGCGACGAAGGTGGGCATCTCGTGCATGAGGGAGTCGGGCTTGCCGGAGTGGAGGATCCGCGTGAAGCCCCCCATCTCGGACCCTCCAGGGGAGTCGCGCAGCTTCTTGAACCAGTAGTACATGATCCGGCACTGCCAGGCGTTGTACACCCCCTGGGAGGCCGTCACCGCCGTGTGGAACAGCCGCCGCTCTCCTCCACCCCGGCGGGCGGCGTCCCTCGGCATCCGGATGACGGGGTCGAAGGAGACCACCGCGTCCGCGTGGGAGCTAACATCCGATGGGAATCCCGAGCGGACTCTGGCCGTCGATGAAATGAGGATGTTGTAGGTGATGAGCGCCACCGATATAGTTATCAGCACCGTGTAGAACATGCTCTCGCAACCCATCTTCTTTGCTGCCGCTGCCTCTTCTGCTGCTCCGCGTGTCGATATGAGCATATTTGTGAGGACGTCTGGCAGTAACGGTGGAGTCGGGGCATTAATCGCACAGTTAGGTGGACCGACTTATCGGTGGTAGAGGAGGAAAAACGAGATGTTCGGTGGGGGCGGGGATTGGGTGGAGACACGGGGCTCGCTGGCGGGCTGGGGTTTGGAATTCAAGGGTAGGGATGTAAATGCGTTCGTTTGGGTTGGATTTGATTAAATTTTTATTTATATTTATTTATAAAATTTATATCTATATATTGTTTATTTGTTTATTAAATATAAAAATTTAAATTTATATTCATGAATCTTACAGTCAAATTATATTAAATTAGAATTAAGGAAGAGAAAAAATCTATAATATAATTTATTAATTATTTATTTTTAATAAGTTCTAAATATAAGGGTTTGATCTATTCTAATTTTATTTATTTATACTAAAATGATTATATAAAAAGTTTTTTAAGGAGAATACATCAAAAATAAATTATAAAAAATGCAAAGAAAGACTAAATACAAGTATTTTTTAAATAAAAAATTTGCATCTCAAAAATAAATATTAAATGGAAGCTTCAGAAGCATTTCCAAACTTCAAAATCATAGAGGAAATTATGAAGAAGATTAGGGTTGAGAGGATGAGAGATTTAAGGTGGAACTTATATATCTCGGGTAAATGAGGATTTTATTTAGGTATTTAGATAGGATAATCAGGTATAGATTCATCCTCATATATACCAAAATCCGATCAGATTTTCTAGATAAAACTCATACTCAAATCCGATCAGGTTTGAGTCAAATTTTACCTATTTTTTTCGAATCGAGTTCACAAAAACTTGCATCTCTATTCAAAGGATGGGGAATTTGTCAACGGCTACAACCTATAAGTGAGGGGTTGGGATTGGGATGAAGATGGTATGAGAGCTACCATATTAGTAAGGTAATTCTTAATGGGAAAGTTATGCTAGTATGTTATGGTCCTCACCTATCATGGAAATCCAAGGCATAGAGTAGACTTTACCTCGATCCTTTATCTTTAAATTTGTTGATTTCCTTTTATAGAAACGACGCCCGGAGTAAAGGTAAGTCATGTTGAGTTGATTTGGACAAATTTCACGGCATGGTCAGAAATGTTTTTGATCCTATCCGACCCATTTTCTACTTGGAAAATCCATTTTGAACCCAAAATAATGATGGGGGTTTGGTTGGGTTGAACTAGGTTGTTAATGTCATCACCATCCATATATCCAAAAGATTAATACTTCATCAAAACATGCGTTAAAAGAATAATTTGCTAGGAAATCAAAGAAATGTAGGGATGGTTTGAGTATATATACCTAGGATGATGGTGTGGAGAGTTGAGAACCTTATAAAATTCTGGAGTTGTAATGGGTTTTACTACAAAATAGATGTCCTATCATGACGGTCTACCTATACCGATAATCGAACTTATGTCACTAATAGGGTATCTTATACAGCGTTAGTTTATTTGTACACCTACGGACACCCTTTTTTTTAAATAAAATATAAAAGGGGCAGATGCATAAGATCCTTGAGTCACCTCCTTCGTCGACGTCTCTCCTCTCTAACTCGCCCACCTTCTCCTTCGACACTCCACTGAGCTCCACTTCCTCTCCCTCCCTTTCCCCCCTTCCCTTCCCCTCTCCCCACGACAACATCTGCCTCGATGCCTTCCGCCCTACCGTCCACCTCAACAGCAACTCGCGAGATGGCAATGGCGAAAGTGATCCCCTTCATGACAACATGGATGGTGGTGCGAGGGAATGGTGCACGGCGGAGCGATCATCGGAGGCTGTGCTTCTTCGATTTTGTGGGGGTTCCATCAATCGAGATCTCCTTATTGGCACACAAACAAGTCTCAGGTACTCTTTATTGATCTCATGATCTCAATTGTTCTCATTCTCAATCAAGCTCGCTTAGGTGCTTTCGATTGATCTCACTCCCAATCGATTTCATTGGAAAATTCTTGATCAATCGTCGATCTCTCTATGATGCTCTCATTCGATATCTTTCTCGATTATCCTCCTTAGGGTTCTCTTGAACGATCTTGCAATCCTTCGGGGTTGCTTTTGATCGATCTCACTGGATTTCTCTCGCCATGTGTGTAAGCATCGTCCCTTGTCACTGGGTTTCTCTTGTCATGTGTGATCTAAAATGTATTTGATCCTATCCAACCCATTTCTACCTGGAAAATCCATCCCGACCCCATAACAATGAACGAGGTTTGGTTGGGTTGAACTAGGCTATTGATGTCATCGCCATCCATATGCTAAATATCTAAAAGATTAATACTTCATCAAAAACATGCGTTAAACGAATAATCGTTTGGAAATTGAAGAAATGTAGGGATGGTTTGAGCATATCTAGGATGATGGTGTGGAGAGTTGAGAACCTTATACAATTCCAGAGTTGTAATGGACTTGGAGATTGTAACAATGTCCTACTCGTGTGCATCAGCATCCTTGATGGTAAGGAAGAGTAGTTTGTGTGATGCCACATAACATATGAGGAGTATAAAATATTGGGGTGTCTAGGGGCAGAAAGCAAACAAAAGAGCATGGAGGAACGGGTAGGGGTTGATGGACATACATACATGCTTACGAGGATCTAATTAGCCATGACATAATTAAGTGTAAATCACGTATATAAAAATATAAAATCAATCGCAAGAGTAGGCATTGGAATTTTCAAGTTAAAAACCATCAATCAAGCATCCCAACTTACAATTTTCATGATAGAGTCATTTGTGTTGAAATAAATGGATATATGAAATAAATAAATAAAAATATATGTATTTTTAATATTTTTGTATAGATAAAAAATATTAAATTAAGCAAGTTAAACATGAATTGACAAGATCCAGAATAAAATAAAGAACAAAAAACATGCAATAACACAAATAAACAAAACGAGAAGGGATTAGATTTTACTTTGATCGAAGTGCCCATTAAGGACTTCCCTTAGAGAAGGTATCGCTTCTCACAACACCGGTGCGTCGGGATCTAATCAACTTCTCCTAGGATATGACGACTGTCACGACTCGATTTCTGAATCCCTACAGGACCCGAGACCGACTCGACTCGACTAATCGTAAGACCTAGTCATCCAACAAGATATAACCGAAAAGTAGGAAAATAAACCACATTCACTATGCAAGGTAACTAACAGTAAAAGAGTACAAGCAGTAATGAAGTAAAAGTTGCTAAACAGTACATACCACAACAATAGCAGGAAAGTAGAAATAAAAGTACAGTAACAGAAACGGTAAAAATAATCTAAAACTCACTAGTAGAACAGAGAGTACAACTAAAACAGGAAACTACTGCTGGGCTCGACTGAGCCCAGCACCCTCTGCAGTCGGTGACTTAGGTTGCTCAACTCCTGGACTTGTAAAGGGTTATAAGTAAAACAGAGTCAGCGAACGCTGAGTAGAGTGGTAACCAGACTAACTAAAGTAGTAAAAGCTAGCAGGTAAATTTATCTTTTCCAATTATTTTATTTCACAAGTAATTCCTTTTCATCCATTGGTTTACTTTTAGGTTTCCTTCTTGATTTCGCATGTTCCTCATGGGAACGATCTTGATTGCAGTCTTTTCCGAAGAGTAGAAGGCACACGTGGTGCTCTCATACTCGGGAGAGTCCCCCGTGATAATCCTACACCCAGTCAACCACCCCGAGATCACGGACAGACGTAGCGGTGACTACGGCACACGCGATAAGCGCACGGGTAGCTACCCCGCACTGGCACGCGGACAGTCATTTCCGCTAGCGGGTACGCCCAAAGTACAACACGGAACAATATATGGCCTAACCCTCTCAGTAACAGGGGTCTCACCCCTCAGAACCAAATAGGGGTCTTGCCCCTCTACAGTCTGCGCACCCTTGTCTGACTATCCCGATTTGCCCAGTGGGCCTAACAAGTTGGTGTAGGGTGGCTAGCTGAATCCCGAGCCCCGTGGAATGGCTAGCTCCCTCCCTACACTAGTAGTTCTCCCCAGTACAGTGTATGTGAGGGCCAACAGAAGTTGGTGTAAAGTGGCCAATCCTAACCCCGGGTCCCAACCCAAGGGCAGCTAGCTCCGTTCTACACTAAACAGGGGACAGTCGCTCTCCTTGGTACCACGTACTCAAGGGCCAGCACACTTCCCATTCACATTTCCAGATCTTTCTATTCATCCACAGGAGCTCTACTCCTAATTCCCCGTAGGGTTCATGCTCATATTCACCATGTTGTTCCATACCAGGTTTAATCATTCACATTTCCATTCTCGTATTATTCACATGCAGCTCGTATTTCCACAATTAACATATGCAACAAGCGATATCACAGGTAACTGTTTAACTAGCACATGAATTTCATATTTCAACAGGCAGCTCGTATTTATTAACAGATAATTGTTTACAATTCTACTCATTCATTTATGATTGCAATCTCAAACATGCATATAAATAGTGTAACTGTTTCTCGTCCTAGGATTCATGCCACATCCTAGGTTTTTAGTTATCTAATTTCACACATGCATTCATGTTTTATAATTAAAAATAGGGGA
Source organism: Thalassia testudinum (assembly GCA_037157565.1). NCBI lineage: Eukaryota > Viridiplantae > Streptophyta > Magnoliopsida > Alismatales > Hydrocharitaceae > Thalassia > Thalassia testudinum. The sequence continues at coordinate 71,022,465 of JAZHRO010000059.1, read as the reverse complement.
AAACCACTCTACTAGACAATCCGGGAGTATTGGGGGCTCGAACGGTTGACTCACATGCCTCTGTAAGTCCCGAACACGCAACAGATTGAAGTCCTATACCAAGGGACAAACCACAATGGAACGTTCAGAACAGTATATAAGGATTTCTAACATGTAGAGGAACTCACAAGGAAACCATAGATATCTCGTTTGCGTAAAACGGACCCTAAACGGGTCAAAAACAGAGTTGCAGAACCAAATCAAATGTCTGGCACAAGGTCCAGATATTTTAAAAGTCACCAGAGTCTCACCTCAAGTTCCTGTGTCGACCTCAGACGTCCAGGACACCCTACTTGACCGTCTGGACTCAGCTGTAGACGTCCGACCTCTCCTCCAATTGTCTGGGAGTGCCTTCAGTCATCTAGTAAGTTGTCTAGATGTCCAAAACACGTGGGAGGGCGTGCCGTGCGCCTTCCCAAAGCTGCCCTTGCATGTGACAGAAAAATCTCCCCCTTTTAGCTAAGCAGATCGGCTCTGCGGTACGGCCTACATGGCCGTAACCGCAAGAAGAACGTACCTTCGCGAAACCTTGCTTTCAGACATCCAACCCGTCGTCTGGACAGCACTCCAGATGTATGATACTGGGAAAATCCCAGTACCAGAGCGAGCCCCTGCTCCTCTCGCCACGCGTAGCCGCGGCTTCTCCCTCTCGTCTGCAGCTCCGGCTGTAGCAGGAAGTCGGGGACGGCTCCCACGACGTACTCCTCCCACACGCGCCGCTCCGGTCGTGCACCCTCCGACGAGCTCCCACGAACTCGCGAGCTCAACCTCCTCTTCTCTCCTCGCTCTCCCTCCCTCTCTCTCGCTTGTCCCTCTCATGGCAGTGTAGAGGAAATAAGGTGGTGGTGGTGGAGTAGAGAAGAGAGGAAGGGGGGTGAGGGCTCTTATATAGAGAGCGGCTAGGGTTCGGTGAGGGGGAGAGAAGAAGAAGAGAGAGAGAGAAGAAAGCTGTCTACGCGCAGCCAGCGCGCAGACCCGACCTTCTGTACAGATTTTTCAATTTTCAGATGTCTGGGAAGGGGTCCAAACGTCTGACCAGACGTCTGACTGCCAGTCCAGACATCTTAAAAGGTTCAAAACAGAATGGGTCTTTACATCATAACAAACTTAAAGGAAGTTTCATCCCCGAAACTTGAGCTAGCTAGGGTGCGGAGAAGGAAATATAAACGCATAACAAACTTAAAGAGGATCGAAGTCAGTCCGAAAAGATGTACCCTAAAAAAGCTCTGAGTACCGTTCTCGCATCGCCACCTCAGGCTCCCAGGTAGCCTCCTCATACCGCTGGCTCCTCCACAAGACCTTCACCAGGGGTACCTACTTCTGCCTCAAACTCCAGATGGCTTTGTCTTGTATCTACACTGGTTTCTTGGGGTAGGACAGGTTGTCACCCACCTTGACACTCTTGTGGCTCAGAACGTGATTGGGATCGATGACGTACTTCTTGAGGTTGGACACGTGGAACACGTCATGCACACCAGAAAGCTGGGGAGGAAGGGCAAGCCGGTAAGCAACGGGTCTTACCCGCTCCAGGACCTCAAAGGGCCCCACAAATCTCGACGCAAGCTTCCCTTTCACCCCAAAACGCTGCAAGCCCTTCATGGGCGAAACGCGAAGAAAGACGGATCCCCAACCTCGTATTGCACCTCTCTTCGTTTCCGATCGGCATAACTCTTCTTCCTACTCTTGATAGTGCGGAGTCGTCTGTGGATCTGCTCTATCACCTCCTGACTCTGTCGAATCAGCCTGGGACCAACCTCCCACTTGGTCCCCACCTCAACCCAACTCAAGGGCGCAGTACACCTCCGTCCGTACAGAGCCTCGTAGGATGCCATGCCGATGCTCGAGTGATAATTGTTATTATATGCAAACTCTGCCAGGGGTAGTGCTCCTCCCAGGAACCCCTTCAGTCTAGTACACAGACACGCAAAAGGTCCTCAAGTGTCTGTATAGTGCGCTCTGACTGTCTGTCTGTTTGGGGGTGGTACGCCGTACTGAGCCTCAACTGTGCCCCCAAAGCCTACTGAAACTCAGCCCAAAACTGGAAAGTAAAACAGGTATCCCGGTCGGATACAATCTCACGCGGAAGTTTGTGCAGATGTACCACATCACGAATGTACCTCTCTGCCAACTATGTTGGTCCCAAGGTGACTCGGATAGGCAAGAAGCATGCCGTCTTCGTCAATCTGTCTACTATCACCCAGACTGCGTCGTGTCGTCGCTGGGTAACTGGTAAGCCCACCACCAAGTCCATAGTGATGCTCTCCCACTTCCACTCTGGCACCGGAAGTGGCTGCAACAGCCCTGCAGGCCTCCACCTGCTGACACACCAAACACTGCTGCATGAACTCACCTACATCCCGCTTCATTCCTCTCCACTAAAAGTCACGTCTCAGATCATGATACATCTTCGTGTTCCTGGGATGTATGGTGAACCTGGACCCGTGCGCCTCAGTCAGGAGCTCTCTCAACAACTCTTCGTCCCTGGGAACGCACAAACGTCCCCTCATACGCAGCACCTCGTATGTAAAAGAGCAGTCTCCTGGGTCCCCTGACAGCATTCTGTCTCGCAATGACTGCAGGTACGGATCTGTCATCTGACCTATGATTATGCGATCTATTAGCTCTGGTCTCATCTGTCGTGTCACCGTCATTGCCCCGCAATACCCTTGTGACTCTCGGGGTCGCCAACTACCCAACTCCTCCATAAGCCTCCAACTCTGTGCCTGTAAACTGGCCAAGTGGGCGGGCGCCTTTTGGCTCAAGGCATCAGCCATCACGTTGGCCTTCCTCGGATGGTAGGAGATGCTGCAGTCATAGTCCTTCAGGAGCTCTAACCAACGTCTTTGTCTCATGTTAATCTCCTTCTGATCAAATAAGTACCTGAGGCTCTTATGATCCGTGAAAATCTCAAAGGTCTCACCGTAAAGGTAGTGCCTCCATGTCTTCAGTGCGAAGACAACAACTGCCAGCTCTAAGTCATGGGTAGGGTAGCTATGCTCATGGGACTTCAATTGCTGCGAAGCATAAGCGATAACGTGACCCCGCTGCATGAGCACACCCCCTAACCCCTACAACGAAGCGTCCATGTAGACCATAAAATCGCCACTGCTATCTGGGATGGTAAGCACAGGAGCTGAAGTCAGTTTCCCCTTCAACTCTTGAAAACACGCCTCACAAGCGTCTGTCTAAGAAAAAGGCACATCCTTCTGGGTCAACTGGGTCATAGGACGTGCAATCTGCGAGAAACCCCTGATAAACCGTCGGTAGTAACCTGAAAGTCCCAAGAAGCTGCGTATCTCTGTCACTGTATGTGGCCTCTCCCACCTGATTATAGCCTCAACCTTGGCTGGATCTACAGTCAAACCATCCCTTGAAATCACATGCCCCAAGAAGGTCACTTGCCTCAGCTAAAACTCGCACTTGCTATATTTGGCATACAGCTTGTGTTGTCTCAAAGTGTCCAGAACGATCCACAAGTGTTGTCCATGCTGTGCCTGATCCCGCGAGTAAACTAGCACGTCATCTATAAACTTTACCACAAACTGATCCAGATACGGTCTGAACACCCGGTTTATCAAATCCATGAAGGCAGTAGAGGCGTTGGTCAGCCTAAACGGCATGACCAAAATCTCGTAGTGTTTATACCGGGTGCGGAAAGCTGTCTTGGAGATGTCGGTCTCCCTGATCCTCAACTGGTGGTAGCCTGATCTCAGATTTATCTTCGAGAATACTGTGGCACCTCGCAACTGGTCAAACAGATCATCAATCCTCAGTAGTAGATACTTGTTCTTGATGGTGACCCTATTCAGCTGTCTGTAGTCAACAGAAAGGCGTAGGGTACCATCCCTCTTCTTCACAAATAACACAGGAGCTCCTCACAGGAACGCACTGGACCTCACAAAGCCCCTCTCTAACAGGTCCTGTATCTGTGACTTGAGCTCTCGCAACTCAAGTGGTGTCATCCAGTACGGTGCAGTAGAAATGGGGCTGGTCCCTGGTATCAGTGAGATCTCAAACTCGATCTCACGCTTAGGCGGTAGTCCTGGCAGCTCCTCGGGAAACACATTGGGGTACTCTCTGACCACCGGGATGCTCTGAAAGTCTGCCACAGGGCTAGGTTCCGCTACCACACAGGTTAGCAAGCCTTCACACCTCTGGCCCAAAAGTCTCGCTGCTCGAAGCGCAGAAATGCACCTGAAACCTCCATCCATCGGCTGTCCGTGAAACTCAAAGGAAGGCATCTCCGGTATGGAGAAGACGATCTTCCTCCTAAAATAATCCACCAAGGTGTGGTAAGCGGACAGCCAATACATCCCCCAAAATCATGCCAAAGTCCTCCATCGGTTTCACAATCAGGTCAGCGGGGAGACTGTGTCCCCCAATACTGACCGCACAGTTTGTGTAGACCTCCTCAGCTACACATAGCTGACCACCTGGACCTCTGATCACAAACGGATCCTCTAACAACAAGCAGTCCTGTCCCAAACTGACAGCAAAACTCGCAGCGACAAAGAGTGTGTGGCACCAGAATAAAAAAGCATGTAAACTAATCTACCAGAAATTGTAACCATACCTGCCACCACTGAACCAGATGCCCTGGTGTCTCTATGTGTCAGGGCATTGATACACCCCTCAGCCCTCGGTGCAGAAGAAGCAGCTGATTAGCCCATATTTGTGGGCTATTTAAGTATTTAAGTGCCTAGATATTAAGTTAATTCTAACATTTATTTAGCATACATTAGGATGCAAATAGATTAATTCATATTTCTATTTTAATTACATAATTCATGCATTGCATTCATATTTAAATACATTTAGAATTAACTTAGAATTACATTCATTTAATTAGTTAACAAATTAGGTGCATTGCATGCATTATTTTAAGTTAACATAAACGTTGAGGGTTTGTATATAAATAACCATAATATTTTATTATTATTTTATTCTTCTTCTTTCAGCAACGGCTGCATTTCCTCTAGCTGCCACAGTCAAGGCCCCATTCATGGAGGAGCGGGTGTGTTGGATCTGGTCGGGGCAGCTGACTACAAGAGAGAGGAGGAGACAGCCGAGCTAGGTGAGACACCGCCCCACTCCACCATCGTGTACTCCATTCCACCACCGTGGTCTCCAAGGCCGAGCTCCACCACACCGTGGGCCGGTGAGGTGACAGCCCGCCGCGTCAAGCCGGTGGACTCGTGCTAACACCGTGAGTGTGTGTCCCTGGCCACGCTTCCATCATTGTGCCTCACCGGAATCAACATCACCACCTTCACCACCATCACCAGCAACCACCACTGCAGCCGCCGCAACTCCATGCCCTGCATTTTCATCTCCTCCGTCAGTTAAGACGTCCGGGAAGTTTCTCGGACGTCTAAAGCTTCGTCCCCACGCACAACAGCAACCAGCCTCTCCTCTAGCCCGTGCCATCACCAGCAGCTTCTCCTCGCTCCATTAGACCCACCATCGCCTCCAGCCACGCACGCAACCTGCGCGACCCTCCAGCTGCATGCGTAGGGACCTCCACCCGCGCGCCCCTCCAGCTGCACGCACCCACCCGCACTTCCAGCAGTGCGCCTAAGCCCCTACCGCGCACCCGCAAGCCCGCGCGCACCTCTGTGTGTGTGCCTGCACTTCGCTGCACCACCGCCCACGTGCCCTCCAATTGCACTTCCGCTCGTATGCCCTCCAGCCGCGCGCGTAAAGTGTGCTGCACTTCCGCCGCACTCCCTGCACCGCGCTGTCGATGCTTGCAGCATGCGGCCAGCAGCAGCTGCGGCCTTCAATACTTCCTCGTGTGCGGCCTGCAGTATGCAGCAGCAGTAGTTGCGGCCGAGCTCAGCCGCACCCGCGTGCATTCGCATGGCTTGCGCGTTCAATGCGTGAACCACCTTCAGCAGCCACTGGAACCCACCTCCACCATACCTCCATCCGGCCACCTCGGGGCACCTCGCACTTCACCGCAGTCGCCATCATGGAGCCCTCGGTCTAGAGATCCTCCTCCAAGCTTCACACCTCCGGCCATTCCCTCCTCCTTGCGCACGGACAAGGGGAAGAATTTCCCCTGTTTTGCTATAGTAAAGCCTCTATTAATATTTACATTTTGTGCCATTGTCAACTTTTATTATTATTTTATTAAGTTGCATTGCAAAATATATCCTTTAGTTGTGCAAAATTTCCATTTCAGCATGTTCTCTTGATGTTTTCTTAATCTGAAGGCAGATTTGGCTCGATTTCTCAACGAAACTAACTGTGAACATATGTTTTTAACCGGTGTGAGTTTAGATATGTCATTGCCTCATTGTGGACACAACTCACTCTTCTGCGAATGGTTATTTTAATTGTTGATTAGTCGATTTTTCCACCACATAGAACTTCAAACGATGCGTTATTTTATGTGATAAACGACTTTAAAAGCGAAGAATCGACTCGTCAGCAGCCACACTCTACGTCGGGCGAGTAGCTGATGGTCGATACCCTCCCCGTGACTGCTGTCCTCCCCCACGCGCCTGGGAACCATGACCACCTGCTCGGCTACCAACGCTCGATGCGGGGAGCATCTGCTGCGCTCCAACCCTAGACGGGCAGTCCCTCCTGATGTGGCTCGACTGGCCACACTGTTAGTAGAGGGGGACTCGACTCCCTCCCTCGGTAGGTCCCTGCTGACAACTAGGCGGGGGTTTAGTGCTGACAGCTGGCCCCTATCGGGGGCTCCCAAAGGCCACTGATGGCCCCACAAAATGAGATGGCTCTCTTGCGGGTGCTGTGAGTATTCTGGCTGGTAGGGCTTCTTTTGTCCTCTGTCAGTGTCTCACGCTGTCGGGTTGGTCTCCTCGTACGTCATAGTTGCCTCCACCACTCTCGAGAATGTGGGCAGCTTTGGGGGCTTGACATACCCCCGTATCGCAGGCCGGAGCCCCTCAATGAACCTCCACAGGCGCTCCTCCTCTGTACGGCTGTCGCAGCAAAATGTGACAGCTCTAGGAAGCGCGTGCGGTACGCGCTAACAGTCATCGTCCCCTTGAGGAGAGTGTGGAACTCCCACCTCCTTTGGTCCTGCCAAGTCTGTGGGAAGCACTGCTCGTAGAAGAGGGTCACGAACTGGTCCCACGTCGGCTCTCCCCTCTCTTGGCCTCTAACTGCCCTCCTCCACCTATGTGCCGCACTCTTCAGCTGGTACATGGCAAAGGCCACACGGCACTCTGTAGGGGGGCGAAGGGTGTCAAACACCTTCTCAATCTGCTCTAATCAGTCCTCTACCTCAGACGGGTCCTCATCCCCCTTGAAAGAATGGGGCTTCAGCTTCTGGAATTGCTCGAAAAGCTCATAGTGCAGCTACAGTGGGGGAACGGGCACGCCCCCAGGCAAGGAGGTCTCGTGCTCAGAAGTGTCAGAGTGCGGTGGGGGTGGTGGAGGACCACCCCCTCCTCCTCGTCCAACGCTGCGTCGGTCTCTAGGTCCCACAGAGGACTCCCCCTCCACGTCCCCAGGGAGAGGCGCCCATGGAGGTGGGTGGAGCTCCTCTCGTACTATGTCTTAGATCAGCTGGGCAAGGTCTTAAGCCTGAATGCCCGGGAGAAGTGGCAGGTCAACTGGCACCTCGGGCCTGACACGTCCTGTAGGTTTGGGCCCTACCAGGAGGGGTGACGTAATAATTGCGGAAATAAAATATATAAAGCAATCTCACAAAATAAGCAATCACAAAATGTACACAAGTAATTTTTAGGTGGAAACCCAAACCGGGTGAAAACCACCACCTAACCCTCTCGAGTTAGGATTTTCCGATCAACCTAGTTGATCAAATCCACTAAACGAATCACTTTAAAACGAGGGTGATTCAACCTCAGTACAACCACGCTACAAGTACGAGGGTAGCGTTCCTCAACCCCTTCTCTCCACGAGAAGGATTTTGTCCCACGAAGGAGACGGGAATTCGCAAAGCGAATACCCAACCAAAATACAAAGATAAAATAAACAACAAACCTATAGAGCCAACAAAGTAATTTAAACCTAGCTTCTATAGGAAATAGGAAACTCCCCTTTGCAAGGAGTGCGTCGAGGATGACGCGGGTGCGTGAGCCACGCAACGGCGCAACTTTGCTCTCGTAGACAACGGCGGGAGAGCGGGTGCGCGAAGGGAATGATGCTCTCAAGATGTAGAACTTGAGCTTAGAGAGCAAGAGCTTCTTGGACACAAGAGAGTGGAAATACTTGATCTTAGTGTATTGCAAAGTGTTTCTTGTGTTTCTCTTGTTGTATCTTAGTGTGTAAAGGCTCCCCTCTATTTATAGAGGCCTTAGGAAGGCTTTGGAAGGCTTGGAAAAGCTTCCATAGCCGTTGGGTGCAAAGCCCAAGAGAATCAGGCCGAAATCAGGACAATGATTACATTTGACAGGGTTATCAGACGTCTAACTATGGCATCAGACGTCTGGAAGGCCAGTTTAAGACGTCTGATTCCAAGGTCAGACGTCTGATTCTATGCGGGTTTCTCCCTGGCTTGAATCAGATCTAAACAGGGTTTTTACATAAGTCCATCAGACGACATACAGGACGTCTGGCACTATGTCTGGACGTCTGAAAACCTACTTTTACTGTGGGAATAGATTTCCAAACGTTGCAACGGCTAGAAAATATCTGAGAAGAGATTTTGGGTCAGCCGAGGCAAAACGGTCATTTATCAGACGTCTGGAAAGTCCTATGGACGTCTGATAAGGCTCTAACGGTTATATCTTTGAGTGCCTGCTAAGCCAGCCAACGGTCTACTAACTGGACGTCTGGCAAATCCATCAGACGTCTTCTAAGACGTCTGGTCTAAGGTCTGGACGTCTGATTTCATCAGACAGAACTACTATCTCCAGCCTAACAGTTATCGGACGTCTGAAACAACAGTCAGACGTCTTAAAATACATTATCAGACGTCTGATTTGGGAATTAGACGTCTGGAAGTGCTGTTTGAACCCTATATTGGTTTTCTAAGTATTCTACAGAAAACCTAAGTATCCTAAGGTTGTGCCGGTGTTCCTAGGACTACTGTTAGGGTTCTTTGAGGCTCTTTAACATAATTTCTAAGGAAAATAAAGAGCAAGAAAAATAAAGATAAAAGTACATGAAAGGATTAAAAAGAATCTATCCTATTCTTCTTGTCTTCTATCTTCAATCTGTCGCTCCACGCAAACCTCCTCTGTTTTCCGTCAAGCTCCTCCAATCCGTCCTGGATGCGAGCTCGAATTCCGTCTAAACACGTCCACATTTGCAATTGACCTGAAATCTAGGACTCAAATTGCAAATGTTAAATAACACGTGTTTTGTTATCATCAAAACAAATGATCGTGGTGCTTTAGCACCAACAATCTCCCCCTTTTTGATGATGACAAAATCGTAAATAATGCATAAAAATCCTCCCCCTTTTTGACATTATCAAAAATGTTTAATTGATTTTATATTTCCTATAACTCCCCCTTAAAACATGCTCTTCTATGAATTTATTTTAACAAAGGTAATGTCCTCCCCCTTTTTGTAACAATGAGATAGCTATTATTTTTCTCCCCCTTACTAAAGGAAATTTAGCTACCTTATATCTCCCCCTTAAAAATTGACAATTAGCTCATTAATTTTAACTCCCCCTATCTAAATGCTTATGATAAAAAGATAGGGTAAAGGGTTTTACCTCACCTACCATGGCCAATAAAATGGCCCGAATGGTGGTGGTGGATGCCACATCGGATGGGGCTCCCATCCGTAGCTTGGAGGCCCAGGCATTGGTGCCGGTCTTCAATCTGGTGGTCGACGTGCGGCGGGTCCGTTGTTTGTTCGCCGTCTCGTCGGTCTTCTTGTTCTCCTCCTTGGTCTACTCCTTGGTTCCCCTAACTTGAGTTGACCAGCCTTGAGCTTGTAGGTCCAGTCCCTTATGTTGTAATTATCCCTGAACCCTACAAAACAAGATTCTAGTTCTTTTTTCGGTATCCAAGTGGGCTTGGATCTGGATTTGTTAGAAGGTCTCCTTGATGGAGATCCTTTCTCAATCTTAGGGCTATAAAACTTGTCTACTTTGTTGATTAATTTGTTAGAATTTTCCCTAAGACATGCAATTTCTTTTTCTATAGTTTGCATCTTAGTCTTTAAATCATAGATTTCTAACTTTAGACTATCATTTTCCTCAATCAACTTATTATTTTTATTGATGAGGTTATGATTTTCTAATAATAGGTTATCATTTTTAGGACAAGTTTCTAGATCCTTAAGTTTTATTTCTAACCTATCATTTTCATTTTTAAGAAAACTAAGGTTCTTTTTAATGCTTTTATTTTCTATCCTAAGTGATTTACTAATCTCAAAAAGTTCATTAAAAGCTTCTTGAAGATCGAGATTTACCTCGTTGTCTGAGTCGCTTTCACTTTCGCTGTCGCTTCCTCTGGCCATGAAGCCGAAGCAAGCGGTTTCTTCTTCTATGGTCTTTTCTTCTTCTTCCTTCGAGCTAGAATCGTCCCAAGTCGCTTGGAACGCCTTCTTCTTAGATTTCTTCTCCTTTTCCTTCTTCTTCTCCTTTTTGAGAAGAGGGCATTCTGGTCGTAGATGCCCTTTCCCGTTGCAGTGGTAGCAACGTCTCGGGCTTTCCTTCTTCTCCTTTTTCTCTTTCTTTAATTCCCTACAAAACTTGGAAAAATTTTAAAGTAAAATTCTAAAGTCTTCGTCGTCGGAACTTACCTCGCTATCCGACGCGGCTCTGAAGGCGAGAGTCTTCTTTAGTTTAGGCTCTGGTGTATCCTTCTTCTTCTGCTTCAACTTAGTCTCGTAGGCCATCAGATTGCCTAGGAGATCTTCCATGTTGAGCTCCTCCATTTCGTTCGCCTCTTCGATGGCGGTGACTTTCTGTTCCCATTCCGGTCCAAGGGAACGAAGAAGCTTCCCTTGAAGCTCCCCCTTGATGAAAGTCTTCCCTAAAGCTTTCAAGTTATTTACTATGAGAGTGAACCTAGTGTTCATCTCACTTAAAGTTTCGTTAGTTTTCATAGAAAAAGCCTCAAATTCTTGTGAAAGTAAATTGAGTTTAGAAGTTTTTACCTTAGAGGTACCTTCATGAGTTACCTCGAGTGTGTGCCAGATCTCGTATGCGGTGGCGCATTGCGAGATTCTGTTGAACTCCTCCGGGCTGAGCGCGTAATACAACGCGTTCATTGTTTTCGCATTGAGAGAGAGCTCCCGGATCTGCTGCTGCGAGTATCCTCCGGCGGGTTTCTCTGGGATGTCGAAGGGGGTCTCGCACCTGGCCCAGACTGTGAAGTCGGTGGCTTGAAGCCACGTCTTCATCTGCAACTTCCAGTAGGGGTAGTTGCTCCCGTCGAAGAACGGCGGACGGGTTGTGGACTGCCCCTCGGAAATCCTGCTTGTGGAACAGCTTCCCTCCATGTGATCTTTCCGCGGATGTTACTCCTATCGGCGGAAAACCTGCTCTGATACCAAATGTAGGTTTGGGCCCTACCAGGAGGGGTGACGTAATAATTGCGGAAATAAAATATATAAAGCAATCTCACAAAATAAGCAATCACAAAATGTACACAAGTAATTTTTAGGTGGAAACCCAAACCGGGTGAAAACCACCACCTAACCCTCTCGAGTTAGGATTTTCCGATCAACCTAGTTGATCAAATCCACTAAACGAATCACTTTAAAACGAGGGTGATTCAACCTCAGTACAACCACGCTACAAGTACGAGGGTAGCGTTCCTCAACCCCTTCTCTCCACGAGAAGGATTTTGTCCCACGAAGGAGACGGGAATTCGCAAAGCGAATACCCAACCAAAATACAAAGATAAAATAAACAACAAACCTATAGAGCCAACAAAGTAATTTAAACCTAGCTTCTATAGGAAATAGGAAACTCCCCTTTGCAAGGAGTGCGTCGAGGATGACGCGGGTGCGTGAGCCACGCGACGGCGCAACTTTGCTCTCGTAGACAACGGCGGGAGAGCGGGTGCGCGAAGGGAATGATGCTCTCAAGATGTAGAACTTGAGCTTAGAGAGCAAGAGCTTCTTGGACACAAGAGAGTGGAAATACTTGATCTTAGTGTATTGCAAAGTGTTTCTTGTGTTTCTCTTGTTGTATCTTAGAGTGTAAAGGCTCCCCTCTATTTATAGAGGCCTTAGGAAGGCTTTGGAAGGCTTGGAAAAGCTTCCATAGCCGTTGGGTGCAAAGCCCAAGAGAATCAGGCCGAAATCAGGACAATGATTACATTTGACAGGGTTATCAGACGTCTAACTATGGCATCAGACGTCTGGAAGGCCAGTTTAAGACGTCTGATTCCAAGGTCAGACGTCTGATTCTATGCGGGTTTCTCCCTGGCTTGAATCAGATCTAAACAGGGTTTTTACACAAGTCCATCAGACGACATACAGGACGTCTGGCACTATGTCTGGACGTCTGGAAACCTACTTTTACTGTGGGAATAGATTTCCAAACGTTGCAACGGCTAGAAAATCTCTGAGAAGAGATTTTGGGTCAGCCGAGGCAAAACGGTCATTTATCAGACGTCTGGAAAGTCCTATGGACGTCTGATAAGGCTCTAACGGTCATATCTTTGAGTGCCTGCTAAGCCAGCCAATGGTCCACTAACTGGACGTCTGGCAAATCCATCAGACGTCTTCTAAGACGTCTGGTCTATGGTCTGGACGTCTGATTTCATCAGACAGAACCACTATCTCCAGCCTAACAGTTATTGGATGTCTGAAACAACAGTCAGACGTCTTAAAATACATTATCAGACGTCTGATTTGGGAATTAGACGTCTGGAAGTGCTGTTTGAACCCTATATTGGTTTTCTAAGTATTCTACAGAAAACCTAAGTATCCTAAGGTTGTGCCGGTGTTCCTAGGACTACTGTTAGGGTTCTTTGAGGCTCTTTAACATAATTTCTAAGGAAAATAAAGAGCAAGAAAAATAAAGATAAAAGTACATGAAAGGATTAAAAAGAATCTATCCTATTCTTCTTGTCTTCTATCTTCAATCTGTCGCTCCACGCGAACCTCCTCTGTTTTCCGTCAAGCTCCTCCAATCCGTCCTGGATGCGAGCTCGAATTCCGTCTAAACACGTCCACATTTGCAATTGACCTGAAATCTAGGACTCAAATTGCAAATGTTAAATAACACGTGTTTTGTTATCATCAAAACAAATGATCATGGTGCTTTAGCACCAACACGTCCACCCCTCCGACTTCGCTCACGGCTGTGTTCACGGCCCGCCTCAAGAACTCCACAACGAGGCATCTCCTGCAAGGGGACACGGAAGATAGACAAAAGGAGTCAACTCTAAAGGACTTCAGCGAAAGGAACTCAGAGCAGATGTCAAGAGGTACGTTGTGGTGGTTACTCTAGTTACGTGCACGTGAATTGGTTATTCTCAAGCTAGTTGGTTCATTTCTTGGGACGACCTTGCTCTGATACCATCTTGTCACGACCCGGTTCCCGAATCCCTACAGGACCCGAGACCAGCTCGACTCGACTAATCCCAAGACCCAGTCGTCCAACAAGAAATAACCAAAAAGTAGGAAAATAAACCACATTAACTATGCAAGGTAATTAACAGTAAAAGAGTACAAGCAGTAGGGAAGTAAAAACTGCTAAACAGTACATACCACCACAACAACAGGAAAGTAGAAACAAAAGTACAGTAACATAAACGGTAACAACAGTCTAAAACTCACTAGTAAAACAGAGAGTACAACTAAAACAGGAAACTACTGCTGGGCTTGATTGGGCCCAGCACCCTCTGCAGCCAGTGACTTAGGTTGCTCAACTCCTGGACCTGTAAAGGGTTATGAGTAAAACGGAGTCAGCGAACGCTGAGTAGAGTGGTAACCAGACTAACTAATGCAGTAAAAGCTAGCAGGTAAATTTATCTTTTCCAATTATTTTATTTTACAAGTAATTCCTTTGCATCCATTGGTTTACTTTCAGGTTTCTTTCTTGATCTCGCATGTTCCTCGTGGGAATGATCTTGATTGCAGTCTTTTCCGAAGAGTAGAAGGCACACGTGGTGCTCTCTTGCCTGGGAGAGTCCCTCGAGATAATCCTACACCCAGTCAACCACCCCGAGGTCATGGACAGACGTAGCGGTGACTACGGCACACGCGATAAGCGTACGGGTAGCTACCCCGCATTGGCATGCGGTCAGTCGTTTCCGTTAGCGGGTACACCCAAAGTACAACACGGAACAGTATAGGGCCTAGCCCTCTCAGTAACAGGGGTCTCGCCCCTCCACAGTCTGCGCACTCTCGTCTGACTAACCCGGTTTGCCCAGTGGGCCTAACAAGTCGGTGTAGGGTGGTTAGCTGAACCCCGGGCCCCGTGGGGTGGCTAGCTCCCTCCCTACACTAGTATCTCTCCCCGGTACAGTGTAGAGTGGCCAATCCTACTGGGTCCCAACCCCGGGGTCTACTAGTAGCTCTACAATGGAAACGGGGTACAACAAAAGGTACAACTACTGGGCTTTAGTGGGCCCAACACCCTCTGCAGCCGTAGGCTCTGGTTGCTCAACACCTAGACTTGAAAAATGTTATGAGTACAAAATGTCAGCGAACGCTGAGTAGAGTGGCAACTAGCTAACTAAAACGGTAAAGGTAGACAGGTAGCTGTTGTTTTCAATTTTTTTCTTTATTTAACTAATTATTCTTTCTTTCCTCACTTGGTTTATTTATCAGGTCTTTTTCTTGATCTTGAATGTTCCTCGTGGGAACAATCTTAATTGCAGTCTTTTCCGAAGAGTAGAAGTAGCACGTGGTGCTCTCCTGGCTGGGAGAGTCCCCCGTGGTGGTCTTACACTCAATCAACCATCCCAAGGTTGCTGACAGATGTAACAGTGACTACGACACGTACGATGGTAGGACGTCACTGCCCCACAGTGCCCCAGTAACTCTAGGGGTCGCCAACTGCCCATTTCCTCCATGAGTCTCCAACTCTGTGTCTGTAGACTGGCCAAGTGGGCGGGCGCCTTCCGGCTTAAGGCGTCAGCCACCACGTTGGCCTTCTCCGGATGGTAGGAAATGCTACAGTCATAGTCCTTCAGGAGCTCTAACCAATGTCTCTGTCTCATGTTGAGCTCCTTCTGATTAAACAAGTATTTGAGGCTCTTATGATCTGTGAAAATCTCAAAGGTCTCACCATACAGGTAGTGCCTCCAAGTCTTCAGCGCGAAGACGACAGCTGCTAGCTCCAGGTCGTGGGTAGGGTAGCTATGCTCATGGGGCTTCAGTTGCCGCGAAGCGTAAGCGACAACGTGACCCCTCTACATGAGCACACCCCGTAACCCCTGCAAAGAGGCGTCCGTGTATACAACGAACCCGCCACTGCTATCAGGGATGGTAAGAACGGGAGCCGAAGTCAGCCTCCCCTTCAGCTCCTGAAAACACGCCTCACAAGCGTCTGTCCAAGAAAAGGGCACGTCCTTCCGAGTCAGCTATGTCATAGGACGTGCAATCTGTGAGGAACCCCTGATAAATCGCCTGTAGTAGCCTGCCAGTCCTAAGAAACTGCGGATCTCTATCACTGTATGCGGTCTCTCCCACCTGAACATTGCCTCAACCTTGGCTGGGTCCATAGCCAAGCCATCCCTGGAGATCACATGACCCAAGAAGGTCACCTCCTTTAACAAGAACTCGCACTTGCTGTATTTGGCGTACAGCCTACGTCGTCTCAGTATGTCCAAAACCATCCGCAAGTGCTGTCCGTGTTGCGCCTGATCTCGAGAGTAGATGAGCACATCATCAATAAATGCCACCACGAACTGATCCAGATACGGTTTGAACACTCGGTTCATCAAATCCATGAAGGCAGCGGGGGCGTTGGTTAGCCTAAAGGGCATGACCAAAAACTCGTAGTGTCCATACCGGGTGCGGAAAGCTATCTTGGAGATGTCTGTCTCCTTGATCCTCAACTGGTGGTAACTAGACCTCAAGTCTATCTTGGAGAATACCGTGGCACCTAACAACTGGTTAAACAAGTCGTCAATCCTCGGCAGCGGATACCTGCTCTTGATGGTAACCCTATTCAGTTGTCTGTAGTCCACAAAAAGGCATAGGGTACCATCCTTCTTCTTCACAAACAATACCGGGGCTCCCCACGGAGACGCACTGGGCCTCACAAAGCCCTTCTCCAGAAGGTCTTGCAACTGGGACTTGAGCTCTCGTAGCTCAAGTGGTGCCATCCTGTAAGGCGCGGTAGAAATGGGGCTGGTCCCCGGTACCAGTGAGATCTCAAACTCGATCTCACACTCGGGCGATAGTCCTGGAAGTTCGTTTGGGAACACGTCGGGGTACTCTCTGACCACCGGGATACTCTAAAAGTCTGTCGCAGGGCTAGGCTCCGCCACCACACAAGCCAGGAAGCCCTCACACCCCTGGCCCAAAAGTCTCGCCGCCCGAAGAGCAGAAATGCACCTGAAACCTCCGTCCACTAGCTGTCCATGAAACTCGAAAGAAGGCAACTCCGGTATGGAGAAGATGATCTTCCTCTCAAAGCAGTCCACCAAGGTGTGGTAAGCGGACAACCAGTCCATCCCCAAAATCACACCAAAGTCCTCCATCTGTATTACAATCAGATCAGCGGGAAGGCTGTGTCCCCCAACACTGACCTCACAACCTGTGTAGACCTCCTCAGCTAGAAACAGCTGACCACCCGGACCTCTGATCACAAACAGATCCTTTAACAAGACACAGTCCTACCCCAAACTAACAGCAAAACTGGTAGCAACAAACGAGTGCGTGGCGCCGGAATCAAAAAGCGTGTAAATTAGTCTGCCAAAAACTGTAACCATACCTGCCACCACTGAACTTGAAGCTCTGGTGTCTCTGTGTGTCAGGGCGTTGATACACCCCTCAACCCTAGGTGCGGACGAAGCAGCCACACTCTGCGCCGGACGGGTAGCCGCTGGCCGGTACCCTCCTTGCAACTGCTGTCCTCCCCCTCTCACCTGGAAACCGCAGCCTCCTACTTGTGCTCCAGTGCTCGGTGCGGGGAGTAGCTGCTGACCTCCAGCCCTAGATGGGCAGTCCCTCCTGATGTGGCCCGGCTGGCCACACTGGTAGAAAAGGGGAACTCGACTCTCGCCCTCAGTGGGTCCCTGCTGACGGCTGGGCGGGAGTCCGGTGCTGGCAGTTGGCCCCTGTCGGGGGCCCCTAAAGGCCACTGACGGCCACGCAAAGTGTGACGGCTCTCCTATGGGTGCCACGTGCCTCCTCTCTCATCAGACTTGTGTGTAGTCTGACTGGTAGGGCCTCTTCTATCCGCTGTCAGTGTCACGGGTGGACGGGTTGGTCTCCTCATATGTCATAACTGCCTCCACCACCCTCGAGAACGTAGGCAGCTTTAGGGGTTTGACATACCCCCGAATAGCAAGCTGGAGCCCCTCGGTGAACCTCCAAAGGCACTCCTCCTCGGTAGCCACAGCTGTCGCGGTGAAACGAGACAGCTCCAGAAAATGCGTGCAATACGCACTCACGGTCATCGTCCCCTGGCGGAGAGTGTGGAACTCCCGCCTCCTCTGGTCCTGCCATGTCTGGGGAAAGTACTACTCGCAGAAGAGGGTGACAAACTGCTCCCAAGTTAGCTCGGCCCTCTCCTGACCTCTGACTGCCCTCCACCACCTGTGTGCCACGCTCTCCAGCTGGCACGTGGAAAAGGCCATGTGGCACTCCACAGGGGGCGAAGGGTGTCAAACACCTTCTCGATCTGCTCGAGCCAGTCCTCTGCCTCGGTCGAGTCCTCATCCTCCTTGAAGAAAGGGGGCTTCAGCCTCCGGAACTGTCCGAAAAGCTCGTAATGGCGTTGAAGTGGGGAAACTGGTACGCCTCCAGGTAAGGAGGGCTCGTGCTCGGAAGTGCCGGAGGAAGGTGGGGGTGACGGAGGGCCACCCCCTCCCCCATGTCCAGCATTGTGCCTGTCTCGTGGTCCCACAGAGGACTCCCCCTCCGTAGCCCCAGGGAGAGGCGCTCGTGGAGGCGGGTGAAGCTCCTCTCGTACGATCTCTCGTATCAGCTGGGCAAGGTCCTGGGCCTGAATGCCCGGAAGTAGTGGCTGGTCCACTGAGGCGTCGGGCTCAACGTGCCCGCCCCTCCGACCTCGTCCTCGGCCGCGTCCGCGGCTTGCCTCGTTGCCCCCTCGTCGAGGCATCTCCTGTAAGGAGATGCGAACACAGAACAGAAAAGATGTCGATTCTAACCGACATTCAACGAAAGAACCTCAGAACAGATGTCAAAAGGTACATTGTGGTGGTTACTCTAGTGATGAGCACGTGAATTGGTTATTTTTCAGCTAGTTGGTTCACTTCTCGGGACGACCTTGCTCTGATATCATCTTGTTACAACTCGGTTCCTGAATCCCTACAGGACACGAGACCGGACCGACTCGACTGATCCCAAGACCCAGTCGTCCAATAGGAAAGTAACCAAAAAGCAGTAAAATATACCAAATTTACCATGCAAGCAACTAACAGTAATAAAAGTATAGCAGTAAAGAAGTAAACTATTACAATACACACCACCACAACAGTAGAGAATTTAAACAGGTACAGGAATATAAAGTTTACAATAGAAGAGTACAGAAGTGTAACAAAATACTCACTACAATGGAAACAGGGTACAACTACTGGGCTCTACTGGACCGAACACCCTCTGCAGCCATAGGCTCTGGCTGCTCAACACCTGGACCTGAAAGAGGTTGTGAGTACAAAACGTCAGCGAACGCTGAGTAGAGTGGCAACCAGCTAACTAAATCCGTAAAGGTGGACAGGTAGCTGTTGTTTTCAATTTTTTTCTTTATTTAACTAATTATTCTTTCTTTCCTCACTTGGTTTATTTATCAGGTCTTTTTCTTGATCTCGAATGTTCCTTGTGGGAACGATCTTGATTGCAGTCTTTTCCGAAGAGTAAAAGTAGCATGTGGTGCTCTCCTGGCTGGGAGAGTCCCCCGTGGTGGTCCTACACTCAGTCAACCACCCCAAGGTCACTGATAGACATAACGGTGACTACGGCACGAGCGATAAACACACGGGTAGCTACCCCGCACTGGTACGCAGTCAATCGTTTCCGTTAACGGGTGCACCCAAAGCACAGCATGGAACCAGTATAGGGCATAGCCATCTCAGTAATAGGGGTTTAGCCCTTAAGAACCAAACAAGGGTCTCGCCCCTCCACAGTCTGCGCACCCTCGCTTGACTACCCTGGTTTGCCCAGTGGGCCTAACAAGTCAGTGTAAGGCGGCTAGCTGAACCCCGGGCCCCGTGGGGTGGCTAGCTCTCCCCGGTACTATGTACGCGAGGGCCAAAAAGTTGGTGCAAAGTGGCCAATCCTAACCCCGGGTCCCAACCCTAGAGCGGTTAGCTCCGCTCTACACTAAGCAGGGGGACAGTTGCTCTCCTTGGTACTCCGTACTCAAGGGCCAGCTCACTTCCCCATTCACATTTCCAGTTCCATTCCATTTATATCCAGGAGCTCTACTCCTAATTCCCCGTAGGGTTCATGCTCATGTTTCTCAGGCCAAGCCATACTAGGTTTCATCATTTCAGGTTTATTCGCAGGTAGCTCGTGTTTAATTACACACAACAGGAATATACATGCAACAGTTGCTAACAACAATACTTTACATTTCACAGGTAGCTGTTATCCAATTACAGGCAATTGTTATTATTTTATTTACTCATCCAAGATTGCAATTCATGCATTGAATATAATTATTTCAGTGTTTCTAGTCCTAGGATTCATGCCATACCCTAGGATCTAACATTCGTACCAGATATGCATTCATGTTTGTAATTAATCTAGGGGAAGCCACTCTACCAGCAAAACTAGGAGTAATGGGGGCTTGTTCGGCAGGTCCACGTGCCTCCGCAACCCTCAAATTCGCAACGGAACGAGGCCCTAACATAAGGATCAACCACAAGAAACCACTCAGAACATGATAAAAGTATTCCAACAAGTAGAGGAACTTATACGAAGAAGAACGAAATCTTAATTGCGGAAATCAGACCTCAAATGGACCCTAAACGGGTCAAAAATAGCAATTCTGACTCAAATCAGAAGTCTGGAACACCTTCCAGACGTCTTAAAAGAAGTCCAGAACCATACCTCGACCCTGCACTACTCTTCAGACGTCTAGGGACTGTTGAACCATCTGGACCTAATTCCAGATGTCCGACCACCTCTCCGGACGTCTGGAGATGCTTCCCACCGTCTAGTGCCTCACCCAGACGTCGAACTGCGTGGGAGGGCGTGTCCCGCGCCTTCTCGAAGCGAATCCTGCACGAGCGACAGAAATCTTCTCAATGCGGCACGTAACAGTGCCTTGGCGGAACGGCCTGTATGGCCATATCCGTAAAGGGAGATGTAGGACGAGGAGCGTACCTCTCAGTCATCTGGAGCTTCTTCCAGACGTCGTCTACATCGTCTGGATATAGATCCAGACGTCTGATTATGGGAAAATCCTAGAACCAGAAGTCGCCTTCGTCTTCTTCGTGCCGCGTGCGGCTGTGCTGCGCTTGCTCGCTGCTCTAGCTGCAGCAGCGTCGGGGAGAACCTCCCCGGCGCACCTCTTCACCTTGCGCACACCCGACCAACCGTGAGCTTCTCTGGCGAGCTCTCTCGTGAGCTCGCACGGTCTCCTCTCTTTCCTTCTCACGCTGCTCCTCCTCTCCGTCGCTTCACTCGCTGCACTCGCTGCTCTCGCTGGAGGAAGGAGAAGGTGGCTGGAAGTGGGGTGGTGAATGAGGGAGGGGAGAGGGGTTTAAGTAGGCGTGGGGTAGGGTTTCGTCGGTGAGAGGGGAGAGAAGAATGCAGTTGCGCACAGTTTGCGCGCAGCACGCGCGCAGACTCAAGGACGTATGCACAAAAAAATTGATTTCCAGACGTCTGGGAAGGTGTTCAGATGTCTGACTAGATGTCTGACCCAAGTCCCAGATGTCTTAAAGGGCTTTAATAGCATGGGTTTTAACATGCGCGATTTCCCAAAGTTGCCCCAAACGACAAATCTCCCCCTTTTAGCCAAGCAGATCGGCTCTACGGTGTAGCCTGCATGGCTGTAACTGCAAGAAGAACGCACATTCGCGAAACTTTGCTTTTAGACATTCGGTGCCGTCACCAAATGTCCAACCCATCGTCTGGACAGCACTCTAGACGTCTGATACTGGGAAAATCCCAGTACCAGAGCGAGCTCTCGCTCCTCTCGCCGCGCGCAGTTGCGGCGCCTCCCTCTCGTCTACAGCTCCGGCTACAGCAGGAAGTCGGGGACAGCTCCCCCGACGCACTCCTCCAGCACGTGTCGCTCCAGCCGTGTGCCCTCCGGCGAGCTCCCACGAACTCGCGAGCTCAACCTCCTCCTCCCCTCTCCTTACTCTCGCTCCCTCTCTCTCGCTCGTCCCTCTCATGGCAGTGGAGAGGAAGTAAGGTGGTGGTGGTGGAGTGGAGAAGAGAGGAAGGGGGGTGAGGGCTCTTATATAGAGAGCGACTAGGGTTCGGTGAGGGGGAGAGAAGAAGAAGAGAGAGAGAGAAGAAAGTTGTCTGTGTGTAGCCAGCGTGTAGACCCGACCTTGCGTATAGATTTTTCAACTTCCAGATGTCTGGGAAGGGATCCAGATGTCTGACTGCCAGTCCAGACATCTTAAAAGGTTCAAAATAGAACTAGTCTTTTCAACGACCCACCTCCAAGATTCGACGCACTTCGATCTTGGACGTCCTAAAAGCCCACCTTAGGAGACGAAGCTGAGGCAATTTGGTTTTCAACCAAATTCCTGATTGATTTACTAATTTAATGGTTTGATCAATAAAAAACTTCTCATAAATCTCTTAATCTCCTTGTGCAAGATCGATAAAAATGATTGGAGAATTTTCCACCAATCTTGGTAAGCAGTATTTTTCGTGAGGAAAATTAGGGTTTGGAGAACTCGTCATCGTAGTCGCAAAATATCGTTACCAAATGAAATTTACCGAAACTCGAAGTGAGTCCCGGGTCGAACACGGGGAGGCGAGCATTTGGTTTATGGAATCTGCGCTTTCGATTTTATTTATTTTTTGGTGTTTTTGTTTTTTGTGATTTTTTTTGGTATTTTATAAGGCAAGATATCAAGGGAAAGTTGTTATTTAATCTAATCTAATCTAATCTACTCTAGCAGACTGAGAGTGAGAGAGAGAGGGAGAGAGAAAATATTTCATAAATCAAGTAATGTCTATTACAACTAATCTCATACTACACTAGAAAGTGATAAAAGATAGAATGAGTTGAGAAGAATCCCCTTCGACAGTCGCTTGGACGATGACTCGCTCTGACGGTGCTTGGATAAAGTTGGTGGAAAGTTGGATGAAGAAGAATGGAGCTGGAGGATGGAGGATGGAGGACGGGACAGGATGGCGTCGCAGTGAGGATCTACTTCCCGAATGTGGTGAAAGGATGGCCGCAGGATGCTCCATGAAGGGGGGTGAGAAGAGGGAAAAAATATTTCTTTTCTTCTCTAGAGTAGTATCTCGGGCATGGGATAAGCTCTCTCTAGAACCTTGGAGGTGGTGAGGGAGAGAAAAGAAGAGATGAAGAGAAATGGGGGATCACGGGCCTTTATATAGTGGAGGAGAGGGGGCTAAAATGGGCATGGGATAATTGGTGATAGAAAAGATGTCACTATAGATCTAGCTCAATCACCGCTGAAGTCTAGCCCACGTGCCTGCTGGCGCTCGCACATGCTCACAGCTGTCATCACGCAAGGCTACTCTCCACCATTGGATCCAAGATGAACAGCCACGATCATGCCTCACGCGTGCTCAGATCGCACCTCAAGTGTGTGCGATCGCACGTTCATCTGCGTATGTGATCGCGCGTATCTCGCCCGGATGCATCCGCGAAGATTGACGGTACCATGTGGCCTCACTGTCGTCGTTGGATCTGATTTGACGATTCAATTTTTATCCGTGTACGCTTCAGCAGATTAAATCTATGCGCGGGGCTTCGAACGTGTGGCGTTTACCTTACTTTGAGTGCGTTACCGCTGTGCCACGCATGCGGTTGTGTCGCGTTTACGAATTTCTGAGGCGTGGTGAAGGCGGCTTCTCGGTCGTTGGGTCTTGATCCAACGGTCGAGATCTCCTCGCGATGATGCTCTTTAGGGGTGAGCAGTGGTTGCGGCCGGTCTTAGGCGGCTGTGATGGCGCCGCGTGGTGCCATCATGGTTGTCCATCTTCTTTGCTTTGTAGGTGGCACTACGAACATCAGATTGGATTAATGTATGCGCCATTGGGTTGCGATTGTTGATTCAGATTCATTCGTACGGTTAGATTTATCATTTGAAGCTCCAAATTGTGCCACCTAACCCCTTGGCCGTTGATCTTCCTTAGGCTGCATAATGTGCAATGGGACTCCGATTAAGATGATTTCAGAAGTGTTAGACTTCGATTGTCATTTTGACCAGATTCGTACAGTCAGATCATCAATCTGTGGCCACAAAAGGACACGAATTAACCTATAATTTATACAAACTATTCTAAATGTAAAATGATGCATGCTATGCAATATTTATAATATTGAATGCATCTATAAGGTTGGGAACATGCATAAATAGGCATTTTAACCTAAATGGATGTGTATACATCATACCCTCATGCCTATCTTTTGCTAGTCCCTAGCAAAACTAAATTATATGCTCTGTATAAAAATAGAATGAGAACTCGATCGCTTAAACATAAGTTATTTATTAACACGAAGAAATTTTAACTAAGGCCCTAAACTACGAAGACTCAACAGTGCCTGGGTGTTCGACAAAATGTAAACCGCTTAAGTCCTCACCTTATTTCATACAAAAACAAATCCATTTTTTTCTTTCATTTTCTTCTTTTCTCATTTTTTTTGGATTTTTGAGTTTAGAGTTTTGGGGCAGCTTTTTACGGCTACCCAACCCACCTAAGACTCGAAAAGAACTTCAAGTTTTAAGCATCATGTGAAAAGTGATAGACTTACTAGGCGGCCATTAAAACAGACTTCAGGTTTCTATGACCCTAGGTGACCTTAAGAAAAATTTCTGCTTAAAGGTGTATCTGTTCAATCGGTAGCTTTCTCCCGACTTGTTTTATTTTTTATGGGGTCAACACAAGGGCAAACCCACTGTATATCTCCTCGGTTTATTCTACTTCCCCGCTTCTCCCCTAAGTGTTTGAAAATTATTTGTACATTTTTTGTGAGCTGAGCTCTGGACAAATGGCCAATGGGTTGTTACCCACGATAACTTGTCAGCCATACTCCTGCGATGAAGTGTGGCTTATTTATTTTTCTTCTTTTGCTATGTTTTCTATATATATTTGTTCTTTTTTTTTGAGTATATATATATATTTCTTTTTCTGAGTAGGTGGCTTCCCTAATCTAAGCTTTATCTAGAGGTAGTAGAAAGATTATGGTCATGTAGTTGGGCTCTAGACAACCGGCCAATGTGTTGTTACTCGTGATAACTTGCCAACCATACTACCCTAGAAAGTTCATTAGCTACCTAATTTCTGTAAAAATCACCGAAAAGTGAGTCAGTGCAAATAGTGTATAGATGCTTTAGACTCAAAGTCTCCTCCAATCAGAAGGCGAGTTGATAAGTCATGTACTTATCACCCCAACTTATTAGCTAAGTTAAAATAACATTAATGTGGCGAGGACTCGAGAAACAGGCTCACATTTTAGTGGACACCCAGGCTGATTAAGCCCGAAGACTTGCAGAGTCTAAGTATTCAGGTCCATCGTATCATTTCCTAAAGTTAATAACTCCTAATGCCTAAGTTATCTTCCCTAATTCTATTTTCTTTTTTGTCTTTTTGAAAATTTTAATTTTTTTTAGAAAATAAAAGAAATTCTATGGAGGTAACAAAATAATTTCAGGATTAAGTATCCACCCCCTGATGCCTAAATGATGCAATGTCTTCATTGTAAAAATAAAGACATGAAAAGGGCGAAGTAAACAGAATATCACCCTAATTTCATGAAAATCCGATTGGCTCCGCAAAAAAAGTGGAGTATACACACGTGCTAAGTTTATTGCCTTTAGCTAGGCATAATATACAAACAAGGAAAAATTAGGAGCTGTAAAGACCCGTTCTATCCTGAGCCTTTTAAGATGTCTGGACTGTGGGTCAGACGTTTGGTCAGACGTCTGGACACCTTCCTAGAAGTCTGGAAATCAAAATTTTGGGTACGAACTCGCGTCTGCGCGCAGGTTGCGTGCAGATAGTACCCTCTCTTTTTCTTCCCTTCTCTCTCTCCTTTCCCCCTCAAACGAACCCTAACCCACCATCTTCATAAACCCCCTTCCTCCTCTCCCATTCTCCCCACTCCAGCCACCTTCCTCTCTTCCTCTCCACCCCAGCGAGAAAGCTAGTGCGAGCGAGTGAGCACGAGAGCGGCAACAAGGAGGAGTGGCGTGAGGAGAAGAGGAGGAGTTGAGCTTGCGAGCTCGTGTACGAGCTCACCGGAGGGTGCACCGCCGAAGCGGCGCATGTGGGAGGAGGAGTGCGTCGGGGGAGTTATCCCGACACTTCTGCAGCTGGAGTTGCAGGCGAGGAGGCGAGCCGCGGCTGCGTGCGGCGAGAGTCAGCGGGAGTAGGTTCTGGTTCTGGGATTTTTCCAAAATCAAACATCTAGAGTGATGTCCAGATGACGGAGAGGACATCTGGAGGCGGTTCCAGATGTCTGAAGAGAGGTCTTCACGAAGGTACGTTCCCTTTACGGATATGGCCATGTAGGCCACTCCACAGCTACGCTTCGCGTGGCCATTTTGAGAAGATTTTGCTGGTGGCGTGCAGGATTTGCTTCGGGAAGGTGTGGGGCACACCCTTCCATGCATTTCAAATGTTTAGGCGGCTTACCAGATGGCTAGAAGCACTTCCACACGTCCGGAGAGGAGGTCGGACGTCTGGAGCTGGGTCCAGACGGTCCAGAAGAGTTCCTGGACGTCTGAGGTCGACGCAGAGCTTGAGGTGCATTTCTAGACACTTTTAAGACGTCTAGAAGTTGTTCTAGACGTCTGATTTAAGTCAGTAGCCCTATTTTTGACCCGTTTAGGGTCCGTTTGAGGTTCGTTTTACGCAAATAAGATACCGATATTTTCCTTGTGAGTTCCTTTACTTGTTAGAAGGTTTTCTATACTGTTTTGAATGTTCCCTTGTGATTTCTCCTTGTTATAGGACTTCATTTCGTTGCGGGATCAGGGCTTGCTGAGGCACGTGAGCCTGCCGTTCGAGCCCCCAATACTCTGTCTGGTAGAGTGGCTTCCCCTAATTTAATTATAAACCTAAATGCATGTGTGGGATAAATGATTAGAAACTAAGATATGGCATGAATCCTAGGATGAGAAACACTTGAAATGTCTGTATGCATGTTTGAATTGCAGTCATGAATGAGTAGATAGAAAATAACTGCCTGTTAATGAACAAGAGCTGCCTGTGAAATATGAATTAACCGTGTTAGTGAAACAGTTGCATGTAACCTTACTTGTTGTATACGTTAAATGCTGGAAATATGAGCTACATGTGTATATCTTGAAAATGGAAACGTGAATGATAGAAATACGAGTTGCATGTATATAACTTGAGAATGGAAATGTGAATGATGGAACTTGGTACGGAATGGCATGAGAATATGAGCATGAACCCTACAGAGAATTAGGAGTGGAGCTCCTGGAAATATATGGAATGGATCTTGAAATGTGACGGGAAGTGTGCTAGCCCTTGAGTACGTGGTACCAAGGGGAGCGCATGTTCCCTGTTAGTGTAGAGGGGAGCTTGCTACCCTTCAGGTTGAGACCCGGGGTGGGTTTGGCCACTTTGCACCGACTTTGTGGCCCTTGCGTACACTGTACCGAGGAGAGCTACTAGTGTAGGGAGAGAGCTAGCCACCCCACGGGGCCTGGGGTTCAGCTAGCCACGCTACATTGACTTGTTAGGCCCACTTGGCAAACCAGGGTAGTCAGGCGAGGCTATGCGGACTGTGGAGGGGCGAGACCCCTGTTTGGTTCTTAGGGGCTGGACCCCTGTTACTGAGAGGGCTAGGCCCTATATTGTTCCGTGCTGTACTTTGGGAGCACCTGTTAGCGGAAACGACTGACCGTGTGCCAGTGCGGGGTAGCTACCCATGCGTTTATCGTGCGTGTCGTAATCACTGTTATGTCTGTTCGTGACCTTGGGGTGGTTGACTGGGTGTAGGACCACCACGGGGGACTCTCCCGGCCAGGAGAGCACCACGTGTGACTTCTACTCTTCGGAAAAGACTGCAATCAAGATCGTTCCCACGAGGAACATTCGAGATCAAGAAAGAGATCTGATAAATAAACCAATGGGTGAAAAATGAATAATTTGTGAAATAAAGTAATTGGAATAAACAACTACCTGTTCACTTTTACTGCTTTAGTTAGTTGGTTGCCACTCTACTCAGTGTTCACTGACTTCGTGTACTCATAACCCTTTTCAGGTCCAGGTGTTAAGCAGCCCGAGTCTACGGCTGCAGAGGGTGCTGGGCCCAATAGAGCCCAGTAGAAGTAGCTTCCTTTTGTAGTACCTTTTTGTAGTAGTGAGTTCAGACTCCTGTACTTTACGTTCTGTACCTTTACTTTTCTATACCTTTATGTTCTTGTACCTTGTTACTGTTCTATTGTTGTGGTGGTGACATGTACTGTAGTAGCTTCTACTTTCTTTACTGCTATACTCTTTTACTGTTAGTTGCTTAGCATAGTGAATGTGGTTTACTTTCCTGCTTTTGGTTATTTCTTGTTGGACGACTGGGTCTTGGGATTAGTCGAGTCGGGCCGATCTCGTGACCTGTAGGGATTCGGGAACCGGGTCATAACAGGAATTGAGAAGTGTGGGTCAGGATCATAATTAAAAGATTGATCCTCAAACTTGCCAGCAGGATATGTCCACAGATGTGGAACAAGTTGTGGTGTAGACCCATGCCCTAGGGTCGTGTGGTTTTAAGGTTCTAGATGAAGATTACCTAGAATTGAAGATTATTGTGTTTGTAGGGTCGAGCTTACGGTTTCGTGGTGTGCAACCCAAGTCTAAAATGTTGGACAATGGGTAGATTTGGTTCACTAGATTCGAATGTCCACTTAGAGTTCAGCTCAGAAAGATAGTCAATTATTTTGTACTTGGGTTGCACGTCAAAGATATCATAAGGGTCCAAGTAAAAGGTTGGTGGTTTTAGGTCAATAGGACCCTTTAGATCCAAAATTGTATTTCCCTCAAAATTAGCCTCTTAGATTTTCATTCCCAAATTTATACTCTCCACAATCATGGTTTCTGGGAGTTTTAGGTTGTTATACACCCCATCCAAGTCTAACAAGTGTGGATGAATCATAATTGACTTGGGTTTAGTAATCTCAAGAATAAAATCATCATTATGCTTAGCTGAGTGTGGTTGAGGAATGAGGCTACTGATTGAATCTTCTAGTAAATCAAGATTCGAATCCTATGCCTCATTTATATATGTCTCAAAATCATATGTTATTCCTTGGTCTATAGAGACATATTTTTCCTCGCTCCCTGGCTAGAGGATCTCATGTGAGAAAATCACATCATCCTCAATCGGTTGCTCTAAACCAACCTGGTCATCTCCTGTTTCATAAAATGTGTCCCCCCCGACAGTTGCCTGAACAGGTTTTGATATTGGCTCTCCTGAAGGGGGTTCATCCTAAGAATCATCCCAAGATTGGCCTAGGGCAACCATGAATTTCGTCCTCAATCTTGACAACTTCCTAAGTAAAAACTCACCCAGGCCCTTATCCTCAATATCTTGGAGCCAATCCAATAAATAACTATTAAGATCATCAATTATTTTGATCATAGGCTCCAATGCTTCAGTCCATAGTGTTCGTTGAGTTTCCAAAGATTGTATGGCATTCCCCAAATTGGCCAACACCCTATCTTGGACCTGGTTCACCTGAACTGAATGGTTCAGTTCAGGGTTGGGTGTGTTTGGGTTAAATTCAGGGGAGTCAAGGAATTGATGTTCTTAGGGTCCTCCCTGATAGTAGGTCGTCTCGGGTTGTTCAAAGAGAGGTGGTGACCTATATTCAGCAGAATCCTTGGGAGGGTAAGAGTTATAATCATCATATCCTTCTTGATTGTAGATCGGGTTAGGTTGATCATCAAAGGGGGGAGATCTATAATCAGTGTAGGCGTAAGAAGGATAATAATCATAGTCTTGTTATCCATAGGTAGACCCTGGACATTGAGGTCCGGAATCATATCCCCAATCAAAGTTATCCCGACTAGGGGATGGGTAGTCATAAGTTGGGTCGGAATAATAATCATCTTGGGAATAAGTGGTGGTAGGAGGGTAGGATTGGAAATGCGTGTGTCGTGTGGAAGAATACATGGTGAAGTAGGAGGGAAAACAAAGAAGATAAAGGTGCCTAAAGTACAATCAAGCCAAACCTGTCCTTAGATGGGCATGGGACAATTAGTGATAGCAAAGATGTCACTGTAGATCCAGCTTAATCGTCATTGAAGGCCAGCCACGCACCCGCTAGCGCTCGCGCACGCTCGTAGCTGTCATTGCGCAAGGCTACCCTCCACCATTGGATCTAAGATGAGCAGCCACGATCACACCTCACACACGCTCAGATCGTGCCTCAAGTGCGTGGGATCGTGTATTCATCCGCGCGTGCGATCGCGCATCTCTCGCTTGACTGCATCCACAAAGATCGGCACAACCACGTGGGCTCACTGTCGCTGCTAGATCTGAATCGACGATTCAATGTTTACTCGCACGCGCTTTAGTGGATTAAATTCACTCACGGGGCTTTGAATGCACGACATTTACCTCGCTCTGAGCGTGTTACCGCTGTGTTACGTACGCGGATGTGTCGTGTTTATGAATTTCTAAGGCGTGGTGGAGGTGGCTTCTCGACCGTTGGATCAAGATCCAACGGTTGAGATCTCCTCACGATGATGCTCTTTAGGGGGTGAGTAGTGGTTGTGGCCGGTCTTGGGCAGCTGTGATGGAGCCATGTGGCACCATCATGGCTGTCCATCTTCTTTCCTTTGTAGGTGGCACCACGGACCTCGGATTGGATTGATGTATGTCTTGTTGGGTTGTCATCGTTGACCTGGATCCATCCGTGCAGTTAGATTTATCATTTGAAGCTTCAAATTGCATCACCTAACCCCTTGGTCGTTGATCTTCCTCGGATTGCATAATGTACAATAGGACTCTGATTAAGACGATTTCAGAGGCATTGGACTTCGATCATCATCCTAGTTAGATCCGTATTATCGGATCATCAATTTGAGGCCCTAAGATAAATCCCCTTCTCTCCTGGCCACAAAAGGACATGAATTAACCTATAATTTATACAAACTATTCTAAATACATAATGATGCATGCTATGCAATATTTATAATATGGAATGCATCTATAAGGTTAGGAATATACATAAATAGGCATTTTAACCTAAATGGATGTGTATACATCAAATCTCACATCGAACGAATGCACCAAGAAAGAGAGATTAGAATGAGAGAGGGAGGGAGTGGAGAGAGCTTTTCTACTCTTGTTGTTTTTCAAATGAGAGCCCTCTCGTGGCCTTTATAAAGAGCTTACAACCCGACGTTTATGAAAATTCTCGTTTTATGGAAATACAGTAATTGATCGACCAATTAAGTTCCATTGATTGATTAAAATCAATTGATTGATCAAACTTAATCTTTTGGTTGACCAAACTAATTGATCGAGTAAAGTAAATCCATTGATTGACCAAAAATAATTGATCAATCAATTTTACCTTTTTGATCGACCAGTCCAGGACAAAATCGTGAGATTAAAAATCCATAGCAAAAGAGTCCAAGTTTCAAGTTCCAAATTGATTCTCACCTGAGCCTGAACTGGAGCTGGAGCTGGGTGAGTCATGCGTGTGTGCAACGTGGTCCTCACTTCCACCCTCACTCTTTGCTACATAAGCCGTGGGAGGCAGAAGCATTTTACACCCACCAAGAGGTTTGTCTACTTCTAGTATGGGACTAAAAACCTCTCCCAAATCTCACTGATTTCAACATGAATTCCCATGTCACTATATAACAATTGCATCCCAATTGATGCAATTAGGCTCTCAAATCCAACAATTTTTCCAACATCCACTAACAACTAGATGGTTAATGGGTTATCTCAAGACAATGTGAAATTTGATACAAAATCGATTGTGAGTTCATAGATCACTTTAGCTTAATATAAGATGGGACAATTCATGGGTTGCCTAAGTATAGTTACAGAAACAAAATGAATACAAGAAATATAAGACAAATGAATAGGCAATCAAAGCAACTTTACAACTATTGGATTTTGTGTGCCCTTTAAAATACATCTGAATAATTTAAAGAGTTATATTGATTGAATCATCTCATCTGGATAAGACCTAGATAATTTTCAATGCATAAATTGGGTCCCTTAGTATGAACAAGGTGACATACTTAATCATATCGGATAAATCTAATGTGTGTTGACTTGGAGATCTAAATGGTTTAGAGGATTCGATATCACATTAAGAAACCATCTTATTTGATTTTATCATTTATTTTCTATTTGAGTTGGGATGGTAACCTTCTCTAGAGGTTGTCGCCTGACTAATGTTCTTGAATGGGGATTTAGAATTATCACGTGATTCAGGCCAAGGAGTTGACCCGATGAAATAGGAGCTAACTAGAAGTTCATCCCAATGATGTCACCGAGATGACATATCCTTTAACTAGAGATAAATATGCATCTCTATTTATGAATACATATATTTGGTAGACAAATGATAGATGCACCCACCTTAATGCTGATACTAAAAGTTGGTGTATGTGCGAGGGAACAAGAGACACATGATCACTTGAAAGGATCACACAAATCTGCTCCATAGCTGTATGTGGCAGATTAGAGGAAAGAGCTTGTTTTGGGTATATTAGGAAAGATAAATTTCACATGTGGTCGTACAGTGTTGATCAGACTCAAGTATGAACGAAAAAAGGATAGGCCTTTGGAGAAAGGATTTGGTCTTCATTCTCATCTTAATGATATAAAGATTTATTTGAGATAATATAATCAAAGGAGGGATGACAACTAAATGATGTGATTGAACCTTAGGATTAATATTATCCTCTAGTGTGAAGGAATTATAGGTATTTGGAATATTTAAGGGAGGTGTAGATTGTAATTTATCAATCCTAAATGCTTTGTTGTTAGCATGATGAAACTAATAGTGATTTTGATGAATTTCTACTTGAAGAGAAATCAAATATCAATCAAAGAGTTTATTAGTATTTGATTTAACATTTAATTGGGCCTAAAATGTTGGGTCTTAATAAAAAAGGGTTTGAATGGCAATTAAATGAGCTTTTGGTACTAAAACCAAATTGGCTAAATTTCTTAAAGGGACAATGATGTAATTATTCAAGTAGGAATAGAGTATGACCATTGGATTTGATCCAGTGGCTCATATCATATTAGGATTGAGTGAATTCCTATAAATATCTCTCCAAAGGCATTCCTCTAAACCTAACTAATCTCCAATAATCCTTTAATTCTCATAGAGAGAGAGGAAGAAGAGGTGCATAACCGATGCAACCCTTCTCTTCTCGATTGACCAACACTTTTGTTCTTGGTCAATCGATTGTTGTGTTTGGTTGACCAATGACACGAGGATGTACTGTTCGTATAAAAGATCGTTGCTTAGCACCTGAAGTGATCGACCACGGTTCGTATAAAAGATCGTTGTTGTTGTAGTATATGTTACAAATACAAATTCTTATCACGTCAATTTTATTTAATTACATAATTTTTACTGTTTATTTCAGGTCATTCACTGGGAGATAGTTATTGATATACGTCCTCTCTAAGTCCAATATCATTCTTTAATTCCAAAAAGATCAATTTTATGTACAATCATGAATGAAAGAATTAAACTAATTTATGTATAAAAGAATGTATTGAAATGCTTGCAAACACATATATACAAACAAGCATCAAACACTATAAATGAATAATATATACTATATACTTATAACTTATAATAACAATACTTATATATATATACAATAATAAGTAATAATATATCCTATACTAACTTAACTTAATATACTAACATATATAGTAACATGTATAGTATGTACAGTGACATATATAAGCATTGCTAAATCATAGGAAAAACTATGTACAAAAGCTAAGGCAAAAATAGAACCTTTATTGATGTTTATTCTATACAGTGACAGAGAAAAATGTCGGTGAAGTCTTCATAATGTATATATACAATACATAAGGCATACACTGCTTATACTAACTAACAAATCTATATACAGGGACATATGTATACGTCACTAAAGCTATTCTTTATTTATATACATAATAGCTCAAACATATGTTATACTACGTATACTTAATATACATATTTACCGTATACCATATTTACACACACACACATACACACACACACATATATATATGGATACATATATACTTAACTCTTCTTTCTCTTCTGTTCTTTTACTTCTTTGCTCTAACACTTAGTCACTTTAGGTTTCGCTCTTTGCTTTCTCTTCTTAACCCCTCATTAACCCTTGGTACAAAAATTAGGTTTTAGGTTGGCAGGCCGCTTTTTCGAGGGATACACAGCATTCTTTCGGGTGGGACCAGACCTCTACTAAGGCCACCCTTAATTGTTAATTAACCTCTTAATTTTGATTTAAGCTCGTTAATGGACACATTCAAGCCCACGGACAGTGCTAGGCTCCTGGCCCGCACCACACACAATCATCACATCTCATCACATAGCTCAGGACATATGCTCGAAAGGGGGATGGGTTTCTTTTAGCGCCCAACGCTTGTCGACTGGTGGGCATACCTAACAAAAATAATTTATAGCGCCCAAAGTGCTTGTACGTTCACGATGTGGCACTATATGCGCCACTTCTCAGTATTGGAATGCCAGCGCGGTTGTTCTGAGTTCATGGTTTTGACCCTCTATTTGAGGGCCATAATTTATTATAAATTAAAAATAAATTATGTGATATTAAAGCATTTACATAGTACTACATAATTGTACAATTAATTTGCAAAATTAATTACGTTTATTATATAAATAAATTAGGTAAAATTTACAGTTTATTCATATTATTTATTAGGTTTTATTTCTTAATTACATATAAATTAGTTAATGGATGATCTAATTGACCCTATACAGTATTAATATACATATTAAAGTATTTAATAAATATTTTTATTGTATTTTACAACATTTATTTTGATTTTATTTACATTTAAATAGTTTATTTCAGGTTGTCTTACATATAAATTACGTTTAAATATTATAATACATTATAAATATAATTAAATTAGATTAATTTACTTAAAATACATTAATACAAATGTACAGTATAAGTTAGTTCAGTTTTAACTTAAATTACTAATTTATTTTAATTTAATCTAATAACTTAACTAGTAACTTAATAAATTAATTATTTATTCTATATACATACTTAAATTATGATACAGGGTTTCTAATGTACATAATACATATGTAAATATGTATACACAGTATAAATAGTAAATACAATTATATACAGGGTTTTATAATTTTACATAAGTTATAGTACTTATAAGTTAGTATAAATAATAAATAGTTATATAATTAAGTTATGTACAGTTTAAATAATCTTAAATATGTAATTTACAATATATAATATATATATAAGTTAGTTATAGCTGTTATACACCTATTTTACAATATATATATATATATATATATAGCTTACTATATAGCTTATATTTACAAGTATATACCTAGTATACATAGTGTTTTTTAGGTATTTTCGTGAATTTTCTGATTTTTATAGGTTTTGTGTGTTTTATAGAGGTAGGAGATAAGAGAGAAAGAAAGAGATGAGAATAATAGATTATTTTTGTCATTTTTTTTAATTTAGGGGTTTTTATTAAGTTAAGAGGTATACTGAACCATCGGTTGGTATGTTCTACCAAGCTGAAGGTTCAGATGACCTCAAACCTTTACACATGTGTAGAGAATTGGTTGATCCTACTTACTACACCTTTATTTTATTTTTTTTGAATTTTAAAATTATTTTTATTTATCTACAAGTTTAGCTCATTTTAGGCCTTTAAGAGTATTTTCAAAAAGAACCTAAGGCCTAAAGTTGCGTTTGAGGGTTGAATAGGCAGTGGAAGCACTCATATGTGTTCTAAACATGTTCTACAAGATATGAAATCATAATATCATGCATTTCATTTCATTTTACATTTATTTTAAATGTTGGACAGTTAGGAACACAATTTAGCTGACAAAGAAAGAATTAAACATGAATCAAGCCATTCCAAATTAAATTTGAAATTACATAATAGTACATGGAAGCTTGTATACCTAAATTACAACATTTACAATGTGTTAGCTATTTTAAATAGCTAAAATCCTAGCTCACTGTCCACTACATCAGACTAAAGAAGCTCATGTAGCTGTTGAATTTCAGCCAGACCAGCTCCTACAGCTGCTGAAATAGTAGCTATAGGGTCTACTGCTACTGTTGTGTCACTCACTTTAGATCATCCAAAAGGAGTTTAGACGTCCTAAGTAATTCCTGATGTCATAGAAAAATTCTAGACGTCTGAAAATTCATTTTCAAAGCCTGTTGTTGCAGTCATTTCCTTTAATTTCAGCTATCTATTGTGGATTTCATTACCAAGATCATCCAAGATCAGACTTAAGAAAGTATGATCTGGGATCATTTAATGCCCAAATTAGAAAGTAATTCTTGTCTAAAAATCTCCTTGAAATCAAATAGGAATATCTGAAACTTTTGCTTATGAAAATAGAATATTAAGCCCCTTTGAAAACCATTTCAAACCTTCTTCCAAAGAACCCTTTTAAAATCTCAACCAATCCTCCAATATTAGATCATGAAAGTGGATGCATGGAGGGTGAAATGTCACCCAATTTGGGCTATTAATGTGATTCGATATTTGAATGATCATCTGATCTACCTAGACATCATTGTTTGATGTTCAAGATGATCTCGTGATTAATCCAGTATCAATTGGATCCTCGTTTGACCTCAAATTAGTTTCACCGATTATCCTTGGACAAACTCTCCAACACAAGGCTTGATTTAGACATATGCTCATCCAGAAATTTAAAATCAAATCTAAAGCTCAAAATCATTAAAATCCTTGCATAATAGCTCACCAAGCTCCTTAAACCTCAAAAAGCTCGATTCAAATCAATGAATGCTCAAAATAAATTCCAAATCAATGAATTGGACATTAAAAACCCATTTAAACAAGATCGAGCAATTCGAGTCGATAAAACACGATCGGGGGGTCTTTATGGATTGATGGAGTGAATGGGAGACCCCCCAAGATAGGTTATGACGCTAATTTCAGATCTGAGATCCAAAGCTCTCAGATATGAAATTAGATTTAATGAAGGGGTGATTAATGAAATTAAAATCGAGGGAAAACAGAATGCAGAATGGAAATATGAAGGGGAAGAAATATGATCAATGGGAAGGGGGTGAATTCGTCTCCTCTGATCTGAAATGATCAAAGGAGGTGTAATGTGAATTCTACTCTAAATGTACTCCTAAACTACACTACAGTCACGGACAGATCAGAACTAATCTACATCTAATTTCTACTGCTAAACTACTCTAATTAACACTATAGCTAATCTAGAAAGCAATAAACCTAATCTAAATGGAGGAATGGGACCTTTGGATATCCACCCAGTGGATGGAGAGGAAGAACAGAGGGAGGAAGTGCTCCAGCGGAGTGAAAACTTGCTAGTGGAGTTTTGGGTCACCCTCAGGTGCTACGAAGTCCTTAGCAGCGAGGAGAGTCAGGGAAGAAGTGGAATTTCACAGCCGGTGGTCGTGAAAATGGGGAAAGGTGGGGAGAGTAGCTAGAGGGGAAGAACGATCGGCTCGAGAGGTGTAGAAGGGAGCGATCTCTGGTGCGCGCAACTGTGGAGCTCCTTAAGTAGAGTGATAGTGAATCAGAGCACCGAGGTGGTGCGATTAGTCTCCAAGGTCGTGGGCGGTGGGGATTTGAGGAGAGAGCACGCACAAGCTCAAATCAAAAAGTGGTTGTTGGATGGGATCTGGGTGAGGTGGTGCTCACATGCGTCGATTCGCCCGAAGCTTCTAATCAACGCGAGCCACAGATCGTGAGGTGAGGGAGGATCAACGGTCACAATTTTATGAGTTCTTATGGTGCCACAGTGTTTGCAGACGGCTGCAAGTGTGCGTAGGTTCTAATGGTGTATTTGCAAGGAAGACCCTTTGCAAAGGGGTAGAAAGATTACACAGAAGCCCATAAGCGGTTAAAATTTATAACAGAACTGTCCTTTTGGCCTTGCAAAAAGGTCCTTGCAGCCTATAAATAGGTCCTTGGAGGTTTTCTAGTGAATGAAATGTGATGTATTAAGGACCTAAATGTAAATCTTTAAGTACAAGTCCCTAATGATGTCCAAATGCACCTAAGTTTTTATAGAAGCTTAATTGAACATTTGGGAAGTTAATTATACTTTTGATTTGAACTTTAAACTCATTTGTGTATTCAATTTGCACTTGGATCACCATTTGACCTTATTTAAAAGAATATCTCATTTAATGACCTAATTATGCATTTTTAACACAAAATTGATGTTTTAGGTCTTTTTCTCTATTTCCCACACTTAACCCTTTTTATATGTTAATTTGATAGTGTTTAACCTAGTTTCTAGCTTAACTTAGGTGATTTAGCTATGATGAGTCGCAACTCATCATAACCGATCGATTGACTTCCTTATTGGTTGACCAGTTTGTGAGGAGTTGTGTGTCTATGACCTTATTGGTGATCTCCTGTTTGCGTGTTGGAAGATTTGATGCAGTTGTTGCTTCTGAAGCGCGAAGGGTTCGTAGATCGAGGAAGGGTTTCATTCGCTCATTAAAAGGAAGGTTATGAGGCATCACCAGAACTTATTGCACTACCTATGTGGTGTTGTTCTGCTTTACAATGAAGGTATAAACTTTATACTTGTGGGGATTTCAAAAGGACAAGAAAGTACTCCCCATGTGGTTTTGATTTCTAGTCATTTATTCTTTGATTGATGGTTTTTCGAGCATCGAACCGTCTTGAATTGAAGTTTTCAAACGACATTTTTCCATGCTTCCATGATTCCATGGGTAAATCGTTTGCCTTCAACAACTCCTCTATGCCTCTAAGAGTTGGTTGTATTTAGTTGGTTTTGTCATTGCTTAGAAGAGGGTAGGTGTAACGAACGCGTGCCCCGGACGTATTTTAAGACGTCTGGGAGGTGACCCAGACGTCTTACCAGACGTCTTGGATCACATCCAGACGTCTTGCCAGACGTCTGGGATGGTTTACAGACGTCTGAAAAACCATTTTCGTCCACACCCGCGAGTCGTCTGTGCGCCTGCGCGCGCAGACCGCATATTCGTTATTCTCTCTTTTTCCCTCTGTCTCTCTGCGGCTGCAGGCGGCCTGCCACCTCCTCTCTCCTCCTCGCGCGGCCTTAAAAGGGCCACGCCTCCCCTCCCGTCTCCACCGTCTCCTCCTTCTTCTCCTTCCTGTGCGCGAGAGCGAGCGGACGCGAGGGCGGCAGCGGCGGCCGCAGTGAGCGCGGAGGTGCGGCGTGCGAGGGCGGAGCTCTGCCGTGAGGGCGAGCTCGCCGGAGCGGTTTGGCCGGCCGGCGGAGGGCGCAGGGGGCGCGGAGCGACGCGGAGAGGGACCTGCTGCGGTCTGAGCAGCAGACGCGCGAGGTGCGACGCGGGCGACGTCGCGAGCGGAGGCCGAGCAGCGCCCTGATTCTGGAAAAATTTCCAGAATCAGACGTCTGGGTTGACAGCCAGACGGCTAGGTAGACGTCTGGAAGATCTTACAGACGTCTGAAAGGTGAGTTTACCGCCTTCTCCTTCCTTCCTGTCGACTGACCGTACTGAGGGAGGGAGTTGGCTGTGCGCAGGTTCGCTGATTCGCCATCCCTTGCGAATCAGACGTCTGGAAGTTGTACCAGACGGCGGGAGTGACCTCCAGACGTCCGTAGTTACCATCGGACGTCTGGGAGCTAGGCCAGACGTCCCCGCAGACTTCTGGACGTCTGGGAAACCACGCTGAACAGGTAATTCTCTGATCCACTTTTTAAGACGTCTGGAAGGAGTTCCAGACGTCTGATTTTGCATAGTATCGTCTTTTTCGACCCGTTTAGGGCCCGTTCGGGCTCCGTTTTCCGTGATTCAAGTTGCGTTCTTTTCAGAATTAATTCCTATACCCGTCTACAGTAGCTATACACTGTTTTGAGACACTCCCTGTGTTTGATCCTTGTGATAGAACATCGTTCAGTTGCAGTCTTGGGAGTCGCGGAGGCACGCGAGATTCCCGATCACGCCCCCATTACTCCCGTTGTACCTGGTAGAGTGGCTTAAGTTTATTATTAAAATCTGTTAAAGTATGGAA
The DNA here is from genome assembly GCA_037157565.1 of Thalassia testudinum. Lineage (NCBI taxonomy): Eukaryota > Viridiplantae > Streptophyta > Magnoliopsida > Alismatales > Hydrocharitaceae > Thalassia > Thalassia testudinum. The sequence continues at coordinate 70,982,945 of JAZHRO010000059.1, read as the reverse complement.
CCATAACTAGAACCTAGGACATTGCATGAATCCTAGGAATGAGAAATGTATGGAATGATAGCTCCTAGGTGATGCATGAATCCTAGGGCTGGAAAACTAGTTGTATGCTAGATCCTAGGATGTGGCATGAACCCTAGGATGGAAAAACTAGTGGAATGTATAATACTGCAGTCTTGGAAAGATGGAAAGGAATATAAAGCTGCCTGTAAATTGAATTAACAGCTGCCTGTTATGAATAAAGAAACATGATTGAGATCATGGATTGTGAGAACGTGAAACTGGAAAGTGAAACATATGATGTTCTGAGATAAAGAGCTGGAACCCTACGGGGAATTAGGAGTGGAACTCCTGGAAAGAAAAAGGAATGGAACTGAGATGTAGTTTGTACTGTCTCTTGGGTACGCAGTACCAAGGAAAGTACCTATACCTGTTTAGTGCAGAGTGGGGCCAGCCACCCCAGGGACCCGGGGTTAGGATTGGCCACTCTGTACCGACTTGTTGGCCCTCGTGTACGTAGTACCGAGGAGAGCTACTAGTGTTAGGAGAGTACTAGCTACCCCACGGGCCCCGAGGTTCTGCTAGCCTCCTTCACCGACTTGTTAGGCCCACTAGGGCAAACCAGGGTAGTCAGGCGAGGGTGCGCGGACTGTGGAGGGGCAAGGCCCCGGTTTGGTTACTGTGGAGGGGTTGGACCCCTGTTACTGAGAGGGCTCTGCCCTGGTTCCGTGCTGTGCTTTGGGCGCACCCGTTAACGGAAACGACTGACCGCGTGCCAGTGCGGGCTAGCTACCTGTGCGTTTATCGCGCGTGCCGTAGTCACCGTTACGTCTGTCAGTGGCCTTGGGGTGGTTGATTGAGGGTAGGATCACCACGGGGGACTCTCCCGGCCAGGAGAGCACCACGTGCTACTTCTACTTTTGGAAAAGACTGCAATTAAGATCGTTCCCACGAGGACATTCGAGATCAAGTAAAGGATCTGAGAAACAAATGAAATAGTGAGAAAAATTGAAAGATGTGAATAAAGGAAGTAATAGAACATAACAGCTACTGTACACTCTACTGTTGCCTTTAGTTAGTTTGCCACTCTACTCAGCGTTTTGCTGACGTGTTACACTCGTTACCTTTTTCAGGACCAGGTGTTGAGCAGCCAGGGTCGGCGGCTGCAGAGGACGCTGGGCCGAGTAGGGTCCAGTAGAGTTACCACAGTCTTTTGTACCTCTTTTGTTCTGTTCTAGTGAGTAGTTTTTGTTTCCGCTGTACCTTCTTTACCTGCAGTTCTTGTTATATGATAAATGTTGTTTTACTGTTGTGGTGGTACCTACTGTAGTAGTTTCTTTCCTTACTGCTGTACTTTCTTACTGTTAGTTATATTCATGCTGAATGTGGTTTATTTTACTGTCTTTTGGTTACTTCCTCGTTGGACGACTAGGTCTTGGGATTAGTCGAGTCGGTTCGGTTCTCGTGTCTCGTAGGGACTCGGGAACCGGGTCGTTATAGTAGGGCTTAAGAGAAATGTGGAGTAATGGTGAAAATGAAAGCCTTTATTTAATGTGCTCATAGGAGGTAGTAGTATATTGCATCTTTTGTAGGTATATTAGACCTTTAGTTGTAGAGTTAAAAGTTTAAGGATTTGTGCACTAGCTAATGTTAGAAGACCCTAATGAATTAGGATATTAAAGTAGTTACCTCGTGCAAGTTTTCAAGCCAAAATGATCACATTGTGTTGGTCTAGAAACTTAGACCAATGCACATGCGTCAATGTAGAAGGTAGTGTTCCAATGCAATATAGTTCCTGTTGACACCATGTGCAAACCACATATACCAATTCAATTCATTTGGATCAAGGCATGTGTATTTGTACAAGTACCTCTATAGTGACGTGCAACACTTGTTTCTACTTAGTTACCTAGTAAATTAATCCAAGTTATTTTCTAGTTATCCTAAGTTACCTCTAGATTGATTTTGGGTTCTTTAATTAATCTCAATTTTGGCTTACAAAGTTAAATCGTAATGTATAAACTATCTCAATCTTTGCTTGACCTAAAATTGCTTAATGCGAGTTCATTTTTTACTGCTTGAACTTGCATAGCTAGGGCTCGTATCTTCTTGATTACTAGCTTATTTTCTTGAATTCATTTCCAACTTTTAGTCAAGACTCTCATGAAACTTTTTCTTGACAAGAATATTACTAATTAGTTAACAAAAATAAAATGGTTTTGTTAATACCAAAAACCAAGTGGAGCTTGGTTCCAACAACCTCTACTTTCTTGGTGTTCACAAAATTTTATCCAAATTAAATTTTGACTCGGGGTTATTAATAAAATTTTATGAAGGCTAGTTATACAATGCTCCCTTTAAACTATTTTCCTCTTTTTTCAAATAAGGAAAAGTTAATCAAAAGTCCATTCTCATCTTGCCTCCTCTTTTTTCTTTTTTTTAGATTATTTTTAAACCAATAAAATCTAAGAGGCTATCTCCAACTATTAGGTATATCCCTTAATAATGAGATAGTTAATAGGTTATCTCAACCCACTACATTGAGATAGTTAATAGGTTAAAGGACAAATAAGACAAATAAATTAACAATTAAGGCAACTAACTATGCCTCTAAGAGTTGGTTGTATTTAGTTGGATTTAGATTTGGTTATGGGAGAGCGAGGCTTGAGAGAAGTATGGAGTATTGGTGAAAGCAAAGACGAGAAGTAGTAGCATATTATGTCTTGTTTAGGTGTATTGAACTTCTTTTTATAGAATTGTAAGGTTAGGGATTTGTACATTAGTTGTCGAGATTAGAATATTAAAGTGGTTAGATCAGGAAAAGTTATAAGGTCAAGGATTCGTATGTTAAGATTAGAATATTAAAGCGGTTAGATCAGGAAAAGTTATAAGGTCAAGGATTTGTATATTAGCTGTTGAGATTGGGATATTAAAGTGGTTGAATTAGGCAAGTCTTAGACTAGAATAATCATGTTGTCCTGGTCTAGAAACTTAGACCATTACACGTATATTTGTGGAGAAGGTTGTTGCGTATTGGTGCAACATGATTCCTACTTATACCATGCCCAGACCACATGTATAGCTCCAATTCATTTGGACCTATGCAAATACTTCTAGACCAATGGATATTATGGGTGTTTACTTGGTTACTTAGTGAATAGATCCAAGTTATTCTCTAGTTCCCTAGGTTATTTCTAGATTGATTTTAGTTTTTTCTTCTTTTTTTTTTGTATTTTAGGGTTACATTGATTTAGACCCTAATGTACAAACTATCTCGATCTTTGCTTAACTTAAGTGTGCTTAAGTTGAGTTCATCCTTGATTGCTTGGATTTGTATGACTTTAGTTTGTCTCTTCTTGATCTCTAGCTCATTTTATTCAACTCAACTCTATTATTTAGTCAAGCCTCTTAAGAAACTTCTCTTCAATGATGTTGGTTGAACCAAGAGGTAAAGCTACATTAATTTTGTTAACACAAAACATAAGTGAAATTTGGCTCCATCAATCTCTCTCTCTCTTTGATGTTGACAAGACTCCGATCAAAGTTAAACTAACTCGGGAGTTTTAGTAAGATTTTACAAGGGGAGTCATCCAATGCTCTCCCCTTGCTCTTGCTTTTTTAAACAATATTTTACTTAAATTAATTTTATTCTACTTCATTTAAAAGTCACATTTATATTGTCAATTTTATTATAAACTAAGTTTGAATTCTAATTGAAGCTAATTGATGGATACATATGCACGTTAACAAGGATTTTACTTGGCCACAACATGATCAAGATAAATCATGTATATAGAGATATAAAATCAATCCCAATATGATCAGGTGTATGCTATGTGTTTGCAAATATAAAATTAATCACAAGAATGAACTTTGGGATTTTGGAGTGGAAATCTCTTAAAAGGTAAAACCAACACTTAGGTCTTCCTACTTAGGATTTTCACTTGTTGAGCCATTCGACTAAAATCCACCAACAATGAGGTAACTAACAGGCTATCTTGATTGACATAGAACACAATATACAACCAAAGGTGAATTCATGAATCACCTTAACCCAATACAAGATAAAATGTCTCACAAATCATCTCGTCTCAATTACAAAAAGAAATAATAGAAGAAATAAGACAAATGAGTAAACAATCAAAGCAGCATGGAACAACCCCTTGTATCCAACAAGTTATCTAGAGGAGGGAAAGGCATAGGAGAAATATGGAGTAGTGATGAGAACAAAAGGATTCATTTGATGTGTAGTGGAAGTATATTGTCTTATATATGTGTATATTGAATCTCCATTTATAAAGTTATAAGGTGAAGAACTTGTGCATCAATTGTTGATAGGCTTGTTCAAGGTCTAGGCTGGGTTTGGCTGACATTAAAAAGGTGCTCAACCCAAGCTTGGTCTGGCTTGGTCAATAGGCTGAAATGTTTAGGCCAAGCCCAATCTAATATGGGTCAGGTCGGGTGTGGGTTGGCCCATTAGTCCATGGTTTTTGACCTAATATTATGAAAATATTAGGATCTTCTACCCAAAAGAAGCTAAAGTTTTTATGAAAAGATACATATTATAAAGAATGAAATAAAAAAGAGTCTACGAAACAAGAGATTACAATCTTAAAATAGTAAGTAATTTATTACAAATCATAGTGGTATGTTTTTTCAAAAACATCTAAAAACATGAGATTGCTATCTTCATTATTTTGTCATCAATGGAGATAATCTTGTCATTGTGGAGTGTGGGGAGGGTCTCATTGAAAGGCATAGATTTGGGAAGCGGGGAAAAATATAGGAGAGGGTTTTGGTGGTTCAAGATTTTTTTAATCTTAAATGAGAAGTGGGTCGGGTCGATTTAGGTCAAGTTAAAAACATCAAATGCAAGCCAACCCATGATTGAGTGGGTCAAACCTTGGATTGGGATGAATTGGGTCAAAGCCAAAACTTTTGAGCCTGAGGCTAGCCCATGAATGAGCTAGGTAGGCCGAATGTGTGGTGGCCTGGCCCATTGGCCAAGTTGGTGCACATGTGCAATGTAGAAGGTTGTGTATGGATACAAAATGGTTCTTGTTAACACCATGTGCAAACCTCATGTATTGATCTAATTTATTTGGATCGATGAATGTACACTTGTATAAATAGCGCAACGCTAGTTTTTACCTAGTTACTTAGTGAATTGATACATAGTTGGTGAATTGATCCAAGTTAGTTTCCAATTATCTTAGGCTATCTCTAGATTGATTTAGTTTCTTTTGTTAATCTCAAAAAGATCTTAATGCTAATGTAAAATCTATCTTGATCTTTGCTTGACTCAAGCTTGCTTGACTAGCATATGAAATTAGCTTGAGAGGGGAGGGAGAGTGAATTGTGCACAAAATAAATAAATTAAAAATCAATTGCAACAATTTGAACATTGGATTTAGGAAGGAAATTCTTTTAAGGGAAAAACCTTTACATAGATCTTTTAATCTAGGATATGCTGCCAACCACATGGAAAACTCCACTATACCATTTCATTGGTAAATACCAGGGTAACATTCCTCAAAGTGCAAAACCTTTTTCTTGGATAATCCCCAAGAAAGATTTACCTCCCATTTTCCAAGGAAGATGGGGGATCCATAGCTTGGGTTAGGGCTTCTAATTGAATCAAACCACTCAAATTTGACTTGAATTCAATTATGTAATCATTCAATTTAATTTGATTCAAACGAAATGAATCAAATATAAATCCAATATTTAGATTTGATAGCTTAATGAATTTAATCTTTTTCTTTGTTGGATTTAATTCGAAAGTATTTGATATATACATGTATATATATGTATATGCATGTGTAGTCTCCTAAGGTTTTTTTCTTCCTAAGCTCAAGTCACTCTTTTTTAAAAACATGGTCGTCACATGAATCCCCAAAACAGGTAAGAGGCACCCAAACCTCTTCTCTCCACCCAACTGTCCCAATTTCCCTAGTACTTGTTTGTTCCCTCCCTCCCTTCCAATCCTAAATTGAGTACCCAAAAACCTTTGTTCTCAAAACTCTCGTGTGTTGTGCCATTTTATCATGTTTCATTAACTCATTGATTGTTATAGTTGGTAGCCTACATAGGAAAAAAACTTATTAAAATATAAGCAAACTTATACAAAATGGGGTTTTAACATATATACCCTTATTAACTTTGGAAAAGATGTATACATCCCTACTATTCTTGTATTTACATATATACCCTTGAAAACATCGATATCTTGACTATATACCCTTTGTGAAATAAGAGACGTAAATTGAGAGGATTTTTTCACAAAACCCCTTAGCAGCTTTCTCGCTTCTTCAAGACCCCTCCTACCCCTCCCACCCCACCCCCACCACCTCTCATCCTTCTCCTCTTCCTCCTCCCTCTAAATCCTCTCCCTCCCCATCGCCTCCTCCCCTACCACCTTCACCTCCTCCACCTTCTTCCTCTCCTCTATCATGAGCAACACCAACATCTCCAACGATACTTTCATCATCTTCAACAAGTCATGATTGAAGAACCTGTATGTGACCACGAGGGAGATGGTGGAGTTGTTGCTGATGAGGTCGGTGTGCGGGATGGTGAAGGAGAGCTTGATGGTGCTGGAGGGGGTGGCGACGAAGGTGAGCGGGAGGAGGGAGGAGAAAAGGAGGAGGATGGAAAGGGGTTTGGTAGTGGTAAAGGAAGAGGAGACTGGAGGAGGAGGAGCAGGAGGAGTGGGCAAAGGAGAAGTTAGAGGAGGAAGGGTTGACGGAGAGGAGGTCGAAAGAGGAGTAAGAAGAGAGGAAAGGAAGGTGGAGGAGAGGAGGCTCTGCAGGTGGAGAGGAGGAGGAGGGGGAGGAGGAGGGGGCTCAGAGGAGGAGAGGTGGTTGGAGGAGAGGAGGCCAGAGGTGGAGCAAGAGGAGAGGAGAGGGAGGCGGAGCAGGTGGGTAGAGGAGGGGGTGGGGAGGGTTTTTTTGCGAAAGAGTGAAAAATAGAAGGGCATTTATATAAAACTTTATTTTTTAGTCCTCAAAATTCATAAGGGTGTCCTAACAGGCAAATGTATATTTGTGGTGGTATATATGTAAATATAAAAATAGTGGGGATATATGCATCTTTTTCAAAGTTGACGGCGATATATATGTCAAACCTTAAAAAAATCATTGATACATGAAGAAATGATCAACACTTATTGTATACTTATGTATTATATAAAGATTCGAAAAAGAGTCGATGAATATTCAAATCCTTAATGAATTGAATACTAATTCAAGTTGTCATATTCCAAGTAGATTCAATTGTTGGATTTTAATTCAATGTATGGATCAATACATGCATTATGTATATATATAATTAGTTGACACATAAAGATTATGGATTGTCATATAATGTCCAATACTTAAAGTGATTAAATTAAGTTTTATTAAGGGTATAGGCATAAAATTCAAAAGGATGACATGGTTTAGATTATTAATGTGAAGAGACCTACGTGTGAATTGCGTGTTCTCGATGGGTGGACATGTAATTTGCATAGCGATTAGTCACATTGATTGCTGAATTAAGTTTGGGGGTTATGGCCCTCAAAAGACCCACCTGCAGATTGTGGTTTTCATCCCCATCGTGAACCCTAAGCTAACAAAAAGAGAGAAAACATAGAAGGAGAGATTGGATCTCTTCCTCATCGGATCTCTTGATCAAGATAAGGTGGTGGGATCTTTTGGAAGAGCCTTTGTAACCCCATCATTCTTGTCTTCATGATGAATACAGGTATTCTCTCTCTCACTACAGAATAGATTAGAGATTGATAGATACATGTTCATATTTTTGATCTCAAAGACAGGTAATCTTGCATATTGATGTTCATTATATTTATCTGCAAGTTTCGTATCTTAATATTTGTTTAGATAACACAAATATCTTAGCTGTAGATTCTTAATCATCCATGAATGATCAGGTTTTTGTATTCTCAGAAAACCTCAAACACCTTTTGTAACCGTCGCAAGTACCAGAACTCATGATGAGTATCTATTACGAATAGGGCATCAAGCGTCGTTTAAGACGTCTGGGAAGTGGCCCAGACGTCTGTTATTAAATCTTTTCGGCGTACGGGTTCGCGTCTGCACGCATGCGCGCATAGACTGAACCCGCCGCCTGCCTTCTTCTCTTTCCTCTCCCTCCCTGCAGATGCAGCCTTTCTTCTCTTTCTCTCCCCGCGCTGCCTTCAAATAGCGCCCCTCCCTCTCCCTCACCCTCACTCCACCATCTTCTTCTTCTCCTTCTCCTTGTCAGCGAGAGAGAGCGAGCAAGCGAGAGCGGCAGCAGCCTGCTACGGGCGTGTGGGGAGGAGAAGCTGTTGCGAGGGGAAGACGAAGCTCGACCGTGAGAGTGCGAGCTTGTCGGGGCAGCTAAAGCCGACCGGTGGGAGAGCATCGAGCGTGTTGTGCCGCGGAGGAGCTGCTGTAGCTTGGGCAGTAGGCAGACGCAGCGCGACACAGCCATGCGTGGCGAGCGGAGAGCGAAAAGGGTCCTAATTCTGGGAAGGTCTAGACGTCTGACAGGTATAATATTTGTTATCTTCTTCTTTCGCGTGTACGGCCATGCAGCTGTTTCGCCGAGTTCTTCTGCACCTTTTCGTGATGAGAGCGGGCGTGTGTGTGTGTGCAGGATTTGTTCGGGAGGGCGCTAGGGCTTGCCATTCCACACAGATCAGATATCTGGGCACAGCACCAGACGACGGAGAGGGCTTCCAGACGTCCCGGGTGACAATCGAACGTCTGGAAACTAAGTCCAGACATTCCAGCGGGCTTCTGGACGTCTGAAGGACTGCGTAGACAAAGGTATGACCTGAGCTACCTTTTAAGACGTCTGGAAGAAGTTCCGGACGTCTGATTTTTGACAGATTGGTTGTTTTTGACCCGTTTAGGGTTCGTTCGGAGTCCGTTTTCCGTGTTTCAAGTTTCGTTCTTCCCAGATTTAATTCCTCTACCTATTTACAGTAATTGTATACTGTTCTGAGTAACTCCTTGTGTTGATCCTTGTGTTAGGATCCTGTTCCTTTGCGGCTCTGGGGGTTGCGGAGGTGCACGGGATTGCCGACCACACCCCCAGTACTCCCGGTTTTGCGGGTAGAGTAGCCATTTCAATTATTTATCAAAAATTATGCAATTGTGAAATAATTAATAGAGTCTAAGGCATTGCATGAACCCTAGGGCTGAAAAATTAGATTGAATGATAGATCCTAGGGTATTGCATGAATCCTAGGACTGAAAAACTAGATTAAATAATAGATCCTAGAGTATGACATGAATCCTAGGACTGGAAAACTAGTTGAATATATACATTGCAGTCTTGGAAAAGTAGAAAGGAAATGATAACTATCTGTAAATTGGTTAACGGCTGCCTGTTTATGAATGAATAATTACTGTTGAGAACATGTGTTATATGGATATAAAGCTGGAACGGTGAAACCTAAATTAGATGAGTTAAAAGACCATGAACCCTACGGGGAGTTAGGAGTAGAACTCCTGGAAAGAGAATGGAATTGGGGAAGTGAGCTGGCCGTTGAGTACGGAGTACCAAGGAGAGCAACTGTCCCCCTGTTTAGTGCAGAGCGAAGCTAGCCGCCCCAGGGACCCGGGGTTAGGTCTGGCCACTTTGTATCGACTTTTGGCCCTTGTGTGCACAGTACCGAGGAGAGCTACTAGTGTAGGGAGAGCACTAGCTACCCCACGGGCCCCGGGGTTCTGCTAGCCCTCCTACACCAACTTGTTAGGCCCATTGGGCAAACCAGGGTAGTCAGGCGAGGGTGCGCGGACTGTGGAGGGGCAAGATCCTTGTTTGGTTACTATGGAGGGGTTGGACCCCTGTTACTGAGAGGGCTCTGCCCTATACTAGTTCCGTGCTGTGCTTTGGGCGCACCCGTTAACAGAAACGACTGACCGCGTGCTAGTGCGGGATAGCTACCCGTGTGGGATAGCTACCCTGCGTTTATCGCGCGTGGCGTAGTCACCGTTACGTCTGTCAGCGACCTTAGGGTGGTTGACTGAGGGTAGGACCACCACGGGGGACTCTCCCGGCCAGGAGATACTGTAATCAAGATCGTTCCCACAAGGACCATTCAAGATCAAGAGAAGGATATGAGAAATAAATCAATAGTGAATAAAGGGAAAAATATAAAGAAAGAAATTAAAAATATAATAGCTACTGTCCGCCTTACTACTTCTTAGCTTTTAGTTGCCACTCTACTCAGCGTTTTGCTAACGCGTCACCTTTGTTACCTTTTCAGGACCAGGTGTTGAGCAGCCAGAGTCGACGGCTGCAGAGGGCGCTGGGCCTAGTAGAACCCAGTAGTGTTACTTGTGTGGTACCCACTGTACCTTTCTTTCCGTTGTAGTGAGTATCTCTGTTACCCCTGTACGCTTTTGTTGTAAGCTTCATGTTTATGTACATGTTTATTGTTCTTTACTGTTGTGGTGGTGTATACTGTAGTTTTTCTTTCTATACTGCTGTATTTTGTTACTGCTAGTTATATACATGGTGAATGTGGTTTATTTTACTGCTCTCTTAGTTACTTTCTCGCTGGACGACTGGGTCTTGGGATCAGTCGAGTCGGTCTGATTCTCGTGTCTCGTAGGGATTTGGGAATCGGGTCGTAACAGTATCGGTACATGCATAATACAGTTTTGGGCTCCAGTATGAACTGTAGGTTGCCAGTATTGGTACTCGTCATGAGTACCGATACATGCAATCTATAGATTTGGCTCCAGGTCCTCTAAGCCCAAAATCTGGAACTTGCATATACCTGTATTCGTTATGAGTATCGGTACACATGAGTCCTAAATTCAGTTCTGGGTTTGAAGTGATCAGGATTAGTAGCTTACAAGTACCGGTACTGGTCACTAGTATCTATACTAGTTAGCTATAGGTTAAGTATCTAGTACTCAACAAGTATCGGTACTTTTAATAAGTACCGGTACTCATTGAGATAGGTTTATTATGGAGAAATGCCAGTACTCAATAAGTACCGATATTTATTACAAGTACCAGTACATAGTAAGTACTGGACAAGTACTTATTTGGATATGAGTTCTAAACTGTAACCTATGAGTACCGGTACTTGGTATCATACTGATACTTATTGGGATATAGAACTCATACCTGCAACTCAAGGATACCGATACTGGTTCATCAGTACCGGTACTCAATATATGAGATATCGGTACTGGTCCATCAGTACTAGTACCCAATTATTATTAAGTCTAGATGAGATAAGTTATGGTACAGGTCCATCCTAAGTTAGAGGTGGGTTAATTATAGTTAACCCCTAAAGTTTCTCAACATCAAATTCATCTTAGATTCAAGTTTTCTTAATGAATCAAATTCAAATTGAGGTGATTTTAGAGAGATTTGATTTGATTAGCACTCCTAATTTGTGTACTTATACTACAACAAAGAACATAAAATTATAAATGATATCATAAAGAGCCTTTGAGAAGGATAAGAGTAGAGTCAAAGGCTAAGAGATACTCCCTTATCAAATGAATGTGGTGAGCAATACCAGGGAGACCGTGCCTAATACAACATAAATGGGCAAAGTAGACACAAAGGAGCACTAAAGTACTATTTGTTTGCAAAGTATGAACTTATAGCTTAGGACTACTAGGATTCTTGTTCAGAGGCTTAGAAAATCTTAGGTAGGTATGTATAGTGTTTGTAAGATTGAGATCAGGTTATTAATTAGAGTCATTGAAAATCAAATTTAGGTGTACTTTTTCAAGGCAAGAATAACCACAAAATTAAATAAAGAAATTGATTGGATAAGACGTGTAAACAAAAGTAGGCATCTGAAAATGATAAAGTAGATGTATGCTGAGAAAGATGCTCGATTGTCTCTAAGTGGATGTCCCAAGTTATGAATAGATGTTTAAAGAGTAGATCCCAACGTTTCAACGTTTCAGAGAAAATAGGTTATTAAGCAACCAACATTTGAAAATCAATATGGTCACATAAGATTTGAGGTTGGACGTCCACGAAGGTGACTATCAGACTTCTGGTAGAAAACATAGATGTGTGAAAACTAAGAGAAATCAAGTGAAGTTACTGAAACTTGGGATGGCTGCAAAACAAGTTCCCCAAGGTTTAAATTTCAGATGCTTAGTCTTGAGCTTTCGGGCATCTAAGGGTAAATTTTGACGTTTGAAAGGCTACACCAACGGAATGGCTGGAGTTACCATTTTGAATCAAGTTTCCTGGTCTCGTTTGATATTTTCTTGGAGATGTCTGAAATTAGTCTTTCAGAAGTCCGAATAACTTATCAAATGTCTTCAACGTTCCAAAGAAAGGCATTATAGATTTGATTAGATGTTAGGATAATTAAGAGGTGATTAGAGTTGAATATTTGAATTTAAATAATCAAATCGATTGATATGAGATCAATCAAATAGGCATCTGGGAATCAAGGCAGATGCTTAGAGATTAATAGATATGAATGAAAACTTTGAAGACTTAGTATTTGTAAAGATATTAAAGTGGAGAGGGATAATGTATAGGGCGATGAGGTCTAATGGAAAACCGAATATCTGATGGGATGTACCAGACGATATTTGAAAATCACAATAAAGGCTAGAATTTTAAGAGTTGTTTGGGTGGAGGAACGAAAAAAACAAAAAAAAAGAATTGCGAGAGGAATTAGAAGAAAATAGAATTAAGAGAGGAATTTAATACTTTTTTGCTTTTAGGAATTATATATCTTAATTATCATGAAATTAAATATCTTGTCATGAATTATTTGAGAGGAGTAAACTAATTTCACCTCTAAGGTGGAATTATTATTTTTTGAAATTAAATACTAAATTTCATAATAAAATAATTTCAAAATTTAGGATTCCGAACTAGAAATTTTGGTGGCAATTCCTTATTCCAAATGGGCCCTTAGAGTTTTAAGAATCCCATTGACTTAAGATAGCTCAAAGGGTTAGCTTTAGAGAATCTCTTAGGTTTTTTATATTCTACTGAAAAAAATACAATAATGTTTTTTAAAGAAGTTGCTTTTATATGAGTTCTTTGCTTTCCAAGCTCTTATCATTTGGCTTTTCTATGCATAGCTTGCATGCTCTTAGCTTTCATCAAAACTTCTCAAATTTTTGTGATTCTGCATCACTTGTTAGTCCTAAATAAATAACATATTATCAACAAATAATTTGGGTTCATCATTATCAAAATAACATCTCAATAATCAAGTTATTAACATAGTTCATGTTGATTACTTGAACTTGGTTGACTTGAGCTTGCATCTTCTTGATCTCTAGTTTGTTTTCTTTAAATCAACTCTAGATTTTTGTCAAGCCTCTCAAGAAACTCCTTCTCTACATTATTGTTAGATGAAACAAGAAATAAAGCTAAAATAATTTTGTTAAGACCAATGTACCAATTAGAGCTTGGTTCCGATAGGGTGAGAACCTAAATAGGGAGGGTACAAATAAGAAGGAAGGGATGATAGAGAGCTAGGTACAAATAGAGCTAGGATTATCACATTAGGAGAGCCTAAACTTGTGTGATAGGGATGGGGAGTGGAGGAATAGGAGGCAAACATCACTAATAGAAACAAGGGGCAACGATGCATGGGTAGATAATAGTAATTGAGGAATGGGATCAATTAAAGGGAATGAGAGAATCGATAATAGATGATAGGAAATTAGGGAATGGGGCAATGGTTGAAATGGAGAATTTATATATAATAAGCTTTAAATTGGAATAGGCATAGATTAAGTGAATGGAGCACAATGTTATCTAATTTAGAGAATAATAGGAATTGATATTTTTGATGTATATTTATACCTAAATAATATTTTTAAAAGAATATTAAAAAATATGCATAAGTTGTAGGCTTTGGATTGGGATGCTTCTCCAATCATCCTAACCTATATTTTAACAAGTTGACCAAAATATAATCTGATTTAACTCATTGAAGCTCTTAACTTAATCCAACCTATTCAATAGGGTTAGATCGAGTCAAATTGTGAGTTGAACTTGACACATCCTGAGCCTTCCTCAGAAGTTGTCGTAATATTAGTATGTTTTTAACTCCATGCATCCTCGATCTAGTATAAGGATGTTAATTTCATCAATCTTACCTCTTGTAACTATGGAATGTTAGTAAGGATTCACTCTTTGCTCTCAATTTTTGCAGGCTTTACTTAAGAATTTCATATGCACGTAACAAGGATTGAGCTTTGGCTGGGGCTTACTTGGAGAATTCTGACCTAGATTTGATATTAAATCAAGAGTTGAAGGCTATAGTAGAAATCAAACTCCAGCTAAGATTTGAGTAGAAGTCAAAGCTGAATGTGGGCCATATTAGGATACATTTAGGATTTTGATGATGCAAAGGATCTAAATTTAAATGTAGGCAAGCCAAAGATATTTGTAGAATGAGAATAGACATTGGAAAAAGCTTACACTAGTCGATCGACCTTGAAGAATGAAGTGATAGTGGATCTTGTTAGTCATTTCCACTGGCAAATGTAGTGCCATATCCACTTAGATTCCAGAAACCTGAATGTGAATGCAATCAATAGATCCTTTTCCTACCTTATGGTCTGTTAGAGAAGCGATAAAAAAGGGTCCTCCGAGCGTTTAGGAAACATGAGAAAACTTATCGAATTTACTCTCAATTTTCCTTGTGTACTTTTTGTTGGATTTTGTGTGCCTTTGACGAGCCATCCAAATAATGTAAGGAGTTACATTAATTTGATCATTTCAATTGAATAAGAATTAGATTACTTCCAGTGCATGAATTAGGTCACTTAGTACGAATAGAGTTACATACTTAACTAGATCGAATAGACTCGATGTGTGTTGACTTGAAGATCTAAACGATTTAGAGGATTGATATCACATGAAGAAACCATCATATGCAATTTAATCATTTGTTTTTGGTATGAGTTGGGATGGCAACTTTCTTTAGAGACCATCGTTTGATTGATGTTCTTGAATTTGTATTAATTTGGAATTGTCATGCTAGTCTGGTGATAGGCTCATTTCGCATGAGAAATATGTTTTTGGAAAAGCACATCATTGTTGTATTTGTAGTATAGTCGTGCAAAACCCTAATCAAAGATATTTATATTTGTTTTATGAAACTCGCATAGATCTATTTTTATCTTGTAATTCGTGAGTCCTGATCATCTCTGGGAGGTGTAAAACGAAAGCTATTAGATTTAGATCTGCACTTCTAACCTTGGTCTAACCTACTATTTTTTGTCTTTTTTCTCTTTCACGATTTTCTTTACGATTTTGATTTTTGAAAAGTGAAAGCGAATACAAAAAAACCTAAATCTAACTAATAAAATGAAATCCTAAATGACTAAGTGCTCCTAAGTAGGGCCATGGTGGCCATGCAACATATGTGACTAAACCTTAAGATGGACGACCCTAAGAAAACTAAGAGAGGATGCATGTATATACAAGGACAAAATGGAGCAAACGATGCAAACAAAAATATGATCTAACTATTCTACCAAAGAAAACATATAGGCATCATTAGAAACATCAAACATAGATCATTAATCATCTAAAACATTACAAAAAATAAAAAAACATCAAAAGAAGAAATCCCTCACATCTAGAGCGCCACGAAGGCCATCAACCTTGTGTGAGGGTGGTGGCTAGGCCATGGTCACAAGGACTGCCTACATGCCAACCAACTAGAGAGGACAACCAAGAGTGGCTAGGGTGAAACCTTCCTAGCCATCCAAGAAGTAAAAGAGAGGGAGGGTGTGGACTCTTTTTCCAAGGACAAAGAAGAGCGCATGCCCATGAAGAAGAGGAGAAGAGGGTGGAGCACCCTTTCTTCTTCTAGCCACCCATGGTGGTGCTTGGAGGAGGAAGAGGAGCACTGTTGGAGGACCTTCTTTAGGCATCCATGGAGGACGACTTGGAGAGGAGAGAGGAGGAAGGTCGCAAGTTTGAGGAGTGAGAAGAATGATGTGCGACACTTACTATTTTTTCTTTTATTGGATGTCGTGTGGTTTTTTTGGAAGTTGGGATTGCCACCTTTGTAGGGCAATTAGGTTGTTGCCACTAATTGTGGATCTATATTAGGAAGGCTAATTTGGAATGCAAGGAAAGAGATCTAATATGCTGCTTAATCACCTCTAAAATGCATGCACCTAAGGGTATGCAACTCCTAAACAGGCAGCTTGATCTATATATATATATTCCTTTTCTTTTTGGAGCAAGCGGGCAGAAATCGAATCACACACACACACAGAGAAATAGTCTTTAGCTGCTAAAGAAAGTGGGGATAGACCCCCAAAAATTAGCCTCGATTGCTACAAGGGCGAGAAGACTGAAATGAAATAAACTCGATGACGAAGGAGAATCCCCTATGAAAGCAGGATCCATGTCACCTTCTGTTCGCATCTTCTCAGTGTGTGGGGGCGTCGCTCAAGGTCGACGTCGTCGCTTTGCTGCGCCTGTTGTCTCATCAAATTCCTCGCACAGAAAGATAGAGAATGGTCAGATAAATGCGCACCTCAGAATAATCATAAATAATCAGGTGAATCTATTGTGTTTGTTGCCTCCCCGGCAACGATATCATTTGAATGATAGATTTTCACTTGAAATAATGTTCACTTAAGAAAATAAGTCGTTGAAGTAGAAATTGAGCAACGAAAAATTAGTCGTCAACAACTAAAATTAACCACTCTCGGGAGAGCGGGTCGTATCCACAGGGAGGCACAAGTGCAAGGAAATCATTGATATATATTATTCCAAGTCATAGGTGCAAAGTCTGTATTAAAATCTAATGTGAAATAATGAGATAAGGAAGAATTAGGCAATTTCACAAGAAAGGGTTTAGCCACAATTATCACCATCATAAAAATAATATGAGAAATAAAATATCAAATGGTGGCATTGGCAAGTCAATGTAATTTTTAATGCACCATTCTTTGTTGAGAAACAGGGGAAGTCGTCCCCTTGTGCGTGCGAGGAGGGGGCATGGCTAGAGGCGCGGTGCTCGGAGATCGCCGATGATGAGGGGATCTTGATGGCAGTGGTGGCATTGACGAAGGCGGCAGGTTGGCAGGGAGAGGCTCGCCACCGGTGGGTTGATGCCTGTGCGCATGTAGGTCGTGGTTGGCGCAGTTGAAGTTGTAGGTGTGCACATGGTGTCGAGGAAAGGTCAACGGCATCGATAGAGCGGAGGGTGGTGGTCGGACGAGGCGGCTGCACGGAAAGACGTGAGATCGATGATGGGTTCTTCTTGGAGAAGAAGAATAGTGTGTGGGGAGGAGGTGCTTTGATGCGCGACCGCGGTTCATATAAAAAAATTGTCATTGTTGTAGTATATGTTACAAATATAAACCATTATTGTATCAATTTTATTTAATTACATAATTTTTACTGGTTTATTCTAGGTCATTCATTGGGAGGCAGTTATTGATATACATCACTCTCTAAGTCCAATATTATTCTTTAATTCCAAAAAGATTAATTTTATATACAATTATGAATGAATGAATTAATAATTGAAGGAACAAAATAATTTATGTACACAAGAATGAATTAAAATGCTTGCAAATAGGTATATACAAACAAGCATCAAATACTATAATTAGGTACTACATACTATCTATTTATAACTTATAATACTAATACTTACATATCTATCCAATAATATGGTATAATATATACTATACTAACTTAACTTAATATATTAATATCTATAGTAACAGATATAGTATGTACATTGACTTCTATAAACGTCGCTAAACCTTAGGAAAAAGTATGTGCATAAGCTAAGGTAAAAATAGGATCTATATTGATATTTATTCTATATACAATGGCATATACAAATGTTGGTGTAGCCTTAGTAACATATTTACAATACATAAGGCATACACTACTTATACTAACAGATATATATATATACAGTGACATATGTATTCGTCACTACAGCTATTATGCTATTTATATACATATTTATGGTCGGTATACATAAATAATAGGTATACGTATAATGTTTGAGCTCTTATAAATATATACATATGGTGTATATAAATATATATGTTTATTCCTATATATAGTCTATGTATATATTTATACTACATATACATATTTATGGTCGGCCTTCTTTCTCTTTTGTTCTTCACTTAACCACACAGAGGCACAAGGCCTCTCTCTCACACTTAGGTTCTTTCTTCCCTTTCCTTAGGTGATTAAGACATAATTACTCTTCACTTAATCCAAAATTAGGTTATTAATTGGCGAGTGGCCTTTTCGAGGGATGCATAGTATCCTCTTGGGTGGGACCAGACCTCTACTAGGAGCTATCCTAATTCATTAATTAGCCCATTTAATCCGGTTTAATGCTCAATGCTAGGCCCACACAGGCCCTCGCATAGTGCTAGGCTCCCAGCCAGTACCGCACACCAATCTCATGCCAATATCAATGCCAAATCATGCTCGAAGTGTATAAGGGGTATGAGTTTTGGGTGCTTGGCGCTCGTGACAACTGAGAAGTGAGGGAAGGAATTCAATATAAGTGGTGCCGGGCCCTCGTCAATAATCGATGTGGTGCTATCCAGCACCTCTTCTGGCACTACTACTGCAGAGCTGTAGCTCAATTAGCAAGATTTGGTCCTCGATTTAAGGGCCCAATTTCAATTCAATTTTAAATTAAAATATATAGTTGGAAAGCCCTTATATAGTGCTATATAATTATATGATTTATTTACAAAAATAATTATATTTACTATATAAATAAATTAGTTAAAATTTATGAATTGTGCATCCTGATTTTAGGGTTTATTTCCTAATTAACGTATAAATTAGTTAATTAATGGTCTAATTGACCCTGTACAGAGTTAATACATATAATAAAGTATTTAATACATATTTGTATTGTATTTTACAACATTTATTTTGATTTTATTTACATTTAATTAGGTGAATTCAGGATAATATACATATAAATTTTGTATAAATAGTATAATACAATATAAATATATTTAAATTAGTTTAAATTACTTAAAATATTATAATACAAATGTATAGTATAACTTATCTCAGTTATAACTTAATTTATCTCAGTTATAACTTAATTTACTAATTTATTTTTATTTAACTTAATAACTTAGTAACTTAATAAATTCATTATTTATTATATATACATAATTAAATTATACTATAGGGTTCACAATTTACATAATACAAATATAGATATGTATATACAGTATAATTAGTAATTACATTTATATATAGGGTTTTATATGTTTACTTAAGTTATAGTACTTATAAGTTGGTATAAATAAGAAATAGTTATATAATTAAGTTATATACAGTTTATATGATCTTAAATATTTAATTTACATTATATAATAAATATATAAGTTATATATATCTATTATGTACATATCTTACATTATATACAAATATATAGCTTAGTATAAGTTATATATACAAGTATATGCATAGTATACATAGTATTTTTGAATATTTTTGGGGTTTTTCTGATTTTTATGGGTTTTATATATTTTATAGAGGTAGGAGATGAGAAAGAAAGAGAGAGATGAGAATAATAGACTATTTTTGGTATTTTTATATGTTAAGGTCTTTTATTAAGTTTTAAAGTAGACTGGTCCGTCAGCTAATATATTCTACCAAACTGAGAGTTCAGAATGCCTTACAACTTCTCATATGTCTAAAAATATACCTAATCTTTATAAAGATAGGTTTATTTTATTTTTATTGAATTTCTTATATCATTTTTATTTAATTACAAAGTTCATACAACTTAGGCCTTAAAAGGGATTTTCAAGGTGAACTTAAGGCACTAAAGTTGTGTTTGAGGGTTGAATAGGTAATGGAAGCACTCAAATGTGTTATAAACATGTTATAGAAGGTGTTCAATTAGATAAGTATGAATTTCAACCCAAAATTTCATTAATTTAGAATTTGGACAGTTAGGCATGCAAGTAAGCTAACAAAAGAGTTGAAATTCAAATTTCAAGCCATTCAAATGCAATTAAAATTCCATTTCAGATACATGAAAGCTTGTACAATTACTACACAACATTGAGAACATGTCAGCTAATTTACAGAACCTAATCCTAGCCTTTACTATCCTTCAGATTAGACTAGAATAGCTACTGATCTAAAGCAGTAGCCATTGCAACAAGAACAAGTCCTACAGTTGCTGAAACAGCAGCTGTAGGATTTGCTGCTGCTGTTGCAGCCTAATTCAGATCATCTGAATTGAATTTAGACATCTTAAAAATAAGCAAAGGGCTACTGCAGTGAAATCTGATCATTAAAATTTAGCAGCTGCAGCAGGTCAGATGTCAAATTCAGTATGAATTATCCCTAACTAGACTTAAGAAAGTCTAATTAGGGATCATGCATACTGAATTTAGGTCATGATTTTGAGTTAATGTCAATTGGTATCAAATGGGAGTTGGAAAAACCATGGAAATGTAGCTGCTGAAGCAGTACCTTAATGTGTTGAATTGGGATTCAAAAACCAAATAGTAAGCATCCTTAAAACAAAATCTAACAATACTTGGAAATCATTTTGCAATCAAATCGGGTGAAAGAATCCACATCAAAAATTTTCAAACAATATTTTTTTCATTCCAAACCAGAGAAAACTATTGATCTAGTACCTTCCTTATGCTATAGACAGCATGAAGGAAGAGATTAAATCAGTCAATTTAATCCAAAAACTTGAATCCCAAACCTTTGAAACCTTAAGGAATATTGAAAATTTCTTAGGTTAAAAATTAGAATCGTACAAAAAAATAACTCACAAATACTAGGTAGAGCCTCAAATCAACAAAGTTGATTCTCCTTGGCTCTCCCACACATTGTAAACCATCAAAATCTCTAATTAAAATCAAATACAACCATGGCTCATCTGAGGAAAAATCTATCATTAAAATCATTTCAGATTCACTGCCATGGACTGAATAACACAAAAATATATCAGTTGACTCGATCAAAAATCCCCTAGAACTCAAATGGATCAAAATCTCACGATCTTGCATTGAAAACCAAATTAAAATAAGACCAAGTGAACCGATTCTATTTTAGATCAAGATCAGGGGTCTTTGTGGATTTCTAAAATGAATTGGAGACCCCTGGATGGATTTGAGCGCAAATCCTCATCCCAAAGCTTAAGAGCAATGAGATGACTCCAAATGGATGGGTGGATTGCGGATTAAAATTCAAGGGAAATCAGAAAGTGAAATGGAAATATGAAGAGGGAGAAAACAATGATCAGTGAGGTGAGTGAAATCATCTCCTCTGATATGAAATAATCGGAGGAGGCGGAAAGCGAATTATACTCTAATCTACTCCTAAGCTAACTATCACACCAGTGAATTTCTAATTGATCTACTCATATTTGATCTATACTATACTATCAGTCACTACAACTATGCTACAGGTAGAAAGCATTAAAACCTAGTCTAAATGGAAGAATGGGACCTTTGGATCTCCACCCGGTGGATGGAGAGGAAGAATGGAAGAAGGAGGTACTCCAGCGGAGGGAAAACTCGCTAGTAGAGTTATGGGTTGCCCTCAGGTGCTACGATGTCCTTAACGGCGAGGAGAGTCGGAGAGGAAGTGGAATTTCACCGCTGGTGGCTGTGAATAAGGGGTACTGTGGGGAGACGAGCTGGAGTGGATGAATGATTGGCTCGAGAGGTGTAGAAGGGAGCGATCCCTTGCGCACGAGGCAGCAGAGGTGATTAAGTAGTGAGGAGTGATTCTCCTCACCGCTATGGTGAGATTAAGCCCTAGTGGCTTGGGCAGTGAGGATGAGAGGGGAGGCGCGCATGGGGATTTAAATCAAAAAGCGACTGTTGGATGGGATCTGAGGGTAGTGATTACCACATGTGCTGATTCGCACGAAAGTTCGAATCAAAGAGAGCCAGAGATCAAGAGGCAAGGGGAGATCGACGACCAGGATAGCATGTGTTCTTTGCGTGTTACAGTACATGCGCGGGCTGCAGGTGCGCTGGGTTTCTATTGGTGTTTTTGCAAGGAACACCCCTCAGCGAAGGGGTAGAGAAATAGTTGGGATGCCCATAAGTGATAGGAAAGCTATCAGAGCACTCCTTAAAGCTTGCAAATAGGTCCCTGCAGTTTACAATAAGGTCCTTGGAGGGTTTTCTAAGGATGAAATGTGATATGTGAAGGAATTAAATGTGAATATCTAATTTCAAGGCTCTAATGATGTCCAAATGCACCCAAGCTTTTATTGAAGCTCAATTGAACATATTGGAAGTTAATTTTACTTTTGATTTGGAATTTTGAGCTCATTTGTGTGTTCAATTTGCAATTAGATCACCATTTTACATTATTTAAAAGAATATCTCAATAAATGAACTAATTATGCATTTTTAGCTTAAAATTGATGTTTTAGGTCCTTTTCTCTATTTCCCACACTTAACCCTTTTTATATGTTAATTTGATAGTGTTTAACCTCGTTTCTAGCTTAACTTAGGCTATTTAGCTATGATGAGTCATAACTCATCATGCTGTAGCCGTGAAGACATGCGCGAGGCCTACACATGAGGGCATGCATGCGTCGGCTGTGGCTCTCGAGGCTTGCGTGCGTCGACGATGAGAGGGAAGGAGAAGAAAAAAGAGGAGGGTGCACCGCTCGTGGGCTCTCTTGTGAGGAGAGTGCACCGTGGTGGAGAGTCGTCGCAGTCGCGGTGGTAAGGAGGAAGGTCGTGGCTGATGGAGCACGGTGGTGGAGGTGCGGTGGCGAGGATGGTCGTTGTAGTTGGTGGCACACGATGGTGAAAGTGTGATGGTGATCTCTCTCAGCAAGAGAGGAAGGCACGGTGGAGATTGTCGGTGTTGCGGTGGTGCTATTGGGCGGTGGCTCGCGGTGTTGGTGAACCTCTCTTTGTTGAGGGGGGAAGAAAATCCCCTGTTGGTTGCTCGTAGGAGAGGAGATGTGTTTTCCCTTGTCCTGTTGTTGCCTGTTATAAAGAGGGAAAATCAGAGAGAGAGAATAAGAGTGTGATTTCATAGGAACGAAAAAGGAAAGAGAGAGGTTAATCAAGGAAAGAGGAAATCATCAAAAAAAGAGATCCTATGAGATTTGTATTTTTAGAAATTGATGAGTCCTCTCTTATGTTTCTTCTTTTAGCAAGATTCTCTCATTGATTATTCCTCAACAAAATCTCTCATAATTTTTAATGTTACTTGTAAGATGTAATTTCAAATTCTTTCCTGCAATAAGCGTACTTAATTATATGCAACATGCATTGCATCAAAGAATTATGCAGGAATATTAAATCATGACTCTACTGATTTTCAAGTGTATTGTATACTGGAAGTCTCATTTAATCTTAGAATTGATTGTTCTTAGGCCCAATTAATATCTCCTAAAGTAGACAAATCAAATACCCATATGCCTAAGTTTTGTTAGTCCCAAGCAAAATCATATCGATTAGACCAGTTCTCTAAGTCAAATTTTATCGTTAGGATGCCTTATCATACCTCACCTCTAGAGATTAGATTGAAATACCAACAATAGGCCTAAAGGTACTTAAGTACGAGCCAAGATATGGACTTAACTAGCCTCAGCCTTGGGTCCGCCGTGAAGGTTTCTAAATCCTGCAAAAATTGCCTAGAGGTTCATTGACCCTAGCGGTTAAAGCAAGATCAACTCCCTTCTTGGAGGAGTGAGATCTAACATTGGATCTCCTTCACAAGCAAGATCAACTCCTTCAAAGATGGAGAGAAGAGGGAGAACATGGGTCTTCTCCTTAGGTTCTCTCCTTGGTTTCTTCTCTTGGGTGAAAAAAGATGGGAAAGTGAAAAATGAAGGTGAGGTTGGTGAAATGAGATGGGTTGCAAAGGTTAAGATGGAATAAAAAAGGATATATTGAAACAATTTTAAGCACATACTTGAGGAATCTCAAAATCAAATGTAACAAGACTAAGGTGCCTTTTCTCCAACTTATGCCCAATGGTCTTATTTGAAGTATATTTCTAAGTTAAGTGCAATCCTATTAGGCTTGATGTCACTAATCTTACATAGACCCGATTTTCTCCTAATTTCACCAAATCTCTCATAATTAAGTGGTTTAATGAATATATCCGCTAATTGATATTCCGTAGAGATAAATTCTAATTTAATCTGATTTTTAAACACATTATCTCTAAGAAAGTGGTGCCTAACATCAAAGTGTTTTGTTCTAGAATTATTTATCGGATTCTTGGAAAGGTTTATTACACCTGTATTATCACAATTAATGGTCATGCAATTTAAGTTTAAATCAAAATCTTTAAAAGTTTGTTTCATCTAAAGTACTTGTGAACAAGCCAAGGCGGCAGCCATATATTTCGCCTTGGTAGTTGATAGGGCTACACAATTTTGTTTCTTAGAAAACCAAGAAACTAGTGAATCACCTAAGAAGTGACAAGTGCCACTACTACTCTTACGATCTGTTCTAGAGCCCGCTTAATTCGCATTAATATAGGATGTAAGGTCCAAGCTTGCGGATTTGGGGTAAAATAACCCAACATCACATGTATCAACTAAATGTCTAAAAATTCTTTTAACGACATTTAAATGTGATTCTTTAGGACATTATCGAAATCTAGCACAAAGACATGTGGAGAATAAAATATCCGGCCTACTTGCCCTTAAATACAGAAGAGAGTCGATCATACTTCAGTATTTCTTTTGATCAATACTCTTATTGTTTTCATCTCCATCCAATTGAGTAGTGGTACTCATTGGTGTATTTTTCCCTTTTGATCCTTCCATTCTGAATTTCTTGAGCATCTCCCTTGTGTATTTGTGTTGGCCCAAGAAAATTCCTTCATCCAATTGAGTAATTTGGAGACCCAAGAAATATTTGAGTTCTCCCATCATGCTCATCTCAAAGTTCTCCTGCATTGACTTGACAAAATTCTCACACAAAATTTATTTAGTATAACAAAAACTTATGTCATCCACAAAGATTTGCACAAGAAGTATGTCTTTATTTTTTTTTTAATGAAGAGAGTGGGATCAACTTGACCAACCTCAAACTTAGAATCCAACAAAATGGTTCTTAATTTCTCATACCAAGCTCTAGGAGCTTGCTTAAGATCATAAAGAGCCTTCTTGAATTTATAAACATAGTCTAGATGCTCTAGACACTCAAATCCGGGTGGTTGCCTCACAAACACCTCTTCTTTAAGAACCCCATTTAAGAAGGCACTCCTCAGATCCAGTTGGAAGAGCCTAAAATCTAGCAAAGAGGCAAAAGTGAGAAGCATTCTAATTGATTCGAACTTAGCAACTGGAGCATAGGTCTCATCAAAGTCTATACTCTCCTCTTGGTTATAACCTTGAGCAACGAGTCTGACTTTATTTCTAACTACCTCTTCGGACTCATCCAATTTATTCCGAAGGACCCATTTTGTACCAATAGTGGTGTGGTCTTTAGGCTTAGGAACAAAATCCCAAACCTCATTCCTCTCAAATTAGTTGAGTACTTCTTGCATAACTAGAATCCAAGACTCATTACCACAAGGCTCTTCAATAGACTTGGGTTTTAACTGAGAAATAAAGGCGTCAAAAACAAACAAACCCCTTGTTTAATGCGTGAAATCGGGGTTTTAAAATCACTTCGTTGTAATATAGCTGGAAATAGCACATCAACAAATACAATTTATAGCTTGAAAGAAATCCGAGGTCAAACACAGGGAGCAAGTGTTGCAATAAATCTCAAAAATTGTAATTCTATCATAGGATAGCAATATATGATGAAATTTCTAAACTCAAATAATATATATATATAAGAACCAATGTTGATAGAGCAAAACGATTAGGGTAAAATGGTGATTTGAATCACCAATTACCCTAATTATAATAATATCAAATATCCCAACAGTATTAATCAAATTAAATCCAAGTAGGATAAGTGCACAGTGCACTCCCTTCAGAGATCAGACGGTGGAACTCTCAACCGGATGGCTTAACCGTCCAACTGCTATAGTACCAAGAGGGCACCCTTCCCCTTCCTTCCCTTTCACTTTTCTTCTTCTGCCTCCTTAAGCTCATGGGAAGGCACAACACAGAGCTCAGAACCAATACCAGCAGAGGCAAAGGCCTCCCTCAGAAATCACTAAGTGTCAAGAGGAGGGCAACAAAGCAAAACCCCCTCCCCTCTCTCTCTCTTTTTCTCTTCCTTTCCCTTTCTTTCTTTTCTCTAATCGGATCCGGGTATACAGGTAAACGGTTTAGAGCCCAGACTTGCGTGGCGTGGCCGCGGATGAAAGAGTGCGTGGGCACATGAGAGGGGACCTCACCCCATGCTACTGAGGCGATTAAGCAGAAGCGGAAAAACAATTTATGTTGTGCAAGCACTTCAGCCATATCCGAGGTAGGACTATCCCACTAAAGCTTCAGTGCACAGCTGCGGATGAGACTTCCTTCCAATTGACGAGGGCACTGTAGCTAAAGCCTTCAATTGAGGTTCTGGAAGGAGTCCTAGGATGCGTCCACATCTCCTTATGCCAAGACTTGGAGCTGCAGATGAAGAGCAAGCTTTGAAGCTTGCTTCGAAGAAGGTTCTTCAATGGAGATGGAGGTCGGCACCTGGAAGTCACAAAAAGAGCCTCACGATCGCGTTAGAGGATTTCAAAAGCATCGCCAGGTGACGACGAGTGCAATGCAGGTGTTTAGGTGAGATGGAATGTTCGGGAACCTTTAGGGGAAGGCCGTCAGTGCGGGTGAAAGCGTGTGTTCGGTAGCGCTATAGGGCAAGCCAACCCCTCAATTTCTTCAGGGGTTTTGCTTGCGAGGATGAGATGAAGCTTTTGGAATAGGTGGCGAGGCTTATGGCATGGTGTAGCGGACGAAGAGCCCCACTGGAGTGGTTGCCGGAGGTGGAGAAGATGGAGATGGATATGAGTGATTGGCAGTTGCGTATGTGTTGTGAGTGTGGGAGAGAGAAGTAGAGGGAAATAGGAAGACGTAGAGGGCCTTAGGAGCGGAGGAGATAGGTGGAAGGCTCCGGTTGTGGCTGACCAGAGCCAGAGAAGACGGAGACGACGGCGAAGCGGTGACGATGATTGAGGTAGAAGAACGCCCTCCCTTTGATCGGGGAGGTGCATGAGGATGAGGGGAAGAAGATAGGCCGTTCCAATTTGGTGGTTGGACGACCAGAAGAGGGGGATCGAAGGTGCTCACCAGAGCAAGATTTGAAGGAGGCCGGAGAGGGAAGAGAAGAGAGTTTCTTGAGCCAAGACTTGCTAAGGAGCTCGGGTTCTTACCCTTGCTCCTTTTATAGGCCATTGGATGGGATTTTAAGGCTTGGAGACCAAGCTTCCAAGCTTGGTAAGCTCGTCGAAGAAGGATACCCACATCTCTCATGCGTTCGTATGAGAGATTGGGAAAGAATTGGAGCCCACGAATAGGTTTGATTTGAAGGCAATTACTTGACGAATCTCCCTTTCAATTTTTAGAGGGATTAATCAAGTAATCACCATGTTCTTGCCAATAAAAGCTCGTCGGAGTAGGATTCCTAATCAATAATGGTGGAGGGACCTTTTTGCAAAGAGTGACGACAAAGATAGAGGGCATTTTGTAAGGAATTCAAAAGATGAGGGGTTATTTGGGATAGAAAGAGTCAGACTTGGACTAAATTGCAAACTAGGTCAAGGCAATCTCTGATTGGGTCCAAATTTTGATAAAAGCCTAATTTGGACATAATAAATCCAATGGTGAAGTTGGATTTTGGTTTTGACCTAATTTGACTGGGTAATTTATGAAAAAACCTAAATTAGGGTAATAGTTTGTCTGTGACCCTGTTTTGGGTCAAAATGGGTTCTAATGGTCAATTCAAGGATGCAAAGCCCTAGAAAATATTTTTATATGAATTTTAGAGGGTTTATGTGAATTTTATCTTGACCATAACCTCAGTTAATTAAGAAGGTCTATTTTTAGGGTTTCGGATGTCCATTAATTCATGAAATGCGCAAAAAACTCGTTTCTGTCTGCATAAATCCACTTATTAGACATTAATGACTAAATGACCTTTAACAAACCCCTGGCATACCTTGTGATTATTCTGTATTTGTGATGAGATGGTAAAATTATAGAAATAACCATGTTTTCATCTTTTCTTCTCAAAACAACTCTCCCTGCTCTAGAGACCTTCTGACTGATAGGTAGGAGCTTTTATTGACTTTATAAGACCTAATTAAGCTAGTTATGACTCATGATGGTGTTTCCATCACCCATAAATTTGATCTTGTTTGAACACCCGTTGATACATCACCTAAAATGAGATCTTTGGGATTATCTCTTTGAAATGTCCAATCCTTTGGCAAGTCATGAACATTCCAGGTGTGTGGAATGTTAGAAGCATCAATAGAAGAGGGTGCCTCATCATCATTATCAACTATGGAAGAGGAAGTTGATGTGAATGATTCTTCAAAAGACACATGTAATGTCTCCTCTATGGTTGATGCCTTCTTATTGAAAACTCGGTGTGTGTTTAGGCGAAAATGAGGAGATTTATGAAATGGTCGTCATAGTAGACTCCATAAATTGCACAACAGGCAGTTAAATTTATAAACTCAAAAGAAGAGAATGATGCGAGTTCTCATATGCATCATTGTGTAGTTCCTCGATCTCGCTCAATTGCAACCGGTGGTGTATTCCAGCCTTCATCAGATCCATATTGCACTTCTGTACTGCCTAATGGGCCTTATGCTCCATCTTTACGGGAAGGTGACATGCCTTTCCATACACTAATATGAATGGATACATGCCTAATTGGGTCTTGTGGGTGGTCCTATAGGCCCACAAAGCTTCCAGAAGACGAGTAGATCAGTCCTTCCTATCAGGCCGAACAGTGACCTAAAGGATCTTCTTGATCTCTCGATTCGACAGTTCTGCCAATCCATTAGTCTGGGGGTGGTAAGGAATCAAGATACAATATGACATCCCGTACTTTTTCATCAGGGACTGGAAGTGCACATTATTGAAATGAGACTTGCCATCGCTAATGATGGCCTTAGGAACCTCAAATCTGGTAAAGATGTTCTCTTGGATAAATCGGAGGACAACTTTATGATCACTAGTTCTTATGGGGCCAACTTTGATCCACTTGGAGACATAATCAACAGTGAGTAGAATGTATTCGAAGCCGTTGGATCTAGGAAAGGGTCCCATGAAATCGATTCCCCATATGTCAAAGATTTCTCACACAATTATCGGGTTCAAGGGCATCATATCCCGCAGGCCCATGTTGTCGAGGGTTTGACAATGAGTGCATGCCCTACAATATGTTTGTGCGTCTTTGAACAACGTGGGCCAGAAGAATCCACACTGGAGAATTTTTGCTCCAATTTTACGCCCAGAGAAATGGCCACCACAGGCCTGGTCATGACAGAATGAGATCACGTCATTGACCTCGTCGTCAGGAATGCATCTCTGGATCACCTAATCATTACCAATGTGGAAGAGATACGATTCCTCCCAAATATAGTACATGGCCTTGAAAATCAGCTTGTCTCACCTGGAAGTCGCCTAATCTAGCGAGACTTTTCTCGTAACCAAGTAGTTCACCATATCAGCAAACTAGGGGAGACCTTGAATGACTAGTAAATGTTTGTCTGGAAAATGCTCAGTGATTGGTCCAGATGGGTGAATGACTGAAGAAGGAAGATGGGACAAATGGTCAACTACCACATTCTGTTTTCCCACCTTGTCACAAATCTCGAGATCAAATTCTTTCAATAGTAGGATCCAACGGATTAGTCGAGGTTTCACGTTCTTCTTCGCGAGTAAGTGCCTCACAGCGGTGTGATCAGAGTAAATGATGACACAGGACCCTAGAAGATAAGATTTGAATTTCTTCAAGCCAAATACTACAGCTAGCAGCTCTTTCTCAGTAACTGTATAGTTACGCTGAGCCTCGTCCAATGTCTTACTGAAGTAGTAGATGACCACGGGTTTCCCGTCGACTTTCTGCCCAAGCACCGCACCCACTGCATAGTCAGATGCATCACACATGATCTTAAAGGGTAGAGACCAGTTAGGGGATTGCGAGATTGGTGCTTGAGTAACCCGATCACGTAGGCTCTCAAATGCGTGAGTGCACTCATCGGTGATCTTGAAAGGGACATCCTTTGAGAGAAGATTAGTCAGGGGGCATGCGATTTTTGAGAAATCAGGAATGAAACGTCAGTAAAAACTGACGTGCCTCAGAAAAGAACGGATGTCCTTGACCGAGTTAGGCATAGGTAGCTTGGAAATCAAATTAACCTTAGCTCAATCAATCTGGATGCCTTTTTCAGAGACGAGGTGACCCAGGACAATTCCCTCAGGTACCATGAAGTGACTCTTTTCCTAGGAAAGAACCAAATTCACGTCGATACAACGCTTGAGGATTTGGACCAAGTGCAGGAGGCAATCATCAAAAGATTCCCCAAATACTAAGAAGTCGTCCATGAAGACTACAAGGTATTCACCTACCATATCAGAGAATATGGCAAGCAAGCACCGCTGAAAGGTTGCGGTGCATTGCAGAGACCGAAAGGCATCCTACGAAATGCGTATGTTCTGTAGGGGTAGGTGAAGGTGGTCTTCTCTTGGTCCTCAGGATGGATTGCTATCTGGTTGTAACTGGAGTACCCGTCCAAAAAGTAGAAGTATCGATTTCCCACTAGTTTCTCAAGTATCTGATTAATGAATGGTAGTGGGAAATGATCCTTCTTTGTGGAGGCATTTAGTCTTTGGTAGTCAATACAGACTCTCCACGAGTTAGCTATGCGGGTTGGTATAGCCTCTCCAATTTCAGTCGTAATGACGGTAAGTCCTTCCTTTTTGGGTACAACCTAGATTGGACTCACCCAATGACTGTCGGAGATCGGGTAGATGATCCTTGCATCTAACCAATTGATGATCTCCTTTTCCATGACCTCTTGCAGATTAGGATTCAGGCGTCTCTGCATTTCATGGGATGGTCGTGAACCCTCTTCGGTGTAGATGTGATGTGTGCAATAAGAGGGGATGATGCCAGTCAGGTCATCGACAATCCACCCAATGGCTCTTTGATGTTGCTGGAGAACAGAAATCAAGCAGGTTTCCTGATCAGAGGTAAGACGGGAATTGATAATCACAGGGAATGTCTGATCGGAACCTAAGAAGATATATTTGAGATGGCCAAGGAAGGGTTTCAACTCCATGATTAGATTTTTAGCAGCAGTAGGTGGTTCAGGGTGAGGTTCAGGAGCAAGGGTAGGAACTAAAGGTATCTCTAAGTCTGGTTCAGGCTCCTCTATGTGTGGGGTTTGATCCTCTTGTGGTTGAATATCAGAGATAAGCAGGTTTTCCTCAACAAAGGGTTCTTCAACCACAGATTCGATATCGCAGATTTGTTCGATAACCCCATAATTAATTCCTTTTTGGGCCTTAGATGTCAATCTTTAGTGTCTTATTCCCAAATTTTAACTCAATTTGGCCCTCCTCACAATTGATATTGGCCTTAGTTGTGGCCAGAAAAGGTCTCCCCAAAATGATTGGTGTGTTCTTCAAATTCTCAGGAGAATCCATGTCCAAAACTATAAAGTCCATGGGGAAGTAGAAATCATGTACCTTAGCTATGATGTCCTCAAGAATTCCTTTAGGTGATTTAATAGATCGATCGGCCAACTGTAATGTCACATTTGTCGGTTTAAGCTCAGATTCTTCAAGGTGGTCAAGTAGGGATGTACGTATTAGGTTTATGGAGGCTCCTAGATCCAATAATGCATGATCAAATTGAATGTCACCGATTGTACAAGAGATCAGAGGGTCATCGGGATCTTTTGCCTTAGGCGGGAGTTTACTCAAAATGCCGAAGTTGGCTTGCTTCGACAGTACGATTGGATTCCCACCTTTGGTTCGCAGCTTATGTTTTGGTGTACATATATCTTTTAGGAATCTTGCGTAAGCTGGTACGTGGGGAATTGCATCCATTAATGGAATGTTTATTTGAACCTACTCAAAGAGATTGACCAGGTCCTCCTTGAGAGCCACGGGTTTGGGTTTCTTCTTTCCCTTGGTCAAGGCCTCAGGAAATGGGACCATAGTTGGCTCCTCTAGAATTGGCACAGGTTCTTTATCAGGGATCGGGGTGTCCTGGATGACCAATCTAGTGTTAGGGCCTACAGTCTCAGGCGAGTTGTGGCTAGGAAAAGGTGGGTCCTATGTTGCTTTGCCACTACGGGTGGTGACGGAATTTATTCTTACTGATTTTGGTTTAGGCTAGGAAGGATAGGTTTCTGCTGCTGAAACCCAGAATAAGAGGTCGAAGCTCCCACCCTATCAAGGGTTGGAGTCGAAGGGACCTGATAGACAAAGTGGGCTTGGCTCTAATTTGGATTCATAACACGCCTCTGGTTCGACATGTAATTTGGATTCGACAGAGGCTGAGAAGGGAGTGAACCTGGCTGACGAGCACTTGCCAGCTAGGCCAATTGATTTCGCAGCACAAAGATCTCTTCTTTATGTTGTTTTTGCATGTCAACCAAGGTCTGGAGAATCAAAGATGTCTGATCTTCTTTAGGTGGTCCAAATTGGAAGTTTTGATTGGGCCTTGGTTGAATGGGTTGATAGGAATGCGGGTTTTGTGGTCAGGGTTGGAATTGAGGTCTTGGATGTGGGTTATTTCCCAATCATGCAAAGTTTGGATGATTACATCATCCAGGGTTGTACATATTTGAGAAGGGATTGTTCTGGATGGTGTGGAGATCCTCGCAGGTCTGAGGATCCCCAGAATAATTATGGTACGTGGGTTTAGAGCTCCCCCAACTATGGTAGGTTGGCCTGGAGTTTCCTCCGAAGCCATAATCAGATGGGGGTGGATACGTATCTGTCCCTGGAGAGTGGTAGATATTGTGTGTAGCTTCCCTACATAAGGGTGGTGGTGTATATGTGCTTTGTGATGTAGAGGTGGTCTTGTGTAGATGTCAAGTGATGTCGTCCACCTTCTTTTCAACGATGAAGACCTTATCCAATTGACTGGCTACCAACTCCGAGTCAAAAGATGTGGAAAGGCCTCGAGATTCGTGTACCCCTCGATTGTTTGTCAATGCACGGGTGGACATCCGGTTGTACTCACCCAGTGACTCATTGTTCAGGGAGTTCTCGACATGTTCTCAAGAATTCCCCAAATCTCATCTTCATGCTGACCCATGATGCTACCACCACAGGTTGGATTGACAGATAGCTTGATATCATCATAGTGACCATGGTAAAAGGATTGAACTCATTCCCACTTCGGGACTCCATGCCTTGTGCAGAGATTCTCCCGCTCCTTGGGAGAAGTGCGTGATTTGGTGCTGCATAGCATTTGTGCGACCAATGGGATAGAACTTTTGCAGGAAGGCGGTTTGAAGTTCTTCCCATGTGTTGATCACGTGTGGATTAGTTTGAAACCAGTAGGCGGCTTTGTTGGCCAGAGAGAAGGAGAAGATCTTTAAGCGTAAGCCATCTCGATTCTGCATGTTTGCCCTAAAGGTGTGGGCCAGATGCTTCAGATTCTTGATGTGTTGGAAAGGATCCTCAGAGTTCAAGCCATGAAATTTTGGAGTCATGTGAAGCATACTAGGCTTGAGCTCCACCTCGGGTCCTCCCGCGAGGATATTGATTCGTGGTTCGATCTCCACTAACGTGGGATTGTAGTGATCTTGCATTTGAGGACGTGACGGTGGGTTGATGAAGGCATTGATCTGATCTCTGAAATCAAAGAATTGTTGCGATTCAAAGTTAGGTCATTCTGGTTGATCCATGGTTATGATTGGAGGTTCGGGCTTAGAATCAGAGGAAATGTCAATATGATCAGGTTGTTGCACAGACACAGAGGTCGAGGCCTTGCCTCGACGAGAGTGAATAACTAATGGAGGTTTCAAGGTTGGTCTTAAGGACCTCCTCTTGAACATACACTGATGGAGAAGATGAGAGATAGAATGTCAGATGGACCCGATCGAGGCACCCAAAGATTTTTGGACGACTATAGAGGTTTGGGGTGGATGATACCCCTGGATCAGAAAGTTGTCCAAGGTGAATTATCTGGGCAGCCAGGAAGGAAGAGTCCCGCAAAGACTCCTATACGGTAGAGCGTCCCCACGAGTTACAAGGTTTCCCCCACCCGACCTTCCTTGTCACGAGGGTCCAGGTAGACCAGAATGGTGACTTGACCTCTTAAGTCTACCAATTTTAAGTTAAGAGAAAGGTGCTTATGATTCCACTTGAACGTTAAGATACTTTTGTGCAAGGTGACCTAATTTGAAGATTAGTTAACCCCACAAGGTGGGTCAACTTCACTTGTTTATCCTTTGAGATTATTAGGTCCCACTTTTAGGATTCAAGTGAGATTTAGAGCTTGATTTTAAGGTTTGCTTGGTTAGGTAGGTTCAATCAAGGCTTTGGCACACATTGCTTGGAAAGGTTGATTCATCTTTTTAAGCAAATGTGTCTCTAAAACCCTGAGATGGAAACCCTAGTTGTCTCTAATTGGTCCAATTAATTGATTCCAAATGTGGTACCTAGGGCTCAAGCAAGAAGGTGATAGCCTTAGATACCTTAAACCCTAAGTAGGTACAAGAGTTATGGTTAGGGTTTGTCTACTCAAAGAGTTAAATCAAATCAAATCAGGCAACTTGTGATGATTGATTCTAAAAATAGAATGCAAGTTGATCCTAATTGATTTTTCTCTTCTTTTTTTTCAGCTTTTTAGAATCAGAGGCTTAATGAGGATGGAAAATGAGATTACCTGCCCCTGGAGTGGCTGTTGTGCGGTTGATCTTACTCCTTGGCTAAATTCCTTGCATAGATCACAACAAAATAGATAGAGCAAGTTAGTACCAAATCAGATATTGCAATCAAGAGATCAAATTGCGTGTTGCTCCTCAGTAATGGCGCCAAAATGTTTAACGCACAAATTAGGGTTTTAAAATCACTTCGTTGTAGTATAGCTGAAAATAGCGCGTCAACAAATACAATTTATAGTTCGAAAGAAATCTGAGGTCGAACATAGGGAGAAAGTGTTGCAATAATTCTAAAAAATTACAATTCTAACATAGGATAGCAATATATGATGAAATTGCAATATATGAAAAATTGCAATTTTATCACAGGATAGCAATATATAAATCTAAAAAATTGCAATAAATCTGAGGCGATGATGACTGAGGTAGAAGAACGCCCTCCCTTTGACCGAGGAGGTGCGCGAGGATGAGGGGAAGAAGATAGGCCATTCCAATTGATGGTTGGACGGTCAGAAGAGGGGGATCGAAGGTGGTCGCTGGAGCAAGATCTGAAGGAGGCTGGAGAGGGAAGAGAAGATGGTTTCTTGAGCCAAGACTTGCTAAGGAGCTTGGGTTCTTGCCCCTGCTCCTTTTATAGGCCATTGGAAGGTGTTGTAAGGCTTGGAGACCAAGCTTCCAAGCTTGGTAAGCTCAACAGTGTATTTAAATCACTAATCTCAAATAGCCACACCAGAGCAGATATCAAATATCCCTACAATATCAAACCAGATGTCCTCAAAGCTCCACAGATGACTTAATTGTCACCAAGGCACAGAGCCACAGCAAGGCTCACAAGGGTGCTAAGCACAGCATAAAGAATCTTAAGGCAAACCCTCAAGGACATTAAGTGTTGAGAACATCAGCACGTAGCAAAACCCTCCCCCTCCTCCTCACAAATTCTCCTCTTCTTCTCTCAGAATCGACTAATCAAATATAAGAGGGTTCTCGGATCCGGATATTGGGTTCAGGCCTGTGTGCACGGGCAAGGAGTGAGAGCGCGAGGAGGCACGTGCGAAGGGGGACCTCACCCCCCATGTTACTGAGGCAACGAGGCTATGTGAGAATTTGGCTTTATGTGCCTCAACGAGTTTGTGGCTTTCCGATGTGGGACTATCCCACTTTGTTCCTTCACATGCAAGATCATTAAAGGGCTCGCCTTGATTGGCTTGCTACTATTGCTTCCCTTCTCAATAGTTGCTGCGAGGGAGCACTCTAGGCGATTCCGCGTTGATTGCAGGTGTTCTGAAGTGGAATGGTGGCTAGCAAGGGGTGAACGTTGTCGGAGAAGATGCAGCGGCGACGTTGATCTGGCGAAGACCTACGAGGAGAAATATGGGCTAAACGCCCTAGTTAAAACATTCATGAGCCTCACCGAAGCATGGCAGGTGTGATGATGGGGTTTATTTGGTGAATGGCAGCATGTGGTGGGCGACCGAGGTCGGAGATGATGAAGGCAAGGTGCAGCACTCGGTGGAGGTGTATGGTGGATGAATGCCTCAATAAAGAGAAGGCTTTTGTTCGGGTGAATGTGGTGAAGGTCGTGGAGGTGGCAGTGAGGTGAAAGATGGTGTGTGGTGGTCAGATGACCACGTCGGAGGAGTGGCTGTCCGTGGAGAAGACGAAGGGGGAGAGTAGTGATTGTCGGTCGAATTGGGACGTAGAAGATCCTAATCTAAACTAGGGAGAGAAAGGGAGTGAAAAGACCTAATTTAACGGATGAAAGGGGTAAGATGGAGCCAACTTTGATTGGCTTGCACCGGAGATGGGTGAAGTCCTCCGGTGATGGAGCGACGAGGAAGAAGGGGGCTTGGGAGCTCCTGATTTGTCCGTCGAGGAGTGGAAGAAGGAGATGAAGATGATTCGCTGCCTATGGCATGTGGTAGCAGGCGAGGAAATCAGAGAAAGATGTGTCGCTAGAGCTACTGTGGAGGTGGACGAAGGGAGAAGAAGTTGAAGAAATAAGGTCAAACCGAGCTTAAGAGATTGGTGTGAAGTTAGGGGAGTTCTTATAGAGGTGTCTTGGCCTCTGATCTGCATGAAATCAGTGTGATTCCCTTGCAAAATTTGTAAGGAATTCGTACTAAAAATCGTGGGTTCGCTAGGGTTTTAGGAGGCAAATCAGGGTTTGGGATTTGGTTTAACAGATTGGGAAACTCCTCAAGAGCAATCCCTCCAAATTTAGAGGGAATTGGCTTCGATTTGAGGGAGAAAATATCCCTAGATACCTGCTGCAGATGCGTTCCCACCACCAATGGCGGTAGGGACTTAAATGTGAAAGTGATGACAAAGTTATGGACCTATGTGTAAGAGATTTCGAAAGCTAGGGGTCTGACTAAGAGAAACAGAGATTTTGGGGACTGAAATGCAAACTAGGTTGGACTCTGATTGGGCTCAAATTTTGGTACAAATGTAATTTGAACCCAATAAATCTAATGGTGAAGTCAAATTGAATTTTGACCATGTTTGACTAGGCAATTTGCACAAAGACCCAAATTAGGGCAAAATCCCATTTGCAACTCTGTTCAAGGTCAAAATAGGTTCAGATGGTCAAACCAAGGGTACTAAATGTTATAACCCGGGGCATCAAGCGTCGTTTAAGACATCTGGGAAGTGGTCCAGATGTCTGGTTAGACGTCTGGAATTAAATTTTTTCGGCGTACGGGTTCGCATCTACGCCCATGCGCGCGCAGACTGAACCCACCGCCCTCCTCCTCTTTCTTCCCTCCCTGCAGACGCAGCCTTTTCCTCTTTCTCTCTCCCCGCGGCTGCCTTCAAATACACCTCTCCCTCACCCTCACTCCGCCACCACCTTCTTCTTCTTCTTCTCCTTGTCAGCGAGAGAGTGAGCGGGCGAGAGCGGCAGTAGTGGCTGCTGCGAGTGTGTGGGGAGGAGGTGCTACCCCCACCCAGCCACCAGCAGGGACCCACCGAGAGGAGGCGTCGAGTTTCCCTCTGCTACCAGTGTGTCCAGCTGGGCCATTTCAGGAGGGACTACCCGTCTAGGGCTGGAGCACAGAAGATGCTCACCGCTTCGAGCACTGAGGGCCAGTCGGGTGGTCGTGGGTTCGAGGTACCTGAGGGAGGACAGCCGCCACGAGGAGGATACCAGCCAGTTGTCACTAGCTCCACCCCAGGCCTACCTATTTTGTCCACTTCCAGTACCGAGGAGTGTCGCGACGTCGTGACTCACGGAGGCATCATAGCATCAGTCTATATGGTGACAGGTATGGTTACAAGGTTTGATCTTTTGGAGTATGTAATTCCTGCTTCTAGTACGATGTACCTTCTTTCTCTACGAGTTATTGCCACTCTGGAGTCCGATAGCACTCCATTAGGGGATTAGTGGTAATCAGAAATCTAGGCGGCCAGTTGTTTGTAGCTGGGGAGGTAATACGAGATGTGGGGCCAGTGTTGGGGGACACAGCCTTCCCGCTGACCTGATTATGATACAGATAGAGGACTTGGTGTAATTCTAGGGATGGACTGGCTGTCTGCTTACCACGCCTTGGTGGATTGTTTTAAGAGAAAGATTGTCTCCTCCATACTAGAGTTGCCTTCTTTCGAGTTCCATGGTCAGGCAGTGGACGGAGGCTTCAGGTGCATTTCTGCACTTCGGGCGGCGAGACTTTTGAGCCAAGGGTGTGAGAGCTTCCTAGCTTGTGTAGTGGCAGAGCCCAGCCCTGTGGCAGACTTCCAGAGTATCCCGGTGGTCAGAGAGTACCCCGACGTTTTCCCAGACGAGTTGCCAGGACTACCGCCCGAGCGTGAGATCGAGTTTGAGATCTCACTAGTACCAGGGACCAGCCCCATCTCCACAGCACCATACAGGACGGCACCACTTGAGCTGCGAGTGCTCAAGTCTCAGTTGCAGGATCTTTTGGAGAAGGGTTTTGTGAGGCCTAGCGCGTCTCCCTGGGGAGCCCCGGTACTGTTTGTCAAGAAGAATGATGGTACCCTACGCCTTTGTGTGGACTACCGACAGCTGAATAGGGTCACCATCAAGAATAAATATCCGCTGCCGAGGATCAATGACTTGTTTGACCAGCTGCGAGGTGCCACGGTATTCTCCAAGATAGCTTTCTGCACCCGGTATGGACACTACGAGTTTCTGGTCATGCCGTTTGGGCTGACCAATGCCCCCGCTGCCTTCATGGACTTGATGAACCGGGTGTTTAGACCGTACTTGGACTAGTTCGTGGTGGTATTCATTGGTGATGCGCTCATCTATTCTCGAGATCAGACGCAGCATGGACAACACTTGCTGATGGTTTTGGACACACTAAGATGACGTAGGCTGTACGCCAAATACAGTAAGTGCGAGTTCTGGTTGAGTGAGGTGACCTTCTTAGGTCATGTGATCTCTGGGGATGTCTTGGCTGTGGACCCAGCCAAGGTCGAGCCAGTGCTCAGGTGGGAGAGACCGCGCACGGTTACTGAGGTTTGCAGTTTCTTGGGACTGGCAGGCTACTACAGGTGGTTTACCAGGGACTTTTCACAGATTGCACGTCCTATGACACAGTTGACCCGGAAGGACGTGCCCTTCACTTGGACAGACGCCTGTGAGGTGTGTTTTCAGGAGCTGAAGGAGAGGCTGACTTCGGCTCCCGTGCTCACCATCCCAGGCAGTAGTGGCGGGTTCGTTGTGTACACGGACTCCTCTTTGCAGGGGTTAGGGGGTGTGCTCATGTAGAGGGGTCACGTTGTCGCCTACGCTTCGCGGCAACTGAAGCCCCATGGTCATAGTTACCCTACCCACGACCTGGAGCTGGTAGCTGTCATCTTCGCGCTGAAGACCTGGAGGCACTACTTGTACGGTGAGACCTTCGAGATTTTCACAGATCACAAGAGCCTCAGATACCTGTTGATCAGAAGGAGCTCAAGATGAGACAGAGACGTTGGTTGGAGCTCCTGAAGGACTATGACTGCAGCATTTCCTACCACCCGGGAAAGGCTAACGTGGTGGTTGACGCCTTGAGTCAGAAGGTGCCTGCACACTTGGCCAGTTTACAGGTGCAGAGTTGGAGCCTCTTGGAGGAGATGGGCAGTTGGCGATCCCTAAAGTTACGGGGGCACTGTGGGGCAGTGATTGTGACACGACAGACGAGGAGTTGTTGAGAGAGCTCCTGACTGAGGCATACGGTTCCAGATTCACCATACATCCCAGAAACACGAAGATGTACCATGACTTGAGACATGACTTTTGGCAGAAAGGTATATCCGTGGCGCGGTACGTCTACATAGAGTTCCGTTGGAGATCGTATCCGACCGGGATACCTGCTTTACGTCCCAGTTTTGGGCTGAGTTTCAGCAGGCCCTAGGGACACGGTTGAGGTTCAGTACAGCGTACCACCCCCCCAGACGGACAGACAGTCTGAGCGCACGATACAGATACTTGAGGACCTTTTGCGTGCTTGTGCACTGGACTAGAGGGGCTCTTGGGAGGAGCACTTGCCCCTGGCGGAGTTTGCATATAATAACAGTTATCACTCAAGCATCGGCATGGCACCCTACGAGGCTCTGTACGGACGGAGATGTATGGCACCCTTGAGTTGGGTTGAGGTGGGTACCAAGTGGGAGGTTGGCCTCAGGCTGATCCGGCAGAGTCAGGAGGTAGTCAAGCAGATTCACAGGCGACTTCGCACTGTCATGAGCAGGCAGAAGAGCTATGCAGATCAAAAATGCAGAGAGGCGCAGTTTGAGGTTGGGGACCATATCTTCCTTCGCGTTTCACCCATGAAGGGCCTGCAGCGGTTTGGGGTGAGAGGGAAGCTCGCGCTGAGGTTCGTGAGGCCCTTTGAGGTCTTGGAGCGGGTTGGTCCTGTTGCTTACAGGCTTTCCCTTCCTCAGTTTTCTGGTGTGCACGACGTGTTCCACGTGTCCAACCTCAGGAAGTACGTCGCCGATCCCAGTCACGTCCTGAGTCACGAGAGCATCGAGGTGGGCGACGACCTGACCTACCCCGAGCAGTCAGTGCAGATTCTCGATAGAGCCATCCGCAGTCTGAGACAGAAGTAAGTACCCCTGGTGAAGGTTTTGTGGAGGAGCCAGCGGTACGAGGAGGCTACCTAGGAGCCTGAGGCGGCGATGCGGGAGCGGTACCCGGAGATTTTCGCGGGTACGTCTTTTCGGACCAGCTTCGGTCCTCTTTGAGTTTGTTATGCATATATCATTCTTTCCCACACCCTAGTTAGCACAAGTTTCGGGGACGAAACTTCCTTTGAGTTTGTTATATTGTTATAACCCGGGGCATCAAGCGTCGTTTAAGACGTCTGGGAAGTGGTCTAGACGTCTGGTCAGACGTATGGAAGCCTTCCCAGACGTTTGAAATTAAATTTTTTCGGCGTACTGGTTCGCGTCTGCACGCATGCACACACAGACTGAACCTGCCGCCCTCCTCCTTCTCTTTCCTCCCTCCCCGCAGACGCAGCCTTTTCCTCTTTCTCTCTCCCCACGGCTGCCTTCAAATACACCTCTCCCTCTCCCTCTCCCTCACTCCATCGCCTTCTTCTTCTTCTCCTTATTAGCGAGAGAGCGAGCGGGCGAGAGCTGCAGTAGCGGCTGCTGCGTGTGTGTGGGGAGGAGGGGCTGTTGCCAGAGGAAGAGGGAGCTCGATCACGAGGTTGCGAGCTCGTCGGAGCAGCCAAGGCCGGCCGACGGTTGCGTAGCAGGCACGTGGTGCTGAGGAGCTACTGTAGCTCAGGCAGCATACGGGCACGGTGTGGCACGGCCGTGCGCTGCGGGCGGAGGGCGAGGAGGTCCTGATTTTGGGAAAATTTCCCAGAATCAGACGTTTGGACTTACGTCCAGACGACGCATGAGACGTCTGGAGGAAGGTCCAGACGTCTGAAAGGTACGTTATTTTTACCTTCTTTTTTCGCGTGTACGGCCATGCAGCCATTCCGTCGAAGTCTTCTGCATCCTTTCATGTTGAGAACGGGCGCGTGTGTGTGCAGGACTTGTTCGGGAAGGCGCACGGGCACGCCATCCCACACAGATCGGACGTCTGGGCACAGCACCAGACGATGGAGAGGGTCTCCAGATGTCCGAAGTAACAGTCGGACGTCTGGAAACTAAGTCCAGACGATTCAGTGGGCTTCTAGATGTCTGAAGGACCGCGCAGATCAAGGTATGACCTGAGCGATCATTTAAGACGTTTGGAAGAAGTTCCAGACGTCTGATTTTGGGCAGACTTGTCATTTTTGACCCGTTTAGGGTCCGTTTAGAGTCTGTTTTCCACGTTTCAAGTCTCGTTCTTCTCAGATTTAGTTCCTCTACCTGTTTAGAGTAATTGTATGCTGTTCTGAGTAGCTCCTTGTATTTTATCCTTGTGTTAAGACCCCATTCCGTTGAAGCTCTGGGGTTGCAGAGGAGCACGGGCTTGCCGATCACGCCCTATTACTCCCGATTTTGCCTGTAGAGTGGCTTCCCTTAGTTAATTATAACATTAATGCATATCTGAATTAAATGATAGATCCTAGGATATGGCATGAATCCTAGGACCTGAAAACTAGATTGAATGATAGATCCTAGGATGTGGCATAAATCCTAGGAACATAAAACATGGAAACAAATGTCTTGAATGCCTGAATTGCAATCTCGGATAAGTGGATAAAATAATGATAATTGCCTGTAATTGGATAACAGCTGCCTTTGAAATGTAGAGTACTATTACTAGTAACTGTTGCATGTAATTTCTGTTGGTTGTAATTAAATACGAGCCGCTTGTATACAAATTGGAAAGAAAAAGAAGTTGAATGTCGGAACACGTACTAAATGCGAATAAACCTGAAATATGAAACCTAGTATGGCTTAGCCTGAGAAACATGAGCATGAACCCTATGGGGAATTAGGAGTAGAACTCTTGGAAATAAATGGGATGGAACTGGAAGAGTGAATGGGAAAGTTTGTTGTCTCTTGGGTACGTAGTACCAGGGAAAGCACCTGTTATCCCTTAGTGCAGAGGAGAGCCAGCCGTCCTAGGGACCCGGGGTTAGGTCTGGCCACTTTGTACCGACTCTTGGCCCTCGCGTACACCGTACCGGGGAGAGCTACTAGTGTAGGGAGGGAGCTAGCCACCCCACAGGCCCCGAGGTTCTGCTAGCCCTCCTACACCGACTTGTTAGGCCCGTTGGGCAAACCAGGATAGTCAGGCGAGGGTGTACGGACTGTGGAGGGGCAAGACCCCTATTTGGTTACTGTGGAGGGGCTGGACCCCTGTTACTGAGAGGGCTCTACCCTATACTGGTTCCGTGCTGTGCTTTGGGCGCACCCATTAACGGAAATGACTGACCGCATGCCAATGCTGGGTAGCTACCCGTGCGTTTATCGCACGTGCCGTAGTCACCGTTACGTCTGTCAGCGACCTTGGGGTGGTTGACTGAGGGTAGGACCACCACGGGGGACTCTCCCGGCTAGGAGAGCACCACGTGCTACTTCTACTTTTCAGAAAAGACTGCAATCAAGATCATTCCCACGAGGAACATTCAAGATTAAGAGAAGAATCTGAGGGATAGTTTGATAACGAGTAAATGGAAAATATAAAGAAAGAAATTAAAAATATAACAACTACTGTCCACCTTCCTGTTTCTTAGCTTTTAGTTGCCACTCTACTTAGCGTTTCGCTGACGTGTTAGCTTTGTTACCTTTTTAGGATCAGGTGTTGAGCAGCCAGAGTCGACGGCTGCAGAGTGCGCTGGGCCTAGTAGAGCCCAGTAGTGTTACTTGTGTAGTACCCACTGTACTTTCTTTCTATTGTGGTGAGTAGTTTCTGTTACCCCTGTACTCTTTTCATTGTAAGCTTCATGTTTATGTACATGTTTATTTCTTTACAGTTGTGGTGGTGTATTCTGTAGTAGTTCTTTTCTTTACTACTGTATTTTGTTACTGCTAGTTATATGCATGGTGAATGTGGTTTATTTTACTGCTCTTTTGGTTACTTTCTCGTTGGATGACTGGGTCTTGGGATTAGTCCAGTCAGTCCGATTCTCGTGTCTTGTAGGGATTCGGGTCGTAACACTAAACCTCTTATAAAATTTTTATATGAATTTTAGGAGGTATAGATGAATTTTATCCTGACCAAAACCTCTTCAATTCAAGCAGGTCAGAAATTAGGATTTTGTGTTATGATTCGATTCTCAAAACACGGGAAACCCCGTTT
Source organism: Thalassia testudinum (assembly GCA_037157565.1). Classification (NCBI taxonomy): domain Eukaryota; kingdom Viridiplantae; phylum Streptophyta; class Magnoliopsida; order Alismatales; family Hydrocharitaceae; genus Thalassia; species Thalassia testudinum. The sequence goes on along the minus strand of JAZHRO010000059.1, from coordinate 70,938,994 downwards.
CTATCTGTGTGGACCCTCTTATTGGACTTTAATGCTCATTGACCTTAGATTAACCCCTGGCAAACCCCATGTTTACTCTGCATTCATGATATGATGTTAATTATGGCTCAGAATGATTTGCATGGAATTATGGCTCTCAGGCAATTATGTAGGAGCATTTATCACTTGATTATGACTAATTAAAGGTAGTTATGGATAATGATGGTGTTAGAATACCCAACAAAAACTTCATCATCACACTTAGGATCAAACTTATCCAAGTTGTCCTTAGTGTTAAGGATGAAGCAACGGCAACCAAAAACTCTAAAATAAAAAATCCTAGGAACAAGATCATAAAACTCAAACATGGTTTTCTTAAGAATGGGTCTAAGGAGCACACAGTTTAACACATAGCAAGCTGTGTTAACTGCTTCTGCTTAGAAATATTTGGGAAGACCCGATTGTTTGAGCACATTCTTGGAGTGTACGGTTTTTACGCTCAACAACTCCATTCTGCTGAGCCACTCTTGGAAATGTGAATTCATTGTGGATCTTGAAAAACTCACAAAACTCTGTAAAACTCTCATTCTCAAATTCTCCACCATGATCACTCTTAATCTGAGAGATACAAATGCTCTGGCCAGTTTGTATTTTCTTGGCTAACTTAGAGAATTCTAGAAAAGCCTGATCCTTGACCTAAGAAAAATCACCCACGTAAAATGTGAGAAATCATCGACAATAACAAAATGAAAATGAAAATGAAAATCATTCAGACTTTTGTGTCTTGTTGGTCCAAATGAGTATAAATGAAGCAATTCAAGTGGTCTAGTAGTTGACACAACTCCCTTACTCTCAAAAGAGGCCTTAGTTTTCCTTTCTCACAAGCATCACAAATATGATTCTTTTGATAACTAACTTTAGGCAATCCAATAACAAGTTCTTTTCTAATAATTTTATCAATGAGTCCCATATTGACATGACCTAATCTTCTATGCCATAAATTTTTTTCTTCATTAGAGTCAAGCAAGCAATCAACTATATCTTCCTTATTGAATTCAAGAACATAGATATCTTTATCTCTTTTTCCTATCAAAAGAACTTCTAAAGTTTCTTTATCAATTATTTCAAAACCATCTTTATCAAATACAACCTTACATCCTCTATCACATATTTAGCTAACATTAAAATGATTATGTTTTAAGCCATCAACTAAAGTGACATTTCTAACTTTCTTAAATGAATTACCTATCGTACTCTTACCAATAATATGACATTTTTGGTTGTTTCCCATAACCACACATCCTTCGTTGGCTTTCTTGAGCTTCAGGAATTGCATGGAGTCTCCCATCATGTGCCTTGAACAACCACTATCGATAATCCACTTGTTCATCTTCTTTGAGGATTATAAAACAAGAGTTGAGAATATTTTTAGGTACCAATGCCTTCTTGAGTCCTTGAGTGTTAGAATACCTTTCCCAGAAATAGTTGCTTTTAGGAATCCACTTGTTCTTGGCCTTTGGACTAAAGGCATATGCATGATGGGGTTGTTTTTGAGTCTTATTAAACTAAAAACATGTGCATTGCAAAATTATTTTTGAGCCTTATAGTTAAAAGCATATGCATTGTAAGATTGCTTTTGAGCCTTATGGTTATACAAGTATGTATGATAGATTGGTTTTTAAGCCTTGGGTGGCACAAAGGTGTTTTTGCCTTTGGGCTTCATAAAATTCATTGGCTTCTTGGTTATAGATGAAGATTCAACATGACCAAGACCATGCCTAGAGGTAAATGGCAATTGAATTGCAAGCATCTTTTGTAAGTTCTTGCTACCATTAGTAAACTTAGCCAAGTCATTAATCAACTTGTTTGTGTTTATTATAAGTTCATCCGCATCTTTCTCTAAGCAAGCAATTTTATTTTTTAATTTAATAGTCTCTTCCATCAATATTTCTTTTTCAATAAGCAAGTTAGTGCTAGAAGAAATAAGATTTTCATTTGATCTAGTCAAGTTCAAACATTTAGTTTTTAAATTTTCATTTTCCTTTTCTAGATCCAATTTCTCATTGACAAGAAGCTCATATTTGTTTAACAGTCATTTTCTTCCACTCTAAGCTTTTTCAAGGCTTTATTTTCATGTTTTATTTTCTTACATTCATGAAAAAGCCCATCATATACATCAAGTAGCTCATCAAAAGAAATAGAGTCTTGTACCTTGGTCCCATTTGCCATGAGACACACATGTGCAACTTCTTTGCTTGAGTTGGAGTTGGAGTCGGTGCTATCGCTTGCACTTTGATCTGAGTCATCCCAAGTTGTCGCAAATGCCTTCTTCTTCTTCTTGAAGAACTTCCTTCTTGATTTATCACCCGTCCTTCTTTCCTTCTTTTCTTTCCTTTCCTTTCTTTTCTTTCCTTCTTATCTTTCTTATCCTCATTGAGTAGAGGAAAATTCTTCCTTATATGGCCTTTCTTCTTGCATCCATAGCAAGTGGGGGTCTCATCATCTTTTCTTATTTTGAATTATTTCCTCATTATCACATGTTTTTCAAATCTTCTAGAGAACATGGCCATCCCTTCATCCTCTTCTTCATTTTTATCTTTGTCATCAAGATCAGAATCACTCTCAATTTTGGCTTTGAATGCCAAATTCTTCTTCTTGGAGCTAGAAGCTTCATTTTCCTCCTTGGATAGCTCAATCTTCACTTCATGAGCCATTAGGCTTCCAGGTATTTCATCCATGCTAATGTTCTTCAAATCCTTTACTTCCTCAATTGCAGTGACCTTTGGCTCCCATTACTTGGTTAGAGCCCTCCAGAATTTGGACACCATCTCATTTGAGGAATAACTCTTCCCAAGCCCCTTGAGAGGGTTGATGATGTTGGTGAACCCTGTGTTCACTTCCTTTATGCTTTCACCTAGCTTCATCTTGAACATCTTATACTCTTGGGTTAAGAGGCCAATTTTTGTCTCCTTCACCCTTGAGGTTCCTTCATGGGTCACTTCAAGGCATTTCCAAATCTCATGTGTCATCTCTAGCTGCAAAATTCTATTAAATTCATCATTAAAGAGGGCACAATATAGTATGCTCATAACCTTACAATTGATTGATATCTTCTTTTCATCTAGCTTATAGTCTCTAGTGGTGGCATTTACCTCCGGCATCTTGATTTCCTTTTTTACCATTTTTCATAGTGAGAGATCTTCGGTGGCTGATTTGAGGTAGATTGCCATCTTCCTCTTCCAATGTGTGTAGCCATTTCCATCAAAGTAAGGAGGTTGGTGGGTCGACAAACCCTTGGTCCTCATGTTGCTTGATTCTGCCATTATCGTCGGTGAAAGGGAGTTACTCCAAAGTACACCAACGTATACTCTGATACCAAATGAAAGCACTAGAGGGAGGATGATTAGTGCTAAAAGCGGTAAAAAACCCAAATCACAAATATAACATCAATCACAACAGAATCATGTATAGTGGAAACCCAAATGCGAGTAAAAACCATTACCTAGATCTCCCAGTCCAGGATTTTGCCCTTAGTTGAACTCAAAAAATTAACTGATACTTATAGGGTACCAAACCATCTTGATATCCCAATCAAGAGAAAACTGCTTTTACTCAAGAGGAGAGGAACCCACAACCTGAGCCCTCAGATTACAAGTAGATGAAGGAATAAAACTGAATTAAAATAAAATTTAGCTCCTATGGATAGCCCCCAAAGAGATATGCAATAAATTGTATTAAACACCTATCTAGGAGACTAGAGTGAACTCCCTTAGTGAATGTATGAAGGTGGCACAGCGGGGAGTTGAGGTGGTTGAGCTCTAAGGAAGGTGGTCTTCAAGAACAAGAGCTCAAATCACCTCTAATGAACACTAAGTGTAAGCTTTAGCTGAATGTAGACTTGAATGAGCTTTTGAGTGAGTTTTTAGTGTTCTCTTTAACCTTCTAAGAGTGGGAAACCATCTCATATATATAGAGGAGTGTTTAGACTATTTTAGATGTGAAAGAGATCCCTATTCAAGGGCTCAATTGTTTCCCAATTTGATTTGCCAATGGCTAATTGAGTTGGTCAAAAAGTAGTCTATTTAATGTTAGTTAAAAGTTATATATGTTAGGTGAGCTATCTAATGTTAGGTATTTAGTTAGGTGTAAAGTTTGCTATCTCCTGGAGTTGTTCAATTTGGCCCAAAATAGCCCACCTAACGTTAGGTAAACTTTGTCTAATGTTAGGTCAACTACCTACCATTAGATGCTCAGTTCAATGCATTCCCTGGATGCCTCAAGGTGACCTTAGCCTTACTATCTAATGTTAGGTATCTACTACTTAATGTTAGATGGATTGTAAAAAGTCTTCCAATTGTCCAAATGAGTCTTGTTGATCCTATGGGGTTCTGAGATGATCTGTTAACACCTAAGGATATGTTTTATCATATTTTTGACCAAATCAGAACTATTCAAGTGGTTCCCTAATAATGTAAATTGATGCTAATCTAATTGGGGCTTTCCTTACATTCTAAAGAATGTAAAATTACAACTCAATTCCTAAAATTACAAAGAGACCTAATGATGGTAACATCACCATTAGCAATAACTAGCTTTAATTAATCAGAATCAAGTGACAAATACTCCTGAATGATTGCCTGAGGACTGTAGTTCCATGCAAATCCATTTTGAGAAGAAAATATTAAAAATGGCTAATTCTGCAGTTTTAACATCAGACCATAATTGAAGAGTAACCACATGATTTTCTAGGGGTTAATTAAAGGTCAAATGAACATTAAAGTCCAAAGTGTAGGTCCACATAGATAGAAACGGGGTTTCACGTGTTTCGAGAACTGAATTAGAAAACAAAATCCTAATTTCAGACATGCTTGAATTGAAGAGGTTCTGGTCAGAATGAAATTCATCTAAACTTCCTAAAATTTATTAAAAAATATTCTAAAAGGTTTGGTACCCTTGGTTTAACCATCTGAACTTATTTTGATCTAGAATAGAGTTTCAGACGAAATTTTGCCCTAATTTGGGCTTCTGTGCAAATTGCCTAATCAAATGTGGTCAAAATTGAAATCCAACTTCACCATTAGATTTCTTGGATCCAAATTAGGTTGGTACCAAAATTTGGGCCCAATCGAAGTCCATCTTGACCTAGTTTGCATTTCAATCCAGTAAATCTCTATTTCTCTCGGTCAAGCCTCTAACTTTTGAATTAATTGCAAAATGCCCCCCAAATTTGTTATCTTCTTCACAAATGGGTCCCTGTCGCTTGCAATTCCTATTTGAACGGTCAACCGACCTTTGACCATGGGTATCTCCCTTGTTTTAAGTCCAAATTCCTCCAAATTTGGAGGGATTGCTTATTATGGGATTCTCTACGATTTAGACTTAATCTCTTGCCCAGTTTGGAGCTTGAGAAGCTCCATCGACAGTAGGAATCACCTCTGAATCCTACTTAAATTGCTCGAATTCTTCCTAATTAAGGTTGCAAACACCCTCTATTTAAGTTCCCCGAACTTCCCATGTCTTCCTAAGCTCAGAAAAAGCCAGGAACAACCTCTTCTTCTCTCCTCTAGCCACCTTCATCTTGAGCTCTGACGGCCTTTTCAACCCTCCTCTTCCATGCGTCCAACAGCCAAATTGGACATGCCATCGTCTCCCTAAGCTTCTTCTGACAGTCACCAGCCAAAGCTCCATCTGATTCAACCTCATCTTCGCCATTGTTCCCTTCATCGGAATCACCTTCTTCCTCGGTGCCAGCTAATCGCAGTCAGCACCAATCCTTCGCTTTATTGACCAGATAAGTCCCTCAATCTCTTTCTCTCCCTCTCTTCTTCATTTCACCCTACTTAGACCTTAGGTTCAAATAGTACACCACCCGCATCCCCCTCGTCTTCTCCATCTCCGGCGTAGCTCCGACAAGCTCGCCACTCCACACCACGCCACCAAACGACCCCATACCACTCCCAAAAGCATCACCTCACCTCCCTCACCAAAAGCCCCTTGTTTATTGGGAGCTTTGGTCACTAAAAAACCTCGGCCAACCAATCCACCTTCTAGCCTTCATCTTCAACTTTAGCCGGTTGATATATACCTCAAAACACCACGCTGACACTGCCGACATCTTCCTTGCAACTCGGCAAAGGTCGTGATCTTTCTAATTGAGGCGACTAGCCCGTATTCTTCTCCACAAGTCTTCGTCGGATAGCTACCATCCACCGCCCACTCACCATCATCGTTCGGCTATCATCGCCACCACAACCAACTCCAGCAACTACGAACGAACATTCTGAAGGATACTAGATCCTCAATTGAAGAAGAACGGCGCAGCAACAACTTCAATTTGAAGCTTGAATTCTCAGCTGCACGCATGGGAGAAGAAAGCACATTAGTGCCACATTGTGTGCATTAGATCCCTAACAGCACATAAAAGGAATTGCGCTCTTCTGCTTATCACCTCTCACAAGCGGAGGTAAGGTCCCTGCCTCACATACTCGTACACTTCTCACTTGCGGTACACACCACATGGGTTTGGACCCTACCCAGATCTGATTACCTACCTGAAAACCCGATATTCGATTCTGAGCAATAAGGGGAGAAATCCTAAGGAGGGTGGGGGAGGGGTTTGCTTTAGGAATTGTGTCCTGTTGCCTTAAGATGTGTGCCTACTCGCTCTAACACTTAGTGAGAATTTGAAGAAGCTTCTGATCCTGTGTTGGCTCTATGCTAAGGCCTTGTGCCTTGTTCGTCTGAGGCTGTGCTGATGGTCTATGCTTAAGCTTTGGCGACTTAAGTCATCTGACCTTAGGGTTTGACGTCTCTTGTCCCTTGTGCTATGAGAAAAATTGGCCTTGTGCTTGTGCTGGGCATTACTTTGGTGATCTTGGCTCTTATCTGACGTGGAATTGGAAGATTAAGTGGTTCTAACCACTATAGCAATATTGAATGGATGATATATTTGGGATATGTGCTTGATTGGTAGATTTAAGTGGTGATTCAAATCACCATTGTTTTTGAGCTTCTACTCTTTTTATCCCATTGTTTCTGAGATACGCTTTAGCTATTGAGTATATTTCTACGTATAATATTCATTGAATATCTTTCTTGAACTTAATTGATTATGCTTATTGATTTATATTGTGATTAATGTGTGAATTCCATATTTTCTCCCTGTGAACGACCTTAGACTCACATCAATTTTTGGTTTTATAAATTTAACTGTTTGTGGGAATTTCGTCCTATACTACAATGCGTATTTCTTAAAACAACGATCCTCGTGCTCAAACATTTTGGCACTGTCGTTGGGGAGCAACACGTGTTTCATTCACTGATTACAATTCTGATTTGATACTAACTTACTTTATCTACTCTGATGTGATTTTTCCAGGTAGATGGGAGAAGATCAACCACACAACCACCCCAGGGGCAGGTAACTTCATTTCCCTCTTATTAAGCCCCTCATTTTTTGAAGGAATTAAAATCAAGAATCAATTAGGATCAACTTGCATTATTTCATAAACTTAATCACCCGAGTTGCCTGATTTGATTTGCTTAAAAATCCCCATCTAGATATCTGCACCTACTAGGGATTAAAGGTGCCTAAGGCTATTCACCTTCTTGATTGAGCCTGAGGTGCCAACTTTGGAAAAAATTGGACCTGGAAAATAGAGACAAATTAGGGTTTCCATTTTAGGGTTTCAGGAAAACGCACTTGCCTGATTTAACGAAAAATTGATTTCTCGCATTGTGTGCCACCTAAGCCTTGATTGAATTGATCTAATAAAAAAAGTCCTAAAAGAAGGCTCTAACAATCACTTGAATTACTAAAAATTGGGACTTAATAACCTGTTTGAAAACCACTCAGGGTGATTTTGGGTTCTTTACCTAACTCATCCTAAACTTTAGGGTAGGTTAGGTGAAGTTGACCCACCTTGTGGGTTAACTGACCTTCAAATTAGGTCACAAATTACAATCAATTCTAAAGTTCAAGTGAAATTCAAGGCACATATTCAAGAATAAAATTGGTAGATGTAGGGGTCAAGCTTGCTCATTCCGGTCTACTTAGATTCTTAGTGACAAGAAAGGTCAGGTGGGGGAAACCCCATAACCCGTGGGGACGCTCTACCGTGTAGGGGTCTTTGCGGGGCTCTCCCTTCCTAGTTGCCCAAGTAATTCTTGGGTGAGTGACTTTTTGATCAAGAGGTATCATTCGCCTTGAACCCCCTTAGTCATCCAAATATTTTTTGGGTGCCTCGATTGGGTCCATCACACATTCTATCCCTCATCTAGCTCTTTAGTGCATGTTCAGGAGGAGGTCCTTAAGACCACCCTTGAGGCCTCCATTAGCAGTCCATTCTTGTCGAGGCCAGACCTCAACCCACTTGTTTGTGATACCACCCGACCAGATTGACATCTCTTTCGACTTTTCTGCTTTTGAGCCCAGATCTCCTTCATCTGCATCCATGGAGAATCACGAAGAAGAACCCAATCTCCAGAATCAGCCACAGTGCCTCAATGATCTATTCCAAGCATTCATGAACCCACTGTAGTGTCCTTAGATGCGAGATCATTATAATCCTGCTGCGGTGGTGATCAAACCCAGGGTGCAAATCCCGGATGAAGGATCTAATACTAAAATCAAGTCGAATCTGATTCATGCTATCTCAAAATTCCATGGCTTGAACTCTGAAGATCCCTTCCAGCACATCAAGCAGCTGAAACATCTGGCCCAAACCTCCGGGACACCTGTTCAAAATTGGGACATCCTACTCATGAAGATGTTCTCCTTTTCCCTCATGGAGAAAGCTGTCCACTGGTATCAGACTATAACCTGTCCAATCAACACATGGGAGGAACTCCAATCTGAATTCTTGAAGAAATTCTTCCCAGTTGTCAAACGAATGCTTTGAGGCACCAGATCACGCACTTCACTCAAAATGCACGAGAACCACTTCATGAGGCATGGGACCGCTTCTTGGATCTCATGCGAAAATGACCCCATCATGAAGTTCCTAAATGGGAACAAGTCCAGTATTTTTACCAAGGACTTCGTGAGGATATCTAGCTCTTTGTCAATGCAACTTGTGGTGGCAACATCATGGGTCAGCATGAAGCTACAGTTTGGGAGATTCTTGAGAACATGTGCAAGAACTCCATAAATAATGAATCTATGGGTGTGTTCTACTGGATGACCACCCGTGCATTAACAAACACACGAGGGGCACATGAGACTCAAGGCCTATTTGCATCCGTCGATTTGGAATTAATGGCCAGTCGCCTGGATAAGGTCTCAATCATCATGAAAAAGGTGGACAAATTAACTCGACATCTGCAGAGAGCCACCATTGCACAGCATAACACGTATGCACAATCGTCCTCAGGCAGGGAGGCTGTGCATAACATTTACCACCACTCTCACTAGGGGATGGACCTGTATCCATCCCTGTCTGATCCTAGTTTCGGAGGAAACTTTGGACTCATCTACACTAGTTGGGGGAACTCTAAACCCTCGTATTCTGATTTTTTTGGAGTTCCTCAGACCTGCGAGGATCTCCACACCATTCAGAATGATCCTTTCTCCAATGCCTACAACCCTGGTTGGCACGCTCATCCCAACTTTGTGTGGTCGGGAAATAATCAGAACACAACACCTCAATTCCAACCCCAACCACAGGCTCTGCGCCCATATCAGCCCAATCAGCCTAGGCTCAATCCAAATTACCAATCTAGGCCTAGCAAGGAAGATTAAATGAGCATGATTCTGCAAACCATGGCTGACATCCAGAAGACCAATACAGCTATGTAGAAATAGCACAAAGATGAGATCACAGAGGTTCGAAATCAACTCGCACAGATGGCGTGGACTCGCCAGCTTGGTCCACTTCCTTCCCAACCTTTGCCAAATCCAAACAACATGTCGACCCAAAAACATGTGGTGAATTAAATCGAGGGTCAATCTTGCAATACTCAGCCAGGCCCATCGAATCATTCTTGCATGTTTGGAGCATCCACTTCAGCTGATCTGAATCATACCATGACTTATCTTACTGTTCTGTAACAGGGTCCAATTCTCTCTCCTTTTCCTCCACATCATGATTTTTCTATGATCAATGTTGTGGGCATGAGAAAAGATCATAAGACCAAGCCCCGAGGCCCATCTCCCAAATCACACCCAACCCATGATTAACGCAACAAGGTCGAGGACAAAACCAAGAGGTGGAACCAAAAACCCGTCCCCCAAGATAGCCAATCCATTCCCCTATCCCAAATCTTATCCCACCTCCACACTAGGGGACTGTCAAAGTCTGACATAACGTGACCATTGAGGAATGCACAAGTCACTATCCTGTTACTTGATACCTCACTCTCAACTCCACTTCGCCTGACTTATCCAAAAAAGAGGTAGAGGAACCCTCACAAGGGAAGGTAGTACTGTCTAAAAATGTGAGTGCCATAATCCAAAATAGTCTACCTCCTAAGAAATCTGATCCGGGCACCTTGCTGATCCCCTGCAAGATCGGTGGTACAAATTTCAAGGAGGCTATATTGGATCTTGGCACTTCAATCAACCTAATCCCGACCGCCCTATTTGAGAAACTACGGATAGGATAGCTAAAACCCTCTGATGTTACTAGGCAATTAGCTGATAGAACCGTAATCACCCCAATTAGGTTGGTAGAGGATGTGGTAATTAGAGTCAAGGATTTCAGCTACCTAGCAAATTTCCTAGTTCTTGACATGGATGTGCCACAACAAATACAAGATATGCCCTTGATTTTGAGGAGACCCTTCTTGGCTATTGTAGGAGCTATAATCAGTTGTGAATCAGGGCACATGATAATTCCTGTTGGAGATAAGAGAACTGATAAGTGCTCGGTAGAACATCTAGGTTTGATTTAGGATCTCATGACCGTTTCGGTAGTAGAAAACCTAGAACCAGAACTGGAAGTTTTCCTCATGACGGAGGATCTCTATTTAGATGAGAATGATTTCAGTGAATTGAGAGTATTGGAGGCTTTCACCTTTGATCTTAAGGACATACACATGGATTTTGGGGAATAGGATAACAGTCGACGGGATTTGGATTTCTATTCCATGGATTTGGAGACATTTTATTTTGATAATTGTTTTGAGGACCTTCGAAAATCAGGCATCGTAGATACCAAGAGTGACCAAAACCCAGAGTATGAATCCTTTATAGATTTGGAGTTGGATGATCCAAAAGGCACTCTCCAGTCATTCACTTTTGATTAGGATGAGAACTATAGAGAAGATTCATTAGAAGACCCAATATTTAAGTTATTTCTTAAGGAATTGATCTTACAACCATTAGAGAAGAATCAAGATGACTCATTGGATAATGATCCATAGGTCACATTGCACGAGAGGAACCACACATCTAGGATATGCTGACTAGATTCACCTTTGTTAGGTCCTGGACTCACGACCATCTTACTTCAGAGCCTTAGGATCACTACATCTTCCGAGTGATTCCTCTACAAAAAGAGCCACCCAGAAATGAATTAACTTGACCCATAACATAGACCTTCTGGAATGACTCTTCATCATGATTTGATACTCATTTGTGGCCATCTGATTCTCATCCACCATAATCACATATTTTCTTCTATCACTCATCATAATGTGGTAGATGACATATCCTTTTGAGCTCCTTGCACCCAGCTGATGGCGTTAAACTTAACGCTTAATGGGAGGCAATCTGTCATTCTTGAAAAACCTGAGACCCTTCTAACCTATCTTTTTGCTGAAATCAAATTACACTTTAGGGTTCGTTCATTAAAACAGTCGACTCCATCTTTGATACCTGTACCAGAGCTAGAAATCGTCCGCAATAGTTATCTCGACCTGTTCACTCACCCTTTGACCCTATTCTAATCCTTGAACCAAGCTGATCTCATACCCTCCTAGTTTGCAATGAGGACATTGCAAAACTTAGGCATTGGGGGTGTTAAAGTGCAAACAAATGGAAACTCAATTTTCTAATGGATTCTCACACAAAAAAATACATATAAAAAAATGGAAAAGGGGAGGAAAATTTTGAAAAAAAAATGATTGAAAATCTTTCTTGAGGAGGAAAAGAGGAGGAGATAAAAAATGTCAAAAGGAGCAAAAATTGAAAAAAATAACAGTCATAGCAATTAATCATGAGATTTACTTAAGTTCTAGACCAAATCAAAAGAAAGATTAAGTCCTGAAGTAATAGAGATAAGAAGATTAGTATGAGTACTAATCTTAGGCCTCTTGGGCTTATTCTAGGGTTTAAACACTTGAGCATTTGTTAAGATCCAGATTAGTTCTCAAGAGATTGAGGAAAGTGCGAGGCTAATGTAGTAGGTCTAATCATGGCAGGGTTTGAGTTCATGGACATTATAGAAGAGGAAAGGAAGGAGAGGAAGAATGAAGAAGGTTAGAAGAGTGGGAGGTGGAGAGTCTTCTCAAAGAAGACACAAGAGAGGTCTTAGTGACCTCTTGAAAGCTACAAGGGGCAGGTGAATAGAACAAGGCAATGACCCTGGAGAAGATGTGATATTTAAGTACTTAATTAAGTTAATATTTAGGAGTTCAACTTGTTTTAGATTATACCTTGTTAAGGAAACCAAGTGAATGAAATCCACCTTTCTCAAGTTAACCTAGCCAGGTTTAATACGAGGGGACTAAGGAGAAGGTTCGACCCAACTTAGTACTAGCCTCCTTTGTACCCCTTAGACATGGTTGTTTGGTGCTACCTTGCAGCCAAGACACCAGGTTTTATCAAAGAAATTTGGATTATTCACTTGTTTTCCCTACTTAGGTTCAAGTGTGTAATAGCAAGCATGGGTTAAGATTTTTTTCTTTTGATTAACCCTACTTCTAAATAAAATGGACCTAAGGTAATTTGCCTAAGTTGTAAATGAATTGATTTTAATGGTAGGTGAGGGGGTCAATCAGCAATTCAACCTTACCTACTAGGAAACTAAGTTTAATTAGGTTCAATTAGGGTTAAGTGGGGTCTCTAAACAAAAATTAACCCCTAATGTTTTAAGTCCTAGAGTTTATGCTTCTTTAAATTGTAGTAGACAGACCTTGTTCTGAATTTAAATTACTCTCTAGATCAACTTAGGAAAAAAAAGTGTGAAACTTGGTAGAAAACTTTCTTTTTCAATTAGATTTTCAGAGAGTATTCTTTTAAAATTTTTACCATTTAATAAAATTTTATACAGATTTTTGAGTCTAGTAATTACAATACCAAAAAATTATTGAGAAAATATTGAGAAAACTAGGTTTCAGTGGCTTTCCAACCCCACTAATTTCATATCAATTGGAGTTCTATAGTGGTCATAATTAATTTCCAAAGTCAGATAAATCAGAATTAAGTCTGATCTAGCCCTGTCACTTGTATGAATTTTAAAAATTCACAAAGTACGAATTCTAATCAATGAACAGTGGCATTTGCAAGCTAATTTGAAAACCTAATTCCAGATTGAACTACAAGATTTTTGGAGGCCTAAATTAACGGCAATTAATTTTATAAAATCGCAAATAAGTTCTTGGCCGAATCTCCAAATGTGAATTTGGTGTGTTTAAAGGACTTTCCAAAACAATATATTTTTTTTCAAACTTCTTTCTTTTTTTTTGCAAATCCAAATACGAGAATTTGAATTTAATTTTTATATTTTGTATTTTTTTATACATTTTGAAAAGGAAAACTAACCTACCAGATAAGATCTATCCTAAGATTTTTTTTTTTAAAGGAATTTTTTTATAACTAAATGTAAGAAAGCAATAAAATAGAGTAGTAAGAAATTTATCGGTGGTCTTGACCACAGGTCGGTGTGTGTGCAGTCACTTCTTTTGACCTAATCAATTAAATGAAACAAAATAAAACAAGGTTAACAAATACAAACTCCTACTCTAAAAACTTACGCGTTGCCTCCCCGACAATGTCAAAAAAAAGTGGCTTGCATGAATTGATATTCAATAAAAACCGCATTGTAATATAGTTGAAAACACGTGAAAATGACTTTTAAATTTGTAATTCTCGAAACAAAGAGTATTCTTAGGTCGTTCATTAGGAGCAATCAATACACAACTTATCACTATTGATGTAAACATGTTTATATCACATAAACCGTTTATTTTTGCGTATTCTTAGGCGTATAGTTGCATCATACATTACAAATATTGCATAACATGCATTATCTTACATTTAGGTTAGATTGTATAAAGTTTAGGTTAATTTTCTCGTTTTGTGGTCAGGTAAAAGGGCAATATCATTTCGGGGCCTCGGATTGAAGATCTAACTGTACGGATCTGATCAAGGCGACGATTGGAGTTCAATGACTCCAAGATCGCCTTGATCAAACTTCTATAGCATTAGATGTAGTTCAAGAAAGATTAGAGGTCAAGGGTCCAGGTAGTGTAAATCCGTACTTTAGATGACAAATCCGACCGCCTGGATGGGTTTGGATCAACAATCGCAGCCCAACGACGTAAAAATCGATCCAATTAGGGTCCCCCCTACAAGTCAACCCTAGTCTCATATAACGTGTCCCCCCTACAGGTGCCTGAGCGGATTCTGACATCAACTCTCCTGTTAGGGTTTCATCTTGGGAATCCTCCCAAGATTGGACTAGAGCAATCACAAATCTCATCTTCAATTTCGATAACTTCCCAAGTAAAAACTCACACGGGTCCTTATCATTAACATCCTGGAGCCAATCCAACAAGTACTTGTTAAGATCGTCAATCATTTCAATCAGAGGCTTCAATTCTTCAGGGCAAGGTGTTGGCTGAGCTTCTAAAGATTGAATGGTATTCCTTAAGTTAGCCAACACCCTATCTTGGACTTGGTTAACCTAAACCAAATGTTTTGGTTCAAGGTTAGATGAGTTTGGGTTCAGTGCAGGGGAGTCAATGCATTGAGGTTCTTGATACCCTCCCTGATAATAGGTCATTTCAGGTTGTTCACAAGGAGGTGATGACCTATAAGCAATGTAATATGAGGAAGGGTAAGAGTTGTAATCAGGATATCCTTCTTGATTGTAGATCGGTTAAATTGATCATTAACAGGTGAAGATCTATAATTATTATAGCTCGGAGAAGGACAGAAATCACAATCATGGTATTCAGGGTTAAACCCTGAACACAGAGGTCCAGAATGGTATCCCCAATCAGGATTATCCCAACTAGAAGATGGATGAGAATAAGTCTGGGTGGAATAATAATCATTTTGGGAATAAGTAGTGCTAGGAGGGTAGGAGTGGAAGTGTGAATAAGATGTGGAAGGATCCATGACAGTACGGGAGGAAGAAAGGTGCCATGCAATACAAACAATCAAACCTGTCCTTAAGTGGGCTAGCTTAAAGACCTACAAATTCCCAGAACCCATCTTGAGATGAAGAACCGATTTGATCTACTTCTTGGTGGTCAATCCAACCAGTTAGAAGGAGGGGCTAGGGAGAAGGTTCTTCCTTTGGCTTGTGCCTCTGGTTCCTAGTATACCCCCCAACAGCGATCGTTTGATTCTACTTCCCTAGCTAGACATCAGATTGAATGATAGAAACAGACTAATCGAAAATAATCTCGATCTGGGCTCCGAAGAGCAAATCCAATCCTTAAGGTCAACGTCTACTCTGTTTTAATTAGGGTTAGGTTTGAATGTGCTTTGGAATGTGATGGGCCCTTTATCTGGGTTGTGTCCTTAATGATTGATTGATATGTGTGTGCGTGAACAACCAGTGATTTTCAAGCAAGATTATTTTTTGATGATGTGAATTTTATGGCTTAAATCTTGCTTAGTAGCTTTTAAGATTCAACTTTAGGTGTATTCAATCAATTTTAGTTGGCACACCAGGTTTTGAAAGCACAGGTGAAAATATTTTCCTTTAAAGTTTGAAAGAATGTGTAGTGCCTGGTTTAGTCCTAAAAGTTGAGCCTATTTGGCAGCTACTTGATGAGTTGTTTTTAGTTGAAGTGGTGCGTCCCAAACAACTCAAACAATTGCCCTGATACACCACTTAATTAGGCACACAAGTGATTACCTAATCTGATTTCTACTCAATTATGTGTTGAGTGTACCGGTCCTAAAGATCAGGTTACCGGTTGAGTATGCAAAATCAGAAGAGATTGTGTACCTCTATGAGATTTTTAAAAAATTTTTCTTTTATGCGGAGGATGAGGCAGGTGGAAGTGTCAAACAAACAATCAAAACTAACCTTAAAATTTATGAAAGCTCCTAGGTTAATTAAGGTTTGTGCTATTAGGTGAAGGAATGAAATCTAGTGGGTTGGGAGGTGGGATTAAACTTACAGACCCTTCAACAGCACTTTACTCCAATCTACCACTTTTGCCCGTCTCGAGAGAGTACTTGCAATTGCAATAAGAAAGGAGAGAAGTGAGGTAAAAGATAAGTAAGGCGGGAAAAGGTGAAAAATCAAATAGCATCGCCTCCCCGGCAACGGCGCCAAAATGTTGAATGCAGAAAATCGTCACAAAAAGAATTGAGTTTGGAAAACCTGTTGTTGTAGCACGATTCGCAAGAAAAGCTGTCAACAGATAATTTTACCCAAACTCAAAAGGAATTCTGGGTCGAACACAGGGAGGTTGACGTTTGATTAAAAATTACGTTTGTTTTGTTGTGCCGAAGTAGATTAGCTGGTCGAATTAAATCTACGCTAGCTATCTACTTAAAGAATAATTAATAGAAGAGAGAGAAAAGAATGATATAAATAGAGAAAAATAGGGAGAGAATGAACATGAATTTCATAACCACAATATCATGTCTATTACAACTAACCACTACAGTAGAAAGTGGGAAATCTACACTAGAAAGCTGTAAATCTACTCTAGAAAGTAGTAAAGAGAAGGGAGGTGAGAAATTATCCTTCTTGACAACTACTTGGACGACGAGCCACGTTGACGGAGCACCCAAAAGAATGTGGTGAGATGTGGGATGAAGGAGAATGACGACGGACGACGAAGAGTGGGGTAGGGCAACATCGTAGCGGGATCCACTTCTCGAATGGCAGTGAGAAGACAACCACGGGATGCTCCACGGAGGAGGTGAGAAGATGGAAAAATTCTGATTTTAACTCTAATGGAGGATCCCTGGTTTAGGACAAGCTTGTAGAGCCTTTGAGGGGGTGAGAGAAGAGAGGAAGGGATGAAGAAAGTGTCGGGGTCGCAGGGCCTTTTATAGGTGAAGATTGAAGGGGGCACAAAGGTCATTTCATCTTAAAACATTAAATGAGGGGTCTTTAGTGATGGATATAAACGTCACTAAAGACCCTACATTGCTGAAGAATGTGCATACGCCCCTGCCTCCTCTCCTTCTACACACAAAACACCTTATGCACATTAGTGCAGTATTAGCTGTCCGATCGTGAGATCGAACGACTTAAAATCAATCTCACTTGAGCCTTCATCACACTCCCACGCATGAGATCGGGTGTGAGCATCGAGCGTCGTTCGTCTGATCTGAAGATCTGGATCGTTGGCATCTGATCGGACGGTTGGATGAGCCCATGCACGCAATGAGAAGGGTGCGGATGCACGACTTGAGCACACGCCACTCCTTCGCAATAATGCCTTCAACTGCTGCGCTGAGGTGTGCTTTTGGTTGTGCTTATGTTTTAAGGGTTGGGCGCTTGCAACGTTGCATGGTGATCCAACGGTTGAGATCATCCGGTCCCTTGCCTTTAGATGAGGAGGAGGCGCGGCTTGAGTTGATCTCGGCTGTTCGATCTTGATCCAACGGCTAAGATGCGCTCAACGATTGAGGAGAGAAAAGCAACAATGGGTCTTGGGCTGGTATGGGAGGCTGAGATGGCACCATGTGGTGCCATCTTAACCATCCATTTTCTGTGACTTGTAGATGGTGCTACGGATGTCGGATTAGATTGATTTTTGCGTCGTTGGGCTGTGATCTTCGATCCAAACCCACCCGTGTGGTCAGATTTGTCATATGAAGTACGGATTTACACCACCTGGCCCGTTGACCTCTGATCTTTCTCAGATTGCATCTGATGCTACAGAAGTCCGATCGAGGCGATCTTGGAGTCGTTGAACTCCAATCGTTGCCCTGATCTAATCCGTGCAGTTGGATCTTCAATCCGAGGCTCCAAAATGTTATTGTCCTTTTACCTGACCACAAAAAGAGACAATTAACCTAAACTTTATACAATCTAACCTAAATGCAAGATGGTGCATGTTATTCAATATTTGTAATGTATGATGCAACTATACGTAGAAGAATATGCAAAAATAAATGGTTTATGTGATATAAACATGTTTACATCAACTATTAGGATTTTTCAGAAGACTTTGGTGAACTTGTAGTAGGTGTGAATTTTCTAAAACCAACAAGCTCAAAAGTTGTACTTTATTTTACAAATAAAGAAACGAGAACTTCAACTCAAGTGTAAGTATAGAAAAATATTTTTAATGCTCAATAAAATAACATAATCATGTGTGAATGAAATTGAGCACCAAATAGTCAATCATCAATAATGTTTAGGTAAGAAATTATAATAAAAATTCCTTTAGGACAAAAGCCCAAATGATTCCAACCAAAATTATGGATCAGTCCTCAAGAATGTGGACCTCTTGCATCCTAGTCCTTCTGGATCTGCAAATTGGTCCTTATAGAGTTCTTTTCTTTGCAAACATGCCCTTGCCAGCAAGCAGGAGACCTCCTCTTCGTGCTTGAAGCGAGCACCTGCAAGGAAGAAAAAGATGGCTCGATGATGAGCCTTAGGGCCTAGAAGTCCATTGTTGGTGGTCGATGGAATTATGCTAAGTGCCGCAAAACTTTTCATGAAGCTTGCTTGCTCGGGGGTGCACAGAGGTAGGCCGACGGGGTCAAGGAAGATGGCCGTGATAGGGATGGTTGGCTGGCGGTGGAAAGAGTGGAAGCTCTCAACCAAAGGGTCGAGAAGCTCCACCTTGGCTTGCTGGAGGTGTTGGCGATGTTGATTGGTAACGAGGAGGTCGGTTGCAAGCCACTGGACACGATGAAGGTGGTGGCAACGGGAGTCCAGTGAAGTGTTGGGGGCATCGAGGAGTCAAATTGGTTGAGGGGTTTTGTTCCCCTCAACCTGATGGAGCTCCCTAGGTGATCGGAAATGGGAGGGCATCTCACGGAGTAGTGTGGAGGAGCTCGCTGATGTGTGGTTGGATGTGGAGAAGACATGGTGTAGGGTGGGAAGTTTGAGGTCGGTTCCTAATTCAAAGGAGATTGATAGGTTCACTTTAGTGGATTAGAATTAAGCCTAAGTGCATTTAATTGGGAGTTGGGAAAGGGATTTCTAGTACGCATTACTGAAGAATATTAGTTGAGCATGAAAATTATCAATCCTGCATCTCTCAATTAGTGGGCTTTATTTGCATATGTATTTAACATACATTCATATATGGATGTGTGTTCTCTTGCAGAAATTAATTGGGGTTGAGAAGTTGGAATATGCAAGAGGATAAAATCACTAGAAATTCCCTATTTTTTATTGTTCCAATTCTATCTCTTTCCTATTTTTCCAACCTCAATTTATTTTCTTTCTTGCTCTCTTTGCTTTCGGGGAAATACAGACACACATAAAAACTAAGAGCATATTTCCTTATTTATTTTCCCTCAAATATCTCTCTCTCTCTGATTCTCTCTCTTTATAAATAGGCAGGATGGCAGGACATGAAGGCATCTTCTTCCTCCCTTAGGAGGGAGGATCGACTCTCTCCACCTTGAGAACCCTGATCGTTATTTTCTCAACACAGTTAATTAAGGTTATTAGTCATAATTAAATGCATCAGAAGTAACGTAAGTTAACTTGAGTTAGTGTC
This sequence comes from Thalassia testudinum, assembly GCA_037157565.1. Lineage (NCBI taxonomy): Eukaryota > Viridiplantae > Streptophyta > Magnoliopsida > Alismatales > Hydrocharitaceae > Thalassia > Thalassia testudinum. Next base: position 70,919,194 of record JAZHRO010000059.1, on the reverse strand, counting down.
GTGAATGTAGTATAGGGTCAAGTTAACTTAACATTTTAGATTTATAATTTTATTTAACTAGTTGAGTCTAGGTCATTCACTGGGAAGCATAATAGAAAACTCAATTCACCATTAATTCCTAATGTATAATTACTAACTACTTAATCAATCAGATTAATAATTATCATACTTTAAGCATATGAATAATTGCACAAGAAATTTTAACAATGAAAACATGCAATATTCTATTTATTAGAACAAGTTTATAAGAAAGATTCTTCATTAAAACCAAGTAGAAACATGTTTATTACAAATTCTTACACAATATAAGCAATAAAAGAGACAATTACAAGAGTTTAACATGCCTTTTACAAAAATTTAAGCTCAAAATATACAATACAGCAACTTCAGCCTCTAATCAGACATCTAAAAAAGAAGTTAGACGACTTCAAAGTAAAAATTAGATGTCTGATCTCACTCATTTATTCTCTCTTTAATTCTTCTTCTTAAGCTCTCTTCTTTTCTTTTTAAGCGTTTCCTTCTCTTCTTAATCTCTCCTTAGCGTATCTCAGCTTTCTCTTCTTTATTTAAACTTTATACCGTGCATTCTTTATTCCCACACTTAGTCGCAATTCCGATGAACTTAACCCATTAATTCTCTTTACTTATAAAAATTATGTATTTAATGGGCATTCCAAGCCGTTCGGGGATACACAGCGTTCACAAGGGGGTGGGACTAGATCTAACTAGGCTTGGGCTTAGTTTATATTAGGTGGTTGTTAATTCATTTCAACCCAATATAGCCTTAGCCCATTGACAGGCCCACACTCACTCCCACACTCGGCCACACACACACACACGAGCACGTGCACGGCATGTGCCCAAAGCCTTTTGAATTCATTTCATGTGCCCTGCGCTGATAACCGAGGGGTCATCAACGCAGATTCGTAATATACTAATGCACACAGCCGAAGACTCCCGATGTGGGACTTAATTCTCACATCCAGACCGATCTTCCAATGTAGATTCCCATCGACTCACTCAACCAAATCAGTTGATCCAATGCTCGTTGGAGATCTCTTGATGTGCTCTACTTGATTGCATCATCAATTTGATGATGGATCAAGTTTGATCCACTGATTTGAGTGGTGAACATGGTTGCTTTGCCATGCCTAGAACAACTCTCAGAGGTGAATCCTCAGGTTTAACGACCTGTAGAGGAAATTATGCCCTCAGTTGAGGGCTTGAATGCCCACAGTAAGTCATTTTGCATGAAGTGGATGAAGAAAGAGGGTCAGGGAGACAACAGGAAGAAGCAGAGGCTCAAGAGCTTCATGAAGGAGCTTCATAGCTTGATTTTAGGTTCTGATTGGGCCAAAAGAGAGTTAAAGACCTCAAGAAGAGGTCTAAATTGATTCAAGAGGTTTAATGTGACAAATCTGGATGAGATGTAGGTTCAAATCTCATCAAAACTTTGAAGAACAATATTTGGGTTCCAAAACAACCCAAAACATGCAGTAAGTGAAATCTCAACTCTTCCTCAATATAACTCAATCAAATCACTTTAAATGCAATCTAAATCACTCAAGGAACTCAACCATCCCATTAAATCATTGAATCAATCCTAAATTCCTCAAGTTCAACCAAGTTTGACCTTCTACCTATTGAGAGTTGACTTTCACAATAAGAGTTTCTTTAATCAAATTAAAACCTTATTCAATCTCAGTTCATCCTTAGGAAATAATCTAATGCATCAAAATAGGGTTTTGAGGGTTCAGACAGTGCCCACAGGCACTACTGCCTGGGTTGAGAAGTAGGGTTGTTCGGTAGAGAAACCTAGAGGTTTGCAAACTAATTCAAGATCTAGAGTGGCTTCTATAGGTTCTCAAGAAGCTTCTGAACTTATTCTTAAGCTCTAATTCGCAAAGACTCAGTCTCTCCAACTCCACCGAAGTTGGGAAAGACAAAGCTCAATAGAGAACTTCTCACATTAAAACTCAATTCCAAAAATAGAATTCTATTCCTGAGATCAAAATCTAGTAATCTGGAACATCACAGGATCTTTCAACAGATGAAGCGCGAGTTTAGTTTGCCGGAGCTCACCGAAGCTCTGGTGAACACGAAAATAGGGTACAAAAGATGAATTCTTCATAGAATACAAGGAACCTTAAGAGAACAGTAATTTCATCAATTGATGAACACAGACCTAAGTTCATCAAGAATTCAGGGAAATTGCAACTCTGAGTTCGACAGAACTCAAGAGCTGATCTCGTTCAAAATTAGATGAGGGAAACTACTCAGTAGGATGTGGCGAAGATGTTTAGATGGTTAATTAAGTGATCAAACTCTTCTGAGCTCACTATTGACAGCGAGCTCAGAAGTTGAAGGAGAATTGGGCGTTTTGAGTGTAGTTGATTATAGGTGCAATTGATTAGGTTGGAGTGATCCATAGGGTGTCGTGAAGGTGATGGAGGATCTATATGGGTGTGGAAATGGCTTTGAACACCTCACCATAGACAGTAAGGTGTCAGGTGAAGGTGAAGGTGAAGGTGATTTAGGTGATTGAGTGTTTAATTAAGTGATTAAAGAAGGGGAATGGAGCCCTAAGATGATGAAAAGGTGGTGGAGGGTCCCTAATGGATGTGTTCTAGGTCGTGGACCTTCGCCATAGATAGTAAAGGTCGACAGTGGAGGTGGTTTAGGAGAGTCAACTGGTAAATTTGAGGGGAAAGAAGTGGAATGTTGTGAGGGGGTAAGGAAGGTGTTCAGGTGGAGGAAAGGGTAAAACGAGGTCCATCGAGGCCGAACTTGGCCTCGCTGGAGTTAGAGATGAAGAGGTGAAAAGTTGAGCTAATTACTCCTACTATTATAACCTACCTACTTACCTAACTTAACCTACTTCTAAGTGTTAAATCTACTTACCTGACGAAGGAGGTGAGGGAATCCACCGTTGGCAGGGTAGAAACGAGATTGAAATCGAGAATTGGTGAGAGAAGAAGCTCCGGCCGATCGAGGTAGAGGAGATCAGAGAAGTGGGGCACTCCAACGCCGGTGGTAGGGTGGAAGAGAGGAAGAGGAGGTGAGAGAGGCAACTCTTTTTTGGCAGTAGTGCTCGAGAATGGAGAGAGAGATGTCGGAGTTGCGGAAGAAGACCTATGACTGATCTCAGTGTGGAGTAGAGGGAAGGGGGTCAATCCCGATGATCAGGGATATCCATGAGTATTTATAGGTGGTGGCGATGGTCTAAGGGGATGTTCCTGGACATATAGGTGTCTAGATTCAGAGCAACAACCAGAATCGTCTCCGTCGTCGATGAGCTCATCTGCTAGTCCTAAATAGGATTTGGGAGCCATTCGCACCGTTGGATGGAGAGAAGGTGGTGAGTTGAAGCTCGACGGCAACGGTGAAAGCTGTTCTGTTGCGAGATTGAAGGTGATTGGAGGGTGCAGTGACCGGCAGTCCTCAGTCATCCAGAGCAATAAAGAAGAAGAAGAAGGTGATGTCAGCAGTGCTCATAGGGACCTTAGTGAAAGAAAACCTAATGACCTATAATGAATAAAAGAACTCAAATGAATAAAAATTAGATGACCTAAACATAAACAGAGGCATTTAAAGTTTATTTTAATTTATTTCTTTTAAACTTTTTATATATTATTATAAATTAAGTAAATATTATATTCATGCCTTGAATTTACATTTTTTCCCTTGTTAGCTATATTTAATTAAATGATTAAGTTAATTAAGTACTTAGTGTTAAATATTGATTAAGTTAATTTAGATATTAATTAACTAGCTAAATATTTAGTATTTGAGTCCAAATTGTTAATTAAATTATAATTATGAATAATAGATAATTAATTTTAGTGTTTTTATGTTATGTTAAAGGTCCTTAGCAATTTATCCCTTTTACTATAATTAACCCTTAATAATACATATTCTTGGCTAATTAACTAGGAAAACTAGTTAATTAGGGGTATTTAGGAGTCATGATGAGTCTCTTATCAAACCACCACCGTACTCCCCCACGTGCCAACACCAACTTCACAATCGCGAGCCTCCTCATTGACAACCCCTTGCACACACCTGCATCTAGGCCACGTCTACGACAACTTCCATCACCGCGAACCACCACCGTGGTCAGCAGTGACAGCGTTGACATCATCACCTCAACTACACTATCCTCACTGCGAGTTAATCACCACCGTGCTCCACCTGACATTCTCGCCATTGCGATTCTCCGTGGCGACGATCACCACCGTGCTCCGCCACCTTGTTCAATCGCGACTATCCTTCACCACCGACAACAACCACCATCACGCCATTAAAATCGACTAACCCCTTCCCTTTTGTCTAAGATGTTCGGAGGTCATCTCGGACGTCCAGAAGTCTCCACCACCGTGCCTCCACCACAACCTCGGCCACCTTTGCCTCCCATGCAGGACCGTGCGCTTCCCTCCAGCGTGACCGCCTTCTCCCCCTCATCAAAATCGCACCACCCCCACTGCGCACAGCAGCCACCGACGCCACTGCCACCAGTCGCACATGCCCCAGCGCCCACAACACAACCATGCCGCCCTGCGTCCACTGCGCCATCCGCCTCCAACGCACGCCGCAACCGCGCTAGCCGCCCTCGACGCCGCACTCCTTCACCATGCAGCCACTACTGCCCATGTGTGTGCAACCACCGCCACCGTAGGCTGCGCACGCCCAACCTCTGCCTCCTCTTCTTCTTCTCCGTCGACAGAGAAGATGAACCCAAAGTCCGCCTACTCCTCCACATGCAGCCGGCATCTCTAGCCTCGATCCTTCATGCTGGAAACTCCATTGAACTTTCCACGCCACCACGAGTGCAACCATACCCTCTGACGGGCCACTCGCACCTCACACACACGCCCGAAACCACCACTACCGCCGGCCAACCTTCTCTTTGGTTGGCGACCGGTGACCATCTCTCGTTGTGTCGCTACCTCCAATGTGAAGCTCTCGTTCGCCTCAACCTTCCTTGAGCTTCTCGACCCTCATTGTAGCCCTACGAGCACGCATGGTAGCTGGGAAGAAATGTTCTTTTTGGGTTGTAATAATATTTACATTCAATGCCATTGTGGGATTTTTATTGAGGTAAAATTGTGGTAGCACCCTCGCATTCTTGCATTCCTATTCAACTCTTTCTTATCACCTTGATTGCACCAAATTGGGATTCAGATTTGCACTTGAGTACACATGCAATTAAAAATTACATGATCTGCCACTACATATACACTGTTCACACATTTGGAAATGTGATTTATAGAGTGAAATTTGCATAAATAGCCCTTAACTTCTTTATAAATTAGGGGTTTACATTTAGAGCAGTATATCCCCTGATTGATTTGACGAATATTTTTATGCAACCATCCTTCATCTCTGCGAACATGATTGTTACATATTTGTGATCTTATTGGTTCTGTACCTTCTTGTGGATATGACTAATCCACCGTGGCTAGTTTTCATTGATACATATTTTTGATCTGGGATTTTTCCACCACAATTTACGTTACTACGGTGACATATTTTTCTGACACATCATTTTGCAAGCAAAAGCTCTCGTTCAGAGATCACGATAAACTACAGAGAGAGGGGTAGAAGGTAGACTACCTATGAAATGATGCCAACGCCGAAGTGCATTCGCCGGAGGTGGCCAGATGCAGGGAAGATGAAGACTCCAGTGGCTCGGATGGAGTGAAGAGGAGGACGAGGAGGCCAACTTCTATAGCAAGGAGAATGACAAGGCATTGTGGAAGACAACCGGACCCTCGTTTGGTAGTGAGGGGCGACGATGAAGGGGGCAGGAAGAGCTCCAAGGTGCTTAACAATGGCGTAACGGGGAGGAGAAGAGGAAAAGAGGTTGGAGCACCCTTTCTTCTTCTAGCCACCCATGGTGGTGCTTGGAGGAGGAATAGGAGCACCGTTGGAGGACCTTCTTTAGGCATCCATGGAAGATGACTTGGAGAGGACGAGGGAGGAGGAAGGTCGCAAGTTTGAGAAGTGAGAAGAATGTTGTGCGACACTTATTATTTTTGATTTTATGGGATGTGTAGTTTTTTTTTTGGAAGTTGGGATCGCCACCTTTGTAGGGACAATTAGGTTGAGGCCACTAATTGTGGATCTAGATCAGGAAGGCTAATTTGGAAAGTGTTGGTGTGTTGTTTGAATTTCGTAGACTAGGTTGTGCAAGATTAGGTGCTAAATAGGTTGGGTCAACCTAGGTTGGGTTAGGTCCAAGTCTAATTAGGTGGTAGTGAGTAAAATAGATTTAATTAGACTAGGTGGGTTTAGATGTGAACCTAATTGAGTCTAGGGGAGCTTAATAGAGTCTAGGTGCTCCTAATCAGGTAGTGATGAACGTAATTAGGTCTAGGGTGATCCAATTAGGTGTAAGTGGACCGAACTAGATGTGGCTTAGGTCTAGGTGGACCCAATTGGATCTAGGTGAACCCAATTGGATAGGGTCAAGTCCAATTAGACTCCAGTAAACCTAATTAGATATAGCTTAGCCCAATTAGGTCTGGATGGACCCAATTGGAGTAGTGGCTGACCCAATTGACTTAGGTTGAGTCAATTAAGGGTGTTATGGACCTAGATAAGATTCTAGACGAAGAATTAGGCTAGGGATAGGGGGATTAGAAACATGGATAGTGGGATAGAATTTCTGGAAAGCAGGATAACACTGATAACACTATGAATAGTGTTATCCAGGTTTTGGGATTATGGATTTAGGTTATCTTAGGTAGAGGTTAGGGATAGCAATAGTGTGGATAGGAACATGGATAGTGCTATCCATCTTTTAGATTCTAAGGTTAGGATATCCTAGTGGGTGTGGTTTTAGGCTTGGGAAGGCTATCCTAGGGTTTTTAGGTGTAGGGATAAGGGTATCCTCCTCTCTCTATTGTTTGGATCCAGCTTCTTATTTCTTCTTCTTCTCTTCCTTACTTTATTTCACTTTATTTCACATCCTAATCTCTCAAAGGCATCACACAAATTTGCTTCATACCTCTATGTAATAGGTTGGAGGAATGAGCTTGCTCTGAGTCTATTGAGAAAGGCAAATTCCACATGTGGTCATAAAGTCCTGAACAGACTCAAGCATGAATGAGAAGAAGATAGTCATTTAAGAAAGGTTTTGGTTTTTGTTCTCATCCCATTGATAGAACCACTCTGTGGCCTTATCGGTGATCTTCTATTTCTATGTGGGAAGATTCTAGGCAATCGTCACTTTAGAAACATGAAAGGTTCACGGATCGAGGATGGAGTTGAGGGTTATTGGCATCAAAGATCTCATTTGCCCATCGAGAAGGTCTCGAACCCTGTCGGGACTTATTTGAGGAGGCACTACCTATGTGGTGTTGTTCTACATCACCATGAACGTATAAGCTTTATACATGTAAGGATCTCGGAATGGGAAGAAGTGTTTTTATATGGTTCTGGTTATTAGTCATTTATTCTTGATTATTTGATTTTTTGTCATTGAATTGAGTTTGAATTGAAAAGTTTTAAATGATTTATTTTCACGCTTCCACGATGCCACGGGTGAATCATTCGCCTTTAGTGGTATCAAACCTTTGGTTAATCCTTATTTTTCTTGTAAAAATTTAGATCTAGGGTTTCTAGTCACATACTGTAGGTTTCTTGTTCCAAAATTGCAAATTTTGGGTGAGATAAGACATAAAAACACACATTATAGTAGTTGTTGGTTGACGTACAGACTTGTCAATCGACTTATATTTGATATTGGTCGAATGATAGGCATACTAGTCAATCAACATGTAAAGGAAATAGTTTTGTGTTTACTACTTTGGTATGTGGTACAAGATGGTTGACTGATGGCCTTATCGATCAACTGATCCTGTAGTTGTTTGTCAACTTACATTTGATATTGGTCGATCTACATGTATTGCAAATTGCTTGTCTTTTTCGATGTGAAACTTGACCCAGAATCGTATTGGATTCAATTTTATTTGACCTTTATTGAAAAGTCTAATACCAGTATTGGTAAATATTTGTTTGTTTTTTAGAGGCTATGATGTGCTTAGATATGATCCTCATAGTATTAGGCACGTAAATGATTTTCAAAATCTAAACAAATTGAACACATGTTTTGATAATTAATTTTTAGAATTAAAAATAAGATTATTTTTCTAAATTAAAAGTTTTTGAAACATTAGGATGCCCACGAACATTCCACTAAATCTCAAATTAGAGTTACATATTAGTTAATAACCAACCACGCTCACTTGATTAATTAGTAGTCATAGAAGAATTGGCAATTACATCCCTTGACATGTGATGTTATGGTGTTGAGTCTGTGTGTTGGATTTCCTGTTATTTTTCCATGGTTTGATTGTGGAATGTGTTGATGAGATCATGGTGGCATATAGGGTGGAGTGATTGTGAGAGGGTTGCATTATTTTTTATGTAATCCCTATAATTTGTGAGCTTATTTACATATTATTTTGTGGAATATTCTTCTATGTATGTGATTGGATGCATGTGAGGAAGGAGATGATGTAAGGAGATGATGTGAGTTATAGGAGATGAAGACGATGTGAGTTGTAGGACGTAGAGGATGAAGATAATCCTCATTCCACTTCATTTGACAGAGCTTCACTTTGTACACTTCGCTTTACTTGTACCTTGTTTCACTCTGCTTCACTTCATTCCACCATGCTTTCTTGTACTATCTTCTTTACTTTAAATCTCTATTGAGATCAAAAGGATGACTTGTTTGAAAGTTTTGAACATACTCTAGTGGGAGCAAGATTTAAACCTACCATCTTTAGGTCATGATCTTGATGAGATGACCGATTCCTTTATCTCTCTTGGGGTCAAAGGGATGCCATTGCTCCCATTCTTTATGCCTATTCTTTAGATCATCATGGCACTAGCTCCAAGGATTAAGATTCCTCCTTAGAGGCATTGGCATCAGTTTGGCACGTAATTTACATTTAAAATATTATTCAGTCATAGTATAGCGTGAAAACAGGTCGACAAATAAATTTATAAAACTCCGGTGAGTATCGGGTCGTTCGCAAGAGGCAATCACAATTTATGCAGAAGTGTTTCAATAAAACTAATTCCAACTAGATATATATATGTATAAAGCAGATATCCAGAGAATCAGAATTTTATTGCAATTAGATAAAGTTTTTCACAATAGAAAATGCTAATAGTGACATAAGATAGATAGAAAGAGAGAGAGAGAGAGAAAGAAGAAAGTGGCAGAGAAACGACGCCGCTTGTGGGATGCTTGTGCGAGATGCGGCAGCACCTTAGATCTAGAGCACCAGAATGAAGGTTGGAGAGGAGTTGCAGAAGGACGGAGAGTTGCAGAGAAGGTGGAAGAGTTGTATGTAGAGTTGATGGGTGAGAGATGCTTCAACTGGGGGGCCCTGGGCCTTCTTTTATAGCTTTTACGGAGAGCAAAAAGGGTATTTTAGCCCTTAATTTCGTGTAACAACTCCTGATTGATCAGATCCGTTGATCGGGAGATCAACAGATTAGATCTGGCCTCAAAACACCTTTAAATTCACCCTCTACACGTGGATTCAACCTGTTGGTGACACACCTGTTGGATCGCAATCTGACGGCCTTGCTCGCACCTCGCGCCCGCCCAATGCTTGCTTGCCACTTCTCCCTCATCGTGCACCTGCACGAATTCAAATCACGCCCAACGATCTCAGCCGTTCCCGATTTTGCAAAATCTGTGAGATCACGCGTCCGGCCGTGGCGTGCTCCGATCGCGTCACGTGGTTGCGCCTCCGCCCTCCGATGGCGCAATTGTGCCTACACCCAACAATGCTTCAATTTCGCTCAAAGCCCAGCTCGAACGCATGTCACGTGCTTCCGCACGAGCCGGTGAGCCAACGTGTTGCACGAACATTCTGTTATACTTGTTTGTTTCTATTTATACTTATCCAGCTGGACGGGCGATGTGGCATGCTCGTGGCCATTGGATGAAGATCAACGGCCCACATCGTGCAAGGTGGCCTTCCTAGATGGGGCAGTGGTGAGGGAGAGGCTGTGATGGCTCCACGTGGGGCCATCATGGCTGTCTATCTTCTTTTCCTTGTATTTGGTGATGTAGACCTCCGATCGAGTTGAGTTTTGCATCTTTGGATTGCGATCGTCGATCCGGATTCATCCGTGTGGTTAGATTCTTCATCTGAGGCTCAGATCTTTTTCCTTTGGCTTTATGATCTCCATTCTTTTATGGACTGTACAAGGTGCCCTAATTGTTTGATCGAGACGATTTTGGAAGCGTTGGACTCCTGTCGTCGTTCTGATTAGATTTGTCTGGTCTAATCTGACATCTGTAGCTTTGAATAATCTACAATTAGAATGGAGATGATTTTAGGTAATAAAATGATGATATTATTTATATGACTAATAAACTATCTATTGTGCAAATTACGATGCCTATGAATGCATTATTCCTAAGTTATGCTAGAATCTAGCTTAATTCAGGTGATTTAGTTTGCATGATTGCTGTGCAATCACACCCCCATGCCTAAATCTTACTAGTCCTTAGCAAATGCATGACTAAATGCAACGTGGTCCTACATGAGTAATTTTTATCAATAGTTTGACTAGGGGTTTATGTCTTTTATTTACATCCGAAGCCTTAGTAATCTAGATAATTGTGAATGTGTTTTGTTGTAGCCTATGCAACGGATCCAAGTGAAAGCTAATCCTCATCTAAGGCTCGTACTTGGCCCTTAGTAAAAATCTATTGGAATAGGCAAACTTCTTCCCTCAGGGTTATAAAGTAATCTGTGTATTCAACCCCGGCTTTTGGCTTAGGTAGAAGATTTCTGAGTCAAGTTGATTTGTATTTGGTGGCCCACACTCATCTGATGCTACATATAGACTAGTACTTTAGAACCTATATTTCTAGGTTATGAAATAATTCAACTCAGAGAAAGGCAAGAAATTATGCTCTCTTTAGTTCCTTTGTACTCATTCTCTCTTTTTCTTTCTCTTTCTCTTCCTTTTTCTTTTTCTTATCTCTTCTTTTCTTTTCTTTCTTTTTGAGCTCACAATCTCACTAGATTTATCAATATATTTGGTAGTCTCTCCTAGCATTAACACTTTGATTATGTTCTAATAACTCTAAGACTAAGTCAGAATTCCTCAGCCCATATTCAGGCAACTAGAAATACAAAAAAGTAGGTCAAAGCTGTATTTGATGGATCGTGAGTATGGTAGGTGTTATTGCCTCATTACACTTGAAATAAATTCTAACTCATAAACTCATTTTTTTTTCTTTTTCTAAAATTTTTTCTATGTATATATATATATATTTTTCTTCTTCTTTTTTTTCTTCTTTTTTTGCATCCAAATATCTACTACGTAATGCAGCATACGAACTTTTATTTACGAGGCATTATTCGAAATTATGGGTGTTCAAGAGAATATCGGGTGGCTTATTTGGTGGAAGTGCCTATTCTCGGCACCCGGAAGGGAATGGATAGGACAGTATATTTCTGACCTCGACATTAATACCTTCCTTCAGCCGAGGATTCTGTCAAGGATGGTTGTGACCATCCACCTTAGTTCTAGTTTTATTAGAATCTGCTCTCTACGTATTTTCCTTATTTGGTGGCTCTCAAGATAGTGAATTTGTATGCAGAAATTAAGAGTGAAAACTGTGCCAAACTCCAAGTATCATGATTTAATTATCCAGATGTTAAGATTCCTCATACTAGCTTTAGAGCACCAGTAGACTTTCTACTCTCACCTCACACTTGTTTGGTGGATCTGTTAGAAGATAGATTTCCTAACTCCCTAATTACTATCCAAGGGTTTAGGAGGAGAAGCATTGTTTCTTCTCGACCAACTAAAGATGTTTATCAGTTTTCACAGAGGATCCATTGCAAATTCTACGTATACGTGTGAAATTATACTGGATTCTAAACTCAGGAATCAACTTAAGAATAAATCCCTAATAAAACCTTGATAAAAATTCTTTATACCTAAATGCATTTTTTTTTTTAACATAAAAATTAGACATGCAATGTCCACCTCCCCATGCCTATTCATTAAAATGTCCTGATTGAAATATATGCATGAAAATCAAAAAATAATAAGGAAGAGGAGGGGATATCACCTAACTATGCTTGTTAATCCAGGTCAGTATGGATGCAGAGGATGTAGAGTTACCTGTACAGAGTACTGGGTTGCTAATAGGTTAAATTCCTCAACACAGTTAATTAAGTTATTTAGGCTTAATTAATTGCATGAGAAAGTAACTTAGGTTAACTCGAATTAATGTTGTGAGTGTAGTATAGGGTCAAGTTAACCTAATATTTTAGATTTTAAGTTCTTTCTAATTGGTTGAGTCCAGGTCGTTCTTTGGGAGGCATAATAGTAAGCTTAATTCACCATTAATTCCTAAGCATAAATTACTAATCAATTAATCAATCAGATTATAATTAAAATACTTTAAGTACATGAATAATTGTACAAAAGATTAACAATGAAAACAAGTAATATTCCATTAATAAGAACAAGTTTACAAGAAAGATTTTTCATTAAAATCCAAATAGAACATGTTTATTACAAAATAAAAGGCTTAAGAAATGTTTACAAGAATGATAAAGCCTTTATGCAACAATTAAAACTTGATTACAATAGATATAATAGCTTCAGCCTCAAATCAGGCATCTGTTAAGAAAAATAGATGACTTTAACATAGGAATTAGATGGCTCAAAATAAGGTAGAACGCCTGATTTCTCCTTCATTTTTCTTCTTTCTTCTTAATCTTCAGCCCTTGCTTTGTCATTGCTCGCTCTCTCACACTCTCTCTCTTTTGCTTCTTTAGCCATTTCCTTAAGCTCTCCCTTCACTCTTCCTTTTATCTTTTCCTTGAGCTCTTTCCTTTCCTTATATTTTCCTCAAACCTTAACTTCTTTATTGTGACTTATAGATTCCACACTTAGCCTATTAATTTCTCTTCACTTCAAAAATATGTTTTTAGTGGGCAGCCCAAGCTCGTTCGAGGATACACAGCACCTGATATGGGTGGGACCATACCTTACTTGAGCTCGAGCCTAGTTCTTTATTGGTGGATTTTTCTCAGTTTATAGCATATACAGTATCCAACCTCCCAGGCCCACACACATCCTTGCCATCACGGGCCCACGCTCACGCCCATAGGTGCACACGCACACACCCATGCACAGGCACGTGCACATGCACTCACCCACACCCATATCCTCAATACTTGTGCCCTGCGTTGACGACCGAAACGTCATTTGCATAAATTCGTAATATACCATGGCACGGTGCCATGGACTACAGATGTGGGACTAGGCTTCCCAGGTTCGAGCCGATCTTCTGATGAAGATTCCAGCCTCTATGGTTCATGGCTTCGATCGAGTAAAGGCTCGATCAAGAGCCCTAAGTGTGCTCTTTCAAAAATCAGCATCAATTTGATGCTCAGAGGAATCTTGGCCCATCGAATTGAAGGATGAAGAAGAAGGGTTCACATGGCCATTCATGGCTTTTAGGAGCAGCTTCAGATCATATGATCTGCAGAAATGCATTTGACCACCAAAAGAGGTTCTGGACTTCTTCAGGATAGAATTCCGCTCCTAAAGAATGAAAAAGGGGGCTCTAAACAGCTCCACGAAGAAAGATAAGCTTTAGAGCTTCATACTGAAGCTCCAAAGCTTAGAATTGAGCTCTGAATAGGTCAGTGGAGAGCTAACAACCTCTCAGAATAGATCGAACAACCTCTGCAGGTTATTATGATCTGATCTGGGTAGCAATGGCAACCAAAATTCGCCAAGAACAAAGGAAACTTAGTATTGGATTCAAAAGAACCAAATTGAGCATCAGCTAAATTGGCCCACCTCCTTAATAAAACTTACTCAATTTGATTTGGTTATGCTCTATAACAACCTAGAAGTGATTCTAACTCATCAAAACCCTAAACCAACCATTCAATCATCAATTCAGACCTAGAGTTGACTAAAACCACCTTGAAGTTGACTTTCCAAATTGAACTCCCTTAGATCAAATTCAAATCCTAAATCGACTCCATTTTGTCTCAGGAATTGATTCAAAACCTCAAAAACTAATTTTGATGGAATTTGTTAAGGTCTCAGGCTTCATCGCCTGAGCTCCAAAGTGGGTTTGTTCGTCAGAACAAACCAACGAGTCTCGAAGAAATCAGAGAGTGCACAGAACATCAGTAGGTTGCGCGCTTGCTTCTGGACCTAAAACCTAGGCCTGAAACCTAACGGAAAAATCTTCCCAACTTCGCCGAAGTTGGAGAAAATGGAGGAATACAGTGAGCTCCAGAAGATAAAATAACAAAATAAACATCAAATCATGATCCTTAGGTCTCAATTAGGCATTCTAGAGCTTCACAAAATCTATCAAGAGCTAAAATGTGACTTTGACTCGTCGGAGCTCCAGTAAATCCGATTCTGAAAGAATGGAGTGAAAAACTCATTAATTCAAACCATGAATAGTCTCAAAAGCTTCCTGAAGCCATTCTGAACCTCAAGAAGACCATAATTAACTCCCATACTAGATTAAAACTTGAATTATCTTCGAATTGCAGAAAGAAATGGAACTGAGTTTGCTAGAACTCACAGTTGTCCCTCTCACTCAATTGAGTGAGGGGAAAGTGATATTTAGCGTACAATGATGATTTGTAGATGGATGACTAGGTGGATTAACCCCTCAGAGCTCGCCAAGGATAGTGGCTTAGAGGTTGATATGAATATAGGCATTTTGAATATAGATGATTATTTATCTAATTGATAAGTCGAACGGGGCCCTTAAGTGATGATAAGGCGATGGAGGGCCCCAATGAGTGTGTTCGAAGCTCGGAGGCTTCCGCTATGGACAGCGAAGGTCTCCGGTGAAGGTGGAAGTGATCTAGACGATTTAGCTGATAAAACAGGGAGGAAAGAAGTGGAGGATGATCGTGGAAAGTAGAGATAAGTGACAGGATGGAAGCAAGGGTGAATCGATGTCCAGCGAGATTGGATTCGACCTCGTCAGAGTCAGAGAAGAAACTACTGAAGCTAACTAAACTAAGCTAATTCTATCTAATTACCTAGCTAAACCTACTCCTAAGAGTTAAGACTACTTACATGACGAAGGAGGTGAGGGATCTCACCATTGGCAAGGCGAGAATGGGATCGAAATCTAGGTTGGGTGAGAAGAGAAGCTCCGGCCGAATGAAGTGGAGATCAGAGGGAGAGTGGGGTGCTCAGTCACTGTTGGCAGGGTGATAGAGAGGAAGAGGGGTTGAGAGAGGCAGCGCGTCCTCGGTGGCCATGCTCAAGAAGGAGAACGGAGACGTAGGAGTTGCAGAAGAACCTACTGACCCGCTACGATGAGGTGGAGAGGGGAAGGGAGCTGATCAAGCTCAAATTGGAGGGGTTCAAGCCAAATTATAGGGTTCGGCAGCAGTGAAGGGGGAAGAATCTGGACGGGTTTGTGTTTAGGTACAGCTTAACCTCCGGCGTCGTCTCCGACATCGGTGAAGTTAACACTGTGACCTAATTAGGATTTAGGGCAAATCTAGACCGGTGGATGGAGTTGGGGTGGTGAGCACAAGCTTTGGAAGCTTGGAGAAGGTGTTCTGACGGAGGATGGACGGTAATCGTGAGGTAAATGCACTACCGATCGTGAGCCGTCGAAGCACGTGGAGAAGAAAAGAAGAGAACTGTTCACAGGGACGAGAATGCGAGAAAAACTAAGGACCCTTTTGGGAAGAAAAGGACTCGACTGAAATAAAATATAGGGACCAAAATGCAAATAGAGGCTTTTAAGGTTAATTTAAATTATTTTATTTTCTAACTTTTTATATTTATTTATAATTTAGCTAAATATTATATTAAATCCATGTATTCACATTTTTAACCCTTTTATTTACCTTTATTTTAATTTATTTAACTTAATTAAGTTATTAAATACTTAGGTCTTAAGTTACACTTAAGTTAAATAAAGTGTTGTTTAGGTAAATAATTAGTGATAATTTGAGTCCATTTATTAATTAAATTATTAATAATATTAATTGACTTATAATTTAGCATTTTTAACTTATTTTTAGGTCCTTTAATGGTTTGTCTCTTATTACATAATTAACCCCCATATATACATATTCCTAGCTAATTAACTAGGGAAACCAGTTAATTAAGGGTAATTAGAGGCCATGATGAGCCTCTCATCAGTTGCCTCCGATCTAGCATTAAGTTTAATGTAATTTGCCTGACTTAAACCCAAAAATATGTAATTCAATATTGTGGGTCAAGAGGAGTAATAACTGTTGCAGAGAGATTTAAGATTAGTATAAAGATATGATCAAGAATCAATGATCCACAAATGTGGACCAGCTGATGATGTAGTCCTACCCCAAAAAGTCTTTTTGATTTGAAATATGGAATAGGATCGGTAGGATGAGGTTCAAATTGTAGAGCCTGTCTGTCACTCCAGTTCCATAATTCAAGAAGAGGTGGTATAAGGTCTGGATTGAAATCATGATTTAGAAATAAATCTGGTTCTGAATCAGAGTAATAAGGGTCTTCATAATGGTAGTTGATATCGAAAATCATGAGTTCTCCAGGCTCTGGGTCATATGAAGATAGGGGTAGAGTTGTGTGGAATTCATCAAAATCTTCATCATAAATTTCCTCTTCCTCATCCAAAGTCACTTCTTCTGAATCAAGCCATCCATTTGAACCAGTTGGCTTATAAGTTCTTCCCTAGTCCATTATGTGTTGAACTTCTTCTTCTGGGGTTACTTCCTAGTTCATGTCCTTAGATTATCTTCCCAGTCCATTATGTGTTGAATTTCTTCTTCTGGGGTTACTTCCTAGTTCATGTCCTTAGAGTATCCATTTTCTTGAACTCCCTCAGAATTCAAAAGTTCTTGAATTTCAGGGTGGATGTATTGAGGATTCTTTATATTATCATCTAATTCATCATAAGTTACTCCCAGGAGTTTCTCAATCTCACTAATATCTTGTTCAATTTGATTTTCCATAGGAGATGGTAGATTAGAATTATCCTCAAGTACATCCCCTTCTTTCCCTTCGTGCTGGTCTTGAGCTTTGGCAGGATTTGGGTCATCTTTAGTATGAATTGCCAACACTTGTTCAATTGTTCCTACAACCTCAATTGAACCACAATTCACCTTATTCTTTTGGGAAGTTTTAAAGATATTGAGTTAAAAATTTTTTCTTCCAAAGGTGATGTGCATAATCCCTATCTCACAGTTGATTAGAGCCTTCGCCTTGGCCAAGAAAGGTCTCTCTAAGATTATCGGGGTGTGGTTCAGGTTTTCTAATGCCTCCATATCTAGAACAAGTCCATAGGATACTCAAAATCCCTCACTTTTATAATCACATTCTATAGAAGGCCCTTTAGAATTTTGGTTGACCTATCAGCAAGCTGAAGGGTCACATCAGTGTGTTGCAAGGGGCCTAAATCTAGCTCTTCATATAATTCTATGGGGATTAAGTTGATGGAGGCACCAAGGTCCAATAAGGCTCAATCCAGGATGAAATCATCTATTTCACATGAGATTAAGGAGGTCCTTAGATCTTTCTTTTTAGGAGGGAGCTTATTTAGGATGATGGTATTGGCTTGTTAAGAAATTATGACCCTTTTTTATGATTTGGCCTGGCGTTTCAGTGTGCATAATTCCTTTAGAAATTTCGCACAGGCCGAGATGTTCTCAATAGCTTCAAGGAGTGGTATGTTCACTTGGACTTGCTTTAGAATCTCAAGCCACTCCTTAGATTGATCGATTTTCTTTTCCCTGGGTTTGATCAAGGCTTCAGGAAAAGGAGCTTGGGAAAAATCATGAGTGTTCAAATCCTGAGTCTTGTTTTTTTTATTAGCTTGGTCTCCTAAGTCAGATTCAGGATCCTCAAGATCTTGGTAAGATTTTGATGTAGAAGGATCTTGGATTTGTTTCCCACTTCTCAAAGCGACAGACAGGCATGTGCATTAGGGTTGGAAGGGTAAGGTGGGTTCTGCAAGATGGGTTGAGCCTGGGTTGGGTTAGGGTTAACAGAGCCTGGTGGGTACTGGGGAGCAGGCTAAATTAGGTGTGCTTGTTGCTCCTGTGTGTTGTACTGGTTAACCCTATTGAAGTTCCTTGGGTTTGGGACAGGTTGGGATGGCAACATCCCGTGTTGTCTAGCATCAACTAGCTGGTCTAATCGTCCCGTCAATTTTGTCCTCAATTGATTCATTCTTCCTCATGCCTCAGATTCATCTCTCTCATTTCTTTGAGGACCGGGCTCAGATTAGTGGGCTGGTTTTCCTGAGTAGGTTGTGGCTGGTATGTGCATGGTTGTGTGTACCTACTAGGTTGCCTATAAGTGCTTGGTTTAGTCAAGTGAGGACCCTAGGTGGGTTTCTGACTTGACCAAGCAAAGTTAGGATGGTTGTGCCATTTAGGGTTGTAAGTGTTTGAATAAGGCTCATTTTTAGTGTAACCTTGGAGTGTATTCACATCCTCAGGATAACTAGACATCGAGCTGCCTAGTTCAGAATTCGAGGGCATCAAGGTCCCTCCTTGGTACCCATAAAGAGATGGGTCCAAGTATAGTTGGCTCATAGGTGGAGCCATGGTTAGGTCATTAATGTTGTGCACTGATTTCTGACCTAGTGGGTTGGGGAATTGGTTGTGGGTTAATATAGGCACTCCTTGGGTAGGCATAGGATTTAATCTGGATTATGTACCTAAGGAATTCCCGCCCTTTAGAAGGTTATCCAGTTTCTTATCCAAATTCTCCACATTCTTTCCCACGAGTTCCACCTTATCTAATCGTTGTGCAATTAGCTCTAAATCAACCAAGTTTGAATTATTTTTAACTTCATAAAATCCACTCCTTCGTTGATTAGCTCCGTTAAAGGTGGACATTGAGGCATTGTTGAGGGAATTTTCACTCATATTCTTGAACAATTGAAAGGCTCCCTCAGCATCTCGACTCAGGTAATTGCCCCCACATGCCGTATCAACAAAATTCTTCAGATTATCACTCAACCCATAATAGAAAATATGGGCCAAGTGCCACTTCGGAATCCCATGATAAGGGCATTTCCTAGCTAAATTGTTGAACCTCTCCCAAGCCTCATGTAGTTGTTCCCCAGGGTTTTGCTTAAAGTTTGTTATGGCACATCTAAAGGCATTAGTTTTTCCTATGAGGAAGAATTTCTTTAGGAATGTGCTTCTCAGGTCTTCCCAAGTTAGGATTGGTTTACCAATTGTTCTCAACCAATGTGTAGCTCTATCTTTCAAGGAGAATGAGAACATTTTCATCATTAAGGTACCTTCATTCATGTTCCTAGGGCCAAAAGTTCTTCTTATGTGTAGGAGCTCTTCAAGGTGGTGGAAGGGGTCATTTGAGCCATGGCCATGGAATTGGGGAATCAAGTTAATGATATGAGGTTTGAGTTCAAAATCTTCCCCATCCTGAGGTACCCTAACAAAGGGATCAGGTTGGCCATTAGGAGGGTTATAAAAGTTGCGGAGAGGCCAATCTGCCCTTCTATTCTGGAGTCGATTGATGGCTTGCACTATGACTTCCATCTGTCGGTCATGATGCTAGCCCTGCTTAGTGATTTGCCTTTGTAAGAGAGTCATAGGATCCAGATTTTGTTCATCAATCTCTTCTTCCTCGTGGTGGCTCACCATTACAGAGGGCTTAGATTTAGATTCTGGATAAATAAGTCTTCTAGGATCTCTTTCTAATGGTGGTAGCAAATCAGGATTTTGAGATCTTCTACCTTGCATGCACCAAAAGAATGTCTGTAGCCGAGAGAGAAGACAGATGAGAGAAACCCCGTCCACTCAATGCAAGCAATCAAACTGGTCCTTAGAGTGTTAATCCTAATTAGACTTGATCTTGGCTCCCCAAAACATGACTGTGCTAGATCAACCCTTGAATTACTTGGCTCGCTAGAAGGGTGGGACCCCTTAGGACACCCCGCACAGTGGGATATCACTAAAGGTTAACGCGGTTACCTCACCGACCTTTGTTGTCACTAGTGGGTCCAAGTAGACAAGGCCTTGATCTTAGCATAATCTAGTTTCAAGTCCCCAAGTATATTAGTCCTACCTAGGGCACGTCTACTCAGTTTTAGGCGTGGGTTTGATGTGCTTTTGGAATATGATGGGTGTCAGGGGGTGTTTACCCTTAAAATTGATTTTGAAATGTGTGAAGTGCTCAGGTAAACAGGGTTCACAAGCAATTTCTTATTATGAAGTTAATTTTAAAATTCGAATGCCTGTGTTAATGCATTTTAGGGTTCACTTGAGTTAATATTTTCAATCAAGGTTTTGATGAGGCATACAAGAGTTTTGCAAATCCCAATTTATTTGATAGATTTCCTTTAAGTATGGAAATGCAGGTGTGCTTTATCCTTAGCGTGAAATCCTAAACTCAAATAGTTCTAAATGTTCTTTTAAGTCAAATTCAGAGAAGTAGTGCGAACTAAGAAATACGATCAATTGGACTTATTAAACCACTAACTAAGCACTCAGAAAATATTTTTCAAGAATTTTTAATGCACGTTTTCTATTTTTTTCTTATTTAAAGTATACTGGGAATTTTGTAGTCTATTTTGACCTCTAGTTGGTGATCGAATAATTAGTCTAATCAAACATATAAGAAATATTTTTTTTATGATTTTTCATAAATTCTTGATTATCTCAAAAATTCATTGCCTCAAATGTCAAGTCAATTGGACTTGCATAAAAATTCCTATGATATTTTGACTCTAAAAATTCAAGAACAATAATCGAACTGATAATAGGTCAGTATGAGAATTTTTAAAATTTTTTTATAACTCTGATTTATGTGAAATATTGAGATGTTGTTTCCGACTTTGAAATCTACATCTAGTAAAAATTTGGAAATTTTTGGACGTATGGATCTCTGAAATTTAAATTTTTAATATAAAATTTATTTCAACCTGAAAATCAAAAGAGATTTTTTTTTAATAAGAAAACAAATTCTAACTACTCCTAGGGTTCAAGAAAATCCTAAATTTAAATAATCTAAACTATGAGTACTTACCTGAAGTTTGAACCTGCAATTCCCATTATCGTGTTTCGTTCTGATTTCCTTGTTTTCCTGCACACACGAATTCAACAAAAATAATAAGTTAAAAATCTCAAATTCGCACCAAAGAAAGCTTCAAAAATTTTTGTTGCCTCCCCAACAACGGTGCCAACTTATTTGTCACGTAATTTGCACTTAAAATATTATTTAGTTGTAGTATAGTGCGAAAACATGTCGACAAATAAATTTATAAAACTCCGATGAGTACCAGGTCGTTCGCAGCGATGCAATCGCAATTTATGCAAAAGTGTTTCAATAAAACTAATTCTAACTAGATATATATATATATGTATATATGTATAAAATAGATATCTAGAGAATTAGAATTTTATTACAATTAGATAAAGTTTTTCACAATAGAAAATGCTAATAGAGAAAGATAGATAGATAGAAAGAGAGAGGGAGAGAGAGAGAGAGAAGAAAGTGGCAGAGAAATGATGCCGCTTGTGGGATGCTTGTCCAAGGTGCGGCAGCACCTCAGATCTAGAGCGCTGGGATGAAGGTCGGAGCGGAGTTGCAGAGGGATGGAGAGTTGCAGAGAAGGTGGAAGAGTTGTATCTAGAGTTGATGGGAGAGAGATGCTTCAACTGGGGGGACCTGGGCCTTCTTTTATATCTTTTGTGGAGGGGAAAAGAGTATTTTAGCCCTTAATCTCGTGTAACAACTCCTATTTGATCAGATCCATTGATTGGGAGATCAACGGATCAGATTTGGCCTCAAAACACCTTCAAATTCACCCTCTACGTGCGGATTCAACCTGGTGTCGACACGTGGCGCGCTCTCGTGCCTTGGATCATGATATGATGGCCCCACTCGCACCTCACGCCCGCCCAACGCCAGCTCGCCTCTTCTCCCTCCCTATGTGCCTATGCGAATTCAAATCGTGCCCAACAATGTAGATCAGATGGCTCACGCGCGCGCGCAACTTTCTGATTTTGCAAAACGCGTGAGATCATGCATCCAATC
The DNA here is from genome assembly GCA_037157565.1 of Thalassia testudinum. Taxonomy (NCBI): domain Eukaryota; kingdom Viridiplantae; phylum Streptophyta; class Magnoliopsida; order Alismatales; family Hydrocharitaceae; genus Thalassia; species Thalassia testudinum. The sequence continues at coordinate 70,897,114 of JAZHRO010000059.1, read as the reverse complement.
GCGGTGCGCTCCGATCGCGCCACATGGTTGCGCCTCCGCCCTCCGATAGCGCAATTGCATCCGTGCCCAACACCGCTCCAATTTCGCACAAAGCATGGCTCGAACGTGCATCATGCGCTTTCGCGTAAGCGCATGAGCCAACACGTTGCACAAACATTCTATTATGCTTCCTTGTTTGTTTCTATTTATACTTATCTTGCTGGACAGGCGACGTGTCATGCTCATGGCCATTGGATGAAGATCCAACAGCCCACAGCATGCGAGGTGTCCTTCCTTGATGGGGCGGTGGTGAGGGAGCGGCTGTGATGGTGCCACATGGCACCATCATGGCTGTGCATCTTCTTTTCCTTGTATCTGGTGATGTAGACCTCCGATAGAGTTGATTTTTGCATCGCTGGATTGCGATCGTTGATTCGGATTCATCCACGCGGTTAGATTCCTCATCTAATGCTCAAATCTTTGTCCTTTGACTTTATGATGTTCATTCTTTTATGGATTGCATAAGGTGCCCTGGTTGTCTGATCGAGATGATTTCGGAAGTGTTGGACTCCTGTCGCCATTCTGATTAGATGTGTATGGTCTGATCTGACATCTACGACTTCGAATCATCTACAATTAGAATCGAGATGATTTTAGGTAATAAAATGACGATATTATTTATATAACTAATAAACTAGCTATTGTGCAAATTACGATGCCTATGAATGCATTATTCCTAAGTTATACTAGAATCTAGCTTAATTCAGGTAATTTAGGTTGCATGATTGCTGTGCAATCATCATCCGATGACCTTTGGGATCCTTGGCATGCTTAAGGTCATAGGCATTGTCTCCTTTAATCATCCATCAAAGTGGACATCCTATTGAGGGTAGAACAAACAAGGGTTTCATTGAGTGTCATCTCAATGACATCTAAGCCATCGAGAAGTTGTGTTAGAAAATCAAGGAGCTTGGGAGTCTCCTTGGCCCGATGCCTTCTCAATCAAGACTTGCTCACTTAGGCTACTTCTATACTACATAATAGTCTAGGGGTTCTAAGAAGGACCCTCATGAGAGTGAGACCTCTATCCTTAGTGACCTTTAGAATTTTGACCATAGTTACTCCCTTGAGCCTTATCATGACTTGATGAGGATCGAGACTAAGAAAGAATTTGAAAAAGTGGACCATGGCCATCTTGTGTGAAATCAGAGAAAGCTTGATACGATGATGAATGGATTTTAGGCTATGACCATCTTCATGGTAAGATGGTGTTTGGTGTCTAATAAGATTGGTAGTTTTAAGGATATTTTGAAAAAGAGACTTCTATCAATCTTGATAGAGTGGTTATCTCTTCCTGCAATGAAGTGTGACTACTAAACACTCCAGTGCCCTCTAAAGCTAACACAAATCTACTTAATCAAGAATAACATGAGTGGTGTTAGTTGGAAGTTATGTGAAATTGTTTCAAGATAAAAGAAATTTGATGGTAGCAAGAAAGCACTAAACTTATTAGATTTTCCAGTTACTTTGATTCTATCCACATAAAATGTTGGTCCCATCCCGCGAGCACCTATGAACTTTAGTCATAAGAGTTAGGGATAGAACTAGAAAATTTGTCAATTAGTGGCCAATTTTAAGATAGGTCTTGATAAAATTAATAGATAAAAGATAATTATAATTTGGATTACAACACTAATTACCAAATAACTATGTCAATGTAGAGGGCTATTCATTAATTCTGATTTTCTTATTAAAATTTTGCAAATTGCCATTCACTTCTCTAACATTGTGATCAACAAGAAAATTATCAGTAAATTTCTATGGGTAAAAGTACTTATTTAGCATTCGTAGTCAAAATGTTTACAAAGTTACAATGATTATATATAAATGTTAATTTCTTCACTTATGTTTTAATTGGAATCAACTAAATGCATGTTAGGATCAGCATTAAATACTCGAGTGAATTTATGCTAGTTGTCAACCATATATCTTGAGCAACCTTTATTGTAAAGGCAAAAATCTCATGATATTGATTCAAATTCTTCATATTCAATTAAATGTCTTCCATTTAGAATACTGGGATTAAGACAATGTAAATGATACTTTCATTCTCATCCTTTGATATGAGCAATGATAAAGATATGATTAGGAAATGTGAAAAATTGTGACGGCAATAGGGACTGAAAAAATGTAATTTCACACTTAATAAGGTGTGAAGGCCTCTTATATAGTCTCTACTTGAAGGTGAGGTTTCTTGATACATTTAGTTATGATAAGAGCCCTCAAGCGAATTCTATCAGGTTTGGAATAGAAAGAGAAAATGACCAAAAATTATAGGCACACAAGAACATAGTAGATTTGGTAACCCAATTTCACCTCAAAGGGTGTATGTATGGGGAGGGGATCAGACCCTCAAAATTTTCACTAAGTGTTTAGTGAGAGAGGGAGAGAGAATATAGGATTGCTCGTCTCACATGACCTCGAATTGCCCCCAATCCTCTCTTTTATAATGGATCATCTAAGTACATTATGAGGTTTTCGTGCATTAATTTGAAATCCTACAACTGTCAAAGGTGATCCTTTGTAATGGTCACACATCATTCAACACACGTTCTGCTTGTTTGGCTGATTCCGCCATGGCTGGAGGAGATTGCGCTATCATTTTTGAACCATTCTTTGACATCATTGTTTTGCAAAGTCATTCCCTTCTTTTGTTCGACTATAGGGCAAGGTTCATTCATCAAAATTCTTAGGCGGGAATACCAAGTTAGTAGTCGACCTAGATCTTAAACAATTGGTGTATCTTCCTAATAAAGAGTTGGGCTTACGAGGTGCCAGGGCACAGACAAGAGGTGATCCACCTAAGTAGTTGAGGCAATTCATCTACTTGCCTCGATGAGGTAGTTCATCCTAGGCGAGGGTCCCCTTAGGTTTTGAGGATATGTTATTGGGTTGAAGGGTTGTTGTAGGTCACTTTTAGCCAGGTCATGAGAGGAATTTCTCCTCCCTCATTAGCTTATTATTCACTGGTGTGCAACAACAATTACCAAAGGATTTTTTATAAATTTTCTATTTGGAATAAAGTTGGGCCTTGGACCTTGGTTTTTCTATTTAGGCTTTAGGAGTTAAGTTGGGTCTTGGACTTGTGGTTAGGTGGAGAAGCTAGATATTGCCTTTTCTTAATAAATAAATGAAACCTCACGGAAGGACAAAGGGTTGAAAGATAATCTCCCTTGGGGATATAGACCTATTCATAAGGAGAGGATTGCATGTGCGACAAGTATGAAACATGCGCAAATCCAATCATGATCTTAAAATAAGAACAAGATATCTTTCTCTACTCTCAACCATAGGAAGGAAGGTGTCCTAGTTTTTAACTCATCATAGACGGATGATGAGTCCCAACCATAGATCCACCACCAAATGAGTTCATCAAGTGCCAGTAGAGAGAACCACGATCTAAATTTCGAGAACCATGGACACCCCTTTTCCTTGAGGACATTGTGTAGTAGAGCACTTGCCTTCCAAATGGGGTTGATGTCAACCTTGGTATAGACCTTGCAAATGTTGATGTAGATTCCACACGTGATGATTGCTCCTTTGCATTCCAATTGTTTAAAATAAATTTAACAACCTCATAGGATATGATCGGAGGTGGAAACTCTTGATTTTGGAAAAAGGGTTGCAGGTTCAAATCTCTATCCATGTATTACTTGGATGATTGGTGTATTGGGGATGAACAATTTCCACCGACATGTCTATATGAGATTTTGGATCATCAAAGAAAATCTAACTTAATGGGAATGTCTTCCGATGAATGCTAAACCTATTATTGTTCCCTCAACTCCTCATCTAGCGGGTAATCACCTAGGTGTCATTTGGTTGCTGAGTCAAGTAGGGTGAGAGTAAAGTTATTTTAGAATAACTCTTCCATCATTTTATTCTACTGCTTTCATATTCTTCTATTGATTCCATAAATTTATTTTCCTTGCCAAGCACCAACCTATCAGACAATCTATCGCTTGGCTGATCACTTCTTTTCCCACAAGTAAGGCCAAAAAAATGAGGACTTTATAAACAACTTCAGGTGTATGGCTAAATGACCCAACTCACAGTAATAAAGAGCTTCTTAATGTACTTCCAATTTAGAGGTAAATGGTCTCTTTGAAGTTGCAAGAGAAAAAACGATCACCCAGATTTCCGGGGAATGGACGAAAAAGTGAGTGATTCACATTTTTTTTATAAAATGAATAAATATTATATCTCACGACCAAATGCGCAACGTCGATATGCCCGAGTGTTTAAGGAGACAGACTTGACATCTGTTGGGCTTCGCCCGCGCAGGTTCGAACCCTGCTGTCGACGTTAACCAGTTTTTATGCTGTTGCATTTATTTTGATAAGTTTTTATTATCCCAAATTAGGATGCAGACCTTGATTATCCACGTCCTCCTCATATATGTTACAGTTTTTTTTCCATAGATTGTCCGGGTAAAGTTGTCGAATTTAATTTGTTTCTCACCAGGTTTTCCTCTCTATCCCACAATTCTCTGATATCAATAATAATCACATTGGATACAAGACGGGGAGTCATTGTGAATGGTTCGAAGATTTCTGTGTTTTTGGCGGGGCCCATTAAACTCCAATAGCGCGTTTCCAATGATCTGTTATCTAACTCTACTCTAGGACCTTCCACATAGCAAGAGCCAAATCCCTAATTTTTGATGCCGTCGCGTGGGGGCCTCGGCTAGCCTATGCCACCTATCCCTCTTCCCTGTCCACCCACCCCCGCTCCCGCCCCCATTGTCAGCCTTTTATGGTGGCGTCTCGATTGAAGGGTATGCGTGTGAACGGGCTTCAGTCTTGTGGGTCTACTTGCTGGGGGTTGCTCCCTTCGGGTTTTCCGCCTGATGGTGGCAAAGTTGGCCTGCAGTGGCCTCTTGCTCCCTTTGGTGGTCCTTGGATGGGGCTCTCGTGGTGGCTACAGTGAGTTCATCGTCGGTGGCATCCTCGGTTCCCCTTCAAGTTGGTTGGTTTATACGCTGTGGTTCAAGATGGAGCTGCCATGGGTGATCTTAGGTTGAGACGCTGCCATCGCTATCCTTACACTCATTGGCGTGCTCCGTGGTTTTGTGTGTTCTAGTGTGGTTTTCTTTGTTCTATGTTTTTTTTTTTTTTTTTTTGTTTTGGTATGGATGAGCTATGTCTGAGATCGTGCTTAATACAATCAAGCTTATGACCAATCTATCTTTATTTGTCTTGTTTGCCTCATGCAAAATCTTTGACGTCACTGGATGGTGTGAATTGTTATTCACTGCGTGGAAAATGGAAGCAAGTTGGGTCGTGCATCTTTTGTGTGTTTTATTTCACCTTTGGACGAGTGTCACTCCTTTTTGGAGAGATGAGTTCCCCTCGTTGAGGATGCGGTATCATGACATAATCTGCCTCATTTCCATCAATAAAGTTTAACCTTGCAAAAAAAAAATCTTACACTCCAATTAATGACAAGGATTTTCATCTAGATGAGGATTTTCTTAACATGCTTGATAGATGTTTGATACAATGTCGAGTTTAAATAGATTTGAGTTGATCAAGTGTGCACACACCATCCGAGAGGAGACTTTCAGACTCTCCTCTCGCCTCTCCTCTGTGAAAGAAGTTCAGCTATTACAATAAGGGCCCCGACTGACCATTGGGGCTGATCTGGGCCCTCCTCTCTTATTGAACCTCCTCCCTCTCCCTCCAGAACCTTCCTTCTCCCTCGTTCTCGACATGCAAGGCTGTTGGCAGCTTGCAGCGGTTGTTCTTGAGTGGTGCGACAGCGAGTTTTGAGTTCGATGTTCCCCCTCTATCGATGTGATTTAGGGCGGTCGGACTTCACTGATCGTGGTCGGTAGGTGGTGTTCATCATTCTTTTGCCTCCATTCGTCGTTGGCTTCTACTGCGGGGAGTCCTACGATCGGTGGCACGGTGGTGCACAGTGGTGCACGGTGGTGTATTGGCTGCGGTGGCGGGGCATCCTCGCGTGGTCGATAGCTCTGTGGCGTAGTGGTGCTCTGACGGCGGTTGTGGCTGGCCTTCTCACTTGGATGGTGGTGGTGCGCGGCGATGGATGTGGGGATGGATTGCGTAGGGATCTCGTTGTGGTTGTGTTTTCGTGTTCTTACCATTTTGTATGCTCCTTGTTTTGCATGTTGTGCGTTGTAGTCGGTTGTTCCTTTCCTTGTCTTTTTCTTTTTAGTTCAGGTCGTTTTGGCTGAAGACTACGTGAGACTTTGGCCTCATTATGTTGAGTTTTTTGACTCAAGTCAGGAATTGATTTTGACCTTTTGGCCAATAATATTCGATTCACTCGTTGGTGTTTTTTTTGAGATTTATCTCGTTGATGTGTTTATCGCATCTATGAGTCTGGGGTTGACCTCCTTTGAGATGCTGATCAATTTCTGACATCTCATCGCATCTTTCTTTTTCATTTTTTTTTTTTTGTGTTTGCATTTCCCCATCTTTACGGGAATCAACCTCTCCCTCATTGGAGGGTGATAGATTTTTCTATCTTTTTTTTTTCCCTCTGAAACTTATCTTCATGTATCAAGTTTATCTAGGAAATAATTAATCTTTAAAAAAAATTAGCGGAGATGAGGCGTTGCCACCAAGTGTCACCGTTTAGTCTTTTCCTTGTATATACTAGTGAAACAGCATCCACACTTCGTTGTGGGGATGGCTGCTAAACAAAAAAAAAATAAAAAGACTAAATTAGTGACTAACGTAAAGCCGAAGCAAAAAAATAGCACAACTTGGATTGTAACACAAGAAGGAAAGAAGATTCATTGTATAGTTTTAAATCCGATTACATGATAAATCTGACCACTAAGTAAAGTATAGAGATCCTACACTTTAAGGGGGATTTATTTACCTGGATCCATCTACCAAGCTTCTAGGTGGGTCTTACTGGATCTGGAAAATAGTCAATCAAATAATGACTATGGTGACCAAGGAGAAAATATATGAGTGTGGTACCGACATATGTTCTAACGGTCATCTGGCGATTACTTTATTAAATGCTATTAATAGCCAAGCATTGAAATCACAGGAACAGAAAAGAGACCCGTGATAGGAATAGATTCACCCTACAAATACTTAGAGTGGATTAGCTTTTGTTTTTCATGCAATCTGAGAGAAAAGAGAACAAAGGAGAGATTGTACTATAAAATTATTAGTAAAACTTGAGAGTATCATCCTCCCCCAGACGTACACCTTTTTGATAGAATTGAGTCATCAAACTCACAATGTAAATTCTTTGTGATTGTGAGTTTGAGTCGAGGTTCCTATTCTAAGGTCTCGAACAATTGCCGTTGTCTGTGGGAAACGCATAATACTACGTTTCTCAACTTCATCCACCTTACAATGGATCCCTTTATGCATCATTCTTCTTGTGCTAATTCTAAGAAGCCTAACCCCACGGAGTCTAGTGTCTCTATACTAAGGAAGCGCCGACAACCCTCTGGACCAAGTAAGGGCAAGGAAGTGCAACCACTGAGCCTCCCGCAAGAGCCTTCTCGCCAGGAGAGCCCCCAGGGAAATGCTTTCCTTGATATGCAAGTGAAGGAAGACGAATACGAAGCTAAGCTAGCGGCCTTAAGGGTCGATCAACGATTAGTGGTGGAGCAGTTGTAGGAGATCCAGGTGATAAGATACAAGGCTAAAACTTGGCAAGAAGAACCCCAAAATTCTAGCCCCACCAATGAACAACTAAAATGGCATCACGTGGTAGAAGAGAAGAATGCCGGCTTGTGCGAACAACTTGAAAAGATGAAGCGCAACCATAGTAGCTAGAAAGGCGAAGCCCCTCTTTGTCCATTAAAGGCCCCCTTCGCACCTTTGCGGGAGTTGGACGAGCAGTCGAGGGCACATCCTCTGTTGACTAGCAGCGGAGGGTCGATTCTCGAGATTATCCGCCAAGTCACCCGAGCAATGAGAGGTATGAGGCCCCAGCCGTACATGACCACGTACCCCTTCAACGAAGATGTGATGACGCCCTACCCCTCGAGAAGTTCAAACAGCCTGTACTGGCTCAATACGACAGGATGTCAGACCCCAACAGCTTTATAAGGAGCAATAGGTAGATGATGTTAGTCCACGGATGCCTGGATGGAGTACTTTGAAGGGCATTCCCATCTTATTTATCCTGAATGATCCATGAGTGGTTTAATGAACTACCGACGAGCCAAATCATTTGTTTCCAAGAGTTGGCTAACAAATTTTGTCAATAAGGGATAATCCGGAGAGGTGTTGGAAATCCGATAGAGAAAGAATTCTTTCCAATCTTATCCTGATTGATTCAAGATTTAATCTTTTAAATGCGAGCGGTCGCATGATACCACTGCTATCCAATACTTTAAGTCAGGATTATTGACTCAAAGGTTCTGGTATGATATTGATGATTTCCTGCTTAGAGACATGGTAGAACTATGGGATCGCACCGCAAAGTTTGTGGAGCAAGACGACTCCTTCTGCTCTCGTAGCCATCTAGTGGATGGACATGGCGAGGACCGTGCCTTGCCTGATGATAAGATCTTAGTTGAGGTGGCACCAATATTAATCCGAAGTAGCAATTGCTTCAATAAGCAAAAAGGGAATTTCCTGGACCTGAGGATCTAGCTAAACAAAAGCCCCCGTCAACCCAGATGAGACCTTTATGAAGAATATACTCCCCTAGCCGTGAATCAGGAGGACGTGTTAGTAGAAGTCTGGTCGACTGATAAAGACTTGCTTCCCCCACCAAAACCTCTAAAGAATAAGACAGAGAGTGGGCCTTATTGTAAGCACCATCAAGCCCAAGGGCATGCCATGGAGGACTGTCAGGATTTGTGCGACTAGATCGAGTCCTAAATCCATCACGGTAATTTGGCCCATTTCGTTAAACAAAATGAAGGCCAAGATAAAGGCAAGCGACCTGTGGAAGGTCCAATGGAGTATCACCGAGAGAAGCTTCAGCACTTTGAGGAGTCCATGTAATATCCCTTCCAGAGCTTGAGGTAGTGGAGACCACAATCCTCATGACCCAGAAGGAGGTTCCGGTAGAACTCCTGCTTGTGGAATATCTCCACTAGGTCATAGCGGCATTAAGGACAGGGCGTTCGGGAGGTCAACCGACCAAAGTCTTGTCTCGTCAGTCAGCGTTGTGTCCGCAATGCTTAGCCAAAGAGCAAGTAGATGTGATCTTCAGCGTCAACGCCGCCACCGGCTTGGGGATTGCTCCTGCACCTATGGGGACCACTAGAGAGGTGTACCCCACTCTGTAATGGGATGAGAGGAGCTCCGTCAGGCAGGATGCTTCGAGGCTCTTCTCCTCCCTTCCTACTGATCATATGGAACCCCTGTTAATAACTCTCCTCTTGGCTAGGCAGCAACAACCCCATTTCCTTGTAGACGAGGGTAGCACCGTTGATGTCCTTTTCCTTAAAATCCTCGTGCAGTTGGGTCTTAGAGAGGACTATCTGTCCTTGCCAACCCTCCCAGTAGTGGGGTTTGGGAACCACAAGGAAATGCCAAAAGGAGAGATTAGCCTCCGGGTGTCAATAGTTGATGGGGACAGGCACCTCAATAGGATGGTCACCTTCATTGTAGCTAGTTTAGTGGCAGCATTTAACGACATCATAGGTTGCTCCATGACCCACGCTTTCCAGGCAATGCCCTGCTTGTATTTCCAATTCATACTCTTCCATTCGCCATGTGGAATCAAAATTGTCCATGGGGATCAATCTGCTGACCGACAGTTATTGCATACTGAGCTCAAATGCTCAATGGAGAAAAGGCTCCCCAAACCTCATAAGTAGGGAAAGAAGAGAAATTTGGTCCATACCCTGCAGGAGGACGATCCCCCTATCCTTCCTGCTTATGCAGGAAATGAAGTTTGGTTCCTCAACCATGGCTATCCAATTATACTCTGATGCAACTAACAAGCTGGTCTAGATAGGAGCTGAGTTACCTACACCCGAAGTCCACAAGTTACACCTCTTGCTAATGGCTAATGTAGACATTTTTGCATGGTCTACCAATGACTTGCTGAGAGTGGACCCATCTCTGCTTGACATTGGCTCAATATCCAGCAGAGTTCTCGAGCATTCAAGCAAGCCCGATGGCGGCCACCGCGGAAGTGGACAAGCTACTGGAGGCGGGATTCATTGAGCAATCCGTCTTCCTGGAATGGTTACCCAATATTGTGATGGTCAAGAGATCAAATGGAAATGGAGGATGTGCGTGGACTTTACAAACGTAAACAACTCCTGCCCAAAGGATGAGTTCCCTCTGCTGAAGATCAACGGCCTCATAGATTCTGCAGCAGACAATCACACATGTCTTTCCTTTATGCTTATAGTGGTTGTCACTTGGTAAGCTTAGCTCCAGTTGACATGCCCCATGTAACATCCCAAAATCCAGGTTCTGAGTCATTTCAAGGTGGTTCGGGTCAATTTGAACCCGAAAACCTGATTGCAGTTCCATGCTGGTGTCAGCATCTCTTTAAATTACTAAAAAATACGTAATTCAAGTCAAACCCTAGTTAAAAGTTGCCAAAAGGGTGCCATATATGGTACCGTTGGATTCCTCTCATTGCAATCTTTTCGACGACGCTTGTTTTGCACAAATCCGAGGTGTATAGCTCAAGTTCTGGTCAAAATAAGTCATGAAGGACCTATGTGTAAGGTAGACCCAACCTTAGGGGTATTTTAGGTATTTCACTCCACTAATCCTAATCCCAATCGAATTTAGGCCTATAAAAAGACCCGCTTGGGTCTTTGGGTTATCATTAGTCAATAGGCTACCACAATCCAAGAAGAAAAGATAGAGGAGAGAGGTAGGAAATCAATTAGGAATTCTTAATTAGGAAAGTTAGGGACCTATTCATAATTTTGAGAAGTTCGGGCTTCCAACCGCAAATGTTGTGGCGATGGGTGGCAGCGCGCAGCCAGGAGGGGACATGTAGCGGCTGCCGACGATGTAGGTGCAACATGTGGCAGGAGGTGTCGCGCGCATGAGTGTTCTCACGTGAAGCCGCGAGCGAGCCGTAGATCATCCGCATGTGGCGATCGTGCGACGCAGATGCGAGCGCACTTGCATGGGAGAGTGCGACCCGCCTGGGCGTGCGGGAACCAATCTGGCAACAACACGTGTCACGAGCGGGCATGCACGGGCGAACCACGGGGGGGCATGCATGGACTGGTTGATCGGTCTGATTGAACCAGTTTGGTTCAGGGCCCCCTCACGCTGTTTCATCCTATTAGAGGCCTTCCCGACCTCAGATTTCAACAAATATGGTACTATTAGAGTTGTATCGAAGCGTACTACACGTTCTGTGGTTTATTTTCACTTTTGAGTTATGTTCCTTTAGTGAAAAATTAGAAACGTAATTAAATATTTCTGACCCTATAAAGATATGTTCTGTCCTGAGCCTTTTAAGACGTCTTAACTGTTGGTCAGACGTCTGGACCCCTTCCCAGACGTCTAGAAATCGAAATTTTGGTAGGAGCCTTCGCGTCTTGCATGGGCTGCACGCAGACAATACCTCTCTTCTCTCTCTTTCCCTCCTCTCTCCTTCATCCAAACCCTAACGAGCTTTATAAAATGCCCTCTTCCCCACTCCCTTTCCCCCCACCTCACCACAGCACCTCCTTCCTTTCCTCTCCACCCCAGCAAGAGGAGCAAGCACGAGAGAGAGCGCGAGAGCGGCGACGAGGAGGAGAGGCGGTGCCAGGAGAGGAGGAAGAGCTTGAGCTCGCGAGTTGGTGGGGGCCTTGTCGGAGGGCGCACGGCTGAAGCTGCACGTGTGGGAGGAGTGCATCGGGGGAGCCATCCCCAACACTGCTGCAGGTGGAGCTGCAGGCAAGGAGACGAGGCCGTAGCTGTGCACGGCGAGGGAGAGCAGGATGTGGTTCTGGTTTTGGGATTTTCCCATAATCAGACGTCTAGCGTGACGTCCAAATGACGGGGCGGATGTCTGAAAGCAAATCTTCGTGAAGGTACGTTTCCTTTTGCGGATACAGCCATGCAGGCCGCTCTGCAGCTACATTTTGCATGGCTAATTGTGGGCGATTTTGCTGTCGTGTGCAGGGATTGCTTCGGGAAGGCACGGGACACGCCATCCCATGCATTTCAGATGTCTAGACAGCTTACCAGATTACCGAAAGCACTCCCAGACATCTGAGAGAGAGGTCGAATGTCTGGAGCTGGGTCCAGATAGTTGGGAAGAGGTTCTGGACGTCTGAGGTTGATGCAGAACCTGAGGTGAGTTCCTGTTTACTTTTAAGACGTCTGGACCTTGTGCCAGACGTCTGATTTGGGTCTGTAGCCCTGTTTTTGACCCGTTTAGGGTCCGTTTGAGGTCTGTTTTACGCAAACAAGATATCAATGTTTTCCTTGTGAGTTCCTCTACTTGTTAGAAGGCTTCTATACTGTTCTGAATGTCCCATTGTGATTATTCCTTGGTATAGGACTTCGTTCTGTTGTGGGTTCGGGGCTTGCTGAGGCATGTGAGCCTGCCGTTCGAGCCCCCAATACTCCTGGGTTGTCTGGTAGAGTGGCTTTCCTAATTTAATTATAAAACCTGAATGCATATGTAGATTGAATAACTAGAACCTAGGATATGGCATGAATCCTAGGACAAGAAGTTACTTGAAATGTCTGTATGCGTGTTTGAATTGCAGTCTTGAATGAAGAAATAGAAATGTTAACAACTGCCTGTTAATGAACAAGAGCTGCCTGTGAAATATGAATTACCTGTGCTAGTTAAATAGGTACATGTGACATTATCTATTGTGTACGTTAAATGCTAGATACACGAGCTGCATGTGTATAACTTGAGAACGGAATTGTGAATGATGAAACCTCTTATGGAATGGTATGAGAAATATGAGAATGAACCCTAGGGGGAATTAGGAGTAGAGCTCCTGGAATTAAATGGAATGGATTTGGAAATATTAGCGGGAAGCGTGCTAGCCCTTGAGTATGTGGTACCAAGGAGAGCAACCATCCCCTATTTAGTGTAGAGCGGAGCTAGCCACCCTTAGGTTAGGACCTGAGGTTAGGATTGGTCACTCTGCACCGACTTCTTAGCCCTCGCGTACACTGTATCGGAGAGAGCTACTAGTGTAGGGAGAGAGCTAGCCACCCCACATGGCCCGGGGTTCAGCTAGCCACCCTACACCGACTTGTTAGGCCCACTGGGCAAACCAGGGTAGTCAGACAAGTGTACGTGGACTATGGAGGGGTGAGACCCCTGTTTGGTTCTGAGGGGCTAAACTCCTGTTACTAAGAGGGCTAGGTCTTATACTGTTCCGTGCTGTACTTTGGGTGCACCCGTTAGCAGAAATGACTGACCATGTGCTAGTGCAGGGTAGCTACCCATGCGCTTATCATGCGTGCCGTAGTCACTGCTACGTCTGTCCGTGACCTTGGGGTGGTTGACTGGGTGTAGGATCACCACGAGGAGAGCACCACATGTGCCTTCTACTCTTCAGAAAAGACTGCAATCAAGATCGTTCCCACGAGGAACATTCGAGATCAAGAAAGAGATCTAAAAATATAAACCAATGGGTGAAAAGGAATAACTTGTGAAATAAAGTAACTGGAATAGATAATTTACCTGTTATCTTTTACTACTTTAGTTAGTTGGTTGCCACTCTACTCAGCGTTCGCTGACTTTGTTACTCATAACCCTTTTTAGGTCTAGGTGTTGAGCAGCCCGAGTCTCCGGCTACAAAGGGTGTTGGGCCCTGTAGAGCCCAGTAGCAGTAGTCTTCTTGTTACAGTACTTTCTGTTGTTAGTGAGTTTCAGACTCTTGTTACCTTTACGTTCTATAGCTTATTTCCGTTTTACTGTTGTGGTGGTGATATGTACTGTTAGCAGCTTTTACTTCTTTTACTGCTGTACTCTTTTACTATTAGTTACATGGCATGCTGAATGTGGTCTACTTTCCTGCTTTTTGGTTATTTCTTGTTGGACGACTTGGTCTTGGGATCAGTCGAGTTGAGCCGGTCTCGTGTCCTGTAGGGATTCGGGAACCGGGTCGTAACAGACCCTATTTTTGGTCCGTGTGAATCAGGTCTTGCCCCAGTGGTTTTGTAAATATGGATCAAAGTCAACATGACCCTCTAGTGATGTTAGGTATTGTAGTCTACCTTTCTTTCAATTCAGTCTGATTTTCGAGTACCTATGGAACTGGCTTGTGTGATTTTTTTTGTGTACCACCTTGGTTGGCATGCAATTCTTCATTTTGCTGAATTTGGAATTCTCTGGTGTTTTTCCTCGATTTATGGGCATGTTAATGAAAGTATTGTGAACAGAATTAAGAATTGATAATCACGTGTACCTTGTTAGCTCATGTATAAAACAATATTTGTTTTTTGTAAAACAAGTTTCGTGGCGTTCTTTGCTAGATGAATAATATGGCACCACTACCATGAACTGAAAACTACCTGTAAACATATAGGTTTGGAGATAATGGGGAAAATTGTTAATCCTGAAATCTGCAATATAAAATTTCTAAGGATTTTCTGATTTGACGAAAATGAGAGATACAGTTACCTAGAATTGATTATATAATCAGTACGATGGTTATGTCAGGAATTAAAAGGATTAGATAACTGGTTTTAGCCTTGCTATTTCTGAATTTTGACTGCAGCTTTGGTCTTTCAGACCGGTTTCAGGGGCTGGTTTATGAAGTTGCTGGCCTCCATACAACTCTTTGGTTAGGCATAGCGACCAATTGGGATTGCAGGATGCATGGCTCGAGGTTTGGTACTTTCTTAGCCGGAGGCTGGGTCATTGGTTGTCTGTGGTTCAGCATACGTAGCGCTTGTACATGTTCACGCTGCACCGCATAGTCGCCACCATTTCCGCAATGACCCTAGGGTGACAGAGAGTGGTAACTTGATGGGTATAAGCTACCTTTTTGGCCAGGATGGTAGCTTGTACCAGTCTTGCACCACAGGAAGTTACACAAAATCATCTCGTGCCCTGAGACATCAATTGACAGATTGAGAACTGTAAAAATATGAGCAAAATATATAAATGGAACTGGATATGAAATAGATTGTAAACGGAAGAACTTTTGGAATGGTGCCCTTCTTCCTGTACTTTTGTTACTATTGTTACCTGTCTAGTTGCTCTACTCTACTCAGTTTTTACTTACGTGTTTTTGGGTTTCATATTCAGGTATTTGTAGTAGTTTACAAGATGACTTTTGTTGTACATCTCTATGAAATATATACTACGGTAAACCTCTGGTCAATATTAAATTTATGTTCATTTCATTGATGCAATATGATTAGTTTGTTTGGGCATGTTTCTATTTTATGATTATGTATTGGTGACTGTGATCTTGTGGGCAATTTGTGCTGGTGTTAGCACACAGTGACTCGGGTTTTGTTGCTTGGCAGGACTTGAGTCGTCACACCCCATACTTCATTTGTAACTGATAGGGGTCTATTGTAATATAAAGTCTTTCCCTTTGACTTGAAAAATACTTGAGCTACTTATAGTGTCTTGTAAATCTGGTGTTTGTTCATCTAATTGGAAAGTCATTTGAAGTGGATATTGATGATATACTTGTAAAAGGCTTGAGTTTCCCTTAACACTTGGAAAACTTAGCCCAAGTGTTCCAAGCCTTAAGGGACACTCGACTTCACTTGAATCCCAAGAAGTGAATGTTTGGTGTGTCCTCAGGAAAATTCCTAGGCTTCATGGTCTTTGATAGTGGGATAGAAGCCACACCCGAAAAAATTCAAATGATTATGGTTTGAACTCCCCTAACTAATCTAAAGGGAATCCAATCATTAGTCGATAAGATCACGACTTTCACTTGTTGTCTCGATCTTCCAACAAGTGTATCGCCTTTTTCGAATGTATCAAGAAGGGAAAGGGCTACACGCTAGCACATTGGACCCCTTAGTGCCATCAGGCCCTCGAGGAGGTTAAGAAATCCCTTCAGCAACCTCCCTTTCTCATAGCTCCCAATGACAGGGAAACCTTGTTCCTTTATCCGGTAGCTTCTATGATTGGCGTTAGTGTCGTCCTATTATGTGAGAGCAATGGAATCCAATAGCCAGTGTATTTTGTTAGTAAAACTTACCAAGGGGAGGAAACAAAATACACCATGATTGAGAAACTTGGCCTTGCCTTGGTAGCTTCCACTAAAAAGCTACGCCCACATAATTGTTGTACTCACGGATTACCCCTTGTGCCAAATGCTTTATATGCCAACCGGGTTAACCTGACAGATAAAATGGGCTATGGAGTTGGTGAAATTTGATGTTAAAATATTAGCAACGAAAATCCATTCAAGGCCAAGTCCAAGTGGATTTTCTGGTGGAGTTCACAGATCTGGGTCCTTCCACCACCTTGTCGTGGAAACTATAGTTGACGTGACGGGTCCTCCATGATGGCAAGGGTCGGTGTTGAAATAGCTCTGATGGCTTCCGATGGCACTATTCATAAGTATGCCATCAACCTGACTTTTCTCGCCTCTAACATCATTGCTGAGTATGAGGCTTTGTTAGCTGGCCTCAGGTTAGCAAAATTCGTGAGAGCTTTGGTCATAGAAAATTCATGTTGCATAAAAACTGTGATTTAATAGTGTTGTTGTTATAGTATAATGTCACAATGCAAATAGATATTGTGTCATTTTATTTATTTATATAATTTTTACTGGTTTATTCCAAGTCATTCACTGGGAGACAGTTATTGATATATATCAGTCCTATGTTCCAAAAATGTTAATTATATTTACAAAATGAATCAATGAATTAAAGAATGAATGAATGAGTTAATTATGTACAAAAAAATCAATTAATGTTACTTGACATGCCTCAAACATATTTACAACTAAATAGGCATAAAAAACTAAGTAAAACTACTCTATGTTAGTTATATATAACTATCCTAAATAATACCCAAGTATAGGTAGAGGAATAACTATTAATATGAACTAAACTACATATACTAACATATACTAATTACTTTAATAACATATACTATATACATAGTAACATATATAGGTGTCGCTATAGCCTTAGTAAAAGTATATATAAACTTTAAGGGAAAAGAATTATATTTAATAACATATATATACACCTACAGTGACGAATCTACTTGTCACTAAAGCCTTAGAAAACATATATATATACTTAAGGCTTATGAGTATACTATCCTATTTTACTGTATGTATATATATATATATATATATATATATATATATATATATATATATATATATATATATATATATGTATATGTATATGTATATGTATGTGTGTGTGTGTGTGTATATATATATATATACACACACACACACACATACATATACATATATGTGTACTATACCCATATATACATACACACAGTACTCCCTCACAGTGCACACACTTAGTCTCTCAGACAGGTCTAACACTTAGAAATTTTTAGACCCTTCTCTCCAACACTTGGCCGAATTTTTTGTTCTCTTCTCAACACTTAACAAAAATTTGATTTATTGATGGACGAACTGGGTTTTTCGTGGGATACACAGCTCCCCTAAGGGTGGAACCAGACCACTACTAGACCCGGTTCTAGTTCGTATTTATGTACATTTTTATCCATTTTCTCTCAAGTCCATATCAGGCCCACAATAGTCCTACTAGGCCCACCACTGTACACACGGGCTCCCAATCCACATGCTCAAATATATGCTTAGATTAGTATGCTTGAAGAGAGAGAAGGGTATGGCGTAATGGGTGCACCAAGCACTGATGATTGAGCACCCTCAGCTTACAATTCAACTTATACGTCAACAGTGCCTCGCTCATCCATGATGTGGCACTATTCCAACGTTGAATTGAGTACGCAATTGCATTTTGCGAGTTTGACATTGGACCTCGAATTGTGCATCCAAATTAAATTTGATTTTACAATAAATTATACACTTGGAAAGTCCTTACATAAGGCTACATGATTATATAATTATTTTTAAAAAATAAGTATTTAATTATATATAAAAATTAGTTAAAGTTAGGGATTTATACGTGTTAATTTAGGGTTTAAATCCTTAATTAGTGTACAAATTGATAAGTTAATCATTCAATTAACTTTATAAATAGTTAATTAACATATTAAGGTATCTATTATACATTTTTTTTTATTTTAGAACATTTATTTAAATTTGTTTACATTTATTTACAAGTTATAAATAGGTATACATCTAATTTAGTTATAATTATTATTATATAGTATAAATATATTATAACTAGATTGAAATAATTAAAATTAATATATATAAGTGTACAATATAAATTACCTCAGTAATAACTTAAATTACTAATTTATTTTATTTTAACTTTATAATTTACTCAATTAACTTAATAACTTAATTACCTACAATAAATAGATAAATGAATTAACGTATAGGTATAGTTAGGTATATAATAAATACTTAGATACTTATGTATAGTGTCAGACACTATTATACATGTATACTTATTTATTTATAATTACCCTAGTATAAATACATATAATCTAATATAAATTAATATATAATTATATAATAAAGTTATATGTACAGTAACTTAACCTAACTACTTGTTTAAATATATATAATATAATTATAAATTATTTATGTACATTATTTACCTATATTACAATATTTACTTATAGCTTAGTGTTTAATTATATTTACAAGTATAAATACAATATACATGGTATTTTTAGGATTTTTGTAATTTTTTTGGATATTTATGGTGTTTTTATGTTTATTATGGATAGGAGAGGAGAGAGAGAAGGACTCTGGTTGTATTTTTGAATTTAAATTCCTTTATTAACTTTTAAAGCAGACTTAACTGTCTATTGATATGTTCTACCAGTTAGAGGGTTTAGATCACTCTAGAACTTTACACACACCTGAACAAATACCTAATTTTACTCAAGGCAGGTTCCTTTTATTCTTTTATGATTTTTTTATGATTTTTATTTATTTACAAATCTCATCCAAATTAAGCCTACATGAGTGTGAAAGTGGAATCTAGGGCCTTAAAATGGGTTTAAATGGCTGGAAAAGGGATGTGAAGCTATAGAAACATCCAACAAACACTATGAAACATGATGGAATATTAGAACATGAATTTCCATTGAATTCCATGAAATATACACATTTGAACAGATAGTGCATAAAAAATGATGACAATGAATTTCGAATGAGATTTACAAGCAATTATAATTAAATTAAAATTCAATTTGAGTACATGAATGCTTGTACACATATGTTCTAACAATATACATATGCAAGCTCCTTGGATTCCTCAAAATTACTTTAGATCCACTCAAAATCCAACCTGTTCAGACCTGCTGGTGCCAAGATTAAGTAGTTGAACCAACTGCTACTACTTATTGTGTGATCAGCAGTTGATGCTGCTGCTATTACTCAGGCAGAGATTGGATCAGGCTTTGAAGCTTGATCAGATGCTCCAAAAGATCACCTCAAATATAACAAACCAAATCTAAGGGCAAAAAAACCCAGAAAAGCCTTCTAATCCATAGATCTCATTGAAACAAAGAGGACAAAAAAATCCACCGAATGTAGCTGCTATGAAGCCTTTTATGTATTGATTTGGGAGACTTGAGTGAAAACACACATTAACTAACCACATAAAAGTTGATCATGCTTAAATCTCATTTTAAGAATCAAATCCATGTGTTTAAATCTTCAACAAATGCCCTTGGAATTCAAATTTCATCTCAAATTAGGGATTGTAGAAACACACCCCAAATCTAAGATGGATGATAAAATCTCACGAAAAATCACCTCAAACTCTTTTCCATCATCTTGAAAACCAAGGGAAACAAATATATCTCCCAGAAAACATTGAAATCTTGATATGATTTCCATCTTACACTGTAGACAGTGCAAGATGTAAATTGAAATGACCCGTGGTCCTTTTGGGTCGTTTAAGACATCTGGATGAGCCATTAGACGTCTGGATGGAAGGTTAGACGTCTGAAAGTAGAAGAACCAAACCTGCTGTTCTTTTCCGCGTGCACGTTACACGCGCACTCACCTCTCTCTCATCACCCCAAACCCTAAAACTCTTCTATTTAAACCCCCCCTCACCCATGCCACTATTCACTCGTCACCGCCATCTTCATCCACCTCCATCCTTCCTTCCTCCCTTCCTTCTAGTGCGGCGAGAGGAGAAGGAGCTAAGAGAGAGAGACGGGACGTGGAGGAGGGGAGAGCTCGAGGTAGTCGCAGGGAATCCATGGTAAGTGTTGACTTCCTTTAAGACATCTGGGATTTGACCCAGACGTCTGATTTTAGATAGTGTGAGTGTTTTTTGTCCGTTTAGGGCCCAAACGAAATCGGATTTCCGCAAACGAAGTACCGTTGTTTTTCGCTTGAGTTTCTCTATGAGTTAGTGTTACTTGTATATGGTTTTGGACTTGTTTGATGTGGTTGGCCAATTGTATAGGTCACCAGCCAGTTGAGTATGCGGGAGCCACAGAGGCGAGGGGATCTGCGATCTGAGCCCCCATTCCTCCTGTATTTGCCGGTAGAGTGGTTTACATAAATATTATGATTTAAATAAATGGATTGTATGCTTAGAATAACTTGAATGAACCCTAAGCTGAGAATGAACCCTAGGGAGGAAACAGATGAGTATGGTTTGAGTTGTACCGTATGCTTGAGAAACATGTAGAACCCTAAGATGAGAATGAACCCTAGGGTAGAAATAGATGGTTGAGCTATACTGTATACTTGAGAAACATGTAGAACCCTAGGATGAGAATGAACCCTACGGTAGAAACAGTTGGTTTGAGCTATACTATTTAGTTGAGATGCCTGTAAGAACTTTAAATACTAGCAAATGTACTGGTTACTTAGTATGATGTCTTGTTAGTAGAAAATCACAAGCTGTCTGTTTTAAGAATGGAACCGGAAACGTGAATAGAAAAATCTGAAAGTCTGGATTATGAAACGAAAGAAATATCAGAATGAACCCTATGGGGAATTAGGAAGAGGACTCTTGTAGATGGGAAGTGAGCTGGCCTTTGTGTATGCGGTGCCAAGGAGAGCCATTGTCCCTTTAGTGTATAGGGGTACTAGCCACCCATTGGGATGAGCCCCGGAGTCAGGCCTAGACACTCTACACCGACTCAATTTGGCCCTCATGTACGTGGTACCGAGGTGAGCTACTTAGTGTAAAGAAGGAGCTAGCTGCCCTAGGGGGCCCGGGATTAGGACTAGCTGTCCTACACCGACTCTTGTTAGGACCACTGGGTAAACCGGGATAGTCAGACGAGGGTACATGGACTGTGGAGGGGCGAGACCCCTGTTCTATTCTGTTTTGAGAGGGTAAGGCCTTATATTGTTCTGTGTTGTACCTTTAGGCGTACCTACTAGTAGAAATGACTGACCATGTGCTAGTGCAGGATAGCTACCCATGCATTTATCACGTGTGTCGTAGTCACCTTTACGTCGCAACCTTGATCTCGGGGTGGTTGACTGGGCGTAGGACTACCACGGGGGACTCTCCCGACCAGGAGAGCACCATGTGCACCTCCTACATCATGGAAAAGACTGCAATCAAGATCGTTCCCGTGAGGAACAGTTCAGATCAAGAAATGTTTAAGTAAATAAAGGAACAACAAATTAGTAGTATTTGGTTGAAATAAATGAAAATGAATAGTTGTTTAATTGTTTAAATTAATTATTTACCTTAATTACATGTAAATGGCTAAATTACCACTCCACTCAACGTTCGCTGACTATGAAAATTTTATAACCTTGTTCAGGTCAGGGAATTGAGTAGCCAGCACCACCGGCTGCAGAGGGAGATGGGCCCAGTCGAGCCCAGCCTTAGCTGCGTTCTTACTATTTTTCCTTAGCTCCTGTTGTTGTTGCGAGTATTTTTGTTCTATATAATACTGTTTCAGTACTTTCAGCTGTACTTTTCTCTATCGTAGTTGTGATGGCCTGTAACTTTGATAGACCCTTTTTGCTTTGTTCCTTTTGCTGCCTTTTGATTTATTTCTGCTTAGTTACATTGCATGTATGGTTGTGATTTATTTCCTGCTTTTGGTTATTTCTCGTTGGATGACTAGGTCTTGGGATTAGTCGAGGTGGGCTGGTGTTAAGACTCGTACTATTAAAGCCCTTTAAGACGTCTGGGACTTGGGTCAGATGTCTGGTCAGACATCTGAACGCTTTTCCAGACGCCTAGAAATCAATTTTTTTGTGTACGTCCTCGAGTCTGCGAGCGTGCCGCGCGCAGATAGTACGCAGCCGCATTTCTTCTCTCTCCTCTCGCCGATGGACCCTAACCTCACCCTTATAAACCCCCCTCCTCTCCCTCATGCCACCCCACTTCCATCCACCCATCTTCTTCCCCAGCGAGAGTGGTGAGCAGCAGGCAGCGCGCGGCGAGTGTGAGCAGCGAGGGGGAGAGAGGAGAGCTCACGGCCGGTCGGCACGTGCGCGAGGCGGAGAGTTGTGTCGGGGAGGTCCTCCCCGACACTGCTACAGCCAGAGCAGCGGTCGAGCAGGCGCGGCGCGGCTGCATGCAGTGTGAGAGGGAGAGGGCAGTCTCTGGTTCTGGGATTTTCCCTGAATCAGACATCTGGATCTACATCCAAACGACGTAGACGATGTCTGGAGGAGGCTCCAGACGACTGAAAGGTAAATCCCGCGACGTACACCTCCCTTTGCGGATACGGCCATGCGGGCCGTTCCACCGAGGCACTGTTCCATGCCATTTTGAGCATATTTTGCGTCGCGCGTGCAGGATTCGCATCGGGAAGGCGTGGGACATGCCCTCCAACACAGTTCAGACGTCTGGGTAAGGCACCAGATAGCAAGAAGCGTCTCCAGACGTCCGGGGAGGTGGTCGGACGTCTAGAACTACGTCTAGACGGTTCAGCAAAGTCCCTGGATGTCTGAGTAGTAGCGTAGAGTTGAGGTAAGGTTCTGGACTTTTTTAGACGTCTGGAAGGTGTTCCAGATGTCTAATATGAATCAGAATTTTCTGTTTTGAGCCGTTTAGGGTCCGTTTGAGGTCTGATTTCTGCAATTAAGGTTCCGTTGTTCTTCATATAAGTTCCTGTACTTGTTGGAATACTTTTTATCCTATTCGGAGTGGTTTCTTGTGTTTAATCCTTGTGATAGGACCTCATTCTGTTGCGGATTTGGGGTTTACTGAGGCACGTGGACCTGCCGATCAAGCCCCCATTACTCCTAGGTTTACTGGTAGAGTGTCTTCCCCTAGTTTAATTACCAACATGAATGCATACTTGGAATGAATGATAGATCCTAGGGTATGGCATGAATCCTAGGGCTAGAAACATTGGAATAGCTGTATGGAATGTATGAATTACAGTCTTGAATGAATAAATAGAATAATAACAATTGCCTGTAAATGGATAACAGCTGCCTGTGAAATGTAAAGTACTGTTGTTAGCGACTGTTGCATGTAAATTCCTGTTGTTTACAATAAAATACGAGCTGCCTGTATATGAATTATTGAATGTTGGAAACATGAGCTACTCGCAAATAAACTTGGAATGTGAATAGAAAAGTTACATGGTACCTGTGTAGAACCTGAGAAATGGAAATAGAAATGATGAAACCTAGTATGGCTTGGGCTGAGAAACATAAGCATGAACCCTACGGGGAATTAGGAGTAGAGCTCCTGGAAATAAATGGAATGGAACTGGAAATGAGAATGGGGAAGTGAGTTGGCCCTTGAGTATGGAGTACCAAGGAGAGTGACTGTGCCCCTGTTTAGTGCAGAGCGGAGCTAGCCACCCAAGGGTTGGGACTCGAGGTTAGGATTGACCACTCTGTACCGACTTTTTGGCCCTCGTGTACATTGTACCGGGGAGAGCTACTAGCGTAGGGAGAGAGCTAGCCACCCCACGGGGCTCGGGGTTCAACTAGCCACCCTACACCGACTTGTTAGGCCCATTGGGCAAACCAAGGTAGTCAGGCGAGGGTGCGCGGACTGTGGAGGGGCGAGACCCCTATTTGGTTCTTAAGGGCTAGATCCCTGTTACTGAGAGGGCTATGCCCTATACTGGTTCCATGCTATGCTTTGGTTGCACCCGTTAACGGAAGTGACTGACCGCGTGCCAGTGCGGGGTAGCTACCCGTGCGTTTATCGCGCGTGTCGTAGTCACCGTTACGTCTGTCAGTGACCTTGGGGTGATTGACTGAGTGTAGGACCACCACGGGGGACTCTCCCGGCTAAGAGAGCACCACGTGCTACTTCTACTCTTCGGAAAAGACTGCAATCAAGATCGTTCCCACGAGAAACATTCAAGATCAAGAAAGAGACCTGATAAATAACCCAAGTGATGAAAGAAAGAATAATTAGTTAAAGAAAGAAAGAAATTGAAAAACAACAGCTACCTGTCCACTTTTTACTACTTTAGTTAGCTGGTTGCCACTCTACTCAGTGTTCGCTGACGTTTTGTACTCGTAACCTTTTTTAGGTCCAAGTGTTGAGCAGCCAGAGCCTACAACTGCAGAGGGTGTTGGGCCCAGTAGAGCCCAGTAGTTGTACCTTTTTGTTGTACTCTGTTTCCTGTTGTAGTCAGTAACTTTGTTACACTTCTGTACTCTTTTATTGTGAACTTTATATTCCTGTACTTGTTTAATTTTCTACTGTTGTGGTGGTGTGTACTGTAGTGTTTACTTCTTTACTGCTGTACTTTTGTTACTGTTAGTTGCTTGCATGGTGAATGTGATTTATTTTACTGCTTTTTCGTTACTTTCTCG
The DNA here is from genome assembly GCA_037157565.1 of Thalassia testudinum. Classification (NCBI taxonomy): domain Eukaryota; kingdom Viridiplantae; phylum Streptophyta; class Magnoliopsida; order Alismatales; family Hydrocharitaceae; genus Thalassia; species Thalassia testudinum. Next base: position 70,872,342 of record JAZHRO010000059.1, on the reverse strand, counting down.
TTGGACGACTGGGTCTTGGGATCAGTCGAGTCAGTCTAGTCTCGTGTCCTGTCAGGATTCGGGAATCGGGTCGTAACAGCTGGTCTCGGGTCCTATAGGGATCTAGGATCGGGTCGTAACATAAATTCATCTCAAGGTTTCAAAACATGAAAGCTTAAACTCCCATTCATTGCAAATCATTCAGGAAAACTCTTTAACATGTCCAAATTAAAATCAGAGCTCATAAAACACAAGAATCCCTAATCTAATGTTCCTTTCATGCCATAGACAACATGAAGAGAGAAAATCAAATTAGGCCATAACAACATTCACAAATTGTTCTAAAGCTCTGATCAATATTTAATCAAAGCCACATCCGAGAAAATAGACAATTCAACTCATTCAAAATCAGAATAGGGTCATTGTGAATTTGCGAAATGGATGAAATGACCCTTAAATGAAATCGCCACATGTAACAGATTTAAGATCTAAAGAGCTCTAGATCTGTTAATGGCATAGATGGATGGGTGAATGGTGATTCATATGTGAGGGAAATCAAAAGGTGGTCTTAAGGGGTAGGAGAGAGATCAGATGAACATGATGTAAGCACGATTTCATCTCCTCTGATTTGAAATTATCAGAGGAGGTGGCGAAAACTTTCTAATCTAACCTACTGCTAGCTAATCAATCCATCATTGAATTAACTAACTAATTCTACTCCTAGAAAGTAGTAGATCTAAGCCATGAAAGCATTAAAAATCCTATAGCTAAGTGGACGAAGGGAGATGCAAGGGTCTCCAGCGAAGAATGGGGTTCCTAGGATGCAACTAGTCATTATAACAATGAATTAGAGGAGAAGATACCACCCCTGTCACCGGCAGTCAACGAAGGAGGCAGGGGAGCTGGAAACGTCGATGAAGGGATCGGCTCAAGGGGGGAGGGAGTTGATGGCGTCGCGCGAGCTCATGGGTAGTGTTTAAGTAGGCGCGCGAGTGAATCAAGGCATCGTAAGGTGTGATTAGGGTGGACGGTGGATGGAGGATTGAGAGGTGCAAAGGAAATACACCGTTGGATTAGATCTGGGTAGAGAGGTGATGCTACATGCAATGGCGCGCGGAGATTGGATGAAGATCTGTCGTTCGATCAGGGACACAAGGAATCAATGGTGCCTGTGCATTGTATTCATCACGAGTGAATAGTATCAAATGTAATGGTGAAATTGCACATAGGCCCTTAATGAGAGAACCGGTAAAACATTTGTAATAAAGCCCATTAGTGGTGGAAATGAATTCAGAGCAGTCCCTGGAGTCTCTTAAAGAAGCCTCTGTGGTTTACTAAATGGTCCTTGGAGGTTTTTGGCTTAAGAAAATGTGAAGGATGAAGGACCTATATGTAATGTCATGAATGCAAGATCCTAATGATGTCCAAATGCCATGAGATTTTGATGTAATGCTAAAATTTTAGAACATGATTTCACTCTTGATTTGAACTTTTGAGCTCAGAAATGTGTTCAATTGGTAATTGGATCATCATTTTACATTTGTGAATAGAATATCTCATTAATTGACATAATTATACATTTTTAACCCAATTTTGATGTTTTAGGTCATTTTCATTAATTCCCACACTTAACACATTTATTGTGTTAATGAGATAGTGTTTAACCTAGTTTCTAGCTTAACTTCAACATTTTAGCTATGATTAGCCACCTCTTGTCAAGCTTCATGTTTAGAAGTCTATATAGACTCGTAATTGGTAGCCAGCCAGATTAGTGGTGAATATGAGGCTAAAGATCCTAATATGAGCCTCTACACAGATTAAGTAAAAGAGGAGCCGTTAAATTTCCAAATTGCCTCAGATAAGCACCCTAGTCCGACAACCTGCTACTAGACGCTCTGGTCCACCTGGCATCCGCAATTCCTATAGGGAAAGAGGATGATATACTAATTGACGTGCTTCCGTGCGTGTGTGTTAAGAAGTGTCGTTATAGTTCGCACTTGTAACGCTGATTTTAAAGTAAAGAAATGAATGTGCGTCCGAGTATCGGTATCAGGGAGGCATGAAAATCAGATTTTTCTTGTCACTTATTGTCACGAAAATTGCGGAGTTTTGCTTGCGAAAAGGCGCGGGTGAAAAGCGAGAGAGAGAGAGAGATTATGGTTAGAATCGTTTCATTATTATCATGCAACTTGAATAGGAAATAGAGTAGACAACTGAATGGAAAATAACTTCATTAATCATGCAGCTTTAGTTCATAAATTACAACATTAGATACATGCTTAAACATAAGTAAAGTAAAGCTTAAAAGAAAGGAAGAAAGAGAGAGAGGGAGGGCAGCGACGCAGCCACAGTGGTGGAGAAGGCTCCGTCGGCGGCTCGTCATCTCCGACGATTACAAAAGGGCCTAAAGCTAGCTAAGAGAGGGGTAGAGTAGTTGCAAGGGGAGTGAATGCCTTGAATGAGTGGTTGGAAGGGGTTTAAATAGGGAGAAGGACTTTCCAAATGAAGAAGGGGTTTTAGCGACGTCCGGGATGTTGCTAAAACCCTTCCAAAAATGTCGGTGAAGCCCCCAGCCAGCCGGTCACTCGCTTGCAGCCGTTCTTCCTCGCGCTCGATCCGTGGGTGTGGAATGAGGTCTTCGCCTGGGCGTGCTCGGATCGCGCCTTGAGTGCACGTGTGCGTTGGAGTTGTCGTCCGGCGTGTGCGCACGCGTGGCTGATCAGCGCCTAAGGTCGCGCTGCTTGGCGCTATGTCAACCGCCCGCTACTAATCGGGCAACCCAATTTCACCCGAGCACGAAGTCGTCTTCTGATTTCAGCATCGCGCGGCTTGAACCCACGTCGCGTGGGCGCGGGCGTGCGCTTCAACCGCTGCGCTACGCCCGCTGCTTTGTCACCGCGATCGCGGGCGTGCGTGCTGTTCTCAGCCGTTCGATCAGAGATCGATGGCTGAGATCTGCTCTCTGGGTGAAGGTGGAAGCGGGCGCGTGGTTAGCGGGCGCCATGTGGTGCATCGTGGGCCGTTGATCATTAGATCAACAGTCAGAACTTCTTGGGCCCATTGTGGGAGCTCCGGATGTCGGATTTGGCCGATTTTGAGTCCGTTGGACTCCGTTCGTCGTTCTGAATCCATTCGTGCGGTCTGATTGCTCATCTGAGGCTTTTTTGACAAGTGCTCATACAAATGGTCGTTAATACTATTTTATAGGCAATCTTGGCATATGATGCATGCAATGCTCCCATTCTACTTATGTTGTACCTTTTATTCTTAAGATGGGCCCTATTTAACAGAATTATCACCCCCAGATGCAATGTTATCACTAATGTAAGAATTAAATGAACCTACAGTGCTCCCTCCACATGCACTCATAATCGAGCCAACTACCTCTTGGATGACTCCAATAATAACTTTCCTAAATGCAGCTGAGTTACCACTCGAGGAACCTCACCCCAAAGTTTTCTAACTGAAGGCTTCACGCTACACACTATTAGGTGAACAGTTGTATAAGGGTGATTTTTCAACCCCCTTATAACGTTGCCTCACCCGGGAGAATGCATCTCAGGCACTTCAAGAAGCCCACAGTGGTATTTGTGGCAATCATGAAGGATACAGAGCCTTGGTAGCCTATTTATTTCAAACGGGTTATTTCTAGCCTCAGATGAAGCAACAATGCAAAGAGTTTTTGCGCAAATGTGATAAGTGCTAAAGATTCGCCCTAATCCATCATCTCTTACCTGGAAAGATGGTACCCATAATATCCCAATCCCCTTTGCCAAATGGGGAATGGACTTTGTTGGCCCTTTCCTGCCAACACCTACTCAAAAACATTTTATCTTGGTGGCAGTGGACTATTTTTCAAAATGGATTGAAGTAGAGGCCATGGCCAGCCTGACAGCTAAAAGGGTCATAACATTTGTGCAAAAGAACATTATTGCTCGTTATGGATGCCCAAGAGCCATTGTCACTGATAATGGTACCCAGTTTGGCTCCAAAAAGTTTGAGGATTTTTGTACAAGTTGGGACATTCTCTTATGTTTTACGTCCGTTGCTCACCCCCAAGTAAATGGACAAGCGGAGGTAACCAATCGTACGATCATCACTGCACTTAAAAGACGGTTGGATTCTGCAAATGGAAGATGGGTAGATGAATTATCGGATGTACTATGGGGATATCGCACAAGTCAAAAGATCATAATCAGCCACACAATCTTCAACTTAGTATACGGTATGGAGGCCCTACTGCCAATTGAGACAATCCTCCCCACATATTGTTCTCAATTATATGACCCACTCACTAATGAACACCAAGTCTTCCTAGCTCTGGACTTAGTGGATGAGATGAGAGAAGTAGCCTCGAAGGCAACGACCCTATACAAAGAAAAGACAGCTACTGCCCATGATAGGCGGGTCAAGAAAAGGAAATTTCTGAAGGGGACTTAGTATTGCGTCGCAACAGAGCATCCTAGCCAATAGAGTTAGGTGACAACTTGGATGCCAACTGGGAAGGACCTTACAAAGTTTGCAAGGATAATGATGCAGATTATTATAAACTCTAAACACTTAGTGGCAAGCCAGTCCCTCGCACATGGTATGCTAGCAACTTGAGAATGTATTACAAGTAAAGAATAAATTACAAAAAAATACAAAGAAGTTTCTTTCATTCATTACTAAAAAAGGCTGATCCATAACAACTACATCTAAGAGCCGTTCTCATCAAACGACCGATAAAAAGAGTGAAAAATATAAGAAAGGGGGAAAAATATCACTAATGAACAGTGTGGAGCTTCCCTACACTTCCTCAGGAAGGTTGACCTTGGGAGTTGAGGCAACCTCATACGCTGGACTAAGACGGCCAGAGGGTGTTCACTATCTCCAATAGTATGTAGGGCTCTGGTAGGGCTAGTCCTATCCAATTCCTCTTCAAGAGCTGGACTATCAGCTTGTTCCCTAGGCGGGGAGATGGGAGCCATATCTTCTAAAAGACATACTTGGAATTTAATTGGTCAACCGACCAACCACAAGGCTCCTATGCCGAGGCATGTTTGTGTAATTTCCCTACTTGGAGGGGTGAGATCAGTGTAACGTAAAAAAATGCGTAAATGAAATATAAAGCAATCTCAAAAAGACAATCACACAATGTACACAAAAAGTTTTTAGGTGGAAACCCAAACCGGGTGAAAACCATCACCTAACCCTCTCGAGTTAGGATTTTCTGATCAACCTAGTTGATCAAAATCCACTAAACCGAATCACTTAAAACCAGGGTGATTCAACCTCAATACAATCACGCTACAAGTACGAGGGTAGCGTTCCTCAACCCCTTCTCTCCACGAGAAGGATTTTGTCCCACGAAGGAGACGGGAATTCGCAAAGCGAATACCCAACCAAAATAACAAAGATAAAATAAAACAACAAACCTATAGAGCCAACAAAGTAATTAACCTAAGCTTCTATAGGATTTAGGAAACTCCCCTTTGCAAGGAGTGCGTCGACGATGATGCGGGTGCGTGAGCCACGCAACGGCGCAATGTCGCTCTCGTAGACAACGGCGGGAGAGCGGGTGCGCGAAGGCTTGATGCTCTCAAGATGATGGAGCTTGAGCTTGGAGAGCAAGAGTTAGCTAGGACACAAGAGAGTGGAACTATGTTGCTTAAGTGTGTCTTGTGTTTCTCTTAGTGTGTATTTGTGTTGCAAATGTTCCCCTCTATTTATAGAGGCCTTAGGAAGGCTTTGGAAGGCTTAGAAAGGGTTCTATAGCCGTTGGGAACAAAGTCCAAGAGAATCAGGCCGAAATCAGGACAATGATTACATTTGATAGAGTTATCAAACGTCTAACTCTGGCATCAAACGTCTGGAAGGCCACCTTAAGACGTCTGATTTAAAGGTCAGACGTCTGATTCTGTGCGGGTTTCCTCCTGACTTGAATCAGATCTAAACAGGATTTTTGTGCAAGTCCATCAGACGACATACAGGACGTCTGGCACTATGTCTGGACGTCTGGAAACCTACTTTTCCTGTGGGAATTGATTTCCAAACGTTGCAACGGCTAGAAAATCTCTGAGAAGAGATTTTGGGTCAGCCGAGGCAAAACGGTCATTTATCAGACGTCTGTACAGTCCTATGGACGTCTGATAAGGCTCTAACGGTCATATCTGGAGTGTTTGCTAAGCCAGCCAACGATCCACTAATTGGACGTCTGGAAAAGTCATCAGACGTCTCCTAAGACGTCTGGTCTAAGGTCTGGACGTTTGATTTCATCAGACAGAACTAACTATGTCCAGCCTAACAGTTATCAGACATCTGAAACAACAGTCAGACGTCTTAAAATACATTATCAGACGTCTGATTTGGGAATTAGACGTTTGGAAGTGTTGTTTGAACCCTATAAGTATTCTACAGAAAACCTAAGTATCCTAGGGTTGTGCCGGTGTTCCTAGGACTACTGTTAGGGTTCTTTGAGGCTCTTTAACATTAAATATCTAAGGAAAAAAAGAGCAACAAAAGAAACAAAAAATACAACAAGTACAAAAGAAGGAAATCTATCCTATTCTTCATTTCCTTCCATCTTCAATCTTTCGCTCCACGCGAACCTCCTCTATTTTCCGTTAAGCTCTTCCAATCCGTCCTAGATGCGAGCTCGAACTCCGTCTAAACACGTCCTCATTTGCAATTGACCTGAAATCTAGGACTCAAATTGCAAATGTTAAATAACATGTGTTTTGTTATCATCAAAACAAATGATCGTGGTGCTCTAGCACCAACAGTTTGCCCTTTAGGATAGACTATGAAGCTGCCAAGGTGTACTTCCCACCTCGATAGAGATGGGATCCCGACTGCTTTTCATGGAAGGATCTGGTGCGAAAAATTCCATCACAACGTCAGGATCCTTCTCTATCACGAAAGCACTCTCCAGCTCTTGGATTCTTTTGGCCCCTTCCTCAGCAAGCTGGTGGGCTGTGACAAGCTCCCACTTCATCTTCTGAGCCTCTGCCTCCGCTTTCTCCTACGCCTTCCTAGCCTTGGCGAGGTTGTCCATGGTGCCGCTCAAGCAAAGGTGCTCTTCCTCAAGAGGTTTTTCATACTCCTCCATGGCAGAAGAATGGCATGTCTTGAACACCTAGACCCTTCCTTCAACCAAGACAAGTTGGTGGCAGCCTCCTCCAGCTTGTCTTCAAGCACTCCTATCTTCTTAAGATCCTTCTGGTGGATCTTTCTAAGAGAATCATCGGGCTTGGTAGCCGTCTTCCCGACTGTTCCTAATTGTAGTCGGGTAGCATTCTCCTTCTTGCAGGCGCTGTTGAAACGAGAAGGGAGGTTCCGAAAAGAGTTCAGCTTCTTTATCGCCCCCTCAACCTCCTTCTCCATCTTCAGGCAGGCAGCATTGGCCTCCTCTAGTTGGCAAATAAAATTCCTCTACTTCGCCTTAGCAGTAATTGCCCACTTCGCCACCATGTTCGCTACTTCGCTGGGGGTGATGAAGCTAGACCAAGAAAGAATTCACACGTAATAGAGCCAAGGATAAACTTAAGCCCCAAAATGTCCACCAACATAGCAACAAGACAAGTGTTGTAACATACTTGAGAAGGCACCATGAAGGGTGAAATTTAAGAAGAACACCTTACAACACGAAGATAGTAGAAGTAAATGTGCTTTAGATTAACCCTCCTGCTTGGAGGGTTAGCCCAGGTGATAGCATCCTGTAGGTGTCATCGCACTTGCCTCTCAAGGTCAGCCAACGAGTGGTCGACACTTGTAACATCCCAAAATCTAGACTCCGAGTCATTTCAAAGTGTTTCAAGTTAATTCGAACCCAGAAACCCAATTGTGGTTCGGTGCTAGTGTCAGCACCTCCTTAAATTGCCAAAAAATGTGTATCTCGAGTCAACCCTTGGTCAAATATTGTCAAAGTGGTACCATTCCTCTCATCGCAGGCTTTCCGACGATGCTTATTTCGTGAGATTCTGAGCTGCATAGCTCAAGTTATGGCTAAAACAAGTTGAAAAGGACCTAAATGCAAGATGTACCCAACCCTAGGGGTATTGTAGGTATGTCACCCTACTAATCTTGATCCCAACAATCGTTGGGCCTATAAAAGGACCCCTAAGGTCCTTAGGTCATCATTAGCCTTTAAGCCTCTCAAATTAAGAGAGGAAGAGAGGAGTAAAATCTTGGATTTTCCTTTTAAAAATTTAAAATTTTTTGTTCAGGGACCTTTACATGATAGCAAAAAGTTTAGGCTTCCCACCACAATTTTCATGGAGGCGGCAGAGGCGGCGAGTGAGGCCCACTCAATCTGGCGGTGGGGCGCAGATGCGTGCCACGTGGAGCGGCGACGGCGAGTGCGAGCGCGTGTAGGAGCGTGGGTGCGTGCGGGAAGCGTTGATAGAGTGGGTGAGCAGGGGTATGCAGCCGATCCACATGCGTGCGGCGACAGCAATTCCGGCAGCGACACGTGTCACGAGCGGAGTAAGCAGGGTCGGTTCGCTTGAACTAGCGGGTTTGGTCTACTTCAACGACCCCCTCGCGCTGTTTTGAATGGTTTTAGGCCTTCCCAATCTCGGATTTTGACAAATAGGGTACCGTTGGAATCGTATCGACGTGTACTACACGTTGGTCTGATTTACTTTTATTTTTTAGTATTTTATCCTTAGTGAAAAATTAGAAACATGATTAGGTGTCTCCAACCCTGTTGATGGTCCGTTTGAATTAAGTCTTGCCCCAATACGTGCACAGATTTTGAGGCGGGAGTCAATACTGCCCATAGGCCCTATGCACATGGTTCAAAGTTACCATGACCAATTGGTGACATTAGGTAGAGTATCCCCTCTCTTTCCCATGTGTTTTGTCTACATGGTGATTTTCCTTGCATAGTGCACCGTTTAGTGTGCGTTCTTACCACTTGCTATGTTTGGAACCCGTCTTCGTACTTCTTACTATTTTTGGGGTACTTGAATTTTAAATATGAATGTGGTAAATCAAGTCGGTGACTTGGATGTGAATAGATAATTGGATTTAATTAACTATCAAATTAATTGCAACAATTCTCATGATAAACGGATTATGCTACGTTTACACTTATTGGATATAGCCTTATCATGTATAAAGCGAATCTAATATGTTTCCCTAGTTTATGGGAACTTTAATAAGAAATAACTAGATTTATTAAGAGTTACCGATCATTTATACCTTATTATCGCATGTATGAAATAAAATCTATTTTCCATAAGACAAGTTTCGTGATGTTCTTTCTTAAACTGATAATATGTGACCACTATCATTAACACAGAAATACCTGTAAATGAACGGGTGGAAGATAATGAGGAATTTTTTAATCTCAAAATTGGTGATATAAAATTTCTAAAGATTTTCGGATCTTTGTGAATTCAGTTCCATCATGTTTGTAATGGGTAAATGGTATGAAATCACCAGCATAATATGAAAATTATCTATAAACTAATAATATTAGATGTGATATGAATACCTATACATCCCAGACTTAAGGATGTGGAATTTTTTAAATTAGACTGGATTTAGCAAGAACAAAAGATACAATTATTTGGAAATGATCAAATAATCAGTACGACGGAATTGTTGGAAATTAAAGGAATTAGATAACTGATTTCAGCCTGCTACTCATCGGATTTGACTGTAACTTTGGTCTACAAGACTGGTTCTGTGCTGGTTTAGCAACTTGCTGGCCTCCTTACGACTCTTTGGTTAGGCTTAGCGGCCAACTGGGATAACGAATTGCAGGGCTCAAGAGTTAGAGTGGTTTCTTTCTTGGCTGGTGGGTGGGTCATTGGCTGTCTGTTGTTCAACGTACATAGTGCTTGTATGTGTTCATGTTATATGACGTAGCCGCCACCCCTTTTTCCATTGACCCCAGGGTGATGGAGAGCAGTGACTTGGTGGGTATAAGCGGTCTTCCGACCAGGAGGGTGGCTTATACCGATCTTGCGCTACAGGAAGTTACACGAAATCATCTTGTGCCTTGAGGCGTCGATTGATAAATTGTGAACTGTAATAACTTGGGTTTCCAAGATAGGAAATAGAATCGGATAACGAGATGCTTAATAAATAGATTAATTAAAGTTATAGTACTCATTTTCTCTTGTGCTGGTTGTTAACACACAGCAACTCAAGTTTCGTCGGTTGGCGGGACTCAGGTCATCACAACTCTCATAGAGTCCCCTGCTCCCTGGGCTTGAGATGCTGATGCACTCTCGGGGGTCAGCGATGGTCTGCCAAACATGGCAGCCTGTAGGGTGGCAGCAAGGTCCTGACTGGGGGGTGCCGCTTAAAGCTTGACTTGGGCACAGTTTGCAGCCCTCTACCAGATGGTATGGAGCCACTTATATCCTGAGAACTATCCGAAGCACTAGTTCTAAGGACTCTGCGCACAAACTATGGTGGCTCAAATAAACTGCCAACCACAAAACCCTTCCCTATGGCTGCTTGCTCAGCCACACAGGCGAACACACTGGGAGTACCGGCTGAGGCAAGCGGTAGGCCCGCCTGGCTTTTTCGTCCCATTTTATACCCTCAGCCCCCTTTAATTTTGCTTGGCGGGAAGACGAGGAGGGGACGCTTTCTTCACCACTCGCCTCCTCAAAGTTGGAGGAGATATGCACAACCCTTGCTTGTCTCCTCTTCCATTTGAGGGTCTCTTCTTCAGGATTGTAGGAAGCTCTTCTCTTCCCCTCCTTTTTCTCTCCTAGCCGTGAGGGGGCTGGCTACTTTCACTCGCCCCTCGAGACTTATGTTTCCTCGCATCCTGCCTAGTCCTATGAGAACTCCTGGGGCGCCGCCTCGAAGTGTTCAGTCTGGCAAACCGTTTGAAAGCTGCAAAAGCAAAATGACCACGATTGATGCTAGGTAAAGAACAAAGTAGTCAAAGTCATTTCCCTATAACTTACATGACGTGGGGTAAGAATCAGCCACCCATGTGATTGCCGCCCACACATCTAATTGCCTCAACTCAGAGCAAGCTATGGGCCCAAAATCCATTATTTTCCCTACATCTACCTCAACAACTGGGTGAAGCTCATGAGGGTTAGGCAACAAGTCTTTTTCAGGCAAATTCTGCCAAGAATTGATGACTTCTAGCTTTTCCACATTATGGAGAAGGAAAAAATGTTTGTCTTGCCCCTTTTAACTATCTAGCAGGTTGATTATTCTATACCTAGTCTGCTTGTTGCATAGAGTGTAGGTTACAGAGGGAGGCTTTCCCGTCTTCACTTTCAGGTGCATCAATCAGAAAAGGAGGCAGAATAGCCCCATTCGCTAGCGGATGCCCAAGTGGAAGCAGAGAATAGTGAAAATGTTTGAAACAAGCCAATAGTTGAGGCTGATTTGGGAAGGTGTAAGGCAGTAATATGAAAGAAAAGATGTAAGAAAAGGGTTCAAAGGAACCCTAAGACCATTTTCAATGGCATATTTACAAATCACAAAAATGTACCCTTCAACCTGGGAGCACATGCAAGTTAAAATGCCTGCTGCCTAGAACTGGACATCTCGAAGTCCGTGTTCCCTCAAAAACCCTTGAATAGCTGGTTTGCTACAAAAGTCTGATTTGAAGGTATATAACCCAAGCAACTCATTAGAGAGACAAGACGCCGAAGAGGATGGGTCACCATTCCCAGATATGCCCGACATCCTCTTCAGAGTGAGGAACTTTGGTGAGATAAGACTACCCTGTTGGTGCTAGAGCACCACGATCATTTGTTTTGATGATAACAAAACACGTGTCATTTAATATTTACGCTTTGAGTCCTAGATTTCAGGTCAATCGCAAATGGATACGTGATTAGACGGAGTTCGAGCTCGCATCCAGGACGGATTGGAGGAGCTCGATGGAGAGCAGAAGAGATTCGCGAGGAGCGATATATTGAAGATGGAAGGAAATGAAGAATATGATAGATTTCCTTCTTTTATACTTGTTGTATTTTTCGTTTCTTTTGTTGCTCTTTATTTCCTTAGATATTTCATGTTAAAGAGCCTCAAAGTACCCTAAAAGTAGTCCTAGGAACACCTGCACAACCCTAGGATACTTAGGTTTTCTGTAGAACACTTAGAAAACCAATATAGGGTTCAAACAGCACTTCCAGACGTCTAATTCTCAAATCAGACGTCTGATAAAGTATTTTAAGACGTCTGACTGTTGTTTCAGACGTCTGATAACTATTAGGCTCGACATAGCTAGTTCTGTCTGATGAAATCTGACGTCCAGACCTTAGACCAGACATCTTAGGAGACGTTTGATGGATTTGCCAGGTGTCCAATTAGTGGACCGTTGGCTGGCTTAGCAAAAACTCAAGAATATGACCATTAGAGCCTTATCAGACGTCCTTAGGACTTTCCAGACGTCTGATAATTGACCGTTTTGCCTCGGCTGACCCAAAATCTCTTCTCAGAGATTTTCTAGCCGTTGCAACGTTTGGAAAATCCATTCCCACAGTAAAAGTAGGTTTTCAGACGTCTAGACATAGTGCCAGACGTCCTATATGTCGTCTGATGGACTTGCGCAAAAATCCTGTTTAGATCTGATCCAAGTCAGGGAGAGACCCGCCCAAAATCAAACGTCTGACCTTGAAATCAGACGTCTTAAAGTGAAGTTCCAGACGTCTGATGCCAGAATTAGACGTCTGATAAGCCTGTCAGAACAATGATTGTTCCTGATTTCGGGCTGATTCTATTGGGCTTTGTTCCCAACGGCTATGGAAGCTTTTCTAAGCCTTCCAAAGCCTTCCTAAGGCCTCTATAAATAGAGGGGAGCCTTTATACACCTAGACACACTAAGAGAAACAAGAGACACACCTAAGCAACTTAGTTCCACTCTTTTGTGTCCAAGAGAAGCCCTTGCTCTCCAAGCTCTAGTTCCATTCTTTAGAGAGCATCAAGCTTTGCGCACCCGCTCTCCCGCCGTTGTTCACGAGAGCGAAGTTACGCCGTCGCGTGGCTCACGCACCGCGTCATCAACTCGACTCACTCCTTGCAAAGGGGAGTTTCCTAATTCCTATAGAAGCTAGGTTCATAATTACTTTGTTGGCTCTATAGGACTTGTTGTTTCTTTTATCTTTGTTATTTGGTTGGGTATTCACTTTGCGAATTCCCGTCTCCTTCGTGGGACAAAATCCTTCTTGTGGAGAGAAGGGGTTGAGGAACGCTACCCTCGTACTTGTAGCGTGGTTATACTGAGGTTGAATCACCCTCGTTTTAAAGTGATTTGGTTAGTGGATTTGATCAACTAGGTTGATCGGAAAATCCTAACTCGAAAGGGTTAGGTGGTGGTTTTCACCCGGTTTGGGTTTCCACCTAAAAATACTTGTGTACTTGTGCGATTGATTTTTTGTGAGTTGTTTATTTTATTTCCTCAATTATTACGTCACCCCCTCCTGGTAGGGCCGGAAAACTTTCATACCCTTCTTCTCCGATGGGGTCGCTCCTTTGGAGATGGTGGCTCTTGCGAGGTTTAGAATTTTCTCTTCTATGACAAGAATGCGGGGGTAGGAGCATTTACTAACCCAACTAACCCCTATTTATAAGCCGAGGTTATGTGTGGATGCCAACTGTATTAAATTCTACTAAACAACTGGCACAATTACTGCCCTTGCAAGTATAATCATTACGCGTTGATTCAATTGACAGGTGCAATCACCATAATCTATCCTGAGTATTAGGGCATGATTTTTTCATGATTGTAGCAATTAATGCACATCTTGTTTACATAAAGCGACAAATTAACTTTGCAGTGACTTGCCATCACTATCGGAAGACGATATTTACACCGTATAATTAAATACCTGGGCAATTGGCTTCTTAAGGTTAATGGAAAAATCAGGCGGTGACACACCCATTCTTTCCTGAGAAATAGGTGGCGACATGCCTGTGAAATAAACATGTGGCCCCTTGTACGCCCGAATGCATACTTATTAGGTATATAGGCGGCGTTCCACTCGCCTAAATGTTCCACGAATAAATAGGCCTTAGCCTATCCATATAAGTGGCTGGCGGCTCATTGCCTGCCAACATACATGCTAGTCTTCGTGATTATTTCTCAATGATGGGATCGTCTGAATACCACTCAGCCTATCATTCGTGGCATGCTACACACAAAGTAAAAAAAATACAAAGAAAACCTGCTACTCCCCCAACAGATGACTTAGGCAAAGAGAGTGGGGGCAACTAATAGGGGGAGAAAAATCACCTCGGATTCAATTGCATGGTAAATCCGGCTACCTAGCAAAGTATAGAGATCCAACGCTCTAAGGGGCATCCGTTTGCCTAGATCCATATAACTGGCTACTAGGCGGGTCTTGTCAGATTAAGGGAACAACCAACCGACTAATGACCATAGTGAACAAGGAAGAAACATACCCGTGTGGCATTGACAAATGTTCTAACAATTATCTGATGATTACCTTATTAAATGTTATTAATAGCTAAGCATCGAAATCACAGGAATAAAAAAGAGGCTCGTGATAGGAAGAGATTCACCCTATAAATACTTGAGTGTACTAGCTTTTGTTTTTTCATGCAATCTGAGAGAAAAGAGAATAAAGGAGAGATTGTGCGACAAAATTACTAGTAAAATTTAGGAGTTTCATCCTCCATCCAGATGTACATCATTTTTGATGGAACTGAGTTATTAAATTCACTGCATACATTCTTTATGATTGTGTATTTAAGTCAAAATTACTACTCTAAAAGTTTCAATCATATATTAAGAAATATCATATAAAAGTTTACGGAAGAAATAATTGCTATTAATTATTAGTTTGTTAGAGTAGTTGGTGAAAAAGAAATAAAGGTTAACCATTCTGGCAATGTGTCTGTTTAGATGAATTATATGTTTGGAAATTTTAAGATTCCAGTAAAATCAGTCATGTTCTCTTTTTCTACGAAATCTAGGATAATTTAGATTTCCCAATCTTCTTTGGCACTTTGGAAATCCTTATTTAGTAAAATAGAACAAAACTACTTTTAATAGGAGTGGGGAGGAACCGAATCTAAAAACAATTTTGAGTGAAGCTCTCTCCCATAATACAAATACCATTTATTAAAAATCCTAAAAGTTAAAAAAAATAAAAATAGAATTCCTTTTTCTGGCGGTGACAGGGAAAAATGGAATTCCTGTTTTGGGCAAACAACCTATTAAATTTCCCACCTGATGGACAGAAGTAGGCTACTGCAAGTTAGGGCCTTCTCCTCGGAACTTGGGTAGATTCCCATTTCTCTCTATTTAATTGATTCTCCTCAGCACAGTCATAGTTTGATAGGTGTGAAGATGGCAGCCTGAGGCGATCACAAGGTTGTCCTGTGGTCCTCTCCTACGCAGATCGTCCTCCCACGCATGCATAGGTTGCGTTAATGTTTATATCCAGATAAAATATTATAACGAGGAGTATTTGATTGATGATATAAAAATATATAATAAGATAATATGATGGAAGGTGTGAGATAATATTGGTGATGATTTTTTAATATCTTAATTATATATTTTAGTAGGTATATTATGTTAAAGTATGTATATTTTATTATATAGTGATATTAATGTAATATAGTAAAATAATTTGATGTTGATTTTATTCGATGAATTAGAAAAAATTATATTCTGTAATTTTCTCTTATAATATTTTTGATCAAACTTTTTATCCGATGGTAGAACCTCTTGTCAAACGGAGCCCTGGTATGGGAGCGCACTGAAATATGCGATGAGTCACGCCAAACACCTACATGCGTGCAGGACAATGAGCTCCACTCCACGTCTCCAGATGTCCTCCGTTCAAGAAGCTAAACATTCGATGGCTCAGCAAAGGACCGCGAGTTGGACAAAAATCGACTTCCCACTTGGCATGTCTCTGGTTTTTTTCCCCAGGACACCAATTTCGTGGATGATACGGGGAGTTTCTGATATTATCTCTACTACCATTTAGAAGCTAAAATCAAGTAAATATAAGATATTTGTGTGGCATGGAGAAAACGAAAAGGTCTAGCTCGTTGCTTGTCTTGACTTATGGATTGAGTAGTTAATACTGTGAATCTAGCAATATTTCAGGAATTTCATCCCACGTTCTTGTGGTTTTTTTTAAACATATCTCTGTCTGTTCTTTTTTTTTTTTTTTTTTTTTTAATATTTCGACTGGGAATCGAGACAATTATCTCCTGCCAAAGGTATGGAACAATTTACCCCTGCCACACATTCTCCAGCAATTGGGATGGTTACCTGAACGTAGTTTTAGGTTGCACTTGGACGACCCGTTGCGGGGAGTATTTCTCTGTCCCTGCATATGGATGCAAGCATAGCAGAAGGAGAGTGCAAGCAACCCGTAACAATATGTGCTTTAGACTCCCAATACATAAATTGTTACCCTTTAACATAAGCAAGAGATAGAACCATAATGGACAGCAATAAAAAATACAACCTTAATCAAAACTAATCGTAACAATATGCTCCCTATGAGCCATCTAAATACCCATTTACATGAATTGGATGCGTCCTTTCACTTATCCGAATAAATAAATATTAACTACACATGTATATTTGTCTAGTTGTTACTGCTTGAGCTTTTAAGGATATTCGCACAAAGGATAGATCAGACAAATGGCAATGGTACCTCCCGACAACTCTGTGTTTGAGTTACCCCTCTCCTCCCCAGAGGGTGGCCTCCTTCCCACCCTAGGTGGTGGCGTTGGTCTTATTTCCGATCAATCTTAACCTCCCTCGTTCCTACTGTAGTCTTTATCCTCCATTTCTGAGCTTAGTGCTTTTACACTCATCTGCAGATAGCTCCATCACTAAGTTCTCATGAGTCTCCTTGTCCTTCTCTTTGTGTTTTGCAATATTCATGGCTTAGACGTGTTTTGGTTCCACATGCATTTACTCCCCTCCCTACCTACCTTGCATTTAATTACTTTGCATTCATATTGAGTCAGGTCCTCCACTTGAGTACTACAAATGGTGAAGAGGGAAGAGGAACTGATTGCTGATATATTCAGAAACTGCTGTGAGACGAGAAGACAAAGCATGAAGTCCACCTCGCTTTGGCTGATCTGAATGATCCGAAAAAGTGGAAGCGTTTGTACTTCTGTACCGTCCTTGCCGTCAAGAAAGTTAGGTCTCACAGAAGCTGCCGAGGCCAGGGGGATGGCATTGTTTAAAGAAGATGCTAATCTTTGCTCAGTGCTCCAGCAATCTCCATGGCATTTTGATGGCGATGTAATACTCATTGCAGTGGGGAAGCCCAACACCAAGCCATGAGAGCATATATACGTTTGAAAGAGCTCCTTTATGGATCCAGTTACATGACCTCGCTTTAGAATATAGACGCGGGTTGCTTTGTGAAGAATGGGTTCATCCTATGGGGAGACCAAAGATGAGGACCCGAAGGGGGTTCCTTTGTCAGAGTTAAAATGGACATTCCTGTTGAGAAGCCTTTCGCGAGAGAGATGTGGGTTCCTTTGAAATGGACCCGAAGGTTAGCGAGATACTGTGAATTATGTCGAAAAATGGGACATGAGACCAAAGAACGTGATCGCTTGGTAGAGGCGAAATTGAAGATTGAAGCTGTTCATTCGGAGAAGAAAAGAAGGTAGTTGGAAAAACAAATTGAATACAGACGTACGTGGTCCTCATCTTCGAGCTACCAGATTCTCTTAGAGGAGGAGGAGGAGTCTCGATGACACACGGCCGGAGGCAGGGCCATCGGACCTCGGAGCAGACCTCCTGCAGTGCATTTGTGCAGAATAGGGGTTCGAAGACAAAGGCATGTGGAGTTGGCAGGAGGAGACAACAATGTTGGCTGATGGTGCGCTATATACACTACAAAATAATGCCCCTATGCTGACGGTCAAAAGATTAACCATCACTGTAGCAATGGGATTAATTGTCAGTATTAATATTGAGTGAAGCTGCAATCCCGAAGGAGTGGCCAAATCTAAAATCCTTACAAGGCATCAACGCCCACGTCTCCCACGAGGTCATTCCCACCCACTCTCCCATATGATTGTGTTCATCACATCGAAGCTCACAGCACATTCCATCATTTCCTCCACTACATATGCCGCTTGCCTCCCGACGATCTCTCCATGCCTCTCTCTTGACTATCGCCAACGAGAGCAAGTATGCCCCTCTCTTCCTCACATGACTCTCAACTTGTGTAGATATCTCTCTGATCTCTCGATATCTCACTCTCGCCAATAAGATCTCTACTACATCATAATATCCGATCGAACTCGCTCATGTCATAAAGATGGGGTCTCTTTCAGATCTTTTACACGGTTAGGGTTTAGGATCAAACCTATGGTTAGATAGATCTGTGCTTGAAATCTTCCATTTAAACTCCTTCAATATTTGTGTTGATCTTGAAATCTCGACTTAGGCTTTGGCTTAAGCTTCTTCGATTATCTTCCTCTTTTTATGTGATTCATGGTCTTGTATGCAATAGCTTATGATTGGAGATGGATCTCTCACGAGGAGTGTTCATCTTGTCATCTTCATTGGACGTGATTCTAGTGGAACAAATTGTGTCAACGAGATATGCACAAGAGGTGTTTGTGGTAAT
This sequence comes from Thalassia testudinum, assembly GCA_037157565.1. Taxonomy (NCBI): domain Eukaryota; kingdom Viridiplantae; phylum Streptophyta; class Magnoliopsida; order Alismatales; family Hydrocharitaceae; genus Thalassia; species Thalassia testudinum. Next base: position 70,853,800 of record JAZHRO010000059.1, on the reverse strand, counting down.
GCCTAGGTGGATTTCTCATGAATTATCCACTTATGGCGGTCCACTTGTGCCTATAATTTGTTTGTACATTTAGGAGAAAATAGCAGTCCTTTCTTTCATATATATATATATATATATTCCGCTACTGCTGAGGATGAGTAACTCAATCAACTGAATGGTGATGTGCAAACCTTATTAATTGTATTGTTAAGTGAATGATATGACGATTAATTATATCTTCACTATTTGTGTAAAATGCCTTTGGAGGATATTTTTGTATTAAGCAATACATATGAAACAGATGAGAAGTTTCATTTTGATCAATTTTTTTGTGGATGAATAGTTGAAGGGGACTTTAAAGTAAATGGAACAAGTACTGCATGCCAACAATGATGTATTATACCCACAAATCTAGGGGTCCGAGATAGCCATTATTCACTTAGAAAAAAAGATCAAGAGGGAAAAATGCATGAAATTCCTTATTAGAAGAGCATCGAGGAATAAGTTTGTGTGGTGACATGTGAAGGTGAGTAACATTAATTATTGAATTGACTTGAATGATGTTTCGAGATTGATTGTTGCATAGGTTGGCTTAATCTATTGTATTTAATAATTTATATAATCTTAAGGCCTACTCAATAGATGGAATAAAATGTGAAATAAAGATCTTATGGAATCATCCCTTATTCGTCTAATGGAGTACGCTTGAGTAATTGACTTATATACATGGCTAAAGATAATTGCTCTATTTATGTGATGGAATGTGCTCAACTTTCTGTCTTTCAGGGTAACTCTTTCCATCCCTCTTTTATCTCTAGTTGTTCCATCAAGAAATCCATATGGATAAACTAAAAAGGAAAAGGACTAAGTCTAATACTTTCTTTTGATCTTAAATTGGGCTAAGATGTTACCTGATAGGAGATCATATTTACGTGATGGTAAACATTGAATGTGAAATTTGATCTTCGTGCTAGTCTCTAGCAAATGGTTTACATATTATGAGATACTTTAGGATGTCTTGGGAAAGTAGAATATGACGCACAAAACCTTGATGTTTGATGAAAATTTAGAGTGACACTAATAACTTTAAGAGAAGTTTATATTATTTTGGAAGTGATGGGGCTCGTAAATCCTGATAATGCTGCTACAGAATTAGTTTATTGCCTTCTCTAAAAAGAAATTAGTTTGTCCCTCAATCCTTTATAATCTAGAGTTTTGAACTTGGAAGGAAGAAGTGGATGTAGTAGATTATGCATTGATAATGAGGCCTTAATATGTAAGTTTGAATATAAATGCTTTTTATAGATATACTGAACCATGCATGCTATATAATGGGAGTTAGTTATGTTGAATTTAAGGCTATCGCTACCATAATTATATTTGAAGAGAGGAATACTTCACTTTTTTAGCTATAAATTCTTTTTGAGGACAGCGAAACATGTTAGCAATCGTCAAGTCCTTATCTATTTGTTGGTTCTTAAATTATTTATAAATCATTTATATCAAAATGTTTATTTTCTTTCAAAAAAGAAGGCTCTTTATTTAATGCATTATCTTTTTTATTAGGCATAGCCTACTTCTCACTCCGTCGAACATCTAAACTTCTCCATATTTTCAACTAGATGTGTTCTCAGAGCCCAGTCGATAGAGTCGATGCTTCTTCCCGATCGAGCTTAGAGACCATGGTATTCTCACATTCTTGGACCTCAGAGTCGCCGCCCCTAGTCGAGCTCTACATTGTCATCTACTCAGGTTAGTTAATTCCACTTATCTACCCACCGATACAGCTTGATTGCAACTTTATCCTACTGCCAAATACAACCTAGAGGTACATTATGCTGATTTTTTTTTTGCTATGATAATTTTGAGTTGTCCACATGGAGTCTTTGTCTCAACTACTGTTGAGCTTTCATCATTCCTGCATTTTTTTTTTAATCAAGCTGGGAGTAAATCTTATTCATCCTCCACTCCTTGGAGGCAAGAAAGAGGTGGGTAGGGAGACCAAACCAAGACCTGCCCATACAGGAAAAGGCAAAACTGACCACGACTCATGGCCTTTACATCAAAAGAACCAAACCAACACACCCCAGACCTAGAAAGTAACATAAGGAAATTGAAGCTTGTCTAAAGTAATGTTCCCTGAATGCGCCGAGGAAGATCAGAAACATAGAATATGCTCTAGGTGACAGTTGCCATGTGAGACAAGTAGAATGTTAGCATATTCACCTCCTCACAAATAAAATTGAGAGATTTGATTTGAGGGTTGAGGTTCTAAATCTGCAAGAAGTCCCTCCTAACAAACTAAGCGATCGGGACCTTTGTGCTCCACCAATAATGTAGCAGAGATTAATCGGATTCGATATGCACAACAGAGTCCGAAGGCAAAACGCCGAGGGCATGGGTAATAGCTTTAATGATAGCCCCTTCTCTAGAGATGTTAGCGGCCCTACACGACGCACCAATCATGAAATCACCATTGGGATTACGAGCAGCCCATCCAACATTAAAAAAACAACCATTTGGAACCACAGAAATGTTAACTTTGATACCATCAGGCGGTCAAACCCAGGTAACAGCATAGGCAGTGGGTCTAAGTTGATGAAACCACATGGATAGGTCAAATTTAACCCAATTGTTAGCAAGCAAAATATCCAATTTATTCTAGGAAAGATCATCATGTCAAATTTTATTTCGAAACCACCAACTATTAAACCAAACAAACATGATAAGACCTTTGCAACGACGTTTCTCAGTGGAACAGGTAGGGGTTTTCATGATATGAAAAAATAAAGTAGGGTTGATAGGATTAAGATCAAAGACTCTTCCTAAAAACCCAATTGGAAACTTGCTAAGCGATGTCACTTTGCGTAAAACACATGAGTGATCGATTCCATTTTAGGATTATCACGGCAGTAGGAACATTTGGATGCCAGGGGGATGCCAAGCTTACTAACGTTTTCATCAGTGGGTAGCTTAAGAAGAAGGACCCTCCACGCAAGGAGGACAAGGCGAAGGGGATCCTTAAGTTTCCATAACTCCTTGGCCACAGGATCAACATGCACGGATAAGAAGTGGGAGGTATAGGCAGAGGCCACAGTAAAGCAACCAGAAGGAGTTAAAGTCCAAATAGGGGAATCCCAGCTTGCATCCAAGTGAGGAGCCTGACTGCGCAAATCATGAGGGATATAGGAGAGGAAGGGATAGGTTTGGCTAGAAGAAAGGATCTCATCCCAAAAGTCCACAGTGCCGAATTACCACTCCAAATATCATCCCAAAAGTTCATAGTGCCCTCATGAATATCCCATCTAATAAAATGTTTCATGGCAGCATACGTGTCCCACATATGTTTAATCATGGCTGGAATAGGAGAGAAGCCAAAGGGGAAATTACCATAGAGTTACCTCATGAGATAGGAGTATGGGGAATCAAGGAAATGAATATTCCATATTCTTTTCATCCTGAGGGCAGTAACAAACAACTCCAGGTTATGAACCTCAAGGCCCCCATTGGCCAAAGGTTTGGATATATTCTTCCAAGAAATCCAATGATGTTTCCTTTCAGAAGAGGTGGAACCCCAGAATAAGTTGGCAAAGATGGAGTCCAACTTGTTAATAAAGGATTTAGGGACATCAAGCATAGATAAGATGTAGAAGGGAATGGAGGAGAGAACGTGCTTAATTAACAACAGGCGAGATGCAAAAGAAAAGCGACTGGATTTCCAACCAGCCAACTTGGATTGGATTTTCTCAATAATGGGATAGAAGTAAGACATCTTCATACGTCCAACAAAAATAGGACAACCCAAGTATGTGAAAGGGAAGGATCCTCGCTGAAAGCCCAGGATTTGAAGGATATGAGACATTCTATCATGCAAGAAGTGTTTTCCAGCATAGCAGAAGCTCTTGAAAAGATTACATTTTTTCCCTGAGGATTCAATTAAGTTATGGAGGAATTTGGACAGGTTAAAGATGGAATGGAGGCCCTCGTTGAGGAAAAGGACCACATCATTCACATAGAGGAGGGCAACCAGTGGATTGATACCATGTTTAACAGAGAAAGGAAGAATCTTCTCATGAAAAGCGAGCTCCTTGAGCCCTCAGATAAAAGTTTCCATAAACTCCAAGGGGAAGATCATGTTCTATTATTTCGTTCCAGCTCCTTTTTTGGCCTTTCTTTACATTATTAAAAGCATCCATCAGTTTTAAATTTTCATTTCATGGCATCGAACTTCATTTGATCTTTTCTCAAGCCTCTTAACCAATGCATTCTTACCTTTATTATTTTACTTGAATGGTTCCCTGAAGATTGATGAAAGACTCATCATGACTCCTAACTATCATTAATTAAGTAATTTTCCTAATTAATTAACAAAGAATACACTTAATACAGGGTTAATTATACTATAGGGGTTAAATTACGAAGGACCTTCAAAATAAGATAAAAATGATAAATTAAATGTCAATTAATATTAATAATAATTTAATTAATAATTTGGACTCAATTAATAATCATTTAGCTAAATATTTAATATTTAAATTAACCTAATTAATATTAAGACCTAATTCTATAATTAACTTAAGTAAATTAATCATTTAAGTAAAAATAGCTAAAAAGGGCAAAAATGTAATTTCAAGGCATAAATATAATATTTACCTAATTTATAATTACATAGAAAAAGTTGAAAAAGAAATAAATTAAATAAGCCTCAAAACTAACTATTTACATTTAGGTCCTTAGCTTTCATTTCAATTGAGTCCTTGATTATTTTCATTTAGGTCATTTTCTATTTACAAAAAGGCCCCTATGAGCACAACACCGACTTCTTCAACCCTCTTCTTCAACCACGGACAGCTGTGGAAGTTCGGTGACCGCACCCATTGATTACCTTTGACCTGTCGTCAAAACTCCATTGTCGCTGCCATCAGACCTACGCTGAAATGACCCTTCATAAGGGTCGTTCGAGATTTTCCTGAAAGGGAACGAGTGTGAGCACAATTTTAAAGCCCCTGGGTTTAAGTTTGTGGGCTCAGCAGGGAAGAGAAAACCTTGTGGGGACAACCTCGCAATTCTTCCCTCTCATCCCCCCCCCCCCCCCCCAACCCACGCACACACACAGCCCAACCCTAACCCTCTTCCTTATAACCCCCCTCACCCCTCCACTCTCCATCTCCACACCACCACCTCTACCTTCACTCCACCACCTTGCAGCCGGCGACCTCCCCTCTTCTTCCCTATCCCCCTTTGCAGCTGTGAGTGGGGGAGAAGGAGGGAAGCAAGAGGAGTGTGGGCGAGGAAGAGAGAGAGAGTGGGCGACGGAAGGAGCAGGAGGTGCAAGGAGAAGAGACGAGCTCAGAGGAGCTCGGGAAAGGGGCGGTGCACGTGAGGTGAGGAGAGGAGCTCGAGGGGGAGGAGAAGCTGAGTAGGGGGGGCGACCTTGCATGGAAGGCACCACTGCTACGGTTGCAACAGACGGAGCTCGCTAGGAGAAGCTTCGCGAGGCATTTTGTGGAATCATTTTTCTGCAGTATTAGACGTCTGTAATACTCTACAGACATCTAACAGAGTCGCAGGACATCCAGAGCTGACATCGGATGTCGATATCATGCAGAGTGCGAGGTATGTACCCTACACGAGCCTACATGCATTTACGTCGGCTATTATGTGTCGTGTTGAAACCTGCGCGTGCATGTGCAGGTACGAGGCTTTGAAAAGGCACGTGGTGTGCCCTTCGAGGCACTTAAGGACATCTAGAGACCATGTCAGACGTCTGACTACTCTTCCTAACGACCGAAAGCAGTGTCAGACGTCTAGGGACCCCCTCAGACGGCTATGCGAGGTAGCAAACGACAAATACAGGCGTAGAAGAGCAAGGTGAGCTACTGCGTTTGTTTAAGATGTCTGGGACTCACCCTAGAAGTCTGATTTTGGTCAGTACGCGTGTTTTTGGCTGGTTTAGGGCCCAAACGGAAGCGGTTTTACACAAACGAAGTATCGTTGGTTTTCGTTCGGATTTCTCTACGTGTCAGTGTCACACTTATGCTATTTTGAACTCATTTGACATGATTGGTCAATGGTATAGGTCTCCATTCCGTCGTGTATATGGGACCCGCGGAGATGACTGGATCTACCGTTCGAGCCCCTATTCCACCCGAATACCTTGGTAGAGTGGTCTTCTTTAATACTATGATTTAAATGATATAAGTGCATGCTATATTAGAATGATCTGATTGAACCCGAGGATATGAAATGAACCCTAGGGATGGAAAGAATGAATGCACATTACTTGAGCCACGCCGTAATACTCTGAAATATATGTTAAAGTCTTTACTGCTAGCGACTGAATAGTTAAGTGATGTGGTGATTGCTTAATTTATTAAATCACGAGCTACCTATAATACGATTAAGAACCAGAATGTGAATAGTGAGATAAGCCGTATATGAAATGAGATGAGTACGATGCATGAACCCTATGAGAAATTAAGAAAGGAACTCAAGTATACTGAAACAAAAAACCTAAACAAACAAATTAGTAATAACAAGAAAGATTATTTGCACAAACAGAATCACAGAAATTGGCACAAGATATATAGTGGTTCCCCTCCCTTGGGTACTCCACTACCTAAGCCTCCCAGCTTAGGGTTTTTAACCTGATTTTCTCAACCCCGAGAGAATCAATTTACTAATATCAAAGGTAATTAATGGGTTACCTTAACCCAATTACAACAATGGGTTTGTTACAACCCAAACGAGCAAATGCTCAAAATACAAGTAAAAACTGGTGTAAGAAAGAAAACTCTCATAACAAGAACCTAAGCCTCTCAACAATATATAGAATAATATTACCAATTTGAGAGCCTAGAATGAGTGTGAATCGCTTTGACAATGTGTGAAGAAATCACGTCGTTAAAGTATTTGCAAAAGCATAGCACGACAAAAAGCAGCAAACACGATTTCTTCTCATGTGAATATGGTGGAAATTTGGGAAATATAGCTCTAGGAATTTCTCTTGTATTTCTAATCTTTCTTGTGTGCAAACAAAGAATCCTAGGGTCATTATATAGAGTTTAGGACCACAAGGATTCATCTACTAGACGTTAGGAATTAATTCTCAATGTTCACATTGTTGGAATTAATTTTCTAGCCATTTAGTTTTGAGCCAATGGCTACCTGGTACAGGTACTAAAGTATATGTACCGGTACTAGCTGTTCACTACCGCCAGTACTTGAGTCCCAATACCGGTACTCATCATAGGTACCGGTACTTGTGACTCCCAGGTTTGAGATTACATGGGCACGGTAACCTACCAGTACCGGTACTCATCATGGGTACCAGTACTTGTAAGGTTCAGGCTAAAATTAAACCTTCAACCTGTGGCTAACCTGTACCAGTACTCATGGTTAGTACCAGTACTTGTTGTTCACAGTTTGAGACGAATTCTCAAACCTGTGCCTTGTAAATACCAGTACCGATGAACAATACCGGTACTTGCTTACAAGTACCTGTTTTAAGAGTTTTAATTCATTTACATACTTTGAAAACGAATGCCATATAAATCCTAATTTATCTCTGCTTATTTTTATGATCTAAGCTAAGTTCTCTTGTTAAGAGGCATATACAATCTATGAAAATAAAATCTAAACTACAGAAACTAAGGTCGAAGATGATCTTCTTCTCCTCGACTCTTCCTTGTCATCTTGCCTCCTTCTTATCATGATCTTCTCCTCCATCATTTCCTGTTTGCCCTGCTTCTTCACCTAAATCTAAAAAATACTTAATGCAAACATTAATTCATAATAATTTTGTTAACACCAAAACAAGATGTGGAATAAGGTTCCAACAGTGTGCTCTCCAGCCAGGAGAGTGCTGTTGAATGTGTTTTTTTTCGCGAATCGCTACGCTTACGAGATTGGTTTTGGAAAACCTGTCGTTGTAGCTCAAAAAGCGAAGAATTCATGTTCAACAAATAAAATTTATACTGAAAATAATTTCGGGTCGAACACAGGGAGGCTACGTTGATCTATATTCTCAATTATATTTTTTTTAGATTTTTTTTTATAAGCAAAGCGATATAATTACAATGAAGCTATCAGACTAAAAGAAAGAGAGAGAGAGAGAGAGAAAGAGAACATTCATTCAATATTTCAACTGCTTATAAAAGTTACCCTAGAATGCGGAAAATCAATTAGACTATAAAGCAGGAAAATTCTATACTCGAAAAGCTGTAAATAAGAATGGGAGAGAGAAATTATCCTCCTCGACGATTGCTTGGAGGACGAGCCGGACGGGACGACGCCTGGAAGAAGGAGAACGAAGCAGGATGAAGGAGGACAAAGCAGAAAAACGGGAACGGAGCAGCACGCCGTCGTCGTCGCAGGATCCACTTCCGAAGGGGAACGAAAATTGGACTTTATCTCGCCAGAAGCATCCTGAGTGTGGGACAAGCTTATTTTGAGCTTTGGAGGGGTAGAGAGGAGAAAGAAGGGATGCGAATTTCGTATGGAGGGGGTCTCCTTTTATAGTTGCAAGGAGTGGGGGCAAAATGGACATTACAACTTCAAAATAATAAAAAAGGGGTCTTTAGTGACAGATAAATTCGTCACTAAAGCCCCGACGTGGCCGTCGCCTCCGTGCCCGCTCCTCAACGCCCGCTCCTCGGCTGCCCGCTCCTCAACGCCCGCGCACGTCCAGCACTTTTCAACCGTCCGATCGCGAGATCAGACAGCTTAAGATGCGTCCGCGCCCGCGCGCTGCGCGCGTCTGATTGCGCGTCCATCCGATCTCCATCCGACGCTCCAATTGCTCGCGCCCGCCGCTCCTCGCCACGGCTCGAACCCGCGCACCACGATCGCGATAGCGCGCTCGACCGCTGCGCTTTGGGGCGCAGATAGTCGAGGGGGCGTTTTTAAATGCGAGCACCCACAGCCGTTGGATTAGGATCCAACAGCGGAGAGCGATTGGGAGCGGGGCTTTCACAAGATGCAAGCGGCCGTTTGGTCGGCTGAGATGGCACCACGTGGTGCTATATTGGCCGTCTATCTTCTGAAAGTTGTATATGGTGCCACGGATGTTGGATTGACTTGATTTTTGTGTCGTTGGGCTGCGATCGTCGATCCGAATTCATCCGTGCGGTCGAATTTATCATCTAAAGTGCGGATTTACACCATCCTGGCCCTTGATCTTCTAGGGTTCCCGGGTCACTATCTGATGCTACGGATGCCTGATTAGGGCGATCTTGGAGTCGTTGAACTCCAATCGTCGCCCTGATCACATCCATACGGTTGGATCTTTGATCCGAGGCCCTGATAAAATATTCGCCCTGTCCAAGCACATAAAAGGAGACAATTAACCTCCATTTTATTCAAAGTATTCTAAATGCAAGATGATGCATGTAATGCAATATTTATATCATGAAATGCAATCCTATGCTTAAGAACATGCATAAATAGACATCTTAAGTAGTGTAAATGTGTTTACATCATACCCCCATGCCTATCTTTTGCTAGTCCCTAGCAAAAACTACATGCTATTTTTAAAAGAATTAGGTTAGATTATTTGGACTTGAGTTATTTTTCAATCATTAAGAAATTGTCTACTTAGGAACTGAACCTTCAAAGACACAACAGTGCCCGGGTATTAGCCAAAATGCAGACCGCTTCAAGCCCTCACCTTATTAAAAGAAAAATTTCTTTTTCTCTTTTCTAATTTTTTTTATTTTCAAATTTTTGGGTTCAAGAGTGGCTTTCTACGGCCATTCAACTCACCCAAAATTTGATGAGAACCCTAAGTTTTAAGCATCTTATTGTGATTGTGATAGACTCATTGACCGGCAGTTAGAACGGATTTCGGATTTCTACGCCTTTAGGTGACCTAATCAGAATTCTACCTAAAAGTGTATCTTTACAACCGGTAGCTTTCTCCGTACTTTTATTTTTATTTTTTTATTTTATTTTATTTTTTTACGGGGTCAACACAAGGGTGAATCCAGTGTATATCTCCCCGGTTTATTCTACTTCTCCGCTTCTTCCTAAGTGTTTTGGGAATTTTTGGTGCATTTCTGAGCTGGGTTCCAGACAACCGGTCGATGAGCTATTACCACCAACAACTTGCCAGCCATACTCGTGCGGCGAAGTGTGGCTTATTTCTTTTTGTTCTTTTCTCCCTTTTTTTTTTAAGTAGGTGGCTTCCCTAGTCTAAGATTTACCTAAAGGCAGCAAACTAAGAAAGGTCTAGTGACTGGGCTCTGGACAACCTATCTATGGGCTGTTACCCACGATAACTTGCCAGCCATATCACCCTAGAAGGTTCATTAGCTACCCAATTTCCGTTAAAATCGTCGAACAACGAGTCAGTGCAAAGAAAGTGTGTAGATGCTTAAGACTCAAAATTCCCTCAAATCAGAGGGCGAGTTGATAAGTTGTGTACTTATCACCCAAACTTATTTATTCCAATTATAATAGAATTAAGATGGTGAGGACTCAAAAACAAATCCACATTTTAGTGGATACACAGGCTAATTAAGTCCAAAGACCTGAGGGGTCTTTGTGTTCATATCTTAATATAGTTTTTCCTAAGATTGAAAATTTTCTTAAACCCAAATTCTCTTTCCTAATTTCGATTTTTTTTTTAATAAAAGAAAACAAATCTACGGAGCTGACGAATGAATTCAGAGATAAATATCCACCCCCCCATGCCTATCTAATGCAATGTCCTCATTGTATTAAAAAGACATAAAACAGAGTGGAAAAGCGAAGGAAGCACCTGAATTGCATGAATGTCAGGTCCGCTCCGAGATGAAAAATTAAAAAGATCTGTATATGTGCTGAGTTTAGTGCCTTCAGCTAGGCACACTATACAAAGAAAAGAAATGAAAAATTCACAAGTGTAGGTCAGAATTAGAATAAATAGAAGAATCCTCCGACCTGTCAACAGAGGTCCACAGATGTGGACCAGATTGTGGTGCAGACCCACACCCCATAATCGAGAATATCTTAGGTTCTGGATAAAAATTACCCGAAACCTAAAACCAGAATGTAAGCGGGATCGGGCCTGCGATTTCTGAGGATGCAACCCAAGACCAAAAAGTCAGGTTACAGAGAATTGAAGCTCAAAAGGATAATCGTTGAATGTGTGCTTGGGTTTGACATCCTCGAAACAAATGTCGTAAGGGTTCTGATTTGATGGTTTCAGCTTAAAAGGATCCCTTCGACTCAATTTTCTATTTCCTCCAAAATTGACTTCCCAAATCAGAACTTCCCAGCTCCTATTCTCCTCATTCAGCTTATCAAATTCCAGGACCTCTTATATATTCATCACCCCGTCTGAAATCTCCAAGTCTAAATGATGTGGCAGAATCAAAATTGACTTGGGTCTAATTATCTCAGAATTAGAATCATCAATAAGCTCAACAGGGTGTAACTGATAATCAGGGCATTGAATTAATTCCTCCAGAAAATGCGATTCTGGACCCGTAATGTGTGCCCTAATAAGATCAGTTTCCTCAGTTATTGGGCTATCAAATGATCTATCAGATTCCTCAGACCCAATCGTCTCACAGAAATCGTATTCAGAAAACTCGCGTGAGACTTCGCAACTTGAATCTTCACCATCAGGATCCGTATCCATGTATGTCCCAAAATCAGCTGTCACTTTGTGTTCCAAGGAGACATACGTTTCCTCGTAACCTAGCTTAGGGATCTCAGGCGAAGAAATCAGATCATCCTTAGTTGGTTGTTTTAATTCAATCTGGTCAGCCTCGTAACACGTGTCCCCCCCAACAGGTGCCTGAGCGGGTTCTGTCATTGGATTTCCTGAAGAGAGTTCATCCTGGGAATTATTCCAAGATTGAATCAAAGCAACCACGAATCTCATCCTCAATTTCGCTAATTTCCCAAGTAGAAATTCACCCGGGTTCTTATCCTTAACATCCTGGAGCCAATCCAACAAAGACTTGTTTAAATCATCAATCATTTCAATCAGGGGCTCTAATCTCTCAATGCAAGGTATTGGTTGAACTTCTAAAGATTGAATGATATTCCTCAAGTTAGCCAGAACCTTATCTTGAACCTGATTAACTTGAACCAAATGAGTTGGTTCAGGGTTGGGCGGATTTGACATCAATGCAGAGGAATTAACGAATTGAGATTCGTTATACCCTTCCTGATGATAGGTCATTTCAGATTTTTGAAAAGATGGTGATGACCTAAAGGCAGTAAAACCAGAGGATGGGTAATGATCGGTGTATCCTTCTTGATTGTAGATCGTATTAGGTTGTGCATGAAAGGAAGACAATCTATAATTGATGTAGCTATGAGAAGGATAGAAATCAGAATCAAAGTGTTCAGGGTTAGACCCTAAACACGGGGGTCCGGAATTGTATCCCCAATTCGAATTATCCCAACTAACTAATGGTTGATTACAATACGAGTTGGGATAATCGTTATGTTGAGGATAATTCACAACAGGAGGGAAAGAGCGGGAATGTGTGAAATATGTGGAAGGATTCATGAGACTCGGGAGGAAGAAAGGCGCCCTGCAATACAAACAATCAAACCTGTCCTTAAATGGGTTAGCCTACAGACCTACAGACTCTCAAAACCCGTCTTGAGATAAAAGAATGATTTGATCTACTTCTGTCTGTTCAATCCAACCAGTTAGAAGGAGGGACTGGGGAGAAGGTTCTTCCTTCGGCTTACGCCTCCGGTTCCTAGTGTACCCCCCAGCCGCGATCGTTTGACTCTGCTCCCCTATCTAGACATCAGATTGAACAGTAGAAACAGACTAATCGGAAATAATCTCGTTCTGGGTTCTGAAGAGCAAGTCCAATCCTTAAGGCCAACGTCTACTCTGTTTTATTTAGGGCTAGGTTTGAATGTGCTTTGGAATGTGATGGGCCCTTTAAATGGGTTGTGCCCTTAATGATTGATTGATTTGTGTGTGTGTGCACAACCAGTGGTTTTCAAGCAAGATTATTTTTGATGTGGTGAATTTTAAGGTTCAAATCTTGCTTAGTAGCTTTTAGGATTCAACTTTAGGTATTTTCAATCAAGTTTCGTTGGCACACCAAGTTTTATAAGCACAGGTGAAGATGTTTTCCTTTAAAGTTTAAAAAGAATGTGGAGTGCCTGGTAAATCCCTAAGAGTTGAACCTAATTGGCAGCTACTTGATGAGTTGATTTTAATTGAAGTGGTGCGGCCCAAACAACTCAAATAATTGGCCTGATGCAACACTTAATTAGAGACACAAATATGGTTAACTTAGAATGATTTCTACTCTTTTATGTGTTGCTTTATGTGTACCGGTTCTGCAGATCAGAACTCGGTTGAGTAGAAACAAATCAATTTGGTTAAGTGCCTTTAAATGTGGGTGTACGTTATTTTGTTGAAAATTACCCCACGAAATTATCTTTTTATTTTTTTAATTTTTTTTTACATAAATGGAGGTGGAATGGATGTGAGTGAGAATCCAAACAACCAAACTATTCCTAGGATTTATCCAAACACCTAGGTTAATTGGGATTTGGATTTAATGTGGCCAATGAAATCTATGGAGGGGGAAAGAATGGGGGAGCACTTACAGTTGTCTTCAACTACACTTTACTCTAGTCTACCGCTTGTTGCTTCCTTGATGGAGGTCTCTACAAAACAATAGACACAAGAGAAAGCTAGTTAGAAAACAAATAAAGTGCAAGAAATGAGAAGAAAAGATCGGAAACCGTTGCCTCCCCGGCAACGACGCCAAAATGTTGAACGTGTTTTTTTTCGCGAATCGCTACGCTTATGAGATTGGTTCTGGAAAACCTGTCGTTGTAGTTCAAAAAGCGAAGAATTCGTGTTCAACAAATAAAATTTATACCGAAAATAATTCCGGGTCGAACACAGGGAGGCTACGTTGATCTATATTCGCAATTATATATTTTTTAGGTTTTTTTATAAGCAAGGCGATATAATTACAATGGAGCTATCAGACTAAACGAAAGAGAGAGAGAGAGAGAAACAGAACATTCATTCAATATTTCAACTGTTTATAAAAGTTACACTAGAATGCGGAAAATCAATTACACTATAAAGCAGGAAAATTCTACACTAGAAAAGCTGTAAATAAGAATGGGAGAGAGAAATTATCCTCCTCGACGATTGCTTGGAGGACGAGCCGGACGAGACAATGCCTGGACGAAGGAGAACGAAGCAGGACGAAGCAGAAGAACGGGAACGGAGCAGCACGCCGTCGTTGTCACGGGATCCACTTCCGAAGGGGAACGAAAATTGGACTTTATCTCGCCAGAAGCATCCCGGCTGTGGGACAACCTTCTTTTGAGCCTTGGAGGGGTAGAGAGGAGAAAGAAGGGATGAGAATTTCGTATGGAGGGGATCTCCTTTTATAGTTGCAAGGAGTGGGGGCAAAATGGACATTACAACTTCAAAATAATAAAAGAGGGGTCTTTAGTGACGGATAAATCCGTCACTAAAGCCCCGATGTGGCCGTCGCCTCCGCGCCCACGCGTGCCTCCTCGGCTGCCCGCTCCTCAACGCCCGCGCACGTCCAGCGCTTTTCAGCCGTCCAATCGCGAGATCGGACTGCTTAAGATGCGTCCAAGCCCGCGCGCTGCTCGCGTCTGATTGTGCGTCCGATTGCGCGTCCAATCGCGCGTCGGTGCTATCGGGCGTGTGCGGCCGTCCGATCTCCATCCGACGCTCCAATTGCTCGCGCCCGCCGCTCCTCGCCACAGCTCAAACCCGCGCCCCGCGCTCGCGATAGCGCGCTCAACCGCTCCGCTATGGGGCGCGGATGGTCGAGCGGGCGTTTTTAAATGCGAGCACCCACAGTCGTTGGATTAAGATCCAACGGCGGAGAGCAATTGGGCGCGGGGCTTTCACAAGACGCAAGCGGCCGTTTGGGCGGCTGAGATGGCGCCACGTGGCGCTATCTTGGCCGTCCATCTTCTGGAAGTTGCAGATGGTGCCACGGATGTCAGATTGACTTGATTTTTGTGTCGTTGGGCTGCGATCGTCGATCCGAATTCATCCGTGCGATCGGATTTATCATCTAAAGTGCATATTTACACCATCCTGGCCCTTGATCTTCTAGGATTCCCGGGTCACTATCTGATGCTACGGATGCTTGATTAGGGCGATCTTGGAGTCGTTGAACTCCAATCGTCGCCCTGATCACATCCATATGGTTGGATCTTTGATCCGAGGCCCTGATAAAATATTTTCCCTATCCAAGCACATAAAAGGAGACAATTAACCTCCATTTTATTCAAAGTATTCTAAATGCAAGATGATGCATGTAATGCAATATTTATATCATGAAATGCAATCCTATGCTTAAGAACATGCATAAATAGACATCTTAAGTAGTGTAAATGTGTTTACATCAAGTGCCAAGCGTACATCCTGCATCGGGGGAAAACTGCATCAAGATCGTTCCCTTAGGGAACAAGTAGATTAAGAAATGTTATGGACCCTTACTAGAAATCGAATCAGAAACATATAGAAGATTTAAACGGAAACAGATATTAATACATAACTGGAAATTGTATGATTAGTTAGCTACTTATTCCTTTATGTTTAATTACATGAAAATGACATACACCACTCTACTCAGTGCTAGCTGACCACACATATATATACCCATGTTCAGGTCCGGGAGTTGAGCAGCCAATGTCACCGGCTGCAAAGGGTGCTGGGCCCAATCGAGACTAGCTGTAGTTGTTCTTTCACTTCCCCATTACAAAGACTTTTTGTTGTAGTGAGTACCATTAGCATGTAGTAACTATTTCTGCTATGTTTCTGTTATATTTCTCTTTGTTTTAATTATGTTGGCTATGTCTGTAATCGTACTTTTCCGCTTGTGGCTTGTAATACTTTTGGGATTTTTTGTTCTATTTTTCATTGCTGTCTATTATCTATTCCTGCTTAGTTACATTACATTTGTGGTTGTGGAATGATTTATACATTTGGGTATTTCTCGTTGGACGACTGGGTCTTGGGATTTAATCAAGGCGAGTCATTCTCGAGTTCTGTAGGGAGCCGGGATTGGGTCGTAACATACACTCACCTTCCTCTCCACATCTAATGGTCCGAATCATCCTTTAATCCTAATTAGACTAGGTGACTAACCTCACCAGCGTCAGAGACGATGCTGGTGAGTTAGGATGCACCTAGACCCAATTCCTTCCAGGTTCTTCCCCCTTGACCACTTGCTCCACCTGTAAATACCCCCTACCTCTCTTATTTGTAAGGGTCAGCTCCCTACCTTCTTCCCCCAACTAAAACCAATGATAGGCTATTCCCTTCCCCTCCGGCAACCTCTCACCCCCCTTTTGGAGTGCTTCCGACAAAGGTGTTCACCTCTCTCACCCCCTCTTCCTCTCCCATGGCTGTGACAAAGCCTAGGAGTGCCCCATCTTCCTCTCTACTCCGCTTCCTTTCTCGCCAGAGTCTAATCCGATTATGTCGAATTTCGTCCTCCGTTACGTGCCATCGACGGAGATCTTCTTCTCCCTTAGTCTAGGTAATCGTAGATTAGCGTAGCTTCTAGTCTAAAGTAGGTTTAGATAGTTTGATAGTTAGATTAGTTTAAGTTTTTATCCAAGTATTCTTCCTCGACTCCAGTGAGGCCAAATCCGGCCTCACAGGACTTTGATTCACATCTTTATCCACTCAATCACCTTCCTCACCTCATCACGATCCATTTCACCTTCTTCTTTCCCCAATTTGATCACATATGCATCTAAATCCGCTCCACCTTCACCGGAGACCTCCGCTGCCCATAACGAAGGTCCACGACTTAGTTCACACTCACCTGGGGCCCTCCGTCACCTCTCCACTACTTCAGGGCCCCATTTTACTCTATGATCACTCACACATGAAACACCTAATTTCCACCTTTAACCTCTGAGCTGTTGTTAATGGCGAGATCAGAGGAGTTAATCCATCTAATTAATCACACATACATCATCACCTGATTCTATTTAATAGTTCCCCTCACTTAATTGAGAGGGAAAGGAGTTCTTGTTACGAACGCGGCTTCAAGACGTCTGGGAGGTGGCCCAGACGTCTGACTAGACGTCTGGAACCCCTTCCAGACGTCTGGGATTTGATTTCTGCGGCACGCGCGATTTCGTCTGCACGCTTGCGCGCGCAGACCTGTGACGCCTCTTTTCCCCTCTCTCCTCCGCAGGCGCAGCGCTGCCCCCCTCTCTCTCTCTCTCCCCGCGCGGCTTTAAAAAGGCCTCGCCCTCTCCCTCACTCTCATCCCCTCTGCTCCCTTCTTCTTCTTCCAGCCGGTGCGAGAGCGAGCGAGCGGCGGCAGCGGCGAGTTGCAGGAGGAGGTGTTGCACGAGGGAGGAGACACCCGACCGTGAGGGCTCGAGCTTGCCGGGGCAACTAGAGCAAGCCGGTGGGGGAGCCGCAGGAGTGGAGCGTCGCTGAAGGGCTGCTGCAGCTCGAGCAGCAGGTGGACGAGGCGCGGCGCAGCCGTGCGTCGCGGGCGGAGAGCGAGTCGAGCTCTGATTCTGGAAATTTTTCCAGAATCAGACGTCTGGGCTTCCAACCAGACGACGGTGAAGGCATCTGGAGGACTGTCCAGACGTCTGGAAAGTAAGTTATTTTCGTCCTTCGTCCTTTTCTGCGACCCGTTGTACTGAGAACGATGAGTGGGTACGTGCAGGCTCTGAGATTCGCATCCAACGCGAATCAGACGTCTGGCAGCAGTGCCAGACGACGGGAAGGACTTCCAGACATCCTGGGTGACCATCGGACGTCTGGGAACTAGGCCAGACGGCCCTGCAGGCTTCTGGACGTCTGAGAGACTACGCAGAACAAAGGTACCATCTGACCCACATTTTAAGACGTCTGGAAGATGTTCCATACGTCTGATTTTGGACTGTTTCGTCGTTTTCGACCCGTTTAGGGCTCGTTCGGAGTCAGTTTTCCACGTTTCGAGTTGCGTTCTTTTCAGAATAAAATCCGCTACCCATTTCTAGTAATTATATACTGTTCTGAGAAACTCCTTGTGTTTGATCCTTGTGATAGGACCCCGTTCCATTTCAGTCTTGGGGATTGCGGAGGCGCGTGGGATTTCCGACCACGCCCCCAGTACTTCCGTTGTAGTTGGTAGAGTGGCTTTAGAAATTATTAACATAATTTGTTACAATTATGGAACAATTAATAGAACCTAGGGCATTGCATGAATCCTAGGAATGAGAAACCAGATTGAAAGATAGATCCTAGGGTATTGCATGAATCCTAGGGCTGGAAAACTAGATTGAATGATAGATCCTAGGGTACGACATGAATCCTATGACTGGAAAACTAGTGAAATGAATATAGATATTGCAGTCTTGGAAACTGTGGAAAGGAAATAATAGCTGCATGTAAATTGATTTTAACAGCTGCCTGTTATGAATAAATGAACATGATTGAGAATATAGGTTGTATGAACGTGAAACCGAAAAGGGGGAAACCTGAATGCGCTGAGTTAAAAGAGCTGGAACCCTACGGGGAATTAGGAGTAGAACTCCTAGAAAGAGAATGAAATGGAAATGAGAAGGAAAGATGTGGAGGTGCGTTGTCTCTTGGGTACGTAGTGCCAGGGGAAGCACCTGTTACCTGCTTAGTGTAGAGCGGAGCCAGCCGTCCCAGGGACCCGGGGTTAGGTCTGGCCACTTTGTACCGACTTGTTGGCCCTCGTGTACACAGTACCGAGGAGAGCTACTAGTATAGGGCGAGTACTAGCTACCCCACGGGCCCCAGGGTTCTGCTAGCTCACCTACACAGACTTGTTAGGCCCACTGGGCAAACCAGGGTAGTCAGGCGAGGGTGCGCGGACTGTGGAGGGGCAAGGCCCCTGTTTGGTTACTGTGGAGGGGTTGGACCCCTGTTACTGAGAGGGCTCTGCCCTATACTAGTTCCGTGCTGTGCTTTGGGCGCACCAGTTAATGGAAACGACTGACCGCGTGCCAGTGCGGGGTAGCTACCCGTGCGTTTACCGCGCGTGCTGTAGTCATCGTTACGTCTGTCAGTGATCTTGGGGTAGTTGACTGAGAATAGGATCACCACAGGGGACTCTCCCGGCTAGGAGAGCACCACGTGTTACTTCTACTGTTCGGAAAAGACTGCAATCAAGGTCGTTCCCACGAGGAACATTCGAGATCAAGTGAAGGATCAGAGAAATAGATAAATTGTGAAACAATAGAAAGACGTAAATAAAGGAAGAAAGAAAATAAAACAACTACTGTACACTTTACTGCTTCTTTAGCTTCAACTGCCACTCTACTCAGCGTTTTGCTGACGTGTTACACTCGTTACTTTTCAGGACCAGGTGTTGAGCAGCCAGGGTCAGCGGCTGCAGAGGACGCTGGGCCGAGTAGGGTCCAGTAGAGTTACCACTGTTCTTTTGTGCCCTTTTTGTTCCACTATAGTGAGTAGTTCTTGTTACTCTCTGTACTTTTCTTTACTTGTAGTTCATGTTATGTTAAATGTTGTTCTACTGTTGTGGTGGTACATGCTGTAGTAGTTCTTTTTTCTTACTGCTGTATTTTGTTACTGCTAGTTATATTTCATGTTGAATGTGGTTTATTTTACTGCTCTTTTGGTTACTTCCTCGTTGGACGACTAGGTCTTGGGATTAGTCGAGTCGGTCCGGTTCTCGTGTCTCGTAGGGACTCGGGAATCGGGTCGTTACAGTTCTTGAGTTCAAGCAAACTCAAAGTTGGTTCCTACTGATTCATTAATGAATCCATGTATATGTTCTTCAATTGCATCAATTGATGTTTTCCTAAGGATCTGTGTGACCTCAGGAATCAATCAAGATACTCATTGGAGTGATTCATGGAGATTCACTCTTCGTCAGCCAAAATGGTGTTCACTAGAGCTCCGGTGAGCTCCGACAAACCAATTAAGCGCCTCAGCCCTTGGAATGATATAAGAAGCTCCAGATCACTTCTTCATGATCTCAGGATCAAGAATAACTCACTAAACTTGTGTGCAAGTGTGAATCTCTCTCGGTCCACAGTCGTCTTCTCCAACTCCGGCGGAGTTGGAGAGACTCATTACTTGAGGTTTCAAGCTCGCAAATAAGTCATTAAGCATGAGATAACTTCAGAGAATCTATTCTAGGCCTTGGTTAGGACTGAGAACTTCTAGCTTCTTCTGACGAATACATCGCCTTCACATTTCAGGTGACGAAGCTTGAGAGCACTGCTAAAATGCTCAAAACCTGATTTTGAGGTGTGGAATTGTTTCCTTGAGTTGAATTAGGTCAGATTAGGTATTTAATTTGATCTGGGAAAATGTGGATTTAAAAGTCAACTCTTAATCTGAGTTTGGTCAAACCTGAGTTCAATTCTAGGAAATCAAGCCTAATTCTTTGATTTAATGAATAGGATAAGTTCTTATGATGATGTAGAATTATTTAGAACTTATTTAATTGGATTTCATTAAGAGTTGTTAAAGGTTCTGTGACCTGACCTGTTTGGCTTCGTTTGAAACCCGACACTGATCTTAAGGTTTTTCATCGAGATTTGAACTCCAATACTACTCAGGTCAGCTTCCCTTGATTCATTGAATCGATTTAAGTCCATTCTCGAGGCTTTTATCTCTCTGTTGGATTGATTTGAGCTTGAATCTAAGCTCTGAACCTGAGATCAGAAGCTATGAAGCTTCTGGAGCTTTTACAGCTCTTCCCAAACCTAAATCTTTCTCTTAAACCCCATAGAATGCTATCTGCAGCATTCCAATTCTCTCAAATGAGGTGCATTTCATCTTCTACAAGTCATTTGACCTAAGATTACACCATCTGAGTTCATTCCACGCATGGCATCCGTGTCATGTTCCTTCCTCGAATCTGTGGATCAAATATGATCCAACCATTAAATTGATGGTAAAATAGTGAAACTGAGACCTTCAGCTTTCGATCAAGCTATTGTGTGCTCAATTGGGCCCCTTGAGCTGGTCAGAGTCAATGCCTGAAATAGTTGTTAGTAGATGCTGCAGCAGAGCAAGGAGTGGTTGGGAAAGTTCCACCTCGAAAATGGAAGGGTGCACGCATGAGTATTTAAGGAATATGTGCACCCAGTGCTTCAGCCGTCAGTGCTGGGTGAACATATAACCTATACCTTCTGATCTGAGAGTGTGCGTGCCTCGCATGTGCATGTGCATGAGCACACTTTTGTGTGTGGGCCCAGGTGGCGTGAGTGTGTGTGGGATGGATGGGCTTAAGACTGCATTAAAGAAATGACTAAAACTCCACCATTAAATAAACTAGGTTGGGCCAAGTAGGGGTTGGTCCTACCCATTTCGAGTGCTGCGTATCCTCGAATAGACCAGCTGCCCATTTATCAAAATTTTTGTTAAGTGAACGGAGAGTGGGTTTAAGTCAAGAAAATGGCTAATTGTGGAGTGAGTTGCACTGTAAAAACAAAAGAAGAAATGGGTGAGAGAAGCTAAGGAAGAAATTAAAGGAGAGAGAGAGAACTTAAGAGAATGAACAGAGATCCTGAAAGAAGAAAAGAAATTAAATGAGAGAGAGCTTAAGAGAGTAATAAGGGTTAGATAAAAGATAAGAAAGAGAGAGAAGGTAATTAAACATCTGATACATTAATTAGAAGTTTGACTTTTACTTTTAAGTCGTCTAATCATTTTGAAAGACGTCTGATAATCAAAGATTGAAGGCTGAATGGAGATTAATTAGTGTTTTGAGCTTAATGTAATAAAGGCATATATGTTGTATTGAAATATCTTTTATGTCTCATTTTGTAAACACTTTGTAATAATTGATATTTCTTTTTATTATTTAATTAAAATCATTCATGTACTTATGGAATAATTGCTATGCTTTCAAGTTTAAATTCTTACGCAATTATTCATGAGCTTAACATATTCTATAATCAATAAAGTAATTAGTTATTGTTTGCTTAATAATAAAATGGTCAATTAAAATTACAATTATGCCTCCCAGTGAACGACTTGGACTCAACCAGTTAAAAGATAATAAAATCTAAAATGTTAGGTTAGCTTGACCTTATACTACAATTAACGACAATATCATAACGATTCAAGTTAACCTAAGTCCAATCTTTACACTATTAATTAAGACTAATAACCTTAATTAACTGTGTTGAGAATTGTACCAGCACAGTTCATTTCCTTGGTAGAGTCATCAATCGTAACATGCTTAATGTGCTTACCCAATTGCTCCAATGTCTTCATTATTCCAGCATCTTTTGTTCTTGCTGATGATTGATTGGATCACTGGCACTAGACAATAATATTATCTTATTGTTGATATATAATACTATAATTAGATCAGGACATGATATCTTCCTGTCATGGAAACTTTCCAATGTATTATTTACACCTAAGGTGAAATATTTCTAGAATATGTCTATCATCTTTAGAATTGTATCCCCATTGTAATTACCTTGCTATGATTTAACATATTCAAAGTTTGCTATTGCCAATTTTTTGCATACCCAAAGTTATTTAAAACAATTACATTGGTATACTCTGGTCAAATTAACTTGTCTTAACAGTGTATACCTGGTTCTTTATCCATATGGCTTCTTTCTCAGTAGCATTGATGACCCTTTATTTGTCATCTTTTTATTGAGCAAATTTGCCTTCAAAAGTTAAATTTGGTATTTACATTGTAAAGCATTGAGTATCTATTGTTGGATGATTTTCTAAATCTACAGGTTCTTGCAACTATTCAAGATGGTTGGAGAGACCCGCTATTGAATCTTTCTCCATATCATGTCCATACCCACAGAGGATTTCTTAAGCATCTAATGCTGAGAACAGGAAGGTATTCCACAAGTTACATTGTCACATACAAGGCATCTCTCTCTTTGGTCATGCATTTCTTGAGCTTCATCAGCTTATTAGTGCAACCTAATGGTTAATTAGTGCTGTGTGATTTATCACATTGGCCTATGGCACGGAATATCTACAAAGATCACTATGAGTTTTAACCTATGGGGCATCAAAATCTTCTTTATGTGTGTTAAGGGGACACTAACAGTTTTAGTTAAACCAAAAAATACCACCTTTACCAAAAGACAATGGTTTCTCTAGCAAAACCTAAAGATAATGGTTTGCAGATTCTAGTTGGAGCATATAGCTTGATGCTGTGTGATTTATCACATTGGCCTATGGCATTGAATATCTACAAAGATCACTATGAGTTTTAACCTATGGGGCATCAAAATCTTCTTTATGCGTGTTAAGGGGACACTAACTGTTTTAGTTAAACCAAAAATACCATCTTTACCAAAAGACAATGGTTTCTCTAGCAAAACCTAAAGATAATGGTTTGCAGATTCTGGTTGGAGCATATAGCTTGATGCCAATGACAAAGAACTAAGCCATAGTACTCCTCTGACAACCCACTTGAACCTTAGAAATCAACATGCGAGTTAAGCATGTCATCTAATTTAGAATGAAAAATTAATATCCTTTCTGGTCATAGTTGTAGAAAAATAGATGGAGTTATATATCCGTATCAATATAAGTTCTTATGATTATTTTATATTATTTATGGTTAAAAAGAAGTAGCTATGTGATAATGACAAAAGTATGATGCAACATGCATTATTTCATATTGAAATGAATTATTTCAAGATCTTGTAACCATAGAAGTGTCTAGATCCTAGAACCGTACATATGTTGTCCTATAGCGTGATGTTTTGACTCAATGATAAATCTAAGACTGTTATCAGCATCCTATGTTTGTTCCAGCCAGAGTACGGAAACTACAGTAGGATGATATTTTGCGTAATTATTGCTTGTGGCAACATGTTTGACCTTTTTGGCCTCCTGCAATATCTATTTCTACTCTCAACAATTATTTATTGAAGTCATCTCAAAAAGAGGATAATAAATGACATAACAACGGGTAATTCAGTGACATGTTGGTCTTTATTGGAGGGATTGCTTTGTCAGGTTCCAGACATTATTATTTAAAATATCTTGGGTTAAGTAAATTTGGTTATGGAAGCGATTCCACCTTCCTCATTACTATGGTTGTGGTTTATGATTGGCCTTTTGAGATTCAGTATCCTGGTAGGGCAGTTGGAATTTTATTCTAAAATATCATGAATTTTATCCTTTTAAAAAAAATCATGAATTTGATGGAAGTAAGCTTTTGTCTTCTTGTGGAGTGCTTCATGAAGTGGTCGTATATCAATACTTTTGGCCATCTTGATCTCTCTTAACATATTTTCTCTTCAATGGAATTTATAAGTTAAAACATTAAACTTTTTATCCTGAGGTAATGGTCAATTTTGTGACATCATATTACAAACCTTACCTGTTGTCTCCTCTTGTGGACACATTATCAGCTTTTCCTGAAATGTGTGTATGAGTTGTAAATCTACTTATTATTTTGTTTGTTGAAAGTGAACCTGTTTAAGCTTATCTGGTGTTAATTATTATTATTAAGCTTATTATTTTTAATGTACACATTCTGCTTAGGGGCATATAAGTACTCTGATTTTCTTGGGTGTTGGCTCATACATTGATTGAATTATCATGGTTTGTCCAAACATTGTTGCATCGGTATGGAATTCGTCAAGAGTCCCAGATTTCCTAGCCTTTGAATTTTAGTTTGCTTCTGGTTCTCAAAGTTTTACTAGTTGGATTTTGGATATGATAGCTAAAAAATTTGTAAATATACCTAGAAGAAAATGTCAAGCAGCTAGTCATAAATCTGAAAAATGGGTTACAATCACATGTAAATGTAGAAATTGGGTTCAATTTGTAAATCTTTTGTCTAAAATTTTGTTATGGTACATGTTCAATGTATAAAAATTTATTATTTACTGAATTTGCTAGTAAGATTCAATTCTTTTAAGTGAATTCAGTTTAGCAGCTAGTATCTTTGTCCAATTTATCCCTTTATAACTTCAGACTCGCTAAGGTGGGATCTATAGAGTCAAAGCCAACTGCTTGCAACCATTGTGTGCATAGCTTTAGCTATGCAAGGGTTTGAGATACATAAGACTGCCTGTTGGTTGATGGTACGCTATAGACTCCAGCATGCACATGCACAAGGGGGTTATGCAAAAGAGTATATCTTCGAAGAAAGAGGAAGCGTCCTCTTGTCATAACATGGCTGCTAAGGTGGGTATTAGTGCCTCTCTCTCACTTCTTTGTTTTCCATAAGTGATATTAAGTTGAGAAGGGGTAGTTTACCTTAGGGGTTAGGAAACTTATGTCAAGAAATGTTAAATTAATATTAATCCTCATTTCTATTTACTTGTAGAGCGGTGTTAATAATAATTTTTGTTTACTTAAACTGATGTAAAGTTGAGGTGTTAATCCTTATAGTGTTTACTTGTACTAGTGTTGATAGTGGAAAACTACGCGTTTGGAGTTGGATTCAAAAATTCGTCGTTATAGTTCGAGTCGCGTAGAAATCCGTTCAACAGATAAAATTTATACCGAAAATCCGTAAAGAGGTTCCGGCTCCAACACAGGGAGGCTACATCGATCTCAAAATTCACAATTATCTATTTTTTTGTATTCTTTTTTTTGTTTAAAGGGTGAAATAATCACAATGGAATCGCTATAGACAATAAGAGAGAGAGAGAACAATCACATGGTATTTGAATAATGTTTTTACAACTAAGAAAGCGGGAAATGATTATACTAGAAAGTGGAAAACTGTTACAACTAGAAAGCGAGAAATTCTACTCTAGAAAGCAATAAAAGAAGGGAGAGAGATGTTATCCTCCTCGACGAATGCTTGGAGGACAAGGCAGGAAGAAGGAGGACGAAGTTGGAAGAATGGGAACGAGGCAACATGTCGTCGTCGTCGCGGGATCCACTTTCGGAACGAGGCGAAAACATGGATTTAGCTCTTGAGGAGCATCCCAGGCGTGAAACAAGCTTCTCTTAAGCTTTGGAGAGGAAGAGAGGAGAAGGAAGGGATGAGAATTTCATAGGGTAAAGGTCTCCTTTTATAGTTGCAAAGAGTGGGGTCATTTTGGACTTTTTAACTTCAAAAATAATAAAGAAGGGACCTTCAGCAATGGACTTAAATGTCGCTAAAGGTCGGCCATGGACGACATGTGCGCGCGCTCGCTCCTCTTCCGCGCCCTAAGCGCCCGTGCACATTTAGACGATATCAGCCATTCGATCTCAAGATCGGACGACTTAAAGTCGTCCTCGCCCGCGCCACGCTTGATCGCATGTCAAATCGGGTGTGAGGCAGAATGTCTGATCCTGTGTACGCCCAATTGGGCGATCTGGACCGTCCACAGCCAATCGCAAGGTTCGGATTTAACGCACATGCATAGCAGATCGCGAGTCGAACCCGCGCCCCACGCTCACGCAATGCCTCGCGACCACTGCACTGCATGTTCATTCGTGTCGCGCGAAGGTTTTAAGCGACGCGTGCTCACAGCCGTTGGTTCGAGATCCAACGGGCCAGATCTCGTCTTGCCGTGCCTTTAGAAGAGGAGAGCGGGGGGTCCCTAGGGCCGATCGGGCAGCTGAGATGGCACCACATGGTGCCATCTTGGCCGTTCAACTTCTTTATGTTGCAGACGGTGCCACGGGTGTCGGATTGGATCGATTTTCACACCGTTAGGCTGCGATCGATGATCCAAACCCATCCATGCGGTCAGATTTGTCGTCTGAAGTGCAATTTGATACCATCTTGGCCCTTGATCTTTAGGCTTCCTCGATCTCTATCTAGTGCTACGGATGTTCGATTAGGGAGATTTTAGAGTCGTTAAACTCCAATTGTCACCCTGATCAGATTCGTATGGTTGGATCTTCGATCCGAGGCCCTAATTAAAAATTACCCTGTTCCTGACCATAAAATGAGACAATTGCTATACAATTTATACAACTTGACCTAAATGCATGATTATGCATGTTATACAATATTTACAATATATGATGCTAATATGACACTAAGGGCATGCATTAATAGATATTTTTGGCTATTTAGATGTATACACATCACACCCTCATGCCTATCTTTTGCTAGTCCCTAGTAAAAACTATATGCTATTTATAAAAGAATTAGGGTTGGATTACTCGGACACAAGTTATTTTCAACATTAAGAAATTTTTACTTAGGACGTGAACTTTCAAAGACACAACAACGCCCGGGTATCTACCAAAATGCAGACTGCCTCAAGCCCTCGCTTTATTCAAAGAAAGATCTTTTCTTCTTTTTCTTCCTTTCTAATTTTTTTTGGATTTTTCAGTTTAGGGTTCAGAGCAGCTTTCTTCGGCCACTCAACCCACCCAAGATTTGATGAGAACCCTAAGTTCTAAGTATCTTTTTGGTGAATGTGATAGACTCGTTGATCGGCAATCACAATGGACTTTGGATTTCTATGCCCCTAGGTGACCTTAAAAAGAGTTCTGCCTAAAGGTGTATCTATACGACCGGTAGCTTTCTCCCTACTTTTATTTTTTTATGGGGTCAACACAAGGGTGAATCTAGTTTATATCTCCCTAGCATATTATACTCCACTTCTTCCTAAGTGTTTTATGAATTTTTATGTGCATTTCTTGAGCTAGAATCTAGACAACCGGTCGATGAACTGTTACCACTGACAACTTGCCAGCCATACTTGTGAGGCAAAGTGTAGCTTATTTCTTTTGTTTCTTTTTCTTTCTTTTCTCCTTTTTCATTTTCTTTTTCTTTCTGAACTTTCTTTTTCTTTTTAAGTAGGTGGCTTCCCTGGTCTAAGATTTACCTAAAGGCAGCAGGAAAAGAATGGTCCAGTGGCTGGAATCTGGACAACCTAAATATGGGCTGTTACCCATGATAACTTGTCAGCCATACCACCCTAGAAGGTTCATTAGCTACCCAATTTCCGTTAAAACCGTCGAACAATAAGTCAGTGACGAATAGTGTGTAGATGTTTAGACTTAAAATTCCCTCAAATCAAAGGACAGGTTGATAAGTCGTGTACTTATCACCCAAACTTATTTAATAAAATTAAGATAGAATTCAGGATGGCGATGACTCGATAAACAAATCCACATTTTAGTGGGTACTCGAGCTGATTAAGCCCAAAGACCTGAAAGGTCTTAATGTTCAGATCCTGCTGTAATATTTCCTAAAATTGAAAAGTCCTAATGTCCAAGTATTCCTTCTTAATTCAAATTTTTTTTTATGTATATATAAGAAAATAAGTAGAATTTACAAGAATTCCACAGAACTGACAAATTGATTCAAAAATGAATCCACCCCCCATGCCTAGCTGATGCAATGTCCGTATTAAGAATAAAAGACATGAAAGGAAAGGTAGAATGCAGAAGATATCAGCTGAATATGAATCTTGGGTTAGCTCTGAGTCAGATTGGACAACTACTGAGTTTAATGCTGTCAGCTAAGCATAGTCCAGCCAAAGAAGTCACAACATAGCTAGAGCAACTATGTCTGAGACGGGTTCTGGAATAGTACCATCAATAACTGGCTTCAGACGTTGACCGTTGACTTTGAATGAATTACCCATCTTCGGGTCAGATATCTGAACAACCCCGTTTGGAAATATCTGATCGATAATGAACAGGTTGTTCCATTTCGACCTAACTTTGCTAGGAAAGAGCTTAAGTCGAGAATCAAAGAGCCAAAAATTCTGGATCGACTCAAAGCTCTTGCGGGAGATCAATTAGTCATGAAGAGCTTTGGTCTGAGCCTTGTAGAATCCCAAGGACGAGCAACCCTAAAGAAGTCCTTGATGAATCTCCTGTAGAATCCAACATGACGAAGAAATGATCAAATTTGTTTGACAGATGTGGGAGGAGAAAGTTTAGTGATAGCATCATCCTTAGCTTTGTCCACTTCGATTCCCTGTTCAGAGATTACATGACCCAAGTCGATGCCTTCTTGTGTCATGAAATGACTCTTTTCCCAGCTAAGGACCAGTCTTGTTTTGATGCATTGTTTAAGGATCATTTCAAGATTAGCTAGATAAGAGTCGAATGATTCTTTGCAAATAGAGAAATCATCCATGAAAACTTCCATAAACTCCCCCACCATGTCTAAGAATATGGCTAGCATACACTTTTGAAAAGTCACGGGTGCATTGCATAAGTCGAAAGGCATCCTAAGGAAAGCAAAAGTTCCATAGGGACAGGTGAAGGTTGTTTTTTCCTGATCCTCGGGATGGATAGGGACTTGATTGTATCCTGAGTAACCGTCAAGGAAACAGAAGTACTTCTTCCCGATTAGTCGTTCAAGGATTTGATCAATAAAGGGCAAAGGGAAATGATCCTTTTTCATGGCTGTGTTCAGCTTCCTGTAATCAATACAAACTCTCCAAGAGGAAGCTGAACGAGTTGTGATAGATTCTCCTTTCTCGTTAGACACAACGGTAATCCCGACTTTCTTGGGAATAATTTGCACGGGACTTACGCAAGTAATGTCAGAGATCGGATAAATGATTCCTGCATCGAGCCACTTGATAATCTCCTTGACCACTTCTCACATATTCGAGTTTAATCTCCTCTGCATCTAGCGAGAAGGGCATGATCCATCTTCCAAAAATATTCTATGATTGCAGTAAGATGGCTCAATCCCCTTAAGGTCATGAATGGTCCAACCAATTGCCTTCTTATGTTCCTTTAGGACCTTAATTAGCTTAATCTCCTGCTCCTTTGTTAATTTAGCACTGATAATCACAGGGAGCATCTTATGTGGTCCTAAAAAGTGCTATTTCAGATTCTCAGACAATGATTTCAGTTCAAGCTGGGGCAGGTTGATGATTAAAGGTAAGGAAGATGTTGATGAAGACTCATCAAGAGGAAGAGGTTGAGAGTAAACAAAATCAATAACCTCTTCAGAAGGTGGCGGGTCTGCCATAGAGGGTTGTAGGTCTAAATCATCATCAGAGGAGGAACTTTCAAATGCAGAAACCGCCATACAACTTTCAATATTCACATTATCGTCTTCAAGTTCCTCAATAAATCCACAATCCTCAAATTCGTTAATCGCCTTAAAAAGATCCAATTTTATTCTTTGATCCCCAAAGGTGATTTTCATGCTACCGCTCTCATAGTTAATGTTGGCCTTGGTGGTAGCCAGGAACGAAAGCCCCAGAATGATGGGCGTATTCTTTAAATTCTTAGGTACATCTATATCAAGGACAAGGAAATATACAGGAAGATAGAAATCCTTAACCATGACAATAACATCTTCAATAACGCCTTGCGGATTTGTGACCGAACGGTCCACTAACTGCAGCGTTACTGAAGTTGGCTGAAGTTCACCTAATCTAAACTTCTCGTAGAGAGAAGTCGGAATAAGGTTAATGGATGCACTCAGATCCAACAGTGCTCTATCAAAGGTGTAATCTTCGATGACACAAGAAATCAAAGGAGCACCTGGATCTCTCTTTTTCTGAGGGAGGTGGTGTAGGATAACAAAACTAGCCTGCTCGAAGAGTACCACCTTCCTCAGAACAGATTCTCTCGACTTACGCTTCTGTGTACATAAATCCTTTAAAAATTTTGCGTAAGTCGGTATATGGTTGATAGCATCGAGGAGTAGGATATTGATCTCGACATTCTTGAAAATATTCAGAAGCTTCTCATTACTATCAACAGACTTCTTCTTCCTTGATCTAATCAAAGCCTCAGGAAAAGGAACATGAGTCGGATCTTTGGAATCAGGTTCCTGAGCCTTGATTTCTTCTCCAGAGTTCTTTCTCTCCTCAGGCTCTTCAGGATTTGGTAAATCAAAATAGTGTGGTTGTGGATCCTGAGTTTGTTTACCACTCTATAAGGTAACAAAATTACCAGATGCATACGGGTTTGGGTCTTGGGGAGGGTTAGGAAAGATTGGAGGGGCTTCATTAGCCAAAAACCTTTGATTTGAGGAAGAAGAAGAGGAAAGACCCTACTCAACCACCTGAGCATGTGTGTGTGGGTCCCTTTGATTCCCGTACCCATGGGCTTGATTGCCCGGATTCTGGATATTACACGGGTTGGGTACAGGTTGAGATAGTAGAGATCTAGGTTGACGAGAATTAGCTATGAACCCGGTTTGCAAGTCATCCAGCGAAGTTTTAATTTGCTGCATGAGATGGAGCATAGATTCTTGCATCTCTACCATTTGTCGATTCAAATCAGCCTGCCCTACGGGTTGACGAGCATTCCAAGGTGGCTGATTGACCTGATTCGAGGGAAGCTAAGTGTAAACATGACCTTGACCCATTGGTCGATGTGGAGCATAGTTGCTGGGTCGGAATTGGATATGCTGCCCCGGGTTTTTCCAGGAGAAGTTAGGGTGGTTCCTCCAACCAGATTATAAGCATTGGAGTAAGGGTTGGACCTAACATTCTCCTGTACAGCATAGACATCCTCATAGGGCGAGGATGGAGAGAAAGAACGGGAGGGATTGGAGAAACTTGGATCAAAGGCCCTAGTTTGGAACCCGTGGGTTCCGAATAATGCTAACTCATAGGTTGAGCCGCATCAAGTTGATTCATGAACTCCCGTCCAGAGGGAGCTCGCGATGAATGGAATCCCGAATTCTGGGATTGAGTGGATAGAGAGTTGTTCATTGAATTTCCATCCATCCACTCCTCCATTCTCTTAGTAACCAAGTCCACCTTGTCAAGTTTATTACAAATCAATTACATATCTAATGAATGAGAGTCGTGGACTTCATTAACATTCAATCTGGGCTGCTGAGACCGGTTAACGGTATCCATGGAGGCATGATTGATTGAATTCTCACTCATCTCCTCAAACAAATCGTGTGTGCTATCTGCGTCTTTGTTGAGGAAATTGCCTTCGCAAGAAGCATCCACGTGATTTCTGAGTTGCTTAGTCAACCCGTGGTAGAAGATCTGCATGAGTTGCCATTTCAGCACCTCATGGTATGGACACCTCCGCAATAAGTCCTGGAATCGCTCCCAGGTAACATGAAATTGCTCCCCTAGTCGTTGGGTGAAGGTAGTAATTGCCTGTCTCAAAGCATTGGTACGTCCGACAAGGAAGAATTTCTTCAGGAAGGCCGATTTGAATTCATTCCAAGTTGCAATTGGCCTTCCTATAGTACTGTACCAATGAGCGGCTTTATCCCTAAGAGAGTGGAGGAAGAGCCTCATGATCATCTACTCCTCATTCACGTTTTGTGCCTTGGTGGTCTGGACCAAAGTGGTCAAGTCCTACAAGTGCTGAAACAGGTCTTCAGAGCCAAGCCCATGAAAATGTTTGATCAGGCTTAACACTTGGGGCTTGATTTCTACGTCTCCGACAGGAATCTGGACGCCAGGACATTCCCCGTAATTTGAAGGATCGTAAAAATCCTTCAAAGGCTGAGCGCTCTGCATTCTCTAGAACCATTCTTGCATTCTCTGTATTTGTTCCAGCTACCTTTGAAATACCTCCTGTGGATCCTAAGGCAGAGGAGGCTATTGATCGGCCATGGGATCAATTTGGCCAAAATCCAATCTATGCCTCCTAGAATACTCTAGTGGTCCTTCCAATCAGGGATTCAATGACCTCCTTCCTAGCATAAACTTAAAAAAGGTCGGAAGGACTGGGGATAAGAACCCTGCAGCACAACAAAACAAGCATGTCCTTAAGTGGGGTAGCTTAAGGATCTACAGACTCTCAAAATCTGTCGTAAGATTATAAACGATTTACTCTACTTGTGTCTGCTCAATCCAACCAGTTAGAAGGAGGGACTGGGGAAAAGGTTTTTCCTTCAGCTTGCGCCTCCAGTTCCTTGTGTACCCCCCAGCCGCGATCGTTTGATGCTACTCCCCTAGCTAGACATCAGATTGATCAGTACGAGCAGGTTAATCGTAAACAATCTCAAACTGGATCCCGAAGAGCAAATCAGTCTTTATGGCCAACGTCTACTTGATTTTATTTAGGCTTGGGATTGTAGTGCTTATGGAATGTGGTGGGCCCTTAAAATGGGTTGTGCCCTTAATGATCAATTGAGTATGTGTGAGTACATGCACAACCAGGGTTTTCAAGCAAGATTATTTGTGATGAGTAGATTTTGTGGCTCAAATCTTGCTTCAGTAGCTTTTAAGGTTTAAAATTAGGTTTAATTCAATCAAGTTTGAGGCAAACTAGGTTTTCAAACACGGATGAAGATTACTTTCCTTTTGAAATAAAAAATAAAGTGGAGTGTCTGATATTGACCTAAATTAAAAACCCTAATGGGAAGCTACCTGGTGAGTTGATTTTAGGTTAAGTGGTACGGCCCAAATAACTCAAAAAATTAACCACAATTGCACCACTGAGTTATGCACACAAAATGATTAACCTAAACTGCTTTCTACTCTTTTACATGTTGATTTGTGTGTACCGGTTCTACAGATCAGAATCCGATTGAGTAGAAGAAAATCAATTAGGTTAAGTGACTTGAATGTGGGTATATGTAGTGTATATGTTGAATTACCCCACAAGAAATATCTTTTTGATTTTTTTTTATATGCGAGGGTGAAATGAATGTGGGTGGAAATCCAAGCAACTAAACTAATCCTAGGATTTATGCAAACACCTAGGTCAATTGGAGTTTGAATTAATGTTGTGAATTAAAATCTATGGAGGGGGAAGAATGGGGAACACTTACAGTTGTCTTCAACTGCACTTTACTCAGATCTACCGCTTGACGATTTCCTGATCGAGATATCTGTAAAATAAAAGACAAGAGATAAAGCAAGTTAGAAAACAGTAAAGTGCGCAAAATGTGGAAAGAACGAAAAATCGTTGCCTCCCTGGCAATGTCGCCAAAATGTTGATAGCGGAAAACTACATGTTTGGAGTTTGATTCGAAAACTCGTCGCTGTAGCTCTAGTCGCGAAGAAATTCATTCAACAGATAAAATTTATATCGAAAATCCATAAAGAAGTTCCAGGTTGAACACAGTGAGGCTACGTCGATCTCAAAATCTGCAATTATATTTTTTTGTATTCTTTTTTTTGTTTAAGAGGTGAAATAATCACAATGGAATCGCTATAGACAATAAGAGAGAGAGAGGGAGAACAATCACTTGGCATTTGAATAATGTTTTTACAACTAAGAAAGCAGGAAATGATTATACTAGAAAGCGGGAAACTGTTACAACTAGAAAGCGAGAAATTCTACTCTAAAAAGCAATAAAAGAAGGGAGAGAGATATTATCCTCCTCGACGAATGCTTGGCGGACAATCCAGTTGGAGGCAATGCCTAGAAGACGAAGGACAAGATGGGAAGGAGGACGAAGTCGAAAGAACGGGAATGAGGTAGTACGTCGTCGTCGTCACGGGATCCACTTACAGAACGGGGGCAAAAGTTAGGATTTAGCTCTTGAGGAGCATCTCGGGTGTGGGACAAGCTTCTCTTAAGCTTTGGAGAGGACGAGAGGAGAAGGAAGGGATGAGAATTTCATAGGGTAAGGGTCTCCTTTTATAGTTGCAAGGAATGGGGGCATTTTGGACTTTTTAACTTCAAAAGCAATAAAGAGGGGACCTTCAGCGACGGACTTAAACGTCGCTAAAGGTCGGTCGTCGACTATGTGTGCGCGCCTGCTCCACTTCTGCGCCCTAAATGCCTGCACACAGTTAGACGATATCAACCTTCCGATCTCAAGATCGGACGGCTTAAAGTCGTCCTCGCCCGCGCCACGCTTCATCTTCGCACTACAAGATTGCGCGTCAGATCGAGCATAAGGCAGAGCGTCTGATCCCGCGTACGCCCAATTAGGTGATCTGGACCGTCCACAGTCGATTGTGCACTTCGGATTTAACACGAACGCATAGCGGATCGCGAGTTGAACCTGCGCCCCGCGCTCACGCAACGCCTCGCAACCACTGCGCTGTGCCTTCATTTTTGTTGCGCGGAGGTTTTAAGTAGCGCGCGCTCACTACAGTTGGATCAAGATCCAACGGCCCAGATCTTGTCTTGCTGGGCCTTTAGAAGAGGGTAGCGGCGGGTCCCTGGGGCAGATCGGGAGGCTGAGATGGCACCACGTGGTGCCATCTTGGCCATTCAACTTCTATGTGTTGCAGACGGTGCCACGGGCATCAGATTAGACCGATTTTCACGTCGTTAAGCTGCGATCGTTGATCCAAACTCATTCTTGCATTTGGATTTGTCGTTTGAAGTGTGGTTTGACACCATTTTGGTCCTTAATCTTTAGGCTTCCTCGGTCTCTATCTGGTGCTACAGATGTCTGATTAGGGCGATCTTGGAGTCGTTAAACTCCAATTATCGCCCTGATCAGATCCATATGGTTGGATCTTCAATCCGAGGCCTTGATTAAAAATCGCCCTGTCCCCAACCATAAAAGGAGACAATTACTATACATTTTATACAACTTGACCTAAATGCATGATTATGCATGTTATGAAATATTTACAATGTATGATACTAATATGACAGTAAGAACATGCATTAATAGACATTTTTTGTTATTTAGATGTATGCACATCAAGTGTTAACACTAATTTATGTAGAGTGGAGTTTCGATTTGGGGGAGTTACAAAGTTAACACCTATTTTGCTAGCACCCTCTAGAACTAGTGTTAAGATTATGCGGGTTAACTTCTCAAGTAAACGAGGGTTAATCCCTTGAAAGAGTGGTTAAGCTCCTAAGTAGCCCTAAGGCAATTGTTCACTATTTTTTATTGGAACTCAACATCAAATTAGCACCTTATACTTATTTTCTGTTTATGGCATGTCATGAAAGGGTAATAGAAAAGTTTTTTGGAGGAGGATGACCAGGTTATTGGAAGGTTATTCACTATTGTAAAGACTCGTTCTGTCCTGAGCCTTTTAAGACGTCTAGACTGTCGATTAGACGTCTGGAAATCGAAATTTTGGTACGAGCCTTCGTGTCTGCGTGCAGGCTGCGTGCAGACAGTACCTCTCCTCTCTCTCTTTCCCTCTTCCCTCCTCCACCAAACCCTAACGCACCCTTATATAAACCCCTCTCCCCCTCCTCCTTTCTTCCCCACTTCACCACAGCCAGCCACCTTCCCTCCTTCCTCTCCACTACAGCGAGAGGTGCGAGCACGGGAGAGAGTGCGAGAGCGAGCGACGAGGAGGAGAGGCGACGTGAGGAGAGGAGGAAGTGCTTGAGCTTACGAGCTCGTGGGAACTCGCTGGAGTGGCGCGTGCGGGAGGAGGAGTGCGTTGGAGGTGAGGCCGCGGCTGCGTGCGGCGAGGGAGAGTAGGAAAAGGTTCTGGTTCTGGGATTTTCCCATAATCAAACGTATGGCGTGCCGTCCAGACAACATATTGGACATCTGGTGACGATACCAGACGATTGAAAGTAGATCTTCGCGAAGGTACGTTCCTCTTGCGGTTACGGCTGTGCAAGCCACACTACAGCTATGGTTTGCGTGGCTAAATATAGGTGATTTGGCTGTCGCGTGCAGGGATTACTTCCGGAAGGCGCGGGGTATGCCCTCCCACACGTTTCGGACATCTAGACAGCTTACCAGACGACCGGAAGCACTCCTCGACGTCCGGAGGAGAGGTCGGACATCTGGAGCTGGGTCCAGACGATCTAGACGAGGTTCTAGACATCTGAGGTCGACGCAAAACCTGAGGTGAGTTTCTGGTTACTTTTAAGATGTCTAGACCTTGTGCCAGACGTCTGATTTAGGTCTACAGACTTGTTTTTGACAATTTTAGGGTCCGTTTGAGGTCCATTTTACGCAAACAAGATATCGATGTTTTCCTTTTGAGTTCCTCTACTTATTAGAAGGCCTCTTATACTATTCTGAATATTCCATTGTGGTATGTTCCTTGTTATAGGACTTCGATCAGTTGCGGGTTCAAGGCTTGCCGAGGCACGTGAGCCTACCGTTCAAGCCCCCAATACTCCTGGGTTGTCTGGTAGAGTGGTCTTCCCTTAATTTAATTATAAAACCTGAATGCATATGCGAATTGAATAACTAGAACCTAGGATATGGCATGAATCTTAGGACGAGAAGTACTTGCAATGTCTGTATTCATGTTTGAAATTGCAGTCTTGAATAAATGAATAGAAATGTTAACAACTGCCTGTTAATAAACAAGAGCTGCCTGTGAAACATGAATTACCTATGCTAGTTAAACAGTTACATGTGACATTACTTGTTGTATATGTTAAATGATGGAAATACGAGCTGCATGTGTAAAACCTGAGAATGAAAATGTGAATGATGAACCTGGTATGGAATGGCATGAGAAATACGAGCATGAACCCTACGGGGAATTAGGTGTAGAGCTCCTGTGAATAAATGGAATGGATGTGGAAATGTGAGTGGGAAGTGTGCTAGCCCTTGAGTACGTGATACCAAGTAGAGCGACTGTCCCCTGTTTAGTATAGAGCGGATCTAACCGCCCTTGGGTTGGGACCTGGGGTTAGGATTGGTCACTCTACACCGACTTCTTGGCCCTCGCATACACTGTACCGAGGAGAGCTACTAGTGTAGGGAGAGAGCTAGCCACCCCATGGGGTCCGGGGTTCAGCTTGCCACCCTACACCAACTTGTTAGGCCCACGGGGCAAACCAGGGTAGTCAGACAAGGGTGTGCGGACTGTGGAGAGGCGAAACCCTTGTTTTGTTCTGAGGGGCTAGACCCCTATTACTGAGAGGGCTAAGCCCTATACTGTTCCGTGTTGTACTTTGAGCGTACCCGTTAGCGGAAACGACTGACCGCGTGCCAGTGCAGGGTAGCTACTGTAGTTTTCCCTAGTAGGAGGGGGTGACCCAATAAAGTGCGGAATAAAAATAGAATAATCTCATAAAAATAGCAATCCCACAATGTACACAATTATTTTTAGGTGGAAACCCAGACCAGGTGAAAACCACCACCTAACCTTCTCAAGTTAGGATTTTCCGATCAACCAAGTTGATCAAATCCACTAAACGAATAACTTAAACGAGGGTGATTCAACCTCAATTACAACCATGCTACAAGTGCATGGGTAGCATTCCTCAACCCCTTCTCTTCTCAAGAAGGATTTTGTCCCTCGATAGAGACAGGAATTCGCAACGCGAATACCCAACCAAATAATAAAGTAAAATACAAAGAGTAATCCTATAGAGCCACAAAGATATTCTTAAACTAAGCTTCTATAGGAGTTAGGATTCTTCCCTTTGCAAGAAGTGCGTCGAATCGGTGACGCGGGTACGTAAACTACGCAACGGTGCAATGGCGCTCTCGTGAACTATGGCGGGAGAGCGGGTGCGCAAATTGATCGATGCTCTCTAGAAGTAGAAGTAGGCTTGGAGAGCAAGAGCTTTCTTCTATTTTGATCTTCTTCTTTTTGACACAAAAGAGTGGAAAGTATGTTGCTTGGTGTGTCTTGGTGTGTGTTTGAGTGGCAAGGGTTCTCCTCTATTTATAGAGGCCCTAGGAAGGTTTTGGAAGGCCTTGGAAGGTGACGTGCCTTCGTGCGTGTGTGTTAAGAGGTGTCGTTATAGTTGCACTTGATACGTCGGTTTTAAAAGAAGTAAACGGAGGTGAGTCCGAGTGTCGATCTCAGGGAGGCGTGGAAATCGGATTTTGTTTACCACTTGTTGTCACGAAAAAGGCAGAGTTTTGCTTGCGAAAGAGACGATTTTGAAAAGCGAGAGATAGAGAGAGTTTAGGGTTAGAAAGCTCTTGGTTTTGATCATGCACTTTAAACAGAAATTAAAATGGCAACTAAATGGAAAATAATTTCATTAAACATGCATTCATAGTTCATGGTTTACAATATTAAATACATGCTTCAACAAAAGTAAATGAAAGCTTAAAAGAGAGAGAGAGAGAGGTAGAGAGAGAGTGGAGAGCGACGAGGCAGCCACGGCGGTGGAGGAGGCTCCGTCGGTGGCTCGTCGTCTCCGGTGATTACAAGAGTGCCTAATACTAGCTAGGAGAGGAGTGGAGTAGTTGCAAGTGGGAGAGGATGCCTTGAATGGTGGTAGAAGGGGGTTTAAATAGAGTTAAGGGCTTCCTAAAAGAAGAATGTGCTTTAGCGACATCCAGAACGTCGCTAAAACCGCTTCCAGATACGTCGGTGAAGCCCTCCTGTCGCCGGTCAGCCGCCCGCCCCTCTCTCTCTTCAGGCGCGATCCGTGGATGTCGAATGAGAGCCGTCCAATTGATGATTGGACGACTGAGATCCTCCCGCGCCTGCGCTAAGATCGTGCTTCGGGCACGCGTGCGCGCGCGCGTTTCCGCCCGGCGTGCGCGCGCGTGGGAGGTGGGGCGCTGTCGTCGCGCCGCGTGGCGCAATCCTACCCGCTCGCTGCTGATCGCGCGACTCAATTTTGCCGCGCCCTTCGCTCGCAATTGATTTCCGCTCTGCGCGATTCGAACGCGCGTCACCGCGACGCGGGCGAGCGCGCTAACCGTTGCGCCACGCCCGCGCTTTGTCGCGGCGACCGCGGGCGAGCGCGCGGATCTCAGCCGTTCGATCGAAGATCAACGGTCGAGATTCGTCCTTGGCTGGCTTGGGGGCGTGCGAGCGGTAGGGGCGGGGCGACGTGGCGCGTTCTGGGCCGTTGATCTCCAGATCAACGGTCGGCATTTCTTGGGCCCATTGTGGGAGCTCCGGATGTCGGATTTGGCCGATCTTGAGTCCGTTAGACTCCGTTCGTCGTCCTGAATCCTTCCGTGCGGTCCGATTGCTCATCTGAGGCCTGCTTTGACAAATGCTTTACACAAATGGCCATTAATACAGTTTATAAGCAATCTTGGTACTTGATGCATGCAATGCTCCTATTCTACTTTATGTTGTGCCTTTTATTCTAAAGATGAGCCATATTCAACCTAATTACTACCCCCTTGCGTGGTGTTATCATACCCCCATGCTTACTCCTTGCTAGTCCCTAGCAAGGTTTATTCTAGCCTTTATTTCTTTGGCGAATTCAAGAAGTAATTGCTTAGGCACTTCGTTACTTGTCAATAAGAGGAACTATACGAAGATCTTAATCTACAAAGACTAAGCAGCGCCCGGGTGTCTGCCAAAATTCGAATCGCCCGAATCCTTGCTTTGTATATATAACTATACTTATGTATACGTATATATCTATATATGTCTTTTTAGAATTTTTAGAATTCAGTGTGGGTTGGTAACTTTTTACGGCTACCCAACCCACCCAAAACTCGGTCAAAACCCTAAGTGCTAAGCATCTTGGTGTGAATGTTGTGATAGACTTACTTAACGGTAATTGAGACAGACTTCGAGTTTCTACGCCTCCAGGTGACTGGAAAAGAAAATAAATTTTTGCCTGAATGTGTATTTGTTCGATTGGTAGCTTTCTCCTTACGTTCATTTTACTTGGGGTCAACACAAGGATTTTCCAGTGTATATCTCCCCGGCTTGTACTACTTCCACGCTTCTTCCTTAGGTGTTTTTGGTCTTCTATTTTTGTGCAATTATTGAGTTGGGCTCTGGACAACCGACCAATGGGCTGTTACCCACGATCACTTGCCAGCCATACTTGTGCGGTGAAGTGTGGTTTATTTTCTTTTCTTCTTTTTCTTTTTTTTTTTTTTAATTATATATTTTTTTTTTTACGTAGGTGGCTTCCCTAATCCCAAATGTACCTAGAGGCAGCGAAAAAGAAATGGCCTGTGGCTGGGTTCTGGACAACCTGCCAATGGGCTGTTACCCACGACAACTTGCCAGCCATACCACCCTAGAGAGTTCATTAGCTACCCAATTTCTGTCAAAATCTCCGAGAAGTGAGTCTGTGCAGAAATGTGTGCAGATGCTTAGACTCAAAGTTTTCCTGAGTTAGAGGATGAGTTGATAAGTCGTATACTTATCACCTTTTTTAGTAGGTGGATTAGAATAGCTTAAAGTTGCCAGGACTCACCGCTAAATCTATATTTTAACGGACACCAGGGCTGATTAAGCCTGAAGGCCTGAAAAGTCTAAGTGTTTAAGTTCTTTTTGTATTATTTTCCACTATTGACAAGTTTCTAATACCTAAGTTTTTCTTCCTAAATTCAAAATTTCTTTTTTTTTATTCATTCATTCAGACTGATTAATTAAGCTCAGGATTATGCAATTTACCATCCCCCCATGCTTAAGTTGGACAATGTCCTCATTGGCAGATTCATGGATGCAGAAGGGTTTAAAAAGATAGTACCTGAGTGACGTAGACTACCAGATCAGTCTGAATCCGCTGGGTTGCCTCCCAGGAAGCGCTGAGTTTAACGCCTCCAGCTGGGCGGTGCACAAACAGGAATGGCTTGGGTCAAGAAGATATGTTCAAAATTTACCAGACCCAAAATCAGAAGTCCACAGATGCGAATAAGGTTGTGGTGGAGTCCCGTTCCAAAGGGGCGGGAATTCTGTAATAGATATATCATGCATGCCCGTGTCAGATCCTCTCTTAGTTTGTGGGCATGCAAACAAGTTGCTGTGGACGAACGCACCCCAAATATGACATGCCAAACACTAAAGATGTAGGTCTTATATTCAGCTTGTGTCCCCAAAAAACTATAATCCATCGAAAGTGTATCAATTCCAGTGCATTCGGGTTGCGGGATTCTTATTCTGGTAGGGCAGGTAACAAAGTCCAGAGTTTCATACTTAGCCCTACAACCAAACATGAGGCCTCTCTCCAAAGACGAATCCATCTCTTCCGCAACTATGGTTTCATCGCTCATTCCTTCCAAGCCCTTGATCTCAAGAATATTTTCTACCACCTTCTCTGTATCAGATTCACTGTTTGGGGTTACATTAGAGGTAGGGTCAATTTCATCCTCTAGATCATATTCTTTCTCTTGGCCCTCCTCCAAATTTGTGATGGGGATTCCAACCGATTCATAATCAATTTCTTTGAGATTGTAACTCCATTCTCCATCTATGATGGTGGCTGCTGCTCCCACCGGATTTCTTCTCTTGGGCCAATTGGATTCAGATTCCAAGGCCTCTCCCCTCACATTCTCAGGTTCCTCCTGATGTTTGTTCTCAATGCTCCCCAAATTGTGTTCCAAGGAATCCTTATTGTCCTTATCCAGTGAGCTGTCCAACTCCTGAGGGGTATCAATGGTGGACTGAACCAAATCAGGACGACTGGGTGTAGTCCAATTGATCATGGTAGGTCCTTGCTTTATGAGTGGCGTTGTGTGCAACATCTTTCTCTGGCCTTCTTTCCCCAATTGTTGGAACAAATCCATCATGGCCTGTTGCCCTTTAACCAATTCTTGATTCTGTCTGTGTAGTTCTAATTTGAGGTTATCAAGAATTGACATGGTGTCATTTGGTGTCCTTTGGATTTCCTCCTTGAGATCTTGGTTAAGAGAGTATGGTTGAGGTTGTGGATCAGAATCCATATTAGTGTTTAGGTTCTTGGGTGGGTCCTCTATTCTATCATGTTCAGGGTCCAGTTCTTCAAGAGGAACCATTCTCTGTTTGGTCCTACTCCAGAATAGTTGAGGTTCTAAGTCCTCCTCCCAGTCAGATTCTTCATCAGGGGACCAAATCGAAGGTTGATGATCCTGAGCTTGCCTAGATTTCTGATCATTTTCTGATTTCCATTTGTTTAGAACTCCTTCTAATCCAAAGGTCAAGTAGGCAAGGTTGTTGAATTCAGATGACCTTTCTTGGTTATTATCCTGAGATGGGTAGGGTTCTTGGTGTTCTCCTAAAGTGTAGGTCCTATCACAGTAGAGCGGGTCGGGCCTAAATGAGGAGGCATCGTGAGGAGAATCGAGATATGGAGCCCCACAATTTGAATCGTACCCTTGGGTGGCTATGTTGGGTGTATTCCAATAAGAGGTTGGTGTGGTTTGGTCATAGTTGGGCCAAGAGGGATATTCCAGGTTGCATCCCCAACTTGGTGGTTGGTTAGCCCAAGTCAGCTGTGGGTATGGTCTACTTGGGTTAGCATACAAATCCTGTTGGGGGTAATTTGGGTAAGATGGATAGGCATTGAAATCCATGGAAGAAATGGAGGGATGCGGGAAGAACAGATGAGAGAGAGTTGTGCACTCAATCAAACAAACAAGCCTAATCCTTATGGTGTATTCCTTAGGAGACTTAGAAATCTCACAAAGGTTGATTAAGTCCGTAAACACTGGACTCCCCTTCCCAAGGCTAATCTGGCCAGGTTGATTACGAGGGGATTGCAGGGAAGGTTTTTCCTTTGGCTTGCGCCTCCGGTTCCATAGACCCCACAACTGTGGTCGTTTGACACTGCCCCGCAGCCTAGCCACCAGATTCTACCAAGGGAATGAAAGCCAAGTGCCTAGTGAACAAAACCTCACCTTTTGAGACTTAACTCAGTCCTGCCTAGGGCACGTCTACTCAATTTTAACGGGTTAGGATAGTGCTTGTGCTTAGGGTAATGTGATGAGGCGTTGATTGGGGTGGTGCCTCTTAATTTTCCACTTTTCAAGGTGTGTGCTTCTACAAAACAGGGTTTTCAAGCAAGAATTTTTAGGGTGTGGTGTCTTTTAATGTTTCATCCTTACTTTAGTGTTTTTTAGGGTTGACGTGTCTTAATGCTTTTAGACAAGTTTCAATGGGCACGTCAAGTTCTACACACAACTTGGTGAAAGTAGATTTCCTTTTTATCTTGTAGAGGCTCTAAAAACCCTAGTGTACTCATCCTAAAGATCGTGCAGCTTCTATTAGATGAGTCAGTTTTAGGGTTGAGTGGTGCGGCCCAGGTCAACTCATGGTGGCTTCACAAACACCACTCAAGAGAAAGAGAAAAGAACACTCCAAGAATTTATCCAGCATATTAGAGTGTACATTTTTTTGTAGGGTGATGTGTTAAGAATGTGGGTCAAGCAATCATTCACCACGCCAATTTTTTTAGTTTTTATGATTTTTTTTTTTTAGCTTTCTCACGCAAGCAAACAATGAGAGAGAGGGTACTCACTATCGGTCCTCGAGGCGCCTACTCCCTTGCTACCGTCGTGGAATCCATCGCTTCGCCGTCCATGCGCCGAATTCCTGCAACCGTCAAGTAAAAAGGAAAAGAGGGCATTAGACGATGTGAGAATGAGTGTGGAAT
Source organism: Thalassia testudinum (assembly GCA_037157565.1). Taxonomy (NCBI): domain Eukaryota; kingdom Viridiplantae; phylum Streptophyta; class Magnoliopsida; order Alismatales; family Hydrocharitaceae; genus Thalassia; species Thalassia testudinum. Next base: position 70,809,882 of record JAZHRO010000059.1, on the reverse strand, counting down.
GGAGGTGATAAGACAAATCCGTTGCCTCCCCCGGCAACGGCGCCAAAAACTGACGTGCCTTCGTGTGTGTGTGTTAAGAGGTGTCGTTATAGTTGCACTTGATACGTCGGTTTTAAAAGAAGTAAACGGAGGTGAGTCCGAGTGTCGATCTCAGGGAGGCGTGGAAATCGGATTTTGTTTACCACTTGTCACGAAAAAGGCGGAGTTTTGCTTGCGAAAGAGACGGTTTTGAAAAGCGAGAGATAGAGAGAGTTTAGGGTTAGAAAGCTCTTGGTTTTGATCATGCACTTTAAACAGAAATTAAAATGGCAACTAAATGGAAAGTAATTTCATTAAACATGCATTCATAGTTCATGCTTTACAATATTAAATACATGCTTCAACAAAAGTAAATGAAAGCTTAAAAGAGAGAGAGAGAGAGGTAGAGAGAGAGTGGAGAGCGACGAGGCAGCCACGGCGGTGGAGGAGGCTCCGTCGGCGGCTCGTCGTCTCCGGTGATTACAAGAGTGCCTAATACTAGCTAGGAGAGGAGTGGAGTAGTTGCAAGTGGGAGAGGATGCCTTGAATGGTGGTAGAAGGGGGTTTAAATAGAGTTAAGGGCTTCCTAAAAGAAGAATGTGCTTCAGCGACATCCAGAACGTCGCTAAAACCGCTTCCAGATACGTCGGTGAAGCCCTCCTGCCGCCTGTCAGCCGCCCGCCCCTCTCTCTCTTCAGGCGCGATCCGTGGATGTCGAACGAGAGCCGTTCGATTGATGATCGGACGGCTGAGATCCTCCCGCGCCTGCGCTAAGATCGCGCTTCGGGCGCGCGCGCGCGCGCGTTTCCGCCCGGCGTGTGCGCGCGTGTGGGAGGTGGGGCGCTGTCGTCGCGCCGCGTGGCACAATCCTACCCGCTCGCTGCTGATCGCGAGGCTCAATTTTGCCGCGCCCTTCGCTCGCAATTGATTTCCGCTCCGCGCGATTCGAACGCGCGTCGCCGCGACGCGGGCGTGCGCGCTAACCGTTGCGCCACGCCCGCGCTTTGTCGCGGCGACCGCGGGCGAGCGCGCGGATCTCAGCCGTTCGATCGAAGATCAACGGCCGAGATTCGCCCTTGGCTGGCTTGGGGGCGTGCGAGCGGCGGGGGAGGGGCGACGTGGCGCGTTCTGGGCCGTTGATCTCCGGATCAACGGTCAGGATTTCTTGGGCCCATTGTGGGAGCTCCGGATGTCGGATTTGGCCGATCTTGAGTCCGTTAGACTCCGTTCGTCGTCCTGAATCCATCCGTGAGGTCCGATTGCTCATCTGAGGCCTGCTTTGCCAAATGCTTTACACAAATGGCCATTAATACAGTTTATAAGCAATCTTGGTACTTGATGCATGCAATGCTCCTATTCTACTTTATGTTGTGCCTTTTATTCTAAAGATGGGCCATATTCAACCTAATTACTACCCCCTTGCGTGGTGTTATCAAAAGGCTTCCCTAGCCATTGGGTACAACCTCCAAGAGAATCAGGTCTGAATCAGGATCAATCATGACTCTGACAGGGTTATCAGACATCTGGTCCTGGTATCAGACGTCTAGGAAACTCGTTTAAGACATCTGGGAATAAAGTCAAACGTTTGATTATAGGAGGGTTTCCTTCCTGACTTGAATCAGATCGAAACAGGGTTCTAGTGAATTGTCATCAGACGACATACACGACATCTAGCACTAAGTCTGAATGTCTGGAAACCTAGTTTTCTATGGAAATGGATTCCCAAGGGAGTGCAATGGCTAGAAAATCTCTGAGAAGAGATTTTCGGTTAGTCGAGGCAAAATGGTCATGTACCAGACGTCTGGGGTCCTCTACGGATGTCTGATACAAGGCTAACTGTAATTTTCTTAGTGTTTACTAAGGCAGCCAATGGTCCACTAATTGGACGTCTGGCAAAGGCATCAGACATCTTCTAAGACGTCTGGATTATGGTCTAGACGTCTGATTTTATCAGACAGAACTAAATAAGTCCAGCCTAAACATTATCGAACATCTGAGTCAACAGTCTGACGTCTTAACAGTCATTATCAGACGTTTGATTTTCATATTAGACATCTGATTATGCTGTCTGAACCCTATTTTGGTTTTCTAAGTTCTCTACAGAAAACCTAAGTATCCTAGGGTTGTACAAGTGCTCCTAGGACTACTGTTAGGGTTCTTTAAGGCTCTTTAACATGAATCTAAGAAACAAAAATAAAGATCAACAAAAGAAACAAAAGTACATAGTACAAAGGAAAGGAAACCTATCCTATTCTTCATCTCCTTCCTTCAAGCTATCGCTCCTCGCGAAGCTCCTTTGTTCTCCATCAAGCTCCTCCAATTCGTCCTAGATGCAAGCTCAAACTCCGTCTAACCACATCTCCATTTGCAATTGACCTAAAATCTAAGACTTCAAGTGCAAATGTTAAATAACACATGTTTGTTATCATTAAAATAAACGATCGCGATGCTCTAGCACCTGTAGCTACCAATGAGCTTATTACGCGTGCCATAGTCACCGCTACGTCTGTCCGTGACCTTGGGGTGATTGACTGGGTGTAGGATCACCACGGAGGACTCTCCCGACCATGAGAGCACCACGTGTGCCTTCTACTCTTCGGAAAAGACTGCAATCAAGATCGTTCCCATGAGGAACATTCGAGATCAAGAAAGAGATATGAAAAATAGACCAGTGGGTGAAAAGGAATAACTTGTAAAATAAAGAAATTGGAATAGATAGTTTACCTGTTAGCTTTTACTGCCATAGTTAGTTGGTTGCCACTCTACTCAGCATTCGCTGACTTTGTTTACTCATAACCCTTTTTAGGTCCAGGTGTTGAGCAGCCCGAGTTACCAGCTGCAGAGGGTGCTAGGCTCAATCGAGCCCAGCAGTAGTCTTGCTGTTGTAGTACTTCTTTTTGTTAGTGAGTTCTGACACTTGCTACCGTTTACGTTTCTGTACTTTATTTCCGCTTTACTGTGGTGGTGGTGATATGCACTGTTAACAGGTTTTACTTTGTTTACTGCTTGTACTCTCTTACTGTTAGTTGCTTAGCATAGTGAATGTGGTTTACTTTCTTATTTTTTTATTATTTCTTGTTGGACGACTGAGTCTTGGGATTAGTCGAGTCGAGCCGATCTCGTGTCCTGTAGGGATTCAGGAACCAGGTTGTAACAACAATCAATTTCATCCGGTCATGTAGTGAAGCATTTAGGATTTTTAGATTATGGCACTACTCCTTTCTAACTATTCCAAATACCCATGAATCCTTCACACGTGGAGGACAATACTACCCTTGAGGTCTAATCTCATTAGACAACTATCATTCTTCCTTGAATAATATTATTTTTGATATCTCTTCACATCACTAGGACAAGAACGAATACCATTCACCATGTCTTTCATGCTTGAATCTGATTAAGTCTCTGTCACCACATGTGGAATTTGTCTTTCTAAATATACTTAAAGTGAACTCTTACCTCCAACGTGATGCATACAGTTATGAAGCAGATTTGTGTGATCCCTTTGAGAGATCACGTGTCTCATGTTCCCTCTCACATGTACTAGCTTTTCAGTATCAACACTAAGGTGGGTGTGTTACGACCCGGTTCCCAAATCCCTACAGGACCCGAGATTGGCTCGACTCTACTAATCCCAAGACCTAGTCGTCCAACAAGAAAGTAACCAAAAAGCAGGAAAGTAAAGCACATTCACTATGCTAAGCAACTAATAGTAAAAAGGTACAGCAGTAAAGAGAGTAAAAATTGCTACAGTACATATCACCACCACAACAGTAGAAAAGTAACAAGGTACAGGAACATAAAAGTACAAAAACTTAAAGGTACAGAACATAAAGGTACAAGAGTCTAAACTCACTACTACAAAAGAAGTGCAACAAGAAGCTACTGCTACTAGACTCTACTAGGCCCAGCACCCTCTGCAGCCGTAGACTCTAGCTGCTCAACACCTGGACCTGAAAAGGGGTTATGAGTACACAACGTCAGCAAACGCTGAGTAGAGTGGCAACCAACTAACTAAAACAGTAAAAGTGGACAGGTAGCTGTTGTTTTTCAATTACTTTCTTTAACCAATTATTCATTTTCATCACTTGGTTTATTAATCAAAACTCTTTCTTGATCTCAAATGTTCCTCGTGGGAACGATCTTGATTGCAGTCTCTTCCGAAGAGTACAAGGCACACGTGGAGCTCTCCTAGCCGAGAGAGTCCCGCGTGGTAATCCTACACCCAGTCAACCACCCCAAGGTCACGGATAGACGTAACGGTGACTACGGCACTTGCGATAAGCGCACGAATAACTACCCCACACTGGCACGCGATCAGTCGTTTCCGCTAACGGGTGTGCCTAATGTACAAGACGGAACAGTATAGGGCCTAGCCCTCTTAGTAATAGGGGTCTAGCCCCTAGGAACCAAACAAGGGTCTCGCCCCTCCACAGTCTGCGCACCCTCGCCTGACTACCCTAGTTTGGCCAGTGGGACTAACAAGTCGATGTAGGGTGGCTAGCTGAACCCCAGGCCCCGTGGGGTGGCTAGCTCTCTCCCTACACTAGTAGCTCTCTCCGGTACAGACTACACAAGGGCCAAGAAGTCGGTGCAGAGTGGCCAATCCTAACCCCGAGTCTCAACCCAAGGGCGGCTAGCTCTGCTCTACACTAAACAGAGGAACAGTCGCACCCCTTGGTACTACGTACTCAAGGGCCAGCACACTTCCCCACTCACATTCCTAGAACCATTCCATTCATTTCCAGGAGCTCTACTCCTAATTTTCCCGTAGGGTTCATTCTCATATTTCTCATGCCATGCCATACCAGGTTTCATCATTCTCATTTCTATTCTCAGGTTATATACATACAGCTCGTATTTC